>CM040439.1:48497413-49697413 GCA_022702705.1 Papilionanthe hookeriana x Papilionanthe teres | reverse complement strand
ATCTCTTTTCTTGAATAAAGTATTAGTAATAATCATTTCATACGCTAAAGCAAAATCTAAAATGGCTTTACCTTCTACATTAATCGCTCCATAACCATAGTCACCATGAATATTTCTGAAATTTTCTACCACTCTACCGACATGTCTATTTAAATCTCCTCTAATAAAAATTTTTTCTTCAAGGGGTATCAAGTGTATTAAGTCTTCTAAATCATTCTAGAATTTATCTTTAGAGCCTATATCTAAACCAACGTGCGGAGCATAAGCACTTATAATAGTAAAAATCTTAATATCAATAATAATCTTAAGTGCTATAATTCTATCTCCAACTCTAATAATTTTAACAACATTGTCATTCAAACTCTTATCTATAATTACACCTACAACATTTCTAGTATGCCTCTTACCAGAATAACATAGCTTGAAACCTAAGTTATTAATCTCCTTAGCTTTCTCTTCAACCCATTTAGTTTCTTGAATACATAAGATATTTATCATTCTATGGATCATAATATGAACCAATTCCATTAATTTACCATTAAGAGTACCTATATTTCAAGATCCTATCCTAATACTAGTATCATGGACTAACTTCTTTACCCGCATCCGTACGTAATGTAGCGACCCTTGCACACTTTCCACTGTTTTCAGGCCATACAGTGCATCGCTTCCAGGGGACACCCTAGCACTTACACAATGATCAAAAGGATTCATGACATGATTTTTTTTCGACAAGTTTTATGCTGGCTGTTAACTACCTAATGCAACCCTCCACTTTTCACATCCGGGCTTGGGACCGACAACGACAGTGTTAAAACAATAAATAAAATATAAAACACAAAAATATGAAACTTTTTTTTTCTAGGTTCACTTAAATCAGGAGAATTAATGAAAAGTATAAAAGGTAATTTTTAAGTTAAATCATATTTTATATGTAATTAATACTCCAAATCAACAAATAAAGATAATAATTAAAATAGAATTCAAAATCATTAAAATTCGTCCAAGTGGTCCTCTAACTTTAGAGAACCTTTAATAATTTTAATATGGAAAGATAATGATGTTATGATTGATTAATGAATTAACTTAAAAAATACCTAAATTTGAATTAGAAAAAATACAAAAATAAAATAAAAGTGAGTAAATCACATTTTCTCCTCTTACGTTTTGACTGACCGATGAGTGGGGTATCATAAAAATTTTAAATTCATTTGAGTTGAATTTGGAGTCTTATGAAGTGATAAGGCTTAAAAGGCAAAATGATAATTAGGAAATTTTTTCCTTAATTAATCGTTAGGGTATATCAAAGGGTAAATTGGTAATTTTCATCATAATTAACTCTTTGGGATGTTTGAAACATAATGGGTGAAGAGGTAGACACGAACTTGTCCTCTATTTCTAAATAAAGGTAAGATGTAATTTTATAAAATATTTGGGTTTTGAAGTTAGCTTGATTAGATGAAATTAAGGTTGTGGGCTTAAGTAAGGAAGATAATAACTTACTTATTTGAAGCCCCTAAATGGTGAATTGATGATAAGTCAAATACTTTAAGGAGAATTGAATCTCATTTAATTTAACATTCTGATTATTGCAAACGTACATGAAGACTGAATTTTAAGGGCTTAGTAGTGAGCTAGGCTTAATCTAAAAGTTAATTAATGAGGTTTAGAAAAGAAAACACAATTAATTACAAACACTTTAAAAACACTGCTAGCCCTATTTTAGTTAAGGGAGTAAATGTATTTAATTACTCAACTTTCCCTTAAGGCATTAATCCACATAACATCAAGTGAATGCATGATTACACCCTCATGAGACAATTAGAATATCAAGTTTCATTGAGCATAGATTAAAACATCTTCATTAAGATTTGATTCACTTGTGGATTAATGATTTAGCAATGTAATAAGTTCATAATAACTTGAAACGTTCCAAAGGATTTAAATAAGGTGTAAGGTTATGCTCCACACTTTTTTACAACCTTTTGCGTATCTTGAAGTACAGTTGAACCTATTATGCTTTTAATCAAGAAAATAATCCTCAATACACAATCAAGTAATAACCCACCAAGTTATGAACTATAGCCCAGTAGGAATACCAACAACTGGTTTTCCTGCTTTCCTTTCTTACAATTTATTTAAATTTCTTGTAAGATTATTTACACTACAAAAGCTAACATTTCAGCGGATATATAAGAAGATTACAGGTGGGAATTTACATTTTGGAAATGTAATTTCCTTGTGTTTTACATTACCACACTTTTTTTACCAACATTTGTTTGCTTTACTTACAAATCTCAAAACAAATCTGCATGTTAAACTAAAATCCAAAACAAAATAAATAAAATTTTATAAGTTAAATATACAAAAAAAAACAAAGATATACTAAATTTAATACATCCATTTTGGATGATCAAGAATCCCTCAGATAAGGCAACCTATAGCTTCTAACAATATTTCCTTGGTTTAAATGAGCTCAGCAACTCGTTTAGACCAAGTGAACTCAGAAGAAAATAGTGGTACCAGAAAGAGGGAACCAAGGGATCTTAACTGGTATCGCTTAATCAAATTAATCTTCCCCCCATAAATAATATACTTGAACAACAACAAAACTGAACATTGAAATAAACCTGGTAAAACCATTTGAAACTTAGAAATTAGGATTGCTTTTGCATCAAGGAGCTCAGAGAAAATTTCGTGGGTAGCAGGACAAGGACATGCAGAAGAACATCTTCTAGAGAGCAAATGAATCTACAACAGCAGAACAAGTCTACAAAAGCAAAAACTTCCTTAGAAATAAATAACAAGCCATAAGAATTTGATGTTTTCTGCCTAGTGCAATATAAGTCATCATTTTTCTTTTAGGCTTTTACACATCGTGTAATATAAGCCCTAACTTGTCTTAGGATTCCGAAGTAGTCGATCGGTACCTCCTATATTCCAGGCTAATTTTGTGGTCAGTATCATACAGATAAAAATCCTAAATAATGAAACTTATGGTATGCAATATCTAATAATATTTTTGAAATTGAAACCAAATCATATGATAGTTTGAGACGTCATCGAGGTTCTTCTCAAAATTCATGACATCCCCTAGCTTTTCTTCCTTAGAATTCCACGACTGTTCCAAATTTAATACATTCCCCTTTGAATTTCCTATGTCCAACCTTGAAAATCCTATACTTTTAAATTCATGAAGAAAATTCTTGATCTAAATCGAGAGTTTTCTTAGATGACTTAGGTCATTTAAGATGTAATTAACTACACTGGCCTACCCTTATTGGAACTTTAAGAACCCAAGTAATATAAACCCTATATAATCTTTTATATTACATAAGGGAACTTGTTGGTCAACATAAATGTTTCACGGATCAAAATGGATGTCATAAAATCTTTAATTTATTTAATCGAGCTTCATCATTATGTAATGTGTTTACTCCTCGGGATAGATGTATAGCTTGTAATGTTGTGCTTGTTTATTTAAACTATCTCATATATGAGGTTTATTTGATTTTATATTTTCAAATTAAAATGTTCCTTTGTATATATATATATATATATATATATATATATATATATATATATTATTAAATTAAATTAAATATTTTAAAGCGGGCGGCGGGATTTTCATTACGCCAGCCGACAATTTCCCAATTTGGCAACCGAAAATTTCGTGCAACTTTGCTAGGGAGTAATTTCTCTCTCCACTATGATCAAGAAATAATATTTCATATTAGTGATTTGTCCATGTACCTCATAGAATAGATTAACATTCTTTCATTGACATGCTTTGCACATTTCATTCTTTGGAAAGTACTGTCGACTCTTCTCGATTCAAGGACCATCTTTTTAACCACCCATAAATAGAGGGGTTCAAGAGTCTTTAGGTTTCTCTTTTTGTATGGGGTTAGACCCCCAGTGAGTGGGTCAGTGAACGGGTTCACCACAGCATGGTGTGTTGTGAAGGAGTTCCTGAGCTGGGTCCTGGACTTCACCTTCGTTTCATGTCTTTTAGGACGATTTGCTATTTGAAAATTAGGTAGAATCTTCTTCATTCCTCAAACCCTCATTAATATTATAAATTCAATTTAATATCTTGAACGTCAACAAATAGAAAATTTGAAAAATACACAGCAAAATTCAAAAAATGAAAATTACAACAAACACTTAGGAGTAAAAAAAAATGAAGAAAAGATGTACCCAGTTGACATAATCGACTTCGTTAATTTGTAGTGTTTGCACTATAATTACGAGCCATAAGACACTTCTAACTCTTGGAGCTTTTAATGGACAGTTATGATGTCAACTCCAACTCTGACCTTCTCTTGCAACTTGCCTACCAGTCAAGAAGCTCGTCTCGCAGAACCCATGATCCAGTTTGGGTTTGGATTTAAATTGTTCAAGGTAGTACTCGACAAGGCCCCATTCATCATCATCAAGGTCGCTACTCTAGAGATTCAAGACCCATCCCTGAGTTTCACCTGAACTAGCACTGGTACTTACCTTCTTTTAAGAAAGCAAAGTTCGCCGCCCCAACTACTACGAAGTCCATAGTTCCAGCATCCACCGGATCTGTCATTCTTGTGCCAAATAGAGTCATCATGCTCACTACTACTGGATCCACCGTTACCACTTCTGTAATGTCATCTGCTAAAGGAAAGGAGGTTTTTCTTGAATAAGATTTTGTTGACAAGTGATCTACCTAAAAAATACCCATTTTTATTCCTTATTTATGATTCAATTTTTAAGGATATTAGGCATTAATGAAAGGTATTTTCATGTTTTTGGATGTAGATGATTAAAAAGAGTCCAAGAAAGAAAAAGAAGGAAAAATGAGCAAAAAGGAGCAAAAATGAAGCTTATGGAGCAAATTTTGGATTTATTGGCCTGGCGCCTAGGCGCCAGAGTCCGGCGCCTAAGCGCCAGTTCGATACAGCCACTGTGAAGTTTTTTTTGATGACTTTGGGCAGTTATTTTGACGGTGTTAAGCGGTTATTGGAGCTTCTAGAAGACAGGAAGTTACTCCTAATATATAGGACATGTGATACAATGTATTTGGACAAAAGCAAACGGTTTGGATTGCGAAGAGGTGTGACCCAAAGTGAAGAGGTGTGAAAGACCTAGTCACGGAGTCCGGCGCCTAGGCGCCAGATCCCGACACCTAGGCGCGACGGTTACCTTCTAGAAGATACATTGAATTTGGTGAATTTTGAATATGTGCCTTAAGCAACCCCTGGTCAAATTCAGTGCTCTATAAATAGGAGCCCATTCTACAAAGAAAATCACACCAAAACCCCCCCTTTTAGTACACATACCCATTTTAGCATATTCTCTCTCATCTCTAGTTTGATTTAGTCTCTTCCATACTTAGGGTGCCACTTTATTTTGTATCTAGTGAGTTTATTTTGAGTGTTTATTGTCTGTTATTGTTGTTGGAGTCTTTCATCATTGCTTTGTAGTCAGTAGAAGTTAGCGGATCTCTTGAAAGAACACTTCAGATAAGTATTTGTACTTTGGTTCAAAGTATTATAAATATGTTTTATTGTATTATTTTAATGAGTTCTGAATGGTTAGTTATCTTTCTCCTTTAAACTGTGAAAATATTATAAATTAATTAAATTTTGTTGGAGAATTAAATATAAAATATTTTAAAATATTGTGATGATATTAATACATGATCTTAGTTTACTTTTTAAATTGGTCATTTAATTTGTTAAAACCTGTTAAAAAATTTTAAGACCTATTCGGAGATAAATTCTTAACTATATCGCATGAATCCTTAGGTAATCATAGGCTATACGCGGATTATTTAAGGTGAAGTGCAAATAAATAGGAAGATATTATTTATTGGGCTTAAAATTAATTAGTTTTTAGAGTGACAGACTAAATTCTAATAATTTGGTTTATAGAAAGGTAATGGGTCACTGGTAGGGCCGACCATAGCCACCCTCGGACATCTAGTAGTGCGAGCCTAGATTAACCCATTCTACAAATAAAACATCCTGAGCCTAACTATAGATTAGTCAATGTTCTTTGCACCTGGTCGAAAAAGAATAGAAATTCTTCTATTTGGGTCAATACTATAATCTTAATTTCCTACAAAAGATAATTAATCTATAATTCTTGGATTAATTGAAAAAGGAGAAAGTCGTTTTTATACTTGCATAGAATTTTAATTACTGCTTATTTTAATTTACTGCTTACTGCTTACTGCTTCTTTTATTTCAGTAAAATTGTTATTTGAATATATAAATATTTAAAAAAGAGTATATATAATTTGCATAAGAAAATTTCAAAATATTACTTAAATCTCTTACTTTTTATTTCACTATCCTTGTGGGATCGATAACCAGGACTCCACTAGAGCCCTGTATTACTTGAACGATACGTATACTTGCGTTTAAAATTGTGACTTTTACAATAATTAAATCTAAATATAAAATTATAAAAGTAAACCTTGTGCATCAAGTTTTTGAAGCCATTTGCCAGGAATTAAATATTCTAAAAAGTGGTATGAAATTCTTGTATTTTAAAGCATATATAAAGTCGCATCGCATCAAGTTTTTGGCGTCATTGCCGGGGATAAGATAAAATAAAAAGTGAAAGCAACATTAAAACAAAATATTAAAAAAAGACATAAAACAAAAATATTTTTCTTTAAACTTTTATGTGTAGTTCTGGATCTGAAGGATTACTACCTTTTGATTCTGAATTAGAAAGAATAATTAAAAGAATGAAAAAAAGGAAAACAAATTTAAAAACATCAAAAAAAGGCTAACTTACATAACAATAATCAAAATCCAATCGAAATTAATGAACAAAATGTTTATAAGCCATTAAGGGAATATGCAAACCCTACAGCTGATGAACTTCATGTTAGTATTCAAATTTCAGCTGTAGATGCTAATTCTTTTGAGCTTAAGCCTTCTATTATTCAAATGGTTCAAAACAATCAATTTGGAGGAACACCTAATGAGGATCAAAATTTACACCTTGCTAGTTTTTTAGAACTTTGTGCTACCTTTAAATATAATAATGTTTCTAATGATGCTATTAGGCTTAGACTCTTTCCTTTTTACTTAAAAGATAAAGCAAAGATGTGGCTTAATTCATTAGCAACTTGTTCTATTAAAACATGGGCTGATATGGCACAAAAACTCCTTGCTAAAAATTTTCCTCCTAAAACTGCTAAATTGAGAAATGATATTACTTCATTTATGCAATTTGATGGAGAAATAATTTATGAAGCTTGGAGAAGATTTAAAGAACTATTAAGAAAATGTCCTCATCATGCTTTACCAGATTGGTTAATTATTCAAACATTTTATGATGGACTTATTGAATCACTTAGATCAATTATTGATGCTGCTGTTACTGGTTCTTTAATGGCTAAGACATTTGAAGAAGCCTACACCTTAATTGAAGAAATGACTGATAACAATTTTTAATGGCCTTCTGAAAGGGTTAATCCTAAAAGAGTGGCTAGTATTCATGATAATGAAGCCTTTTCTATTTTAGCTTCACAAGTGGCTGCGATATCTTAAAAATTAGATAATTTTGCTATTAATATACCGCATGTAAGTAATGATAATTCTACAAATTCTGATGATTCTCAAATAATGGAAACTTTGCAAGCTATTGCTAGTAAAAATAATAATCATTATTCTAATTATTATAATCTTGGTTGGAAAAATCATTCTAATTTTAATTGGAGTAATGAACATCAAGTTAATCTAAATTGGAATAATCAAGGAAATTCAAACTATAGACCAACTTATCCTCATGGTTATAACAACCAGTAGAAAAATTTATCTGTAGAAGTATTGATCTTGCAACTAAGTAATCAGCTACAAAGTCAAAAAACTGCTATTCATAATATTGAGAATCAGATGGGTCAAATTGCTAATTTCATTAATTACAGACCTCAAGGAACACTGCATAGCAATGTCGAAATTAATCCTAAAGGATCTGGAAAAGAACATGAGCAAGCAAAAGCTGTACGACTTAGAAGTGGAAAGGAATTAAAAGAGAAAAATTGGAATGAGATTGAAAAAGAGAAAGAAGTTGAAGAGATTGAAAAACCTAAAGATACCCTTTCTCCAAGTAAAGATCATACTGTTGTACCTATTGAAGTTGGAGTTGAAAGACCACCACCACCTTTTCCTCAAAGACTTAAACAGCAGAAGCTTCACCATCCATTTCTAAGTTCTTTGAAATTTTTAAGAAACTTATCATCAAAATTCCTTTTGCTGAAGCTTTGGAGCAAATGCCAAGCTATGCAAAATTTATAAAGGATATTTTAAGCAAGAAGAGAAAATTTGAAGCTTATGAAATTATTGCATTAAGTGAAGAATTTAGAGCAATAATTCAGAATAAATTACCTCAGAAACTTAAAGATCCTGGAAGTTTTACTATACCATGTGCTATTGGAGAAAAATTATGTGGAAAAGCCTTATGTGATTTAGGAGCTAGTACTAATCTCATGTCATTTTCAATCTTTTGAAGGTTAGATTTAGGAGAGATTTCTCCTTCCACTGTAACT
Organism: Papilionanthe hookeriana x Papilionanthe teres; assembly: GCA_022702705.1. Taxonomy (NCBI): domain Eukaryota; kingdom Viridiplantae; phylum Streptophyta; class Magnoliopsida; order Asparagales; family Orchidaceae; genus Papilionanthe; species Papilionanthe hookeriana x Papilionanthe teres. The sequence continues at coordinate 49,688,871 of CM040439.1, read as the reverse complement.
CTTCAGTCAGCTGATCGATCGATCTCTTATCCTAAAGGAGTTATAGAGGATGTTCTTGTTAAGGTAGATAAATTTAACTTCTCTATAGATTTCATTGTTCTAGATATAGAAGAAGATAAAGAAATACCTATCATTTTAGGGAGACCTTTTCTAGCTACCGGTCGAGCTATGATTGATGTGCGAAAAGGAGAATTAATGATGAGAGTTAATGATCAAGAGATAACATTCAATGTTCTGAAATCAATGAGGTATCGTGAAAAAAAAATGCTATCGGATGGATATTTTTTATTATATGATTGAAAAGCATTACCAAGAAAGATGTAAGGTCATTTTTGATGATAAAGATAAAGAATCTATGTTATATGATGAGTCATTAAATGAAGAAATTTCATCTGAAGAAACTCATTATATTCATGAAAATTGGGAAATTTTAGACACAACTAAAAATGATATACTATTACCCTCAATTAAAAAACCCCTGAACTGGAATTAAAGATGTTACTTGCACTTTTAAAGCATGCATTTCTTGGAGATTCATTAACTTTACATGTAATTATATCTTCAGAATTAAGCAAAGATCAAGAAGAAAAATTAATAGGAGTTCTGAAGAATTATAAGAAAGCTTTTGGTTGGACTATTGCAGATATAAAAGGAATAAGCCCTTCAATCTATATGCATAAGATTTTAATGGAAGAAAACTGTAAACCTACTATTGAACCTCAAAGAAGATTAAATCCAATTATGAAAGAGGTTGTCAAGAAAGAGATTTTGAAATGGTTAGATGCTGGAATTATTTATCCTATTTCGGATAGCCAATGGGTAAGTCTTATTCATTTTGTTCCGAAGAAAGGAGGAGTAACTGTCATTGTTAATGATAAAAATGAATTAATCCCAACAAAACAAGTTACTGGATCACATTTCAAGTTATCATCAATTACTTGTTTCTCCTGAGAATCAAGAAAAGACAACATGTACTAGTCCTTATAAAACATTTGCCTTTAGAAGAATGCCTTTTGGTTTATACAATGCACCTGCAACTTATCGAAGATGTATGATGCCAATATTCTGTGATTTGATTGATAAAGGAATAGAAGTATTTATGGATGATTTTTTAGTTTTTGGAACTTCTTTTGAATCTTTCTTGGAAAATATAACGAAAGTTTTGAAGAGATGTGAAGAAACAAATTTAGTTTTAAACTAGGAAAAATATCAATTTATGGTCACAGAAGGTATTGTACTTGGACATAAAGTTTCACAAATAGGAATGGAAGTTGATCAAGAAAAAGTGAAAATTATTGTTGAACTGCAACCACCTACTACTGTTATTGATGTAAGAAGTTTTCTGGGTAATGCTGGATTTTATAGGAGATATATAAAGGATTTTTCTAAAATTGCTAAAACTTTTTGCCATTTATTGGAAAAAGAAGCTAAATTTGAATTTAATGAAAATTTTCTGAATGCGTTCAATATTCTGAAAGAAAAGTTAATCACTGCAGCAGTCATTGTTGTACCTGATTGGAATAAACCTTTTGAATTAATGTGTGATGCAAGTGATTATGCAATCAGAGCTATATTAGTACAAAAATATGAGAATATTTTCAAAGTTATATATTATGCTAGCAAAACTCTTAATGAAACTCAAGTAAATTATACAACTACTGAAAAAGAGCGGTAGCAATATTATATGCCTTTGATAAATTTAGACCATATCTTTTTGGAACAAAATGTATTGTGCATACTGATCATTCTGCTATTAAGTATTTGATATTTAAAAAGGATACTAAACCTAGATTGATCAGATGGGTTTTACTTTTGCAAGAATTTAATTTTAAAATTTTGAACAGAAGAGGGACTGTCAAGAAAATTGCTGATCATTTATCAAGAATAAAAAACAATATTGAGAAGATTTATGAAGAAACTATAAATGAGAAATTCTCGGATGAGCAATTATATGTCATTCAAGGATTACAAATTTCATGGTATGCAAATATAGTTAACTATTTTGTTAACAATATTTTACCATATGGGATGAATAGTAAATATATTAAGAACTTCAAGAATGATTGTAAATCATATATTTGGGAAGATCCTCATTTATTTAAAAAAGGAAAAGATTTTGTGATTCAAAGATGTGTACCTTATGAAGAAACTTTTGCAATTATTCAAAATTGTCACGATTCTAAATTTGGAGGACACTTTGGAGTGGATAAAACTGCATTTAAAAGTTTAAATTCTAGATTTTGTTGGCCTACTTTATTTAAAGATGTTGGACATTATGTTACAACTTGTGATTGATGTCAAAGAATGGGAAATATATCTAAAAAAGATGAAATGCCTCTAAACATTATATTAGAAATCAAAATTTTCGATGTATGGGGTTTACACTTTATGAGACCTTTCGTGCCATCATCTGGAAAGATTTATATTTTATTAGCAGTTGATTATGTTTCAAAGTGGATCTAAGCTGTAGTTTTACCGAACTGTGATTCCAAAAGTGTTTCAAACTTTTTATAGAAAATAATTTTTACAAGATTTAGAATGCCTAGGATAATTATCACATATGGGGTCATTTAAAAAATTTAAGAATTCAATCATTGCTGGAAAAATTCAGAATTAAGCATGGAATTGCAACTGCTTATCATCCTCAAACAAGTGGAATGGCTGAAGTATCAAAAAGAGAAATTAAAAGAATATTTGAAAAGATTGTTAATCCTTAAAGAACTGATTGGGTTGATAGACTTGATTTTGCATTATGGGCTTATAGAACAGCTTATAAGACACCTATCGGAATGTCACCTTATCGGGTAATTTATGGTAAACATTGTCACTTACTTGTTGAACTGGAGCATAAAGCTTATTGGGCGATAAAGGAGTTCAATTATAATTTGAATACTGCAGGAGAAAAACGATTATTACAACTGAATGAAATGGAAGAGATTAGAAATGAATCTTATGAAAATTCAAGAATTTATAAGGAAAGAATGAAGAAATTGCATGAAAAAATGATTTTTAGGAAAATATTCAAGCCTGGACAAGAAATATTATTATTTAATGCTTATTTAAAACTTTTCCTGGAAAATTAAAATCTAAATGGATGGGACCATTAATAATTGAGAAAGTATACCATTATGGAGCCGTGGATATTAAAGATCCTAAAACTAGAAAAGTATTTAAAGTTAACAAATTAAGACTGATGCCTTTTATGGGAGAAATGGAATTAAATTACAGAGGCTTATGAGCTGAGTTTACCCGATTAATTTAATTAATTAGGTCAGGCTGACGACGTTAAACCAAGCGCTTTGTAGGAGGCAACTCATATTTATTAGTTTGAGATTAATTATCGATATAAGTTTGTGCCTTGGTCTTGACTGAATTTGTATATAACTTCTAGAAATTGAAGGCTAACAAGTCTGTATTGGCTTAAGCTAAACATTTTTCTTGAAGTATATATAATTTGGACTTAGACCACTCCATGTCAAATGTGAGTAAAGGGGAGATCAAGTTAACCTTCGTTTGTGATTTTTTGTGATTTGAATTTTTCGTAATTGTGTTTGTATGTTGATCATACTCGTTTGTTAGACGTATTTTTATGATCGAAACTTTGCAAAATTTGACGATAGGCGAATCGGAGTTGATCGAGGTTCCCACGCCTAGGCGCCAAAAGTTGGCACCTAAGCACCAGAATGACATGCGTATCGATGATCCGGCGCCTAGGCGCCAGATTTTGGCGCCCAAGCGCCGCAGTTACATATCATGGAAAAATCAAATTTCATCCGTTTTTCACACAAAATCTCTTTATTTATAGCCTATTTTTCATCGCCAATCCCATAGAAACACTAATTTCGACCAGAGCAATTCATTTTGGAGGAGTTAGGAAGGATTTGGAGGCCATGGATAAATGAAATCATAGAAATGAGGTAAGAGACAAATCTCCTAAAGATCCTCAGCCTTATTTTAATGGTTTTATTACTGTTATTTTGGAGAAGATGTTTAGTCGAATGGATAAGATTGAAACGGAACTTCAAAGTATTGTTAATCGTCTCCATGAGATGTACCACCAGTACGAACACTTGGAATGGCAAACCAAACTTCAATCTGATCACATGACTACCTATCATGACGCTCAAGTAGAAATGTATACGAAGAACAAGTTGATTGACGAAAAGATGGATTTGGAATTTCAAAGGGCGTTGGTGTTTTATCCCTTCGGTCCTAGCAAACTTCATTGCGAAAGAGATGGAAATTGAAGATCAGTGTTAAATAGATTCTACATGTGTTTCAGGTGTGATTGAGTCTTGTATTAGTGAGTTTGAAAATATCTAATGTGTGTATTTGCTTAATTTGTTCAATGTGTGTTGTTGGATTTGAATGTTTGCTTTGTTGTTGTTTGTGTGATTTATAAAAAGATTAACCTTGATACAGTCTTGTACTGAAAGTTGTTGAATTTGGAATGGATATTAGGATTTTGAATTGAAGAATTTGGATACATTTATCTGTATCTATGCTATCATTTTAAATTGATTGTGAAAATATTTGGAGGTTATAAAATGGATAAATACTCTCATAAGACTAATTAGAAGTCAAATTTGATAATATTTGGTGGAATATATTTAATTTAAATCAAATTTTTGGAAAGGCGAGTATGAAACCTTGGCGCCAGAATTCGGCGCCTAGGCGCCAGAATTCGGCGCCTAGGCGCCAGTTCGGCCTAAACCAAAAACTCATCTTCTTAAACCCCCACGCCATTTTAGACGCCTAAGCTTCCTTCTCCACAGTATTTAGTGAAAATACCACCTAGAGATCCCAATTAGAGCCGGATTTTCAAGTTTTTGGGCTTGAAATCACCCGATTTATTCATCTCAAGGTCAGATCTACATTCTAAACTCATTATTTTTTAATTTCACTATGGATTTTACTCTCATATAGAAAAACTAAAATTTTGAAAAAAATTTTGTTTTTTTTAAATCCATGGGTCTTTAAGATATTTCAAGTTTGAAAAGCTTAAATTTGTTTTTTTAGATCCATTGAATTTATTTCGAGTTTTTTTTTCACGTTTAAATGGCACCCAAATCTAAGCGAGGAAAAAAAATGAGAAAAATTTGATCGTAGCAAGTTCGTTACTGCTGTTGCACACTTTCGATACAATGATTTTGCTACGACTCAGAAGTTTATCTCGGAGTGAAGTTTTTATAATCATGGAGGAAGAATTGAGGAGGCAATCGTTGCACTTAATTGACAATGATTATGCTATTTTACTGTTGCTGCCGTTATCCCGGTGGTTAGAGAATTTTTTGCTAATTTCATGGATGTGGAGGAATACAAGATTTTCGTTCAAGGAGTTGGAGTAATATTCACTCCTGAATGCATCAGCATTTCTTATGGCCTGCCGCTAGACATAGAGTGTTATTACTCAGGTTTATCTCCATTTGAAGAAGATTTGGACATGATCATTGCCTACCTGACTGATAGTACTGGAGCCTGGAAGATTTGGAACGGAAAAAGGGTAAATTTTTCATCTTCTAAGCTTAATGGTGTTTCCAAGGCATGACACTACTGTATTTCTGCTCGTCTCCTTCCATCCAATCTTCTGAGTGAAGTTACCAAAGATAGAGCTATTCTAAACTACTGCATTCAAGAGAAGAAGTCTATTGATGTAGGGAGCATTATTTATGATTCTGTGGAGGCTACTGCTTGTTCTAGCACATCTATTGGACTTGGTTTTCCATCACTGATCTATTCTCTATGTCAAAGTGCTGGAGTAGTTGCCGAGCTTTCTGAGGAAAAGCTCAAGTCGACGAAGCCTATAGGAAGAGAAAGCATCAGCATTTATGATCGACTGCGAGGTAAGAGTTCTACTGCACCTACTGGTTCATTACCTACTTCAGGTAGAGCTTCTACTTCGAGACCATCTACTTCTGCTGAGCAATCATCTACATTTTAGGAAACCATGCATGATCAGTTCAAAGAGCAGCAGCATGAGTTCTTCTTAACTCACTACAGAGTAGATACGATGGACAAGAAGATTGATCATTTTTCTGAGTATACACAAAAAAGAGTGATTATGATGTTGAGTATTCAGAGTCTTTAGTAAGATTTTTGAAGGGAAAACATGATTTTTAGTTCCCTACTTGTCCCAGATTTTCACCTTATGTTGATCCTAAGGATAGATAGTTCTCTTTTGGTGGTGATGATGATGAAGCTACAGACAGTGATTAGTAGCTTGACTTATCTCTAGAGATTATTGATTATGTTTTTAGAGTGTTTTCTTATTTCTTGTACTGTTTATTGTGATGTTATTTGTTAGAGTTATTGTGAACTTTTGATGTTAAAACTATTTTTTTTAGCTTGTCTGATGTGTGTTTAAGACTGAGATGTGAATGAATTTCTATAAAGTTTATTTCTGTTTCAGCCTATTATTTAGTATTCATGAATAGTTAGTAAAGTTGCATGTTCAAAAAGAGAAAAATTTTAAAAAATATAATAATAAAAATCAAAATTAAAAAAAAGAAAGAAGAAGGATTTATTTTTAGAAATTAACTCCTGCTCTGCAAAAACTTTTCTATATATGCTTAATCATTTCTGCTATATTCATATTCAAGCATGTGTAGAATTAGAAGTTAGCTTTTCCTTACTACATTATTATTGTACTTAGATTAATTCTTGTTTATTTCTTTCTTTCATGGTTTAGAAAATTTCATAATTCATATTTATACTAAAGCTGAAGTTTGGGGGAAGGAAAAATATTTATCAAATTTAAATATTATTTATTGTTAAATAGCTAATATTTTCTTTAAAAATATATTAACATAACATAAGGAATGAAAAGTTTTTTTATGATTCTCTAAATTTTTGAATTTATAAATAATTTAGTAAACTTAATTAAAATATCAAAAAATTTGGTTGATTTTAAGAATATAATTGTATAGTTTAATGAATAATAAGATGAACATTTTTCTATTTATAGTAAAGAAAATTGTATTTTTAAAATACTAAGGAATCAAGATTATTGCTTGGAAAAGAAAAGATTGAAATAAGTTTTGAAAAATAATAAATTATTAATGTCATATTTATTAAGTAAGAATGTATAAGTTATTGAAAATAAGTTAAGGATAGTGAAGTTCAAAATCATTAATAGGCAATCCAAATATAGTAATCCTCACTTAAATGAGAAAGGATTGAAAAACAATCCAAAAAAAAGGAGAAGAAAAAGAAAAGAAAAAGAAAGAAAGTGAGGACAAGCTTGAGAAAATGCCTAATCAAAAATTGGCTTCACTTGAATTATCTTATAGTAAAAAAATAAAACTGATTACATTTTAAACTTAATTTCTATGTACATGTATTTTTACTAAAAAAAATATTTCATGAAAATCTTCTTCTTGTAAATATTATATGTGACCTTGATATGATAAACTACAATTATTCTTAAAATAAATGAAAATTTGGAAATCTTATGATTTGGTAGTTAAATGTTCTTAAATTCTTAAAATTTAACTTAATTAGTGAAATTTGGTTAATGATTTGCTAAAGCATTTATAAAACCAAAAATTATAAGAAATCTTAAATATTTTAACTTCATTCCAAATGTTATTTATTTTATGTAATTAAAAGACTTACTTGGGGGCAAGTAATGTTTTTGTTTGTGGGAATTTGATCTACCTAAAAAATACCCATTTTAATGCCTTATTTATGATTCAATTCTTAAGGATAGTATGCTTTAATGAAAGATAATTTCATGTTTTTGGATGTAGATGATTAAAAAAGATTCCAAGAAAGAAAAAGAAGGTAAAAGGAGCAAAAAGGAGCAAAAATGGAGCTTATGGAGCAAATTTTGGAATTATTGGCCTGGCACCTAGGCGTCGAAGTCCGGCGCCTACGCGCCAGTTCGATACATATGCTGTTATGTATTTTTTGATGACTTTGGGAAGTTATTTTGACGGTATTGAGCGATTATTGGAGCTTCTAGAAGACTGGAAGTTACTCCTAATATATAGGACATGTGATACAATGTATTCAGACACAAGAAAACGATCTGGATCACGAAGAGGTGCGACCTAAAGTGAAGAGGTGCAAAAGACTTGATCACGGAGTCCGGCACCTAGGTGCCAAATCCCAGCGTCTAGGCACGACGGTTACCTTCTAGAAGATACATTGAATTTGGACAAATTTTGAAGAGGTGCCTTAAGCAACCCCTAGTCAAGTTCAGAGCTCTATAAATAGGAGCCCATTCTACAGAGAAACTCACACCAAAACCCCCCCTCTTAGTACACATACCCATTTTAGCATATTCTCTCTCATCTCTAGTTTAATTTAGTCTCTTCCATACTTAAGGTGCCACTTTATTTTGTATCTAGTGAGTTTATTTTGAGTGTTTATTGTGTGTTATTGCTGTTGGAGTCTTTCATCATTGCTTTGGAGTCAGTAGAAGTCAGTGGATCTCTTGAAGGAACACTTCAAACAAGTATTTGTACTTTGGTTCAAAGTTTTATAAATATGTTTTGTTGTGTTATTTTAATGAGTTCTGAATAGTTTGTTATCATTCTCCTTTCAACTATGAAAAGATTATAAATTAATTAAATTTCATAGGAGAATTAAATATAAAATATTTTAAAATATTGTGATGATATTAATACCTGATCTTAGTTTACTTTTTAAATTTGCCATTTAATTTGTTAAAACCTGTTGATGAATTTTGAGACCTATCCGGAGATAAATTCTTAACTAGTAGATATCACATGAATTCTTAGGTAATCTCAGGCTATACGCGGATTATTTAAGGTGAAGAGCAAATAAATAGAAAGATATTATTGATTGGGCAAAAAATTAATTAATTTTTAGAGTGACAGACTAAATTCTAATAATTTGGTTTATAGAAAGGTAACGGGTCACTGGTAGGGTCGACCATAGCCACCCTTGAACATCTAGTAGTGTGAGCCTAGATTAACCCATTCTACTAATAAAACATCCTGAGCCTAACTATAGATTAGTCAATGTTCTTTGCACCTGGACACAATACCATAATCTTAATTCCCTACAAAAGATAATTAATTTAAATTTTTGGATTAGTTGAAAAAGGAGAAAGTCATTTTTATACTTGCATAGAATTTTAATTACTGCTTACTTTAATTTACTGCTTACTACTTCTTCTATTTTAGTAAAATTGTTATTTGGAGTAAGAAAATTTCAAAATATTACTTAAATCTCTTACTTTTTATTTCACTATCCCTGTGGGATCGATAACCAGGACTCCACTAAAATCCTGTATTACTTGAACGATATGTATACTTGCGTTTAAAATTGTGACTTTTACAATAATTAAATCTAAATATAAAATTATAAAAGTAAACCTCACCCATCAAGTTTTTGAAGCCATTTGCCAGGAATTAAATATTCTAAAAAGTGGTATCAAATTCTTGTATTTTAAAGCATATATAAAGTTGCATTGCATCAATAAGTTTGCAGCTCCTCCTTCAGCATTTGTAATTGGTTTTAGTTCGACAGTTGCGCCGCTGTCTAAGTCCCAGAAGCAGAATCGTAACCGCAAGTTTTTGAGGGTCATCCAGACCCATACCCTAAAATTACATACAGTTAAGGAGATTCCTCAACTGTAGAAACTAGATGTACCAGAGACTTCTCCTCTCCTTCGAGGGAGCATGTTTCACCCGCTATTGGACACCACTGGAGATGAGAGTCTCCATAGAATTGCTAGCTCTTTACCACCACTTCAAGGTCATGATGAGGAGAAGGAGAGGCTCACTTCCATCACTCAAGTCTGTACTGTGTTTGAAAGGTTAGCCAAAAAAAGAAAGATGTTTTATTATCGAATTGCTTAATCAAATGGGTTGCATAGTGTGTTGCCATGAAATCAGAATAAGATTTTGAGGCTGGAATGATCTACTCGTCTATTGCCAAAGTTTTTAGAGAAACCGCCATCTTTGATTCTTACTATACTCTATTTTGGGAGGCATGTCAACTCTATTGCCACTATTACAATGCACAGATTGGTCAGGTCATGTTTAGGTCTGATAGTACCGTCTGCCACCATGTATGTGGAATTCCCGAAGGAGGATAATGGAAAGAGATCACTTACCTCTGTACTTGGTTTACATTCTAGGGAGTGCACTTCTCTTCAGTGTACCGATGTCCCTATTGAGACACTCTATCTTAATGCATAAAAATAAAAGAGGAAAGTTCGGATACCTAAGGATGTGATCACTGAAAAATTTATTAAGAAATTCATACCTATTTTTGATGAAATTGTACTTTAAAGAAGGGTATTTTCTTTATTTTATTGCAGGAATGAAGAATTTAGGTGATAAAAGCAAAAATCATAAAAAGGAGAGAATTTGGAGCAAAATCATGCAATTTGTGTTGAGTCGCCGACGGCGAGATCGAGCTCGCCTACGGCGAGGTTACGAGAAGAAAATTCTGAAGAATTTATAACTGTCTCGCTGAAAGCGAGCCCGAGCCCGCTGACAGCGAGCTAGAGTGGTTTGAAGATCTTCTAGAAGCCTCGCCCACAGCGAGGTAGTTCGTCGTCGACGGCAAGCTAGTCCAAATGGCTCTAATACATTGAACCTGGACACTTTTTGAAGGGATGCTTACACACCTCTTGGTCCTTTTCTCACCTCTATATATAGAAGCCGAAATTAAGTCTTTAGTGTGTTATTGTGTCCAGTTTTGTGTGCAGTTTTGTGTCTTAGTGTGTGTCTTAGAGAGTCCTTGAGTGTTATAAGTGAGTATTTAGTGAGTTAGTGAGTTTTTAGTGAGTTTTGCTGTACTGGAAGGAAGAGTCAAAGGAACTGCGAGGAGTCTGCTTGGAGATAAATTAAGATAAGTATTTGTATTTATTGTTTTTAACTTTAAATGAAATCCATGCTTAGTTTAGTTCCCATGCATTCTGAGTAGTTTATTAGTCTTTCTCCCTGTAATGAAATTAAGTGATTTGATGAACTAAAAATAGAAATATTTATATATATATATCAATAAATTGTGATAATTTTTACTTAAAACTTAATTTACTTTCAAACCGGCCATTTGATTTGTTAAAATATGTTGATTATCAACTATAGTAAAAATTACATCCGATATTCGTGGAATTCAAAAGCCTTGGAAGGAGGGTGCAAATAAATAGGGAAATAATATCACTGGGCGTAGAATTGAGCATTTTAGTGTGACAGACTAAAATATTCAATTTGGTCCTATTGTTTGAGAGCTGAAGTGTAGATGTTAAACCTTAGGCGAGGGGAACGTGAGAGCTCTGAAGTGGCAGTCGGTATCCTCCCAGCCTAGCCGCAGATTCAGTAATCAAACATAGGATTAGTCAATATTCTTTACACTGGACCAAAGGGTAAAGAATAGGAATGCTCCTATTTGTCACAATACCTTGAAATTATCTATTTAAATTCATCAATCACTTAAATTTCTAAACAAGGGGAAAGATACTTTTTCTGAATAGTTAAGACTTATTTAGCAATTAGTTAATTTCCTGCACTTTCAATACGTATTAATTTTCTACTTAGTTAATTTATCTAATTAAAATACTTAGTTTACTTTATTGCGCTTAAATTCAGAATTCCAAATTTTCGTATACTAGGTTTATTATTATTATTATTTTAGAATTAGCTGTTATTTTATTTTCTCTTTCCCTGTGGGATCGATAACCAGGACTCCACTAGAGCCCTGTATTACTTGATACGATACATATACTTGCGTAGCATCCACAACATAAACAATTACAATTCTATACATTTAATATAGCAGGGTCAAGTTTTTGGCTTCGTTGCAATCAAATTAAAATATCATAATATAAATTTGTGGGTCATGTTTTTGGCGCCGTTGCCTGGGAAAGTAAGAAAATTTTACTAAAGTAACGGACTATTTTAAAATAATCATAATAAATAAATTAATATCTATTCAAAAATTGTATGCGCAAATTTGGACACGAAAAATTAATACCTTACGATTCTGAACTAGAGCGTACAATTAAAAGAATTAGAAAATAAAAGAAACAAATTATAAATTTAACACAAATGGCGAATATTCCTGAAATTCAAAATATGAACCAACAAAGACCATTAAGAGATTATGCCAACCCTACATTAGATGAAATTCATTTAACTATTCAAAACCCTGATGTAGCTACTAATTCATTTGAACTTAAACATGCAATTATCCAAATGGTACAAAACAATCAATTTAGTGGTTCACCTACTGAAGATCCTAACTTACATCTTGCTAGTTTTCTAGAACTTTGTGCTACTTTTAAATATCAAGGAGTATCTGACGATGCTATAAGACTTAGACTTTTTCCTTTTTCATTAAGGTATAAGGCTAAAATGTGGTTGAATTCGTTAGTACCTGGATCTATTAAAACTTGGGGAGAATTATCATAAAAATTTCTATCCAAATATTTTCCACCATCTAAAACTGCTAAGTTTAGAAATAATATAACTTCTTTTTGTCAGATAGATGGAGAATCAATATATGAATCTTGGGAGAGATTTAAGGAACTTCTTAAAAAATGCCAACATCATGCGCTACCAGATTGGCTGATTATTCAAACCTTTTATAATGGATTAGTAGGATCTTTAAGATCAATCATCGATGTCGTTACGTGAGGTTCATTAATGTCTAAACCATTTGATTAAGCTTATGCACTAATCGAAGAAATGGCAACAAATAATTTCCAATGGCCTGCTGATAGAGTAAATCTGAAAAAGATAGCCAGCATTCCTGAAAACGATGCAATATCTATGTTAGCTTCTCAAATTGCTGCTATATCTAAGAAATCAGATCATTTTGGAATGAACTACTCTCCTACTTTAGAAGAAAACTCATCTGGACAAATCATAGAATCTCAATCTAATTATGAAACTTTAAATGCTATTAATAATAGAACTAATAACCCTTATTCAAACTATTATAATCCTGGTTGGAAAACTCATCCAAATTTTAATTGGAATAACACATCTAATCAACAATGGATGAATCAACCAAATCAAACAAATCCAAACTATAAACCTAATTACCCACCTGGATTTAATAACAATAACCCTCAATTCAAAGATAAGAAATTATCTATGGATGAATTAATTTTAAATATGGGTCATCAACTACAAAATCAAGGAAATCAACTACAAATTCAAGGAAATCAATTACAAATTCAAGGAACATCTATTAAAAATATCGAAACTCAACTTGGACATATTGCTACTGCTCTAAATAATAGAATACCTGGAACTTTTCCTAGTAATGTGGAAATAAATCCTAAAGATCAAGGAAAAGAACAAATTAAAGTAATACAACTAAGGAGTGGAAAAGAATAAGAACCTCAAATTCAAAAAGAACTTAAAAGCCAAAAAGTGGAAGTGGAAATTGAAAAGGAAACAATTCAACAAGATTCAAACTTGGAACATCCTTTAATACCTATGAAAATTTCTGTTTAAAAACCTCCACCACCATTTCCTCAACGACTAGCTCAACATAAAAAAGATAAACAATTTGCTAAATTCCTTGAAATATTGAAGAATTTAACAATCAATATACCTTTTGTCGAAGCTTTAGATCAGATGTCAAATTATGTAAAATTTATGAAAGATATTCTAAATAAGAAAAGAAAATTCATCGATAATGAAACAGTCGCACTTAGTGAAGAGTGTAGTGCTATTATTCGAAGAAGCTTCTGAAAAATTAAAAGATCCTGGTAGTTTCACTATACCTCGCGCTATAGGAGAAAAATTTTATGGAAAAGCTTTGTGTGTCTTAGGAGCAAGCATCAATCTAATGCCTCTATCGATTTTTAAGAGATTAGGATTAGGAAAAATTACACCTACTTCAAGTAACCCTTCAAATAGCCGATCGTTCGGTTACCTATCCTAAGGGAGTTATTGAAGATGTGTTAGTAAAGGTGGATAAATTTATCTTCCCGGTAGATTTTATTGTTTTAGATATGGAGGAAGATAAAGAAATTCCTATCATTTTAGGAAGACCATTTTTAGCTACTGGAAAAGCTATGATTGATGTTCAGAAAGGAGAATTAACTATTTGAGTAAATGACCAAAAAGTTACCTTTAATATTGCAAAATCAATGAAATATCCTGCACTAGAAAAAGATGATGAATGTTTTCGGATGGAAATACTTGAACATTTACAACGCGAACATTTTAAGGATTATTACGAAGATAAATTAGAAAAAGAAAACACTGAATTAATTGAAGATAATAATGAAGAACTAGATTATATTGAGGAAAGATTTGAATTTTTGGATAATACTGAAAACACCGACAAGAATATAGTTCCATCAATTATTAAACCTCCCGAACTTGAGCTAAAAATATTACCCGATCATTTGAAATATGCTTATTTAGGTAATTCTTCAACTTTACCAGTTATTATTTCATCCGCATTAAATGAATCTCGAGAACAAAAACTTTTAGAAACTTTAAAAAAATATAAGAAAACTTTTGGTTGGACTTTAGCAGATATTAAAGGAATTAGTCCTTCGATACGTATGCATAGAATTATTTTAGATGATGAACATAAACCTAAAGCGAGATCCCCAAAAGGAGATTAAACCCGATAATAAAAGAAGTAGTTAAGAAAGAAATTTTAAAATGGTTAGATAATGGTATTATATATCCTATTTCCGACGGTGCTTAGGTAAGCCCAATTCATCTGTGTTCCTAAGAAGGGAGGAGTGACTATCATCGTCAATGAAAATAACGATCTTATTCCTATAAGACAAGTTATCGGTTGGCGTATATGTATTGATTATAGGAAATTAAATACCGCCACCAGGAAAGATCACTTCCCTTTACCATTTCTAGACCAGATGTTAGATAGATTAGCCGGACATAAATATTTTTATTTTCTAGATGGATACACCGGTTATCATCAAATACAAATTGCTCCTGAGGATCAAGAGAAAACTACATTTACTAGTCCTTATGGAACTTTCGCTTTTCGAAAAATGCCTTTTGGATTATGTAATGCACCAGCAACATTCCAGAGATGTATGATGTCTATATTTAGTAAGTTAATTGACAATGGAATAGAAGTATTTATGGATGATTTTTCTGTATTTGGAACATCATTAGACACATGCTTAACTCATCTTGAAAAAATATTAGAAGTATGTGAGAAAACAAATTTAGTTCTAAATTGGGAGAAATGTCAATTTATGGTTGCGGGCGGCATTGTATTAGGGCATAAAATTTCGGAAAAAGGCATGGAAGTGGACCACTGCAAAAATTCAAGTTTTAGCTAAATTACCACCTCCAACTACGGTAAAAGGGGTAAGACGTTTTCTTGGACATCTTGGATTCTACAGACGCTATATAAAAGATTTTTCAAAAATTACTAAACCTCTATGCCAACTTCTCGAAAAGGACAAGAAATTTGAATTTACAATCGAATGCCTGAATGCTTTTCAACTCTTAAAAGAAAAATTAATTACAGCACCTATAATAGTTTCACCTAACCGGGAGAAACCATTTGAGCTTATGTGTGATGCTAGTGATTATGCTGTAGGAGCAGTTCTTGGGCAAAGATATGAAAAGATTTTTAAAGTTATATACTATGCTTAGTAAAACTCTAAATGATGCTCGAAATAAATTATACGAGTTACGTAAAAGAGAATTATTAGCGGTAGTATATGGTTTTAATAAATTTAGACCTTATCTGATTGGAACAAAATGTATCGTGCATACTGATCATTCTGCTATCAAATATTTAATGCAAAAGAAAGATTCCAAACCAAGATTAATTAGATGGATGCTATTAATGCAAGAATTTGATTTTGAGATCGTTAATAAGAAAGGAACTGATAATCAAATTGTGGATCATTTATCAAGATTAGAAAATCATGAATTATCTGATATTGAAAATGAAATTATAGACAGTTTTCCTCATGAACAACTATATAATATCAATGAGTGGAAAATACCATGGTATACTAATATAGTAAACTATATAGTTAGAAATATTTTACCACCTATGCTAACTTTGCAACAACAAAAAAAATTAATCCATGATATGAAAACTTATTTTTGGGATGAACCATATTTATATAAGCAATGTAAGGATTTAATTATTAGAAGATGTGTACCTTATGAAGAAACTGAACCAATTATTCAAAAATGTCATGATTTTGATTTTGGAGGACATTTTGGGACTGATAAAACTGCTTATAAGATTCTACAATCTGGATTTTACTTGGCTCTACTCTATTTAGAGATGTATACAGATATATTAAAACTTGCGATAAAAGTCAAAGAGTAGGAAATATATCTAGAAGAAACGAAATGCCTCTAAATTTTATATTAGAAGTTGAAATTTTTGGTGTTTGGGGATTAGATTTATGGGACCTTTTATTCCTTCGTTTGGAAACTCATATATATTATTAGCTGTTGATTATGTTTCTAAATGGATTGAGGCACAAGCTTTACCTAGATGTGATGCTAAGAGTGTTTCAAAATTTCTGATGAAAAGTATTTTTACTAGATTTGGAATGCCGAGAGTGATTATCACTGACGGAGGAACTCATTTTAGAAATAAATACATTCACAAACTAGTAGAAAAATACAATATTACTCATAAGATATCCACTTGCTTATCATCCTCGGACTAGCGGATTAGGTGAAGTATCCAACCGTGAGATTAAACGTATTTTAGAAAAATCAGTAAACCCAAATAGGTTAGATTGGTCTATTAGATTAGACACTGCATTATGGGCTTATATGACTGCTTATAAAACTCCGATTGGAATGACTCCTTACAGGCTTATATATGGAAAAACGTGCCACTTACCAGTTGAATTAGAACATAAAGCATATTCAAAAACTTGACCCACAAATTTATATTATGATATTTTAATTTGATTGCAACGAAGCCAAAAACTTGACCCCGCTATATTATATGTATAGAATTTTAATTGTTTATGTTGTGGATGCTACGCAAGTATACATATCGTATCGAAGTAATACGAGGCTCTAGTGGAGTCCCGGTTATCGATCCCACGGGGAAAGAGAAAATAAAATAACAGCTAATTTTAAAATAATAATAATAATAATAAATCTAGTATACGAAAATTTTGAATTCTGAATTTAAGCGCAATAAAGTAAACTAAGTATTTTAATTAGATAAATTAACTAAGTAGAAAATTAATACGTATTGAAAGTGCAGGAAATTAATTAATTGCTAAATAAGTCTTAACTATTCAGAAAAAGTATCTTTCCCCTTGTTTAGAAATTTAAGTGATTGATGAATTTAAATAGATAATTTCAAGGTATTGTGAAAAATAGGAGCATTCCTATTCTTTACCCTTTGGTCCGAGTGTAAAGAATATTGACTAATCCTATGTTTGATTACCGAATCTGCGGCTAGGCTGGGAGGATACCGACTGCCACTACAGAGCTCCCACGTTCCCTCGCACGAGGGCTAACATCTACACTTCAGCTCTCAAACAATAGGACCAAATTGAATATTTTAGTCTGTCACACTAAAATGCTCAATTCTACGCCCGATGATATTATTTCCCTATTTATTTGCACCCTCCTTCCAAGGCTTTTGAATTCCCGAATATCAGATGTAATTTTTACTATAGTTGATAATCAACATATTTTAACAAATCAAATGGCCAGTTTGAAAGTAAATTAAGTTTTAAGTAAAAATTATCACAATTTATTGATATATATATAAATATTTCTATTTTTAGTTCATCAAATCACTTAATTTCATAACAGGGAGAAAGACTAATAAACTACTCAGAATGCATGGGAACTAAACTAAGCATGAATTTCATTTAAAGTTAAAAACAATAAATACAAATACTTATCTTAATTTATCTCCAAGCAGACTCCTCGCAGTTCCTTTGACTCTTCCTTCCAGTACAGCAAAACTCACTAAAAACTCACTAACTCACTAAATACTCACTTATAACACTCAAGGACTCTCTAAGACACACACTAAGACACAAAACTGCACACAAAACTGGACACAATAACACACTAGAGACTTAATTTCGGCTTCTATGTATAAAGGTGAGCAAAGGACTAAGAGGTGTGTAAGCATCCATTCAAAAAGTGTCCAGGTTCAATGTATCAGAGCCATTTGGACTAGCTCGCCGTCGGCGACGAACTACCTCGCTGTCAGCGGGCTCGGGCTTGCTGTCAGCGAGACAGTTATAAATTCTTCAGAATTTTCTTCTCGTAACCTCACCGTCGGCGGGCTCGATCTCGCCGTCGGTGACTCAAAGACAAATTGCATGATTTTGCTCCAAATTCACTCCTTTTTATGATTTTTGCTTTTATCACCTAAATTCTTCATTCCAGCAATAAAATAAAGAAAATACCCTTCTTTAAAGTGCAATTTCATTAAAAATAGGTATGAATTTCTTAGTAAATTTTTCAGTGATCAAAATCCCCCAAACTTACTTATTACTTTTCCTCAAGTAATTTTAATACTACATAAAAATAATGAGTTTTATAATAAGATTTTTCAATTTAAATAACTATGAATTATATTAAGTAATATCATAATAAAGTTAAATAAAAATAAATCATGTAATTTAATTAATATTATAGAAATAAATTATTTAGTTATTAGGTCTAAGATTTCTAGCGTACTATTCATTTCAGGAATGACTATATTTAAAAGAATAACTACTTAAGATATTCATATGATAAGAAATTCAAGAAAATACTATTAGGTAAAATTCTAATTCATAAACATAAGTTTGAAAATATTTAAGTTTTTCCCTTTAGGTTAATTCAAATGAAGCCAATTTTTAATAAGGCATCTCCTCAAGCTTCTCCTCATTTTTTTTTAATGAGGATTACTGTATCTGGAGAGCCTGTTAATAATTTTGAACTTCATTTTCATCTTTCTAAATTTGAAACTTAGAAATATTTCTTAGCTTATATATACTTCATAGTTTTTACTTCATTGATTTTCAATCCTTTCTTTTTCACTTCAATACTTAAGAATTTTAATTTTAGAATATAGTTTTCCTTACTAAAAATAATTTACTATATTCTTATTCCCTTTAACCAAATATTTTATTCTATTTAATTAATTAAAGCACTAGAAATATTTCATTTAACCTTTTATAATAATTAAATAAAATAATTCATATTAATTAAATTGAAAAATTTGCTATAAAAATCATTTTATAATAATTTGAAAATAGAAATTGAGAACAAGTTAATAACTAAATTTGTATTTTACTCCCCCCCAAACTTAAATTTTTATATCTATTCTAAATAAAGAATAAGAAGGAAAGTAAATAAATCATACCTTTGAAGTTTAGGTATTTCTTTTTCTTTGAAATTTTTGCGAGTTTTTTCATTTTTCATTGAACTCGTATCGTTAGTATTCTCCATATATATATATAACAATTTAAAGAAAATGCAGGGATAAAATCTAAGATAAGTATTAAACACAACAATTAAAATAACTCTACACTACACATATGAATTACGACATATTAAAAACAATTGAACTAACAGATTAACAATTTTAAAAACTTAAAACAATACAAAATAAAATAAAAACATAATAAAGAAAACTATCATCCTATTTAACATAAAAACAAATGCAATTAACTAACACAAAAAACAAAAACTAACTACTATAACAATCCAAGCAAATTAATCTAACTAACATACAATGTCTCCAAATATAAAGTACTGAATATTACAAACATATACAGTCCTTAAAATAACTTACACCAAACAAATAAAATAAATAAAGTCCTAATCTTCAGCATCAAAGTCCCAAACTATATTATCATCCCCTCCGTGATCTGTAGGCTGAGAAGACTGAGCAGGATGATACTGAGTATACCTGGGGCATTCTGGAAAGACAACATCTAAATCTCCACTCCTATAACGACGTTCAGCTTCATAATATGCAACCTCGTATTCCGAATGTCGCTGGAGGTATTCACTATCATAATCATGTCTCCTCTCCAGATTATCAATCCTTTGATCAAAATGATCAAACCTTCTCCCCATGGTCTCTCCAAACTGCTCAAAACTCCTCCTATGCGAGTCAATTCATTCATCGGATCTTGTAGGGTAGGGGTGGTACGCTCGGGAGGTCCATAGCTAGTAGAGGGTATATCTCTACTTGATTGAGTAAAATAACTTCTTACTCCCGATCTCCACCCTTCATGGGACTCATACTTCTTAATGTTAGCAGCTGTAAGTGGTTTCATAGGTTCCACCCATTCTTCATCAGCTCTAGCCTCAACTCCAGAGAGTTGGCAGAGTGCAAAAATTAATCCAGGGTGTCCCAATCTAGCTCCACTCTCATTTCGAGGAGTGGCTAGGATATTTTGATAAATAACTCTCCCGATGTTGATGCTTTTGTTATTCTAAATACAGAAATTTAGAATTGCTCTATCTCATGTTACCCCTCTGTGGTGATATGTGGGTAACATAGTAGAACAAATAAAGTAATGCCAGGCTTTGGAGACTGCATTTAATTTAGAAAGAGAAAAATTCACTCTTTCCTGCTGCTTAATTTTCCAAACTCCGGTCCCATCAGTGAGAAAGTTAATGACTTCCTCCAGTGGTCCTTCCATCGTTCCAAAAGTTTCATACTCGCTAAAGTGCGAGTCATGAACTTCATAGAACGCGTTAATTCTTGCAGCATTGAAATCTACAAAAAACCCTCGTACCTTTACTGGTGCATCTTCGACGACGGTCAATTGGCATAAAATTCTTTCACCACTTCTACAGCTGCTCTATACAGAACATAACAGAAATTTTCCCAACCTCGTTCCTTTATAATCCGCTCTACTTCTCCTCCCATATTTTTGAATACCCGATCCGCAATGCACTTTCTTCCTTGTATATTTTCAAAATATTTTGCCTGTGCTCGTGCATTGATGAATCGGTTTTCGTCGAACTCTACTCGACGTTTTTGTCGTGGAGCTATACGATCGATCTGTGAAAATCGTGAAAATTTTCACTAAACTTAAAAATAATCCTAAGAAGGCTTCCTACAACATTTATAAGCAATTTAAATTCAGAATTCCAAATTTTTGTATATTATTATTATTATTATTATTATTATTATTATTATTATTTTAAAATTAGCTATTATTTAATTTTCTCTTTCCCTGTGGGATCGATAACCAGGACTCCACTAGAGCCCTGTATTACTTGATACGATACGTATACTTGCGTAGCATCCACAACATAAACAATTACAATTCTATACATATAATATAGCGGGTTCAAGTTTTTGGCTTCATTCCAATCAAATTAAAATATCATAATATAAATTAGTGGGTCAGGATGCCTTACCAGTACGTTTTGAGAAGTCTGTAGATTATGTCCGCAATATGGATTATGAGTCCGATACTCCAGTTAGCGCTACTACTATCGCTTCAAATTCTGTCTCAGAAAAGAATGACGTGCAAGAAAATCCTACCGATCTTGGGTTGATTAAAGATAAAGCAGTCGATGATAAAGTACAAAAGCACCAAGTAAAGATTTTAGAATTAGCCAAAGAAGGAGGATTAGACGTCGATGATGGGGATTACTACCAATCATATTATATGGATGGAGAGTTCATGGATGTCAACGTCATTGAGACCAGAGCCAAGTCATCTTCATGCGATGATCCACCCCCTATTGAGGAGAATGCCATGGATGAGCTTCAAAGGGCCATTTTACTAAGAGATGAATAAATTAGTCGTATGGAGAAGAGAATGGAAGAGATGGCCGCAGCCATGACCACCATGGCTACAATGCACAGACAATCACAGCCATGAAAAGTAGCACCCCGGAGGTGAATCAACCCAAAGTCATACACATTATAAATGAAAGAGAAGAGGTTTCTTCTGCCAATGAAGAAGAGCCGCTAAAGAAAGATGTAGTTCAGAATTCAGTACCTGAATAAAGACATCAAGGAGTTAGTAGAGCAACAAATGCGGGAGGCCTTAGCCCAGTCTGAAGGAGGTGCGGCAATTTTAAAGGGTATAGACCCTAACCAGAGGAATTTGATTTTTTACCTTACCCCATGGGCTTTGTGCCCCTGACTTTCAAGACTTCGGATGGAACAAGAAATCTTTGGCAGGACATCGCACATTTCCGAGCAAGCTGCTGTAACACGGGGGGAAATAAAGAACTATTATTCCGCTAGTTCGTGAGTAGTTTTTCAGGAGTTACATTCAATTAATATGCAGATTTTCCTAATGAATCAGTCAAGACATTTACATAATTGGGAATCTTGTTTAAAAAGAGATTCTTTGGAGATTTGCATCATGTCACCAAAGAAGATCTCGTGGTAGAGCGACAGAAGCCTAACAAGACCTTGGTGGACTACATTTTGAGATGGAGTAACCTCTCATGAAGTGTGGGCATCAGCTGCAAGAACAACAAATGATCAAGATTTTGCTTAAAATTAGGTTAAGTGGCTTTTATGTTTAATAGACATAGGAACTATTAATTCCTTTTAGAAGCTATTCAACAAAGCCAACAACTTGCAGGATGAAATTAAGCATATGGAGTCTATGGAGAAGCATGAGAAGCTCAGGCCAGTTAAAGCATTTGAGAAAAATTCTGGTGTAGTAGCAACTATTGATAAAGGTAAACAACTGATGAGGATTTAGACTGAGCAATCTCTGTAGCAGTTCAATCAGTCTCCACTGCAGTACAATCAGTCTCTTCAGCAGTACAGTCAAGTCCTTCCCCAGTAGTATGGTCAGTAGTACAGTCAGTCTGACCAACAAGCTTTTTAGCAGAGACCACACAAGACAAATGGGAGACAGAGTCTATCGATAGTAGATTAGTTGAACATGATCTACTCCTTCATGGACGATGCAATATTGAAGATGTTCCACAATTTAATGAAGAGGCCTGAGTTCATACTACCTGAGCCCAAGAAACCAGAGGAGTTGGAGAAGAAGGATCAAACCAAGTACTTCTCCTACCACAGACTACTTGGACACACCATATAGTGCTGCTTTAGCTTTAAGCATTGCCTCAAGAGAAATTATAAAGATGGAAGTATAACAATAACAAAATAATATTTTAAGGAATCTGAAAGAGGTTCTATAATCATGATTTTGGTTGAGCAAATCTCTCTGATATAATTTTATGCTAATGAGGATGGATGGAGCACAATTTAGACTAGATCCTCTAAGAAGATACTGGATCAGATTTAGCTCACTTCAGAATAAGCTGCCACCCAGAGTCTACAACCTGCCAAGCCAAAGATGGAGATTACACTAGAGAGGTTACCGCAACTCATGATCAAGAAGAAGGAAATCGTGGACAAACCAAATATTGATAGTGTGAAGGATAGGATAGAAACTGCCCCTATTAGATTGGTAGTCTCAGATTTGAGGGACAAATTCCCAAATCGCTAAGTTTGTATAATTTAATCTAAGCCCCCGCTCTCTGGTCTTATGATTATAAGGGTGATGATTTTGGTACATTTTGACTGCCTATAGTGATGACTTAATTTACCACAACCAATCTAACTTCAATTTTGATTCTCAAAGTTATCCTCAAATCAAATTAAGTCTTGACAAGAACATGGACAAAGACAAAGAAGGCATTGACAATACCATCTATGACAGTTCAAGAAGCGAGGAACCAGTCCTTGAGTGCAAAAGAAAATCGATTGCCATTAACTTCAACTTTTCAAATTCAAAATCATTACCAGAAAAGCTAATTATGAAATCAAGAGAACCTTTGGTTCTGGATGTGGAAGAAATAACTCTAAGGATTAGGAAGATATTACCCCAAAGAATAGCTCTGATGGAAATGGGTAAACAAATAATTTTTCGAGAAGAGCCACATCTGCTGATAGAAGAAACACACATTTAAGAAGAAATTGGAGATTAAACAAAGTAGATTACAATGTACTAGCTCATCTTAGGAAGTTGCCAGCCAAACTAAGCATCTATGAGTCTCTGATCTTGTTAAAGTTTGTGAGAGAAAATCTGGTCAATGTACTAATTGATCAAGAAATTTTCTTAGCACAACTAGTTTGCACATCTAAAAAATAGAGTTT
The DNA here is from genome assembly GCA_022702705.1 of Papilionanthe hookeriana x Papilionanthe teres. Lineage (NCBI taxonomy): Eukaryota > Viridiplantae > Streptophyta > Magnoliopsida > Asparagales > Orchidaceae > Papilionanthe > Papilionanthe hookeriana x Papilionanthe teres. Next base: position 49,664,841 of record CM040439.1, on the reverse strand, counting down.
GTACCTTGAAGGAATAGTCTGGGGTAACCTTCACCGATAAAGAATTGCTACTCAGAGCTACCGACAATAATCGAACGCTCCACAGTTACGTCAACATTGGCAGATTTGTACTTTCCAGAATTTCGGTAGGTCTGGGTGCATCACTCAACATAATGAGTCTAAGGATGTTAGCCTATTTGGACATCACTGCACAGGAAATCTTTACCAATAATATGATGTTAAGAGGATTCAATCACAACAAAGGAAAAGCACTTGGATCGATAATGTTACTAATGAATGTTGGTGATATAGTAACAACTGTAAAATTCCATGTCATCGAAGCGGGGAATTCGTTCAAAACTCTACTTGGTTAACCACGGCTTCATGAGTACAATATGGTTCTATCATCACTACACTAGTGTATCAAATATGACAAGGATGGATAAGAACACTACATTAAGGGAGACATACAACCGTTCTTAATACATGAACTAGGCATCCATTAAGACGTTGCCTACTATGCTACCTCGAAGAAGATCATATTTTTAAGAGAATTTTCATTAAATAAGATTATAGATTGAAAAGGATCACAAGAATGAAACCCTTCACCTCCGCTTCATCGATTGCCCACCACTCCTTTGCAACAAGTCGGCGGAACTTCTTTCAGCCAACGATTCCGAGATCAAGGCTGGGGAAGCGGGCAAGGAAGAACTAATAAGATTGTTGAACGGACGAAGCCAACTATTAGTATTGACTTAGAAGGAAGCTATGAGGAGTATTAGTCTGATAAAGATATAATGACAATAAACCATAAGAAGCCTCAGTTTGAGATTTCCTTGAATGATATGGAGAAAAGAAAATACGAGTCGATGCATGTTCGTATCAACCATTATGTACAGGCCATGACCTTAACTCTGGTCATCCCTCATAAGATTGTGAGTATGGAGGTCAAAGAAGTTTGGAGTGGTGATTTTAAATCGATCAAATTTTACCGTGCATCCCTTCTAATTTTGAAACTTGTTAAAATCTTAAAGAAAATGATCTTAATGAATAAATGAAATTACCATTTGGCTACTTTTCTTCGTGTGTACAAAAGTTAATTTAACAATGTTATGTGCTGAAGAAAATGCCAAAGGATATGCTACAACTCTTCAAAAAACGTGAAAGGCCAAAATCTCAACTCGAAAGAATGTATCGAATTCGGTATGATAGGAATTGTTGATGACTCAGAATTTTGCATGGTTCTTACTAGGTAAATTGGAAAAGAACTACATCGATATTGAAGATGATTTTGATGATTATCAGATAGATGATGCTCCACCAGAGTTTGAGGAGGAAATCAAAACTAGATTGGATGATTAAAGGAAATCAAGCTCGGGACTGAGGAGCAGCCCTGACCCACTTTTATAAGTTCTTTAATCAAAGAAGAAGAGTCTACAGATTTGATCAAGTTTTTGTCGAAATTCAAAGACTGCTTTGCTTGGTTCTATGAAAAACCAAGACATTCTCCAGAAGTCACTGTGCATCACTTCAAAGTGGATCAGAGTATGACCCAAGTAAAAGAAGCTCCCAGAAGAATGTGCCTTCATATAAAACATCAAGCCACAACTGAGGTAAAGAAATTAATAGACACTAAATTTGTGTGAGAAGAAGAATACCCCCATGTGGTTATCCAATGTTCCAGTTAAGAAGAAGAACAAACATATACGATTGTGAGTCGACTTCAGATACTTAAATAAGGCATGCCAAAATGATGAGTTTCTATTAGTGATACTAGAAATAATGATGGACATCACGTCATCACATGAGATCTTCTCCTTCATGGATGGATTATTGGGCTACAATCAGACCAATATGGCTCCTGATGATGCAACACTCACAGCATTCAGAACTCCAATTGGAATTACTGCAACACTATAATACCTTTCAGTTTGAATAATGCTAGAGCTACTTACCAGCGAGCTATGACCATGATCATTGATGACCTCATTCATAATCAAGTGGAATGTTATGTTGACGATTTGTTCATTAAGAGCAAAGTGAAGGACAGCCATTTATATGATTTGAGGATCGTGTTTGAATGATTATGACAATACAATCTCAAGATGAGTCCATTAAAATGCACCTTCGGCTTTACCTCCATGAAATTTCTAGGATTTATTTTCTGTCATTAGCGAATAGAAATAGACCTAGAGATGATTAAAGCTATCCTAGAAATGCCTCCTCCCATATCCCTGAAACAACTGCAAACATTTTAAGGTAAGTTGGCATACCAAAGGTGCTTTATATCTAATCAGTCAGGAAGGTGTTAGCCCTTTTCAAATTTACTTCGAAAGGATGCCAAGTTATTTTGGGTAGAGTTGTGCCAACAAGCTTTTAAAGAAATTAAATAATACTTAATGAAACCTCTTATTTTAGCAGCCCCTATCCCTGGTAGATCGTTGGTACTTTATACTATGGCCTTAGACTACTCCCTCAAAGCTTTACTATCCCAAGCCAATGATGATGGTAAGGAAAACTCACTCTACTACTTGAGTCGATGTCAAATACTGGCGGAGGTAAGTATCCTTCTATTTTGAAACATTGTCTAGTTTTAGTTTTTGCTGCTTAGAAGCTTAAACACTTCATGCTTTCTTATATGGTTAACTTGATTTTGAAAATTAATCCATTGCAATATTTGAATACCTGGCCAACTCTTTCTGGATGTTTAGCAAGATGGTTGATGATTTTATTACAATTCGACAGAACTTTTATGCCCCTTCGCGCTATAAAAGGGTTGACTTAGGAGATTTCAGCGTAATGCACCCAATACCAGCTGGGTCCCCACTCACTGATGACCTGTCAGAAAATTAGAAAATCCAAGTGGAAAATCCCAATGCTCAATGTTGGGAAATGATATTTGATGGAGCTTTGTCAGCCGAAAAAGATAAAGGTTACGGACAGTTATACCTAGCAAAGCAGGAATTGGTTTTATCCTCGTTACACCGAATTAGGGAAAGTTGAGATTCCTTACCACCTGACAGAGCCATGCACCAACAATGAAGCAGAATATGAAGCCATGATAAATGGTTTAGAACTGACAATATTAATGGAAATAATAAACATTAAAATTTATGGAAATTCAAAGCTCTTCATTCAGTAAGTGGTCGGGTAGTACAAAATTCTAAAACCAAGATTGGAAGTGTACCACTGATATGTGATGAAGCTACTAGAATAGAATCCTAGTGTAACGTTCTATAGGTTTCCCCGAGCGCATAACTCTCACGCACACCTTAGCTAAGCTTGCTAAGAAATTTGCATGCCCGCAGGAGAAATCCGTAGAAATTACAATGTAAGGATGCCAGGTTCTGTCATGGATTGACCTTGACTATGTACACAAGCTCGAAAAAGAAGGGACAGCAGCTACAGTAAATGATGAAAATGAAGACTGGCGTCAACCATTCATAGAATATTTGCAAAACCAAAAGAGAAATTAGTGGCACATCAGCTCCTTAAGAGGATCTGTCATATGCATTAGTCTATAGTGTCTTGTACAGAAGATCTTTCAATCAGATGTGGTTAAGATATCTGAGTAGAATAGAAGCACAAAATATCGTCAAAGAAGTGGATGCCCGATTGTGTGGTGCTCACTAGTCAGAGCCAAAAATGAAGATGAAGATTAAGAGAATCAGAAATTATTAGCCGACAATGATGACTGATTGTATGGAAATATTTAAGAAATATCATTAGTATGAAAAGCATTGTGTGGTCTTGCACTAGCCTTCAAATGTGGTACATCAAATAGTCGTGTCGCAGCCTTTCGATTGTTGAGGTACATACATAGTTGGTTTGATAGGTCCTCCAAATTTAAAATACATAGATTTATTCTCGAAGCTATAGATTACTTCTCTAAATAGGCAGATGCAGTACCATTAAAGTAAGTCAAATTGCAGCATGTTCTCCAGTAAGAATCAGATTGTCTGCCGTTTTGGCATTTCACACAGAATTATTTTAGACAACAGGTCTTCCTGCAAGAGTACAAATATCAATTGTTTCATCGAATGACACGTAATAGATTGGAGGTATTCAAAAATCTACTAACTTAAAGTAAATGCTTGTACAAATTCTAAAGAAAATATTGGACGAGAACAAAAGAGGATGATGCAAGAAATTGTTAGAAGCTTTATGGACATACCGAATGACAGTCAGGATACCGATGCAGTCTACACCATATGATCTCGTGTACGTGTCTGAGGAAGTACTTTCATTGGAAATTAAGCTTCCCTCTCTTAGATTCACCGTCGACAGCCAATTTACACCAATAGAAAATGCCAAGCTCCGATTTGCAGAATTGGAGAGCCTCAATGGGAAGCGACTTACTGCATAGTAGAACTTGGAACTCTATCAAGGAAAGATGGTTCAAGCTCATGATTAGCTAGTCTGCCTGAGGACAATCAAAGTAGGTGACTTGGTTCTCATTCTCAAAAGGCCTATTCTTGCACATCGTAAGATAGGTGGAAATTTTGAACCGACCTAGGGGGGATCGTTATTATTGGAGAAGGTTTACTTAGAAGGATCGTACTAGTTAGTCGATTCCCAAGGTGAAAGACCCATACTGCTGATCAATGGATGATGTTAAAAAAGTAATATGCAACATGACGAGTTCGAAAGACGATGTTCATTCCAAGAATAGCTATATGGCCAGTGTCTATGACTGGGTCCTAAAAATGAAAATTTGTAATAAAATTGGATAAAAACAAGATGAATTTTTGCAGAATAAAACGTGCACATTAAAATCTCTTATTTAAACTTTGAATTTCATAAAATAATATTAAATAATCTAATGACATATATACAATTTAAAATTCACCTAAATAATAAAATTTTAATTATTCTTTCTCATTTGGAATTTCAGTGCGATGACGTTTCTCTTGTCTTTCGCAGGAAAAATGTTAGGTCAGAAGTTGACCTTCACTTTCAAAGAAAGCTTCAATCTTGCACTAAATGAGGAGGAAGTGCCAAAATGAGGAGTCATAAACTTTGAAATCAACATTATGCAAGTCAATGTGGATTTTGAGGGCCCAGTGATGAACCTGGTCAGCCATGGAGAAACTACAAGACTAAAATCTGTATTGAGAATCAACTATAGAGAGGAAGGAGAATCTTCAGAAAAAAAGTACACAGAGGAAGTTTAAGACATACACAACTCGATAGAAAGAAGCAAAAAAATATCTTCGATGGTCACCACACTAGAAGGGGATCTAGTTAGTGCTACTTTGGAGAGAGTTCTGGATGCGCCATTAAGGCGTACAAAGCAACAAAATTCCAATTGTTGCAAATACAGAGCATTGGATAGATGATGCGGCTCCGGTGTGTGTTATTTTATGCTTGTTTTAAAGTTTGTATGTATGTGCACACACTAGAGTTCTACACAAGTATACGTATCGTTCAAGTAATACATGGCACTAGTGGAGTCCCTTTTATCAATCCCACAGGGAAGAGAGGTAAGAGGTTTTCAGTCAAATTCTAGTCTAATATTATAAGCCCTTAATTTGGAGTGTCAATTTAAGTGGTCTTTCTAACTACTCCTAAAGATAAGTCTTATGTTTAAACCAACCAACAACTACTCCTAAAGGAAAATATTAGTTGTAAAGATAACCCTTTCTGGATGAATTGGTTTGGTGAATTTTGAGATAATAAAATCTACTATTCTTATATAGTGAATTGGACAATGTAAATGAATGAGATGAATTAAATATTTTATGTGCAAAATAGAAGAAATTCTATTCCTTACCCTCTTCCGAGTGCATAAGGAACATTAGCTAATCCTATGTTTAGTCCCTAAATCCGTGGTTAGGCTAGGAGGATGCTGGCTCTCACACCAGAGCTCCCACTTCCCTTCCCCTAAAGGCTAACTCTCGCATTAGTTTCCAAACAGTAGGTCCGAATAGGGGATTTTAGTCTTTCTCCCTAAAATCTCTAATTCTACGTCTATCAAATTACATTTCCCTATTATTTGCACTCAACCTCCATGAACTTCACCATCCATAGATTTTGAATGTGGCTCCACTTTGTTGAGAATTACACCACCCTCTCGGGTCTTAATGTAATTACAATGAATTTTAACACTACAACAAGCTATTTTTGTAATGTAAATGAAGTGCAAATAAAAACCATCACATATATAATTAAAACTTCTTCTAGCATGCATCTCAATATCCTAAATATGAATCCTACTCATTGCAAAAGAAACGTAAAAGGACAATAAGGACATAATCTTCTCCTGCCATTATTTCCAAATAAGTAGAAAGAGTAAGAGAAAGACATCACAAAACATGAAGAAAACACAACCAAAAACTTCATTTCTTCAAAGAAAATCCACTACATAAGTGTTTAAAAAATCATTAGACAATGAAAAACAAAATACTTAGCTTTTTCTCCTTGAAAGACAGATAAAAATCTCTCTCATGAAGTCTCCCACTAATTCATGCAATGCTAGTACAATCCCTTACAAATTATGTCAAAATCCCCTCACCAATATCTCCAAAAAGGTAGAAATCTACTTTTATACTCCTATTCTAAGATCTCTAAACATTCTCCACAATTTTCATAACTTCTACCCACTTTTTTTTGCTTAAAAATTACTTTAAAATAGTGTAGGACAAATTTACCAAGAGGTGCTTTAAGAAACCTTCCAAAAGTGTCTGGTTCAATGTATATGGAAAATAACAGCACTTGGCACCATCGATGGCATTTTGGGCACCGTCGGTGCCCTATTTTCATTGCTCTCGGGTCTTTTGGCGCCGCCGGCACCCAATCGGGCGCCGCCGGCACCCAATCGGGCGCCGCCGGCTCCCATTCTGCGCAGCTCCACGATTTCACTCCTTTTGGCTCTATTTTAATTAGGTTTCGCCCTAATTCAGTTGTGTTGAGTTCCTAACATCTTCACCTACAAGATAAGCATAAAAATAACATTTCTTTAAAGTGTAATCTTATTAAAAAATATGTAATAAGTGCACAATAAAATAACCATAGATAGACTTATCAAAATGTGCCAGGCCAGAATTAGCTTTCTTGCTCATTTTTTCTCCAAATTGCATCGTTTTGCTTCTTTAATAGTCCATTTCATGTACGTAACACCAAAAAAACATACAAAATACCTTCCTTTAAAGTGCAATATTATTAAAGTTAAGCATAAAATGTATATGTAAAATCAAACATTTTTAAGGCATGTTAATAAACTCAAAAAGAGACATGCAAGGAGATATCTGCATAGCTTAATTAGATTTCTTAGCAAGCACATTATGATATGAAGATGAAGGAGCCTTTCGCCAGTCCCCCAGCTACGGAGAATGAGCCAAAGGTTACTACAGAGCCAACATCGCTAGGGGTCTCATTTTAGGAGTTTTACCTAGGATGTCCTACATAAAACATAGAAATATCAAGAAGGATGTCATCAACCGGATCGTTCGTAGAGTGCCCAAAATATACAGTTCTTCACTTGGAGTGCTACAAAAATTTCGAGGAATATACAACAGCTTCAATGATGTTCATAAGCCAAGAACATCCTAAATTAGAGCCTTACATATCGCAGTTTTTTGAGCCCCGATGACCACAAATCATTCCGTATTATGAAATGACAAAGATACAAAGCATCTCGAAACAAGAATTTGACCACTACATAGACACACAAGGAAGTTTCGTCAATATCCTGGAAGTTTTTGAGTTGTACACCAATGTATTCTTGAAGAATGTTGAAGACAAGATTTTGGATTGTGTGTTCAGCCTCAGGGATTTGAGGCTAGTATGCCATTTGAGGGAGAAGACGTATTCAGAGCCCCAGAAATGCTAGAGGGGGAATGGCAAGATCACTATTAAGTATGGTTACTGCTATAATTTTGTTATGGACAGGGAAGGGAACCCCCCTTGAATTATGAAGAATAACAAGGTGGAACCCATGACATCGAGGATAAAAAAAATGATTAAGAAGATGGTGGAATGTCATATATTACTGGCGGATTGCATCCCCAGCAGTTGCATTTGTCGGCAACTATTTTCGGGTTGTGTGTTTTATTTTGAAAAGGGTGTCGCCTAACAGAAGTTGTCGGCGAACTTTTAATTTAGTTTAAATAAATAATTTGAAAAGTAGTATTTGATTTTAAAAAACAATTTTAAATTTGAAGGTTTTAAGATATGAGATTAAACCGATCTCACATCCCAAATAGTTTATATAAACGAGCACCGCACCACAAACCGTGTATCTATCCCTAAGGATAGACACAATCGCTCGACGGTGGGGCTCGATTAAATAAACTAGAAGATTTGTGACATCCGTTTGGTCCGCGAACCAATTTTATAAGCCGACAAATTCCCTCGCTTAATATGAAAGCATTAAACAGGGTTTATATTACCTGGGTTCTTTAAAATTCCCTATAAGGGAAAGCCCCTAAAGTTAATTACATCTTAAGTGACGGGAATCACCTAAGAAAACTCTCGATAATAATCAATAATTCTGCTCTCAAGGATTTCAAAGTTTAAGTTTTCAAGGGATTGAATTTTGGAATTTCAATAGGGAATGGATCAAATTTGGAACATTTTGTTTTGGGAATCCAAAGGAAGAAAAGTAGGAGAAATCACAGATTCGAAGCGAACTTCGATAATTTCCCGACTATCCTATTGTTTGGCTTGAGTTTAGGAAAGTCCTAATATTTATTTAAATGTTTTGATCTTGCCAATTTTAATTAATTAGGGCTTATATTTGTATGATAAAATCAAACAAATAGCCTCGAAGATGTGAGGGTTTATTGGCGTACCGGACGACTACCTCGGAATCCTAAGACCGGTTAGGGCTTAATTTGCAATGCAGGTGCCTAACGAAGAGTTGAGGATTTATGTTGCACTAGGCAAACTACCTCGAAGTCCTATGGATTTGTTATTTAATTCTAGGATATTTTTGCTGAAGTAGACTCAGGTTTTGCTGATGACGATGGCCGTGCTGCCCACCATGCTCCGAGCTCCTTGTTGTCGCAAAGGTTTAGTTTTAGAAGTCATAAATCAGGGGATGAGAAAAGTGTTTTGGTTTAGAGAAAATCTTAATTTCCAAGTGTTTTTGTGTTTTAATTAAAACAAATCTTAAAGTTGATTATAACGACACCGGTTAAGATCCCACGGTTCCATCCTTCCGGCATCATTATTTTTATCGGATTCACTTAGTCCAGATGAATTTGCTAAACTCAATTGAATGAGTTCCACACTTTCATTTAGACTGTGGGAAATCCTGTTAGCAACACGTAGGTTACATCATCCGAGGTATTCCTGATCATCCAATAGGACGTTTTAATTTAGTTGTAATTGTAGTTTTGTGTTCGTTTGTGATTAAATTTTGAGTTGTTTTATATTTTGAAATGTTGTGGCGGTGAATTTTATCTTGCAATGACTTTTAACTTAGTTTGGTTTCAGTTTTAGGGTCTATCCTAAAGGTGTGGGTTTTCATGCAACAGTTGTTTATCATGCAAGAAAAAGTAAGTGCAATGCAGTTAAATAAATTGCAAGAAGGTAAATTGCAAGAAAGTAGATTGCAATAAAATAAAAGCGTACCTGGAGGGTCTTCCCGTCATCCCAAGCTTCACTTAAAACACAATTAGAATATTTAAGCAAGTTCCTAGATAAAGCTAAGGAAAGGGTTATGGTTTTCTACAAAATTCCTAATCCTATAGCTAGTCATTTCCTATGACGTCTAGGTTCCTTGTGTTTTGGTTTAAGGACGATTTTCTTCATCAAAGAACAATTAAATCCAATTGTTCTTATAAATTTCCTATCATATTGAGGAAGTGCTTAAGAATAATCTTAAACATCTTTTCAATATTTCTAGGATTGTTTTAAGTCCAAATGGGTTTAATTATACAAATGAATTAATCGTCCGAGAATTCAAGTTTTGTTGTTATCTTACTCAGTGAACTAGGACATTTGAATATCCTATAGGTGAAGTAACATTTCATTTAATGTTCTGTTTAGGAGTTATAATAACCAAAGCTTTCGAGGGTAAATTGATATTCAAATGATTTGATTTAAGTTAATGGGTTTAAATTTGGAATAGTGTTCAAGTTGCTTTATATTTAATTTCTTTCTGTTTTAGGTGATGTTATATAATTCAATTTAATTTAATTTGATTTAATTTAATTGAGTTTTAATTTAATTTAATTCAATTTAATTCAATTTAGTTTGATTTGATGTTACATTAAATTAATTTAATTTGATTTAATTTTAATTTAATTTGATTTAAATTAATTTTAATTTTAATTTAATTTAATTTAATTTAATTTACTTAATTTAATTTGATTTTATTTATTTAATTTAATTTAATTTAATTTATTCATTCAATTTAATTTAATTTGTTTATTTAATTTAATTTAATTTAATTCAATTTAATTTACTTAATTTAATTTAATTTTTAATTTAATTTAATTTTTATTTAATTTAATTCAATTTAATTTACTTAATTTAACTTAATTTTTAATTTAATTTAATTTTTAATTTTAATTGAAATTTTTTTAAAAGAGTTTAATAATTTAATTTTAGTTTAATGATTAAGTCTTTTAATGTTTTGAATTTGAGTTATCATTTTAATTAAGAATTGAATATTAATGAGATAATTAATTTAGGGATTTTTAAATTAAAGAATGAATCTCCTCCTAATAATATCCCTATTTTAGTAATTCCAATTTTATTATTCTTCCAAATTTAATCAATTATTTAATTAAGGTTTAATCATTTTAAATTGCTTAATGGGTTTCTACCCTTTAATTATTTAAATTTCAATCATCCAAATCAGATTAGGATCAAATATTTTACTTGTTAATTTTTTATTAAACCTAAAGTTTTAATTAAGGATTAAAAAATTTTAATTACCATTTTACCCTTTAAGCTTAATAATTTCATAACTCACTAAATTGAACTCAAATGAACTTGAAATTTTTATGTGAATTCACTCATATGTCAATAAAGATATGAGAGGAGAAAATGTGATTTTTCTGTATTTAATTTATTTATATAATTATTTTTGGTAGAAAATAAAGATTTCCAAGGAAAATTTAATAACATGACCAAGGGAAAGTTTCTGTCCTTAAGAAAATTAGGGGACATTCCTAATGAACAGAGGACCACTTGGACCAATTTTAGTGATTTTTTGAATTACATTATTTTTATTATAATTATTTTAAGTTTTGGAGTGTTAATTAATTTAAAAATAAAATAAATGTTGAAAAATGAATTTTATATTTTTCAAAAATCTCTCTGATATCAAGGAAATCAGAGAAGCAAATTTTGTAATTTTCTGATTTTTCTTTGATTTATTATAATTATTTTAGTGAAAATGCTAGAAAATACATTTTTTAATTTTTTTAATTTTAAAATTATCCTAGAGCTTTAAAATTTAATATCTCACTAAATAGACCTAAGAAAAATGTGGGGTTTGTTCCTAAGTGATTAAAATTTAAAATGTGACATTTTGGTGAATTTTATTATTTTTGTGATTATTATTATTTTTTAATTATTAAAATATTAAAATAATATTAAAAATCAACTTTTTTAGAAAATTGAAATTTTAATTTTCTTAAATTCCCCTGATATCAGAGATGCTTCAAAACCAATTTTGTGAATTTTTTAAAGGTATTTTGAAAGTTATGAATTTTTAAAGTTTAAAATGACTAAGTGGCTTAATCAACCCAATTAGTAGGGCTAACCAAATCCAATTGACCTCAAATTTTTATGGTGGGTTCCTCTGATCCTAAAGGTCAGTGGAGAATTTATTTTAAGTAAATTTAATGTATGGTTAGCTCTAATTAATTAGAGACCTATTTTGAGTGTTTAAGCCAATTAGGGTTGTTTTAAATGAACTAACTCAAAACCTATTTTTCCTAGGGTTCTCTGGTCATAAGGAACATCATCAAATTTTCCTAGAATTTATTTCACAACATGCTATTTATTGGAATTAAAATACTCAAAACAGTAACATGAACTTGAAAAATCGATAACTCTTCATAGGGATGGCCTCGACTTTGGAAAATTCAGGGAATGTTCCCAAATTCGAGTCTTCAAAAGCCCTAAGGTCTCATGCCATGGTGAATTGTATACATGCATGGAGAATTAAAAGTATGCAGAGAATAAATAAATTATAAAAAATAAAATACTTGATGAAATTGAATGTTTTCTTTTCCACATTATTCTCCTCCGTTCACTCGAGCAAGAGGGTATTTTTATTTTATTTTTCCGATTTTTCTACACAAAGTTATGAATTTTTAAAGTTTAGGGAATTAAATAAATAGAAAATACCCCTAATTTTCTATTTATCAACGCGGCGCCAACTCATCCTCGGCATCTCCGAACGCACACGCGTCGCGCTCCCATTCGACGCCGCCATCTGACTCAGCGCTCCGGGCCCCGCGGTTCTTGTACCATCTCCTGGTCCGACGCCATCTGAGCCGTCCGTCCGCGCGTGTATTGAATGGACGACATCCGTTCATTGTCCCCGAGCGTCCTCACCCGAGAGCCGTCCACACTAAATCCCTAAGATCTCACTCGATACTCAATGGATTTTCATGTTCTTATGCTCTATGGATTCGTCTTGAAGAGACGAACACATCTATATGGTTATCATGCATTGAAATTAAAGCATTCGAAATGGAGAATCTCTAGAAGCTCGGGATGAAGAATTAGCTCATACCTTTGCTCAGAGAAGTGTGGCTTCGATCTGAGGTTTGTTGCACCTTCGATTGGATCCCGGCGAAGCTCCGGATGAAGTCTCCTAGTCCGGTGAATTGTCTAGATGTGATTTCGACCAAGCCCGATCACAAAGCTTGGAGGCTGGAGCAACCGGGTGGCTCTGGAGATGGGGCTTTTCTTGGTGGACACCTTCCCTTGGTCGCAGTGAAGGTGTAGGACCAATCGATTTGAGGATTGGTCCACTGTGGAGAAGTGTCCTCGGTTTTGGGTGGAATTTCGACTCCGAAATTGAGCTCGCGAGAGAAGAAATGGCGGGGGATCTCACTTGGGGATCAAGTGCTCTGTGTATGGGGAGGAGTCCGGAACAATTTTGGCGAGTTTCCTTAAGGTTTGTTTCAGCACCTCTCATGGCCGAGAGGGTGGTGTTTAAATAGGAGAGGGTGGAGGGCCTCCCGAGGAGAGTTAGGGCTTGGGATCGAGCTGCTCTCGGCAAGAGAAGAACGGCTCAATGGCCACGGGGATGGGGCAGCTCAGCAGGTGAGAATTCCAAGTTGGGCTCACATGTGAGCTCTCGGCCATGGTGTTTTCTGGTGGCCTGGTGGCAGGCCGGCCAGGCATGGGTCACCCTCAAGGTCAGGTGGGTCAGGGCTGGGACTTGGTGCAAGCAATTGGCAATTGCCATGTGTAAAGAGCTTGGATTGAAATGGAATGGGGGAAGACCATTTTGGGTTCAAATGAGTCAACCCATGGTTTTGGGCTAGGTTCACCACCCAAGGCCTGGTCTTGGGCTGAAAAAGACCACTTGGGTCAGCCAAGAGAGAATGGTGTGGTCTCCATCCATGATGAGGTGGCTAAGCATGGTTTAGTGTGTGACATGCTTAAGGTAAAAAGGGTTTAAGGAGGATTAGGAAAGGGGCCCCTCCTTTTACCATTAATGGCTTGATCACATGTCAAGCCTTCCATGGCTTCATGTGGCTTGTCCATGGCTTGCATGGCTCACCTTTGGCTTGGGAAAAGGTTTGGTCAATTTCATGAAAATGGATTTTAGGAATTTTTGGTAATTTGATGGAAATTTGTATGAAACTTGATTTTGAATAATTTGATGGTGAATTTAGGACTTAGGTAATGGCTTTAATTAAGTGGATGGCAAATGGAGATGTCATGTGGGCTTTAGGGTAGATTTTGGGCTTTTGAATTTGAAGGAAGTGGGCTCTTAGGAAAGTTTAAGGGAAATGGGCTCTTTGATTTTAGGATGGGCATGTGGGTAAAGATTTTGTGAAGAACTTTGTCAAATAAATGTCATAATTGGTTTAGGGATGTTCTATGAAGGGCTTGGAGTCAATTTGGTGTGATTTGGAGTTGAATTGGGTGAGTTTGGGGTTAGGTTTGTGTCATGGGTCAAAATTAGGCTTTAAGGCCAAAAGTGAAATTGGATCCAAATGTCAATCAAATTGGACTTGGATTTGGTCTAGATTGGTATTGGGGATGTTTCATTGAAGTTTAGAATTGAATTGGACCAAAATTTGGGTCAATTGGGTAGGTTTGGTTTAACATTGGGTTCACTTTGGGTTAAAATGGGCCAAATTGGGGGTTTTGACAAAAGTAGGGTAAATTGACAAAATTGGCCCATGGTTTAGTTAGACAAAATGAAATTGGGAATATTTGGGATTTTCTAGAATTTTCTGGGAATTTTCTGAATTTTTGGATTTTTGGGTCAAGAGGGGTATTTTGGGTATTTGGAGGGTATTGGGAGGTTTTCTTGGAATTTTTGGTATTTTTGGGTATGGATGATCAATTTAAGTGATGTGGAAATGTTTGGGATTGATTTTGGAGAATTTTGGGTAATTTGGAAATTTTTGAGAAATTTGGGTAATTTCAAGGGTTTTGGGTAGGCTAAGCGGGTGTAGGGTGTCGGGGGTCAAAAATTGAAAATTTGGGAAATTGAAGATTGGGTGGATGTAAGTGGAAAGAAGTCATTTTGGTCGAGCCATGAATTCATATCAAGCCCACATGAGCCATGAAGGGACTCATTTGAGGCATTCACTATGTTGTTCCTAACCTCTTAGCCGAGGGCTTAGGGGTTAAGGACCATCCATGTGAATCACCTACATGAGTCGGGAGGTCAAGTTAGGTATGGGTGTGGTTTTAGGAGGTGTGTGAAAGTGTAGTGTATAAATGTAGTGTGTGTGTAAGTCGGCTCTTCACTGGACCGGGCCACTCCGAGGTAGTCCTAAGGCCGAAAAGTCCTATGGAACTCATCCTTTAAACTTCCACATTTGATTTCAAACCTCTGGGTGATTAGGGGTCTACGGTCAAGTTTGTGGAGTTTGCGGGGAGTTAAGAAGTGGTTTGAATTTCTAAAAGGTGGGTCCCAATTCTAGTCCTCTAAGATAGTTAAAGGAAAAGCTGAGGCTAGATCCTAAGTACTAAAGAGAAGAAGAGAAGACCTCATCAAAAGTAATGTTAACAAATGGACCCCCAATAGGTGTAGTGAGCTGACGGAGCACACCGCGCGTATTGTCGTTGACCGAAGCGATCAACAAAACCAACACAGATGTCCAAGTGACGAACTTAGGACGAAGTAGAAGAGTTTCCGCTGGGGAGTGTCAAGTATATCTACGAAGCGGAGATTCCCGAACTCTCGGCGGGGAAAGGAAAAGGAGGTAAATTCCAAATCACATGATGCGGGGAATTTCGATTTAGATTTTATTTTGTTTCAATTTAAGTTTTGATGTGTGAGTTTAGATTTCAATTTGGAATTTCAATTTAGATTGAAGTTTGTCAAGATTAATTTGAGGGATTTGATTTGAAATGAAAATTGGAATTTTGAGGTTTTAGGTGTAACATCTTCAACCTCGAAAGAAAATTAAATTGATTGGATTGAATCATTACAATGAGGAGAGATCTCAGAATAATGCGGTATTGGATGTAAAATCCTTAACCTCAAGAGTTTGATTTTTGATGTATTTCATTGCGATAGGGAAAGAATCTTAAAGCAATGCAGTTTCGAATGTAAAATCCTCAACTCCAAAAATTTGATTTTGATGTATTTCGGTGCAATAGGGAAAGAATCCTAAAGCGGTGCGATCTTGGATGTAAAATCCTCGACCCAAAAAATTTGAATTTGATGTATTTCGGTGCGATAGGGAAAGAATCCTAAAGCGAGTGCGATCTTGGATGTAAAATCCTCGACCCAAAAGTTTGAATTTGATGTATTTCGGTGCAATAGGGAAGAATCCTAAAGCGATGCGGTCTTGGATATAAAATCCTCGACCTAAAAAGTTTGATTTGATGTATTTCGAGTGCAATAGGAAAGAATCCTAAAGCGGTGCGGTCTTGGATGTAAAATCCTCGACCCAAAAGTTTGAATTTGATGTATTTCGGTGCAATAGGGAAAGAATCCTAAAGCGATGCGATCTTGGATGTAAAATCCTCGACCCAAAAGTTTGAATTTGATGTATTTCAGTGCAATAGGGAAGAATCCTAAAGCGAGTGCGGTCTTGGATGTAAAATCCTTGACCCAAAAGTTTGATTTGATGTATTTCGGTGCAATAGGGAAAAAATCCTAAAGCGATGCGATCTTGGATGTAAAATCCTCGACCCAAAAGTTTGAATTTGATGTATTTCGAGTGCAATAGGAAAGAATCCTAATGCGAGTGCAGTCTTGGATGTAAAATCCTCGACCCAAAAGTTTGAATTTGATGTATTTCGAGTGCCGTAGGAAAGAATCCTAAAGTAGTGCGATCTTGGATGTAAAATCCTCGACCCAAAAGTTTGAATTTGATATATTTCAGTGCAATAGGGAAAGAATCCTAAAGCAGTGCAGTCTTGGATGTAAAATCCTCGACCCAAAAGTTTGAATTTTGTTGTGATTTGATTTGGAATCTGGAAAGATTGAATTTGAAATTTGATTGGATGAGTTTGAACTCGATTGAAATTTGATTTAAGATTTGATTTGAAATTTGGAAGATCAAATTTGAAATTTGATCGGGATTGGATTTGAAATTTGATTGAGAATTTGATTTGAGATTTAATTTGAAATTTATGTTGATTTTGTTTATCTTTTAATGATTCAAATTTTATTTTATCGTTTATTTAATGTTCATGTGAATTTGGTGTTCGTCATTTTAGATTTTTTTTTAGAAAGTTTTCTTTTATTCTTCTTTTTATTTCTTTTCTGTTCTTTGTTCGAAGTTCATTTAACTTTAATGGCGTTTCCCGATCAATTTGCACAAAAGAGGTGAAGGCCAAAAACGTGACATGGTCACTTTCATTCCAATCATGTAGAAGATACATCATACATTTTGATCTGGAATATATTTCACACAATCCATGTAAACTCAAAACGGACTGTGTATGATCTTTGTCGATCCATCAAAAGAAGCATCTGTCAAAAATCCATGTCTGAATAGTGGGGTACATGGTTAATAACATCACCTTCCAAGCCATCCTTGGCAAGGATGTCGAGCTGGATGTACGTTGGAGGTGTGATATTTCCCATGTAACTCACGACTCATAAGGCCGGAGGCTTTCCGGCTCCGGGTCCAGTCGGAAATGGTAAGGTGTCTTCCCGTCGTCCATTCTCCTGAAAGTAAGCGAGATCCGCTTCACTGGTACTCCCGGTATGCAATGCTTAGCGATATCTCGCTCCGTTGCCCTTCGGTATCATGACGGAGCCTACACCGTAAAGGTATCTTCACCGGCCCTCGGAACTCACCCGGGCCTGCTATCCGGAGGTCGGATCCGAACATGATGTTACACTCGTTCGGGAAAGAGACTCGTGCGAAGGGTTCGACAAAGTCGTGGTGATCTATGTGTGGGGGTATGCGGTCACCTCGTTTGTAGATGTTGATAATGCGACATATTGGGTATGCAATCCGCGCGGTACCCTCCATGTTATCAATCTCTTTACCATTCTCTTGATGACTAATGGCATCGGATCTACTTGCCCATGACGGAGTATTCCGGTGGGTTTCCTTTCCGTCTTCGAGCAAAGTTGTAGCGACATCCGCATTGTATTGTGATTCTTCCCTTCCCTGGCATCCATCTCCGGGGTTCTGAGTAGGTATTTTCCCTTAGGCGGCCTGCTCGGCCCATTCTTTTCAAATCCCGGATGCAATTCACGATTTGCTGTTGTTCATACTCTGAGAATACGTCGGTATGTAGCTCGAGGCCCTCTAGTATATTGATTCTTCCACCTTTAATTCTCTCGAAGTATTCAAAGGTTTTCTTTTCAACATTCTGCATTCTCTCCAGCTCGTATTCCGAAATGATTTGCAGATGGCGAGGCCTTGTGACATATTGTGGGATATACGATTCAATCCCTTCACGTTCTCCTGCATACCTCGGCTCCTCAGGGATGATGCCTGTCGGGACATCTCCTGGGGTTGCTTCTGCAACAAGGTCATGCATCACCGGTGGTTCTATCCGGTGGCGTGGTAGCCTTCTCTCTTCGATCTTCGGGAGATTTCCCCGGTCCTTTACGTTATCCCAGGAGCTGGCCTCCTTTCTTCAGGTTCCTGGTGAACCGGTGTCCTTGAAGTGTATGTACCGGCACTAGCAACTGTCTCGTCGTGCTGGTCCGCGGCTAGTTTTGTTAACATCTTACGGATACGGCGATTCTTATTTCTTCGTTGCGTTGCTCGTGAGAGTAGCTCTCCGCACTTCTTGAATCTGCGTGGGTGCGGCGGCAAGCCTGCCCTCGAGCCGTAGCGACTACGGACTTCATTTTCTTATCTTCTTCGGTGTTTGCTTTTCTCTTCTTGTTGCTTGGATTGGTGGCTTGGGCCACCTACTTTCATCACTTGTCTGCCCGGGCGGTTCTTCTCGGTCAATCGGGACCCAATCACTTTCCTCGTCTTGTAGGCCTGCGGTGCGAAATCCGAGTCAATCTCGATTATCGCTCCATCTTTCACCCTCTTTTCATCGAGTGCAAGGCTTACGCCATCCTTAAAGTTCAGGACCAACCGCCCGTTCGACATTTCCCTGCGAAAAGACAAGGAAAAGGATCAGGGTACACTAAGAACAAGAACATTAAGAAAATGTTTATTAAAGACATATTTTTTTTATTACTTCTTGTATTTTAAAATTTAACAGGAATGAAGCGGGATAAGATCAGGAAAGAGATTTTGATTTGGAAAATAAAACAAGGAAAACTTAATTGTCACGATTTTATTTATTTTAGCACATTTTATTATTTTTGGGTTCGGACCCAATCATCAGTAATTACTTCTCCTGTGTTTCTTAGGGATGAAGGATTCATTCCTTCGAAACATCAGGTAGCGTAATACTTTTTCAAATATCGTCCGTTGATCGGAAGCATATGTCGTTCTCCCTGGCAATTCACTAGCTGGTAGGAACCTCCCGAGTATCTTGCTTCAACCACGAAACGGTCCCTCCCAAGTGGGTTCAAATTTTCCTCCTATCTTGCGATGTGCAAGAATAGGTCTCTTGAGAACGAGAACTAAGTCACCAACTTTGAAGGTTCTTGGGCGGACCAGTCTGTCATGGGCTTGAACCATCTTAGCTTGGTATAGTTCTAAATTCTGCCTGCGTCGCAAGTCTTTTCCCTTCCGAGCTTTCCAATTCTTCTAGTCGTAATTTGGCATTCTCTTCGTCGTGATTTTGTTTGCAGCTGCAATTACGAGTGAAGGAAGGCTGGACCTCTAAGGGTAACACTGCCTCGGACCCATACACCAGAGTGTAAGGTGTAGCTTGAGTAGGAGTTCTGAAGGTTGTCCGGTAGGCCCATAAGGCTTCCAATAATTTCTCGTGCCAATTTCTCTTATTATCGTCCAAAGTTTTCTTCAAGATTTGAACGAGAGTTTTATTAAAAGCCTCAGCGAGGCCGTTTGCTCTTGGGTAGTAAATTGTTGAGTATCGCCGGTCGATTCGGTGTCTCCCGACAAAATTGTTGATTTGTGTGCTTCGAATGCCGACCCATTATCCGAGATGATCCTGCGCGGCACTCCGAAACGGTAGACAACTTGGTTCTTGAAAAGCGCAGCACGTGGTGTGTTTTCACTTCTCTGAAGTGGAGCCGCCTCTGCCTTTGAAAAGTAATCCGTAGCCGCAAGAATGAAGCGATGTCCTTTTGAAGATGGTGGTTCTATCGGACCCACTATATCCGTGCCCCAACATTCAAATGGCCGCGACACAATTGTCGGATGTAGCACATTTGGAGGTTGGTGTAGAAACACTCCGTGCACTTGGCATTGGTGACGGCTCTTGGCGATTTTCATGCGGTCGGTCATCATCGAGGGCCGGTAGTACCCTAGTCTTTTAATTTTCATCTTCATCTTTGGACCCGATGGTGAGCGCCACGGAGTCTCGAATGTACCTCTTTAATAATTTCACGGGCCTCGGACCCGCTTAGGCACCTTAGCCACATTTGATCAAAAGATCTTACGTACGATGTGTTGTTTATTAATGCGTAAGACGGAGTTCTTTTCTTGATCCGATGGGCTAGCGACCTATCGTCCGGTAGCTTTCTGTTTGCGGTGTAGTTCATCGATGGCTATCGCCGATCTTCGTGTTTTCCGTCACTACTGCTGACTAATTCTTTTTCTTTTTCGATTTGTGTATTGTGTCTATGTCATGCTGTGATAGGACCTGACGTCCGTGAACTGACACTTCCGCTGATTCATCTTGCAAACAGGCAAATTCTTTTGCGAGACGGGCTAAAGCATCTGCTAAAGCATTTCCTTTTCTGGGAATTTTGTAGATCGTTACATTTGGAATCTGTCCCAACAAGTTGTATGGCATCTTGGAAGTATTGTTCGAGTCTTGGCTTTAAAATTACATCTTGTCCGGCGATCCGTTGAATGATTAACTGTGAATCCCCATAGATGTTGATGTACGTTATCCCCATTTGAATAGTTAATTCCAATCCCGTTATGAGAGCTTCGTATTCACGCCGTTGTTTGTACACGGTTACGCCAAGTGGTAGGAGTATCTTAACATCCCCCGCTCCGGTGTTATAAAGATTAGCCCGATTCCTGCCTTACCGGGCACTATCACTTGTGATTCTTCGTCTTTGTGTGCTGAAGATGCTCCGTCGAAATATAATTTCCAACGTCAATCATCAGGGTCTTCTAAGTTCATTATTTGTTCATCTGGAAAATCGTCATTGAGGGGAGATTCCGCCGGCAAAGGGTGTGCTGCGAGAAAGTCTGCTAAGACTTGTCCCTTTACGGCACGCAGAGGCACGAAAGTTATATCGAATTGCGATAATATCATTGACCATCCGGCAAGTCTGCCGGAAAGTGTCGGACGAGTCATCAAGTATTGCAATGGATTAAACTTCGAAATCGAGTTGACCTTATGAGAAAGCATGTAGTGCACGAGCTTTTGAGCGGCGAAGATCGGGGCCAAACAATGCTTTTCAATTGCGGGATACCTTACTTCCGTCGGAAGTAAACGACGGCTTAAGTAGTAAAGAGCATTTTCTTTACCCTCATCATTGACACAGGCTAACGGAGGCTCCGAGAGAGTCGTCTAAAGCCGCGGTGTAAAGTATCGGCGGTCTACTGAGAGCCAGGGCTGCTAAGACGGGAGGTGTCATTAAATATTGTTTAATGTCCTCGAAGGCCTTCGGCATTTCTCTTCCCAAATAAATTTGGCGTCCTTTTTAACTAGTGCCGAGAAAGGTCGACACCTACCGACAAGTTTGAGATAAAGCGTCGAAAATATGCCGGCTTCCCTTGAAAAGATCGTAGTTGTTTTAAGGTTTTGGGAGGCGGCATTTCTAAGATAGCTTTAATCTTTTCCGGGTCGATTTCAATTCCACGATGTCGGACAACGAATCCTAAGAATTTCCCGGAGGAGACGCCGAAGGAGCATTTTAAGGGATTCATCTTAAGATTAAATTGTCTTAATCGTTCGAAAACAATTCTCAAATCATACAGGTGGTTTTCCTTTACTTTGCTTTTGATGACCACATCGTTCACGTAGCATTCGACTTGATTGTGGATGAGATCATCAAAAATTCTTGTCATTGCTCTTTGGTAGGTTGCTCCTGCGTTCTTCAGTCCGAATGGCATCATTCGTGTAGCAAAATACTCCGATCGGCGTCACGAATGCGTAAGCTTTTCATCTTCCGGAGCCATTTTTATACGGTTGTATCCGAAGATCCATCCATGAACGAGAATATTTCATGTGTCGAAGTAATGTCGATCATCGGTTCGGGATCGGTAGAGGGAATTCATCCTTTGGACATGCCTTGTTCAAATCTGCGAAGTCCACACAAATTCGATCGACCATTCTTCTTTCGACCGGCACCACATTGGCTAACCAAGTCGGAGTATTGTTCTTCACGGACAAATTTAACGTCTATTAGCTTTTTAACTTCGGCTATGACTTGTCGTTCGATTTCTAGACGCATTCTTCTGGGACCTTATCTGACTGGGATAGAAGTAGGATCCACTCCTAGCTTATGGACTGCAACCTCTGGAGCTAATCTTGGCATCTCGTCATAGTTCCAAGCAAAACAGTCTTTAAATTCCATTAATAATTTGATTATTTCTTCGGAGTCTTCTTTGTTGAGTAAGGAGCTAACAAAGGTAGGTCTAGGCTCTTCGCTAGTACCTAAGTTAACTTCAGTTAACTCATCTATTGTAGATTTGATTTCTTCTTCGAATTCTGGCGGAGCGTCTCCAATTTGTACATCTTCGAGTTCGTCTGTAGTTTCCATGCAGTTTTCATTGGACTTGCAAGTGACAACCAAGCAAAATTCAGTATCGTCAACTGACCCTACTGTGCCGAATCCGAGTCCATACTTTGAATTGGGTGGACGACCGGAGTTTTTCCATAATTTTTCAAAATGTTGCGATTGGACTTTTGTCCATTGTCGAGGTAAGAAACCACGTTGAATTAAATTTTGAACACAGGGAGAGTACCACTCAAAAGGTAATTCCATTAATTCTGATGAAGTGACATCTTCGAATTGTACATTATTTTCAGTTTTGAAGGAAGAAGCACCACGGTAGAACTTGATTGGCCTTGCACCAGTCGTTACGTACTTCTTTGACCACCATACCCTCGATCTTGTTAGAATGGATCGGGGTTAGTGTCATAGTATGTACGTAGTGGTTAATCTTCTCGTACATTGATTTGTATTCTTCGTTTTTCTCATCTTCAGAGAGATCTTGAATTGCGGCTTCTTCGACTTATTGTCGCTGCTTCTTGCTTGATTTCTTTTTCTTCTTCGAACTATCTTCCCGATCAACATTGATGGCTGGTTTCCTCCGTCCAACTGTCCGAACGTCTCTACCACGACCTCGTCCCCGGCCTCGACCTCGGATGCGAGTTGTGGAGAAACCTTCACCATCTCGCCGGAAGGGAGTGGTGAGTGAGCTCGTTGGACTAGAACTTCGGGTTCTTCGTCGTCCCGAACTTTCTTTGCTTCATTTGTTACGGTATCTACTGGAGAAGATTGTTTTCTTTGGCGGTGCATAATAAGCTGCGTCTTCATGGATTCCAATTTCATGTACGGAGAATGGTTGTAAGTCGCCTTTGATGCACTTGTTCCCCTCCATCGTAGTATTTGATGCAGCGATGCGAGAGATGATGGTACCATCCTGTTTTCATGTATCCATGGTCGGCCCGGTAGAGCGTTGAACGATGTTTCGAATCAATTATGTGAAATTTTGCGGTTGTCTTTGCTAAGTCACCGGTCTTCATCGATAGCGTTATTGACCGAGGGCTCTTTCTCCTTTACGGTTGAATCCTCTTAATAACATTTTGTACGCTCGAGCTCACGAGCATCAATTTCCAAGTATGCTAGCGTTCGAAGACTCATTATATTGATTGATGCTCCCGGATCCACCAATACTACGTAGAGCGTAAACTTCCCGATTGTAAGCTGAAATGTACAACGGTCGGTTGTGATCTGGCTGTCCCAAGTAGTAGGTCATTGTCCGTGAAGGTAACACCTCGCTGTTCCTTTAACGAGCAAACCTCATCTAACCAATCTCCGGCCATTTGAGCTAAGCAAATTTCCGGATCAAGTAAGGCCTTGATCAGAGCTTCTCTCATCTCCTTTGATAAGATGAGAGCATCATAAATGCTCAGTTTGGCCGGTAGTTTCCTAAGATGGGCTAGTACGTTGTAGTCCACTTTATTTTCATGCGTCTCGGTTTCTTCTCGAACGGGTATTTCTTCTTGCAGGGTTGGTTCTTCTTGAACAACCACCGCTTTCCTTTGTCTTTCGGACCCATTCTTGGAGGTAGAACTTTTCCACTTCTTAAGTTGACTTCCGTAATTTCCTCCGAATCTAGTATTGAGCTTGCCGGTGTCTCTTCTTGAATCGGAATGACAGGCTCTTCTGTATTAGCTTCAGAGTCTGAAGGCTCTAACTCTATCGTGACTGGAGCTCCTCGAAACTCGCAGATAGATTCGTTGCTTGTTGAACTCTCGTAGCCTCCTCGTTGGATGTCTTCTTCGTTATTTTGATCGTCGAGATTGTGTATGATTTGAGAATTGTCGTTGGTATCGAAGTCGATGTCCGGATTGTCGCTAGTTACGTAATCGTTAGAAACAGTTAAAACGTAGCCAACGCCATCACCCTTATCATTATATGATCCCACCGAAGTGAGCAGATAATCATACAAAATCAGAGGTTCGAGGGATTTCTCCCCGAATCGGAAACAACTATCCTAGGATAAGCGGCCCCTAGTCTAGCCTTAGGAGTCTCGGTCCTCTCTTCTTCGTCGATTTTCTTCTTTTCTTCAATCGTCTCTGTTGAGGTGGTTCTTCTATCGCAAGTGATAGTACCGGCTTAACGGGTCTCGAACTTCCGAATTGAAGCTCGCACCGAAGCGGTTCGGATGCTCGTCTAAAATCTTCTTCGAAGACCTTGTCCAGGCGGTAGTCCATCCATCGTCAGTTGCATAGGGATCTATCGGAATGACGGGATCAGTTGAGATAACATTGACGGAACCTCCTTTCTGGGGTTCCTTCATGTACTCCTTTGGGATTGTTATATTCCTTTCCGAAGGTTGTCGTTGAGCCAACTTTTAAAGGTAATGCAATCTTCTATCTTGTGCCCGAGCATCCGGTGGTAGGGGCAAAAGTTGGGATCACCTTTCTTGTTGACTTCCTCTGGTCTTTTAGGCTCGGCGAGTTGGAAATCCGGAGTCTTCATCGGACTACGGAACATTTTCGATCTTGCTTCATTCTTGAACGGATATTCTCTGCTCGAAGTTCCCTTAATGTACGTTGCGGACGAGACGGTTGTTCATAGTGCGGAGACGGCGATAGTTTGGACCGGGGTTGCTAGTAATTCTGTTGTGGTTCTTGCGGCCGTTACGGTGGTATTTGCATCGGTTGCTTGCCTTTGTCAGCTAACTTCGCAACGATCCCGAATTTCTTTTCGAAGGTCTTCACCGAAGCTACGCTTGTCCATCTTGTCGGCGAAACTTAATTGCTTCGCCTCTTCTTGCAAGCTTCCGGCCTTGCTTAACAACTTCTCGAAAGTCTTATTAGTGAATCCTTTGAGGAGAAGTGCTTATCGGGCCGTGAATGCTTTTAAGCAAGATGCCGGTCGCATGTTGTTCTTGTAGTTGTGGTTCACACTTCATGCTTAAATTTCTCCATCGAAGTATGTAATCCACCAAAGTTTCGTTCGGCCTTTGTTTCTCTACCACTAAATCACCTATAGTGATGTGGTGCTGAGCTCCGGTGAATCGCTTGATGAAGAGGTTCTCTAGTTCTGAGAACGTCTTCACCGAACTATTTGGTAATTTTGCATACCAGTCGAAGGCGATTCTCGACGATGCTGACGACGAACTGTCGGAAGAGTAATGCATCGCTCCCGCCGGCATTACAACAAGCGGCACGAAAGTGTGCAACATGCTTGTCGGGGGTTCCCGGTTCCGTCGAAGGTCTTGAACGAGAGGTGGTACGAAGCCTTTTGGGTATTGGACGGCGTCGAATTCTTACGGGTAAGGTCTACCCGTCCGAATGGATGTCCCGCTCTTCGATTGTGCTAAGGCTTCTCGCACTGCTGTTCCACCAAGTTCTTGATATCCTTTTCGGGGATCATACTTTGTGTTGTATCCTTTTTCAACTGATCATCCCCATTGACGGATGTAATCTCCTTTCCTCCGTCTACAATGTGAATGACCTCTAGGGGTGTCTCTCTATGTGGTTGTACTTGACTCTGGAGAGTGGCCAGAGCTACGGCCATCTCTTCCATCCTTTTCGCCATTTGAGCGATCGTGTCGTCTTTTTCCTGAAGCTGCCTTCTCATCAGTTCCGGCTTCTCTCTTCTGCGTGCTGCGGGAGCACCTTGCAAGGCGATGAAGCTCGTGTCTCAACCATGTTGATTTCGCATATTCGTCGTCCATGAATTCCGATGAATCAATCTCATCTCCGAACTTTTCTTCTCTTTCTTTTGCCAACCGTCGGATATCGGTTCTCAACTTTTCCATGGCATCTTCTAGCGGGGCTTTCTGTGTGTCTTTGCGGTTGTCGTGCTATAGCTGCCGGGTCCCTTTTTCATGAATCCCCTTTATCGCAGTAGCACTTTCTTCAGATTCCAGCCTTCTGGCGAGACTTTCTTTCTCGGGGCTGCTTGTTTCGATCTCAGTCGCCCGATGAGTGGGGCGCCATACCATCCTTCTAGCGGCGGAAGGTCTAGGACCGGATGGTGCACGTCGGCCAAATGCTTGGAAGGTGGTATCCTCCCTAATCCGTAATCTCGAGACTACGACGGGCGGACTAGCCTTCATTCTCTTGCTTGGCTTTTACGTCATGATGGCGGGTTCTACTCGGGGCCCGAGACGGGATTTGGCGGCACCCGCCCTATCCTTAGTAGAATCTCCGATACGGGGCGGTTTTCCTTCTTTGCTAATTTTTCTACCAAAGTTCGCGGTCGAGCAAACGGCGTAGTTCTAGTTCTTTTCTTGCGGCTATCGTTGTAATATGCGGGTCGAGGTAATGTGGCGGCAATCTTGCGAACATTCTCCTCATCCTCGCGGCGGAGAGGGGATGGAACTCGCTTCCTCCCAAGAGTGATATGTATTCGAGCGGCGGTGTATATTCGGCAGCGGTGTATATTCGAGCGGCTTCGGGATTTCCTCCGGAAAGCAATTTCGGCGGCTACGGCTTCTCTAGCGATCCTTCTACTTGTTTCTTCTTTGGGTCCTTGTCGGTGATGGAATCCTTGAGCTGGACCCGATTTCGAACAGAAGGTCTTACGAGAAGATGCTGTACCCTCCGCGGTAACGGGTTTACCATAGTTACGGATTTCTTTCCCCTTTGATTTGGCGGAAGTCGGGGTAGGTGCGGAATTAACTAGACCAGGTGGGGGTAGTAAGAACGGTCCTCTGCGAACGGCGGTACTCCTCCTAGTTGGGATCCTTTGAGGGGAGGAAACTCTTGGGTCGACCTAAGGTTGAACTCAAGCAGCGGTTCCTCAGCTTCAGATACCTTGTTCGTCAGTGCAAAGAGGGAGACGTCAGTGACCTTGACATTCGTGTTTTCAAATCCTTGTCCGAATCGGATGATCCCATTGTCGGGCAGCTCATCCTTATAGACGGCGAAGTCCGAGTCCGTTGGTGAAGGAGAAAATCGGCTTTGGGGCTTCCATTTCGCGGGATAGATTCGGTTGTCGGTCTCGAGTTATGCTTCTTTTCTTTAGGACGAAAAGAAAGGAATTGAAAAGAGTCCGAACTCATTCTTGTTCATGTATTTATAAGAAGGAATCATTTGTTAAAAGAATCACTTATTAGAGGGTTTGTTTATTTAGAACGGAATGTTCGAAAAGTGTAGAGAAGGTAAGGAATCCGATTCGAGTTGGAAAGGAAAAGAAAGTCTTATGCGAAGACTTCTCGACTCGAAGGATTACTCCTAAACTAACACCTATTGGGGGTCCACCCCACCTCAAAAATGAGGTAAAAGGATCTCATAACCTCTCTGTTTAAGGGTGTCTAAACAGTGGCTCCTAAATCCGAGAGAATGTTGGCTATACTTGTCCAAGGTAGAAATGAACATAGTATTCCAACGGAAAGAATGGTAGTTTGATCCATTAAGGACATGGATGCACTACCGATTTTTGAAAGCAGAATTATCCGATTATAATGGAGAGAGGAATTTTCCCCAGCGGAGTCGCCAGAAGTTGTCGGCAACAATTTTCGGGTTGTGTGTTTTATTTTGAAAAGGGTGTCGCCTAACAGAAGTTGTCGGCAAACTTTTAATTTAGTTTAAATAAATAATTTGGAAAGTAGTATTTGATTTTAAAAAACAATTTTAAATTTGAAGGTTTTAAGATATGAGATTAAACCGATCTCACATCCCAAATAGTTTATATAAACGAGCACCGCACCACAAGCCGTGTATCTATCCCTAAGGATAGACACACTGCTTGACGGTGGGGCTCGATTAAATAAACTAGAAGATTTGT
The DNA here is from genome assembly GCA_022702705.1 of Papilionanthe hookeriana x Papilionanthe teres. Lineage (NCBI taxonomy): Eukaryota > Viridiplantae > Streptophyta > Magnoliopsida > Asparagales > Orchidaceae > Papilionanthe > Papilionanthe hookeriana x Papilionanthe teres. Next base: position 49,636,760 of record CM040439.1, on the reverse strand, counting down.
GACATCCGTTTGGTCCGCGAACCAATTTTATAAGCCGACAAATTCCCTCGCTTAATATGAAAGCATTAAACAGGGTTTATATTACCTGGGTTCTTTAAAATTTCCTATAAGGGAAAGCCCCTATAGTTAATTACATCTTAAGTTACGGGAATCACCTAAGAAAACTCTCGATAATAATCAATAATTCTGCTCTCAAGGATTTCAAAGTTTAAGTTTTCAAGGGATTGAATTTTGGAATTTCAATAGGGAATGGATCAAATTTGGAACATTTTGTTTTGGGAATCCAAAGGAAGAAAAGTAGGAGAAATCACGGATTCGAAGCGAACTTCGGTAATTTCCGACTATCCTATTGTTTGGCTTGAGTTTAGGAAAGTCCTAATATTTATTTAAATGTTTTGATCTTGCTAATTTTAATTAATTAGGGCTTATATTTGTATGACAAAATCAAACAAATAGCCTCGAAGATGTGAGGGTTTATTGTCGTACGGACGACTACCTCGGAATCCTAAGACCGGTTAGGGCTTAATTTGCAATGCGGGTGCCTAACGAAGAGTTGAGGATTTATGTTGCACTAGGCAAACTACCTCGAAGTCCTATGGCTTTGTTATTTAATTCTAGGAAAGTTTTGCTTGAAGTAGACTCGGGTTTCTGCGATGACGATGGTCGTGCTTGCCCACCATGCTCCGAGCTCCTTGTTGGCTCAAAGGTTTAGTTTTAGAAGTCATAAATCAGGGGATGAGAAAAGTGTTTTGGTTTAGAAAAAATCTTAATTTCCAAGTGTTTTTGTGTTTTAATTAAAACAAATCTTAAAGTTGATTATAGCGACACCGGTTAAGATCCCACGGTTCCATCCTTCCGGCATCATTATTTTTATCGGATTCACTTAGTCCAGATGAATTTGCTAAACTCAACTGAATGAGTTCCACACTTTCATTTAGACCGTGGGAAATCCCGTTAGCAACACGTAGGTTACATCATCCGAGGTATTCCCGATCATCCAACGAGGACGTTTTAATTTAGTTGTAATTGTAGTTTTGTGTTCCGTTTGTGATTAAATTTTGAGTTGTTTTATATTTTGAAATGTTGTGGCGGTGAATTTTATCTTGCAATGACTTTTAACTTAGTTTGGTTTCGGTTTTAGGGTCTATCCTAAAGGTGTGGGTTTTTATGCAACGAGTTGTTTATCATGCAAGAAAAAGTAAGTGCAATGCGGTTAAATAAATTGCAAGAAGGTAAATTGCAAGAAAGTAGATTGTAATAAAATAAAAGCGTACTCGGAGGGTCTTCCCGTCATCCCAAGCTGCACTTAAAACACAATTAGAATATTTAAGCAAGTTCCTAGATAAAGCTAAGGGAAGGGTTATGGTTTTCTACCAAATTCCTAATCCTATAGCTAATCATTTCCTATGACGTCTAGGTTCCTTGTGTTTTGGTTTAAGGACGATTTTCTTCATCAAAGAACAATTAAATCCAATTGTTCTTATAAATGTCCTATCATATTGAGGAAGTGCTTAAGAATAATCTTAAACATCTTTTCAATATTTCTAGGATTGTTTTAAGTCCAAATGGGTTTAATTATACAAATGAATTAATCGTCCGAGAATTCAAGTTTTGTTGTTATCTTACTCGAGTGAACTAGGACATTTGAATATCCTATAAGTGAAGTAACATTTCATTTAATGTTCTGTTTAGGAGTTATAATAACCAAAGCTTTCGAGGGTAAATTGATATTCAAATGATTTGATTTAAGTTAATGGGTTTAAATTTGGAATAGTGTTCAAGTTGCTTTATATTTAATTTCTTTCTGTTTTAGGTGATGTTATTTAATTCAATTTAATTTAATTTGATTTAATTTAATTGAGTTTTAATTTAATTTAATTCAATTTAATTCAATTTAGTTTGATTTGATGTTACATTAAATTAATTTAATTTGATTTAATTTTAATTTAATTTGATTTAATTTAATTTTAATTTTAATTTAATTTAATTTAATTTAATTTACTTAATTTAATTTGATTTTATTTATTTAATTTAATTTAATTTAATTTATTCATTCAATTTAATTTAATTTGTTTATTTAATTTAATTTAATTCAATTCAATTTAATTTACTTAATTTAATTTAATTTTTAATTTAATTTAATTTTTATTTAATTTAATTCAATTTAATTTACTTAATTTAATTTAATTTTTAATTTAATTTAATTTTTAATTTTAATTGAAATTTTTTTTAAAAGAGTTTAATAATTTAATTTTAGTTTAATGATTAAGTCTTTTAATGTTTTGAATTTGAGTTATCATTTTAATTAAGAATTGAATATTAATGAGATAATTAATTTAGGGATTTTTAAATTAAAGAATGAATCTCCTCCTAATAATATCCCTATTTTAATAATTCCAATTTTATTATTCTTCCAAATTTAATCAATTACTTAATTAAGGTTTAATCATTTTAAATTGCTTAATGGGTTTTTACCCTTTAATTATTTAAATTTCAATCATCCAAATCAGATTAGGATCAAATATTTTACTTGTTAATTTTTTATTAAACCTAAAGTTTTAATTAAGGATTAAAAAATTTTAATTACCATTTTACCCTTTAAGCTTAATAATTTCATAACTCACTAAATTGAACTCAAATGAACTTTAAATTTTTATGTGACTTCACTCATATGTCAATAAAGACATGAGAGGAGAAAATGTGATTTTTCTGTATTTAATTTAATTATATAATTATTTTTGGTAGAAAATAGAGATTTCCAAGGAAAATTTAATAACATGACCAAGGGAATGTTTCTGTCCTTAAGAAAATTAGGGGAAATTTCTAATGGCCAGAGGACCACTTGGACCAATTTTGGTGATTTTTTGAATTATATTATTTTTATTATAATTATTTTAAGTTTTGGAGTGTTAATTTATTTAAAAATAAAATAAATGTTGAAAAATGAATTTTATATTTTTCAAAAATCTCTCTGATATCAAGGAAATCAGAGAAGCAAATTTTGCAATTTTCTGATTTTTCTTTGATTTATTATAATTATTTTAGTGAAAATGCTAGAAAATACATTTTTTAATTTTTTTAATTTTAAAATTATCCTAGAGCTTTAAAATTTAATATCTCACTAAATAGACCTAAGAAAAATGTGGGGTTTGTTCCTAAGTGATTAAAATTCAAAATGTGACATTTTGGTGAATTTTATTATTTTTGTGATTTTTATTATTTTTTAATTATTAAAATATTAAAATAATATTAAAAATCAACTTTTTTAGAAAATTGAAATTTTAATTTTCTTAAATTCCCCTGATATCAGAGATGCTCCAAAACTAATTTGGTGAATTTTTGAAAGGTATTTTGAAAGTTATGAATTTTTAAAGTTTAAAATGACTAAGTGGCTTAATCAACCCAATTAGTAGGGCTAACCAAATCCAATTGACCTCAAATTTTTATGGTGGGTTCCTCTGATCCTAAAGGTCAGTGGAGAATTGATTTCAAGTCAATTTAATGTATGGTTAGCTCTAATTAATTAGAGATCTATTTTGAGTGTTTAAGCCAATTATGGTTGTTTTAAATGAACTAACTCAAAACCTATTTTTCCTAGGGTTCTCTAGTCATAAGGAACATCATCAAATTTTCCTAGAATTTATTTCACAACATACTATTTATTGGAATTAAAATACTCAAAACAGTAACATGAACTTGAAAAATCGATAACTCTTCATAGGGATGGCCTCGACTTTGGAAAATTCGGGGATTGTTCCCGAAATTCGGAGGCTTCAAAAGCCCTATGGTCTCATGCCATGGTGAATTGTATACATGCATGGAGAATTAAAAGTATGCAGAGAATAAATAAATTATAAAAAATAAAATACTTGATGAAATTGAATGATTTCTTTTCCATATTATTCTCCTCTGTTCACTGAGCAAGAGGGTATTTTTATTTTATTTTTCTGATTTTTCTACACAAAGTTATGAATTTTTAAAGTTTAGGGAATTAAATAAATAGAAAATACCTCTAATTTTCTATTTATCCACGCGGCGCCAACTCATCCTCGGCATCTCCGAACGCACACGCGTCGAGCTCCCATTCGACGCCGCCATCTGACTCAGCACTCCGGGCCCCGCGGTTCTTGTACCGTCTCCTAGTCCGACGCCATCTAAGCCGTCCGTCCGCGCGTGTATTGAATGGACGACATCCGTTCATCGTCCCCGAGCGTCCTCACCCGAGAGCCGTCCACACTAAATCCCTAAGATCTCACTCGATACTCAATGGATTTTCATGTTCTTATGCTCTATGGATTCGTCTTGAAGAGACGAACACATCTATACGGTTATCATGCATTGAAATTAAAGCATTCAAAATGGAGAATCTCTAGAAGCTCGGGATGAAGAATTAGCTCATACCTTTGCTCAGAGAAGTGTGGCTTCGATCTGAGGTTTGTTGCACCTTCGATTGGATCCCAGCAAGCTCCAGATGAAGTCTCCTGGTCTGGTGAATTGTCTAGATGTGATTTCGACCAAGCCCGATCACAAAGCTTGGAGGTTGGAGCAACTGGGTGGCCTGGAGATGGGGCTTTTGTTGGTGGACACCTTCCCTTGGTCTGGTGAAGGTGTAGGACCAATCAATTTGAGGATTGGTCCACTTGTGGAGAAGTGTCCTGGTTTTGGGTGGAATTTCGACTACGAAATCGAGCTCGCAGAGAAGAAATGGCAGGGGGATCTCACCTGGGGATCAAGTGCTCGTGTATGGGGAGGAGTACGGAACAATTTTTGCGGGGTTTCCTTAAGGTTTGTTTCAGCACCTCTCATGGCCGAGAGGGGTGGTGTATAAATAGGAGAGGGTGGAGGGCCTCCCGGGAGAGTTAGGGCTTGGGATCGAGCTGCTCTTGGCAAGAGAAGAACGGCTCCAATGGCCATGGGGATGGGGCAGCTCAGCAGGTGAGAATTCCAAGTTGGGCTCACATGTGAGCTCTTGGCCATGGTGTTTTCCGGCGGCCTGGTGGCCGGCCGGCCAGGCATGGGTCACCCTCAAGGTAAGGTGGGTCAGGGCTGGGACTTGGTGCAAGCAATTGGCAATTGCCATGTGTAAAGAGCTTGGAATGAAATGGAATGGGGGGAAGACCATTTTGGGTTCAAATGAGTCAACCCATGGTTTTGGGCTAGGTTCACTACCCAAGGCCTGGTCTTGGGCTGAAAAAGACCACTTGGGTCAGCCAAGAGAGAATGGTGTGGTCTCCATCCATGATGAGGTGGCTAAGCATGGTTTAGTGTGTGACATGCTTAAGGTAAAAAAAGGTTTAAGGAGGATTAGGAAAGGGGCCCCTCCTTTTGCCATTAATGGCTTGATCACATGTCAAGCCTTCCATGGCTTCATGTGGCTTGTCCATGGCTTGCATGGCTCACCTTTGGCTTGGGAAAAGGTTTGGTCGATTTCATGAAAATGGATTTTAGGAATTTTTGGTAATTTGATGGAAATTTGTATGAAACTTGATTTTGAATAATTTGATGGTGAATTTAGGACTTAGGTAATGGCTTTAATTAAGTGGATGGCAAATGGAGATGTCATGTGGGCTTTAGGGTAGATTTTGGGCTTTTGAATTTGAAGGAAGTGGGCTCTTAGGAAAGTTTAAGGGAAATGGGCTCTTTGATTTTAGGATGGGCATTTGGGTAAAGATTTTGTGAAGAACTTTGTCAAATAAATGTCATAATTGGTTTAGGGATGTTCTATGAAGAGCTTGGAGTCAATTTGGTGTGATTTGGAGTTGAATTGGGTGAGTTTGGGGTTAGGTTTGGGTCATGGGTCAAAATTGGGCTTTAAGGCCAAAAGTGAAATTGGATCCAAATGTCAATCAAATTGGACTTGGATTTGGTCTAGATTGGTATTGGGGATGTTGCATTGAAGTTTAGAATTGAATTAGACCAAAATTGGGGTCAATTGGGTAGGTTTGGTTTAACATTGGGTTCACTTTGGGTTAAAATGGGCCAAATTGGGGGTTTTGACAAAAGTAGGGTAAATTGACAAAATTGGCCCATGGTGTAGTTGGACAAAATGAAATTGGTAATATTTGGGATTTTTTGAAATTTTCTGGGAATTTTCTGAATTTTTGGATTTTTGGGTCAAGAGGGGTATTTTGGGTATTTGGAGGGTATTGGGAGGTTTTCTTGGAATTTTTGGTATTTTTGGGTATGGATGATCAATTTAAGTGATGTGAAAATTTTTGGGATTGATTTTGGAGAATTTTGGGTAATTTGGAAATTTTTGAGAAATTTGAGTAATTTCAAGGGTTTTGGGTAGGCTAAGCGGGTGTAGGGTCCCGGGGGTCAAAAATTGAAAATTTGGGAAATTGAAAATTTGGGAAATTGAAGATTGGGTGGATGTAAGTTGAAAGAAGTCATTTTGGTTGAGCCATGAAGTCATATCAAGCCCACATGAGCCATGAAGGGACTCATTTGACGCATTCACTATGTTGTTCCTAACCTCTTAGCCGAGGGCTTAGGGGTTAAGGACCATCCATGTGAATCACCTACATGAGTCGGGAGGTCAAGTTAGGTATGGGTGTGGTTTTAGGAGGTGTGTGAAAGTGTAGAGTATAAATGTAGTGTGTGTGTAAGTCAGCTCTTCACCAGACCAGGCCACCCAAGGTAGTTCTAAGGCCAAAAAGTCCTATAGGAACTCATCCTTTAAACTTCCACATTTGATTTCAACCCTCTAGGTGATTAGGGGTCTACAGTCAAGTTTGTGGAGTTTGCAGGGAGTTAAGAAGTGGTTTGAATTTCTAAAAGGTGGGTCCCAATTCTAGTCCTCTAAGATAGTCAAAGGAAAAGCCTAAGGCTAGATCCTAAGTACTAAAGAGAAGAAGAGAAGACCTCATCAAAAATGAGGTCAACAGCATTATCAATATATAAGAAGAGGCAGATTGCATTCCCCCTCAAACTGACTACCATGAATTCATGAGGCCCTTCTGTACAGTCTCATTCATGAGTGAGAGCAACATTCTGTTTGGGAAGGAGATACAGATCATTAGTCTCGGATAATTCCAAGGGTTGGTAGAGATTCCACTACTAGTTGGATCCATACTAGTTTTAAAAGGAAATAAAGATGACTTGGAAAAACATTGCATTCCTAGAGTGACACACTGCAGAGTCTCAGCTACTTTCCAAAGAATGGATGACAGTAAAGTGTCGTAAGAATACCAACCCAACCCTGACTTGGAAGGGCTTCAACTGCTTGAGCTTTGAGACAGCTGTACCTCTAACTGTGCACAAGAGGACTTCTGTACTAGAGCATAACTTAGGAGGTTAGTTCGATCATAGAGTGACCTCAGGAGACAGATAGATAGCTTGCTACTTTTTGCAGCGCGCCAAAGCAAAGAAGAATATGAAATGACATATCACAGTTTCTACTCCGATGTATCCATGATGTTCTTTTGATGATTTCATCATGTGATCATTTGTATTTGAATTTCAGTCAGAATTAATGAAGATATTTTTGTTCTTCTTTAACATATGTTCTTTGAATAACCAACAATTTGTGCAATTGATAAAAACCTGTAGTACCATACGTTGGTCCCAAATAATAATGAACAAGGAATGATACAAGAGGGATTTAAAAACAAATAAAATTCAAATTCAAATTTAAAAAAGGATAAAAGAAAATCAAAATTGGGAAATGATTTAACAAAAATATGATATAATAATAAAAAGAAATAAAACAAGGAAATAAATTATAAGTAAATTCTTCCATGAGCTTGAATTCCTCACGTGTTTTAAAATTCTACGTTCTTCACGTATTTCACGAGTCTCATGCCTTTCGTTCGTTTTGGCCATTCACAATATCACTTCCCAAAACCTTCAATGAAACTTCACAAAGCCACTGCACCTTCTTTTGAAATTCAAAATTTCCTACAAGTTGCAGTTTCCATAATTCTCTTGCATCTACGATCGTTCTGAGGCTGGTACCTAATTTCAATTCTCTTCCTTTGGGGTCAATACCTAAATTCTGATTCCTTCTTTTGTGATTGGTACCTAAATTTTGATTCTCATCCCAAAGCTGGTACCTAAATTCTAATTCTCATTCTTCGGAGTCAGTACCTAAATTATCATTCCCTTCTTTCAAGATTGGTACCAAAATTCTGATTCTCTTTCCAAGGCTGGTACCTAAATTCCAGCTCTCATTCTTCGGGTCAGTACTTAAATTCTGATTCCTACCTATATTCTAATTCTCATTCTAAGGTTGGTGCCTAAATTCCAGTTCTCATCCTTCGGGGTCAGTACCGAAATTCTGATTTCCTTCTTTTGAGATGGGTACCAAAATTTTGATTTCATTCTGAGGCTGGTACCTGAAATCCAATTCTCAGCCTTCGGGGTTAGAACCTATATTATGATTCTCTTCTTTCAAGATCAGTACCAAAATTCTGATTCTCTTTCCAAGGCTAGTACCTAAATTCCAGTTCTCGTCCTTCAATGTTAGACCTAATGTCTGATTCCTTCTTTTGAGATTTGTACCTAAATTTTGATTCTCATTGCGAGGCTGGTACCTAAATTACAATTCTCATCCTTCAGAGTCAGTACCTAAATTTTGATTCTCTTCTTTCGAGATCAGTACCTAAATTTTAATTCTCTTTCCGAGCCTGGTAATAGGATTCTAGTTCTCATCCTTCAGAGTTAGGACCTAAATTACGATTCCCTTCTTTTGGGATTGCTATCTAAATTATGATTCTCAGTCTGAGGTTGGCACCTAAATTCCAGTTCTCATCCTTTGGGTTCAGTACCTAAATTCTAATTCAAATCCTTCAAGATCGGTATCAAAATTTTTAATTTTATTTTCGAGGATGGTACCTAAATTCCTGTTCTCATCCTTCGAGGTCAGAACTTAAATTCTGATTTCCATATTTCGAGATCACAACCGAAATTCCAATTCACATTCCAAGGTTGGTACCTAAATTTCAATTCCCATTTCGAAGTCGGTACATGCCCTTCTTTCGAGATAGCTGTGAGGGCCCTTAAATGGAGTAAGGCATCACATTCTCATCTCTTCACCATAAGTTTTTGCACTCTTACATTTGAAATTGACACCTAAATCCTGATTCTTATTCCAGGGTTGGTACATAAATTCCAATTTCCAATTTAGGATCCCAACTAAATTCTGGTTCCCCTTCGCTATCTCTTGGGTTGGATGTAAGTCCCTGAGCTTTCCTTCCAAATGTCGCTTGTCACCTCTTAGGTTGGATGTGAGTTTTTGAGCTTTTCTTCCTAATGTAATATTCTCTGCACTTCAAGATCGTTATAAGACCCCACTAAATGAAGCAAAGAATCTAATTCATTTCTCAGCACTTTTGCTACTTCTTTGGTAGGATTTGATTCCCCGTGCTTTCCTACCCAACATTGCATTCATTCACTGAACCTTTTCTAATCTAAAGCTTTACAAAATCACAAGAATATGAATCAAAATATAAAGATAAATCTGAATTAAAGATAAAGGCAAAATCAAAATACATTGAGCTCACTTGACCGTCAGGTTTTTGATAAGAAATCTTGATTTTTATATTCGCAATTCATAAAACACCCCTTAAAAAAAATAAATGAAAATGGAAATCGCAATGTAAATCACAAAATTCATGCTAAAATTTAGAATTGAATTCACTACTACAATTTGAAGATGCTCCTGTGTTTTCCCCAGCAGAAATGATTCTTGCTTGTTTTTACACTTTGTTCTAAGCATGTCAGCTTAGACGTTTGTGTTGATTTTGTTATCTTTTTTTGTCAATGCCAATATGCACGATGTGCTTGGTCAACACACCATACCTATTGGGGGTCCATTTGTTGACTTTACTTTTGCTGAGGTCATGTCTTTCTTAATTAGAAGGCTAGGATCTAGCTATAGGACTTTCTTGTTGACTATCCTAGAAGACTAGTGAAGGAACTCTACCTCTTTAGAAGTTCTACAGACCTCTTTATTCCTCTTGGAGTTTCACTTGTTTGGTGTTAACCTCTAGCACTTAGTAGCATGGAGTCAAACATGAGAGAGCTCAAGAGGGTTACCATAGGATTGCCTAGCTTTAGGATTAGCCCTAGGTTGAGTGGACTTATTCAGTCTTGCACACAAAAACAACTCCTCACCCTCAACATATTTTCCCACTTTTTGGAAACTCATGTGGGTGGTCCCTCAATCCGTTAACCCTAGGCTAAGGTTTGGCGAGGACCAACACATGGACAATCCAAATGGGAATTCCTTTAATCTCAAGACTCAATAGAGGTGACTCTATGATTAACATTCTCAACTAATCCCAATTTCACCAATGCCCCCATCTTTGACCTTTTAGCCCCAACTTCACCAAATTACCAAAATGCCATCGAAACCCTAATTTTTCTAAAAATTTCCAAAATTTTCCAAATATACTAATTCTCTTAAAAAATTATTTCAACCATTCCAAACCACTTAAATTTCCCAAAATGCCGCAAAATACCAAAAATTCTTAAAATACCCACAAATGTATCAAAATTACCAAAATGCCCTTAATGCCCCAAAAATTTCCAAAATCTCCAAAATTAGTCCAAATGTCCCCAAAATTAATTTGAACCAACCCTTTACCCAAATGACACCAAAGTTGGCCAATTTTGACCAAAATCTTCAAATTGCCTTTAAGTGCCTAAAATCCCCAAAATCATCCCCAATTTCCACCAAATTAATCCCAAACTTCCCTAATTTCAATTCCAAATAAAAATTCATCATGTCTAACCACAATTGAAACCAAACTAAAGCCCAATTGAACCAATCCCTTAACCTAAATTCCAATTATGAGTTAAAATCCTCATGTTAACCATACCCTTAAAATTCCATTAAATTGAACCTCATAGCTAACTCATTTTCCCCAATTTCTGATTCTAAATCCTTTATGATAATATACTAAATCAAATTGAATCTTTACACGACCCAAATCTTGACCCAAAACTGACCCAAACTCAAGTCCAACCCAAATGCCCCAAATTAACCCTAAATCAAAAGTCCACCAAATTTAACAATGAAATCAATTTAAATCCACCAAATTCATTGCTCAAATTCTTCATGAAGTTATTCTAGAACAAATTGAGCAATAAAATAGTTTGAATCCAACCTTAAGATAAGTCAAAATCCAACCTTTAGCCTAAAATCTCAAATTTGAATCCATGACCCAAATTAACTTAACCCATTGGACCGAACCCTTAATTAATCATTCTTTCCATGCTCAAGCCTTCGAGGATGATAATCACATCACTTAATGACCCCTGATTGAGCAATAGACCAAGTGTCCCTTAAGTTATGGGCTTTCCTCCCAAAATGGCTAAAGCAAAAGGAGATATGTCATTAGCTTTTCCAAACCCACAAGCCATCACAATTAACTCTTCACTGGCTCCTTTGACCCAGCCAACCACCAGCACTGTCATGGCTAGACGGCCTAGTCACCGAGAAACTCCAAACCGAGAAGCCTCTCCCGTCGTTAAACCCAATTCCACCCATCTAAGCTTTCTCAACGTAATTGGTAACTTGCACCTTTCTCCCCTCCACATAAGCAGCAGAGCTCACCCACTGGCCAGCCCAATTGGCCACTCCTTCCTCCTCTATTTAAGAACCACCACCTTACGACCAAAAGAAAGAGTGTGCACAAAAACTTTGGGAAACTCTGCCAAATTGTTTCCAGAGTTTCTCACAACCTTCCTAAGATCATCCTAACTATCTTCTAGCCATATCCTCCACTATCATACGCCAATTTTTCTGCCCAAAATAGCTCAGAAACAAGACATTCTCTGTCCCTCCTTTAAACTCTGAAAACCTTTAAATTGATTGATCCTTAACCTTCCCTAGAACAAACGAGAAAGATTCCCTTTGAAACCCCAATCTCTCAAGCCCTCTGCACTAGACTTTGATCAAAGCAGCACTGCTTGCTTGAGGAAGTTCTACTCAGACTCATTCACAGAGCAAGGTGATAATTTGAGGAGGTTTGCCAGACTCCATTGAAGATTCTACAAGCACCTAATGGAGGCCACTCCTCTTTGGCTCAAGTATACACTATTTTCCCCGAAACCGAGCTCGATTTGGGTTTTTATGAAGAAAAGTTTAAATCCATGTGCATTTGACCGTATGGATGTGTTTGTCTGGACTAGATGAAGGTGTTGAAGCAAACCTCATGTGATTTGGTCGAGTATAGAGCGAGATCTTAGGTCTAGAAGATGGATAGTCTTTAGGAAGTTCTACTCAGACTCATCGCAGAGCAAGGTGACATTTTAAGGAGGTTTTCCTGACTCCGTTGAAGATTCTACAAGCACCTAATGGAGACCACTCCTCTTTGGCTCAGGTATACACCATTTTCCCCAAAATCGAGCTCGGTTTGGGCTTTTATTAAGAAAAGTTTAAATCCATGTGCATTAGACCGTATGGATGTGTTTGTCTGGACTAGATGAAGGTGTAGGAGCAAACCTTATGTGAGGTTGTTGAGTATAGAGCGAGATCTTAGGCCTAGAAGATGGATAGTCTACGGGTTACACCTCTTAGGGAAGGAGACGTAGAGTCATTGGATCGCGTATGTCGGATGAACGCTCCTGATTGCGTAAACAAAGAGATGATATGTGAACAGTGGGTGCGTGTGGCAGCTGAGTTAAAAGGTAACGTCGAGTAGCATGGCATTGTGTAGAAAGTTAGCAGCTGTCGTGGTTGATGTGGTTAATTAGGAAATTTGAATTTAAATGATTGATTTAATTCAGAAAACTTATAAAATGCATAACTTGGTGTAGAAAAATCATAAAAATAAAATAAAAATATCATGTTGCCTTATGAATAGTGGACAATAATGTGGATAAAAAATTAAAATCATGTGACATGTATTTATTTTTAAATTAATTAAGTACTATAAACCTACATTAAATCAAAACTCACTAAATACAAATCATGATAAGATGAAATTTTGAGGACTTAAACTTCGTGTACTTAAGTATGTTCTTAGAATTTTCTAAGATCAGAGAACACCTATAAGAGTGGAAGCCCTAATTTTCAATGTTAACCACTTCTATTTTAATTAAAAATTATAAAAATTAATGTACAAATTAGAAAATTACAAAATGAGTTTGACAGGTCCACTATTTTTAATGGACCATATGAAAAATATAAAATAAGTTTAAGTAATTAAAAATATTATTATATGTATTTAACTCATTAAAAACCATAAAAAAATTAAGAAATTAAAATATAATTTAAAAAATTATAAAAATTAATCCACAATAAAGATAATGGTCATGAGAGCCCCCTATGAAAAATTGAAATTAATATGATTTGATTTGACCACCAAAATTGATTTTCTAAATAAAATATGATTTTTGCACTAAAATAATTAAAATAATTAAATTATAATTACAAAATTATAAAAATTGTTTTAGGAGTTCCTTGTAATCAGTGGCACCTAAGAAAAAGAAGACTGAATGTTAAAGTATATACTTCATTTTTAATTTAATTTTTAATTTAAAACAAAATTAAAAATTTTAAAAATCATGAAAATATAAAAATGCTTAAAAATGTCATAATTGGTTCCCTGATCACTTGGGACTAATTAGAATATTTTTCCTATCTTTCTTAATATGGTTATGTATTTTTAAATGCCAAAAAATAAAATTTCCCTAATTTTACATTAAAACAATTACAATAAATAAAAATATAAATCACAAAATTATGAAACTTTTGTAGGATCCTTAAGCTCAGGAGAATTAAAGAAAAAATTATAAAAGGTATTTTTCAAGTTAAATCATATTTTATATTTAATTAATACTCCAATCAACAAATAAACAAAATAATTAAAATAAAATTTGAAATTTCATGAAAATCGGTCCAAGTGGTTCTCTAACCTAGTAGAGCCTCCAATAATTTTATTAAAGACAAATAATGCTGTTTTGATTGATTAATGAATTAACTTGTAAAATACATAATATTGGATTAAAATAATTACAAAATTAAAATAAAAGTCAGAAAATCACATTTTCTCCTCTGATGTTTTAATTAACCAATGATTGGGGTAACATAAAAATTATAAAGTAATTTGAGTTGAATTTGGAGAATTATGAAGTGATATGCTTTCCAGGGCAAAATGGTAGTTAGGGAATTTTAGCCTTAATTAACCTTTAGGATAAATAAAAGGGTAATTGAGTAATTTTTTATCAAAATGAACTCTTTCAAATGTTTGAAACAGAATGGGATAATAAGTATAAACCAACTTGTTCTCTTTTTCTCAATAAGAGTAAGATGTAATTTTATGAATTATTGAGGTTTGGAAGTTAGCTTATATAGATGACACTAAGGTAGTGGGTTAAAGCTAGGAAGATAATAACTTACTTATTTGAAGCTCCCAAAATGGTGATTTGATGATAATGCTTTAGTGAGAATTAAAACTCTTTTAATTTAAAATTATGATTATTGCAAACCTATGCTGAAAATTGGATTTTAAGGTCTTAGCTGTGAGTTAGGCTTAATCTAAATGTTAATTAATGAGGTTTAGAAAAGAAAACACAATTAATTACAAACATTTTGAAAACACTGCTAGCCCAATTTCAATTAAGGGAGTAAAGGTCTTTAATTGCTCAACTTGCCCTTATTGACTTTCACTCACATAATCCTTAATTAAAACATCAAGTGAATGCTTGATTAACCCCTCAAGTGAATGCATGATTAGACCATACGTTGGTCCAAAATTATAATGAACAAGAACGATACAAGAGATATTTGAAAATAAATAAAATTAAAAAATAATATTAAATGGTATAAAAGATAATCAAAATTGGTAAATATTTTAACAAAAACATGATATAATAATAAAAATAAAATAAACAAGAAAACAAATTATAAGTAAATTCTTCATTGAGCTTGAATTCCTCACACATTATGTCATTTTCCATTCATCACACATTTCTCAAGTCCCACACCTTTCGTTCATTTCAAATTATCCCATGAGGGGATCATCATGCATTCACTTGATGTTTCATCTAAGAATTATGTGGGTGAAAGACCTTTACTCCCTTATTTGAAATTGGGCTAGTTGTGTTTTCAAGGTGTTTGTAATTAATTGTGTTTTCTGTTTTGATCCTCCTTAATTAACTTTTAGATAAAGTCTAGCTCACTACTAAGCCCTTAATATCCAATCATCAGGGTAGGTTTGCAATAATCAGAATGTTAAATTAAATGATATTCAATTCTCATTAAGTGATTAAACTTATCATTGAATCACCAATTAGGGACTTCAAATAAGTGAGTTGTTATCTTCCTAGCTTAAGCTCACTACCTTAGTGTCATCTAATCAAGCTAACTTCCAAACCTAAATAATTCATAAAATTACATCTTACCCTTATTGAGAAAAAGAGAAAAAGTTGGTTTCTCCCTCTTAACCCATTATGTTTCAAACATCCAAAAGAGTTCATTATGATCAAAATTACCTATTTACCATTTAATATACCCTAATGTTAATTAATTCTAAAATTCTTAATTACCATTTTTCCCTTTAAGTCTTATCACTTCATAATTCTCTATAGTGAACTTAAATGACTTTTAAAATTGTTATGTTAACCCATTCATAGGTCAATTAAAACATCAGAGAAGAAAATGTGACTTTCTGACTTTTACTTTATTTTTGTAATTATTTTAATCCAAATTAGGTACTTTTCAAGTTAATTCATTAATTAGTCAAAACATCATTATCTATCCTTAGGAAAATTATTTAAGGTTCTCTTAGATCAGTGTGCCACTTCGACCAATCATCAAGATTTTTTGAATTTTATTTTAATTTTTATGTTTATTTGTTAATTTGGAGTATTAATTAAATATAAAATATGATTTAACTTGAAAATTACCTTTTATATTTTTCTTTAATTCTCATGAATTCAGGAAACCCAGAGAAATAAGTTTCATAATTTTATGATTTATATTTTATTTATTGTATATATTTTAATGCAAAACTAGGAAAAATTCATTTTTTGGCATTTAAAATACATAACCATATTTAGAAAAACAGGAAACTTATTCTAACTGGTCCCAAGTGATCAGAGTACCAATTATGAAATTTTGGTGATTATTTTTATTTTTTCATGATTTTTGAAAATTTTTTATATATTTTTAAATTAAAAAAACAACTTAAAATGAAGTATTTCTTTAATATAAATTTTATTTTTAATAGGTTCCTCTGATTACAAGGAATGCGCAAAATAATTTTTTATAATTTTCTGAATTAGATTTTAATTATTATAATTATTTTAGTACAAAAATCTTATTTTACAGAAAATCAACTTTGGTAGCTAAATAGAATCATATTAATTTCAAATTTTACAAGGGCTCTCATGACCATTATCTTCAGTGTGAATTGATTTTTATGATTTTTCCTATTATATTTAATTTCTTAATTTTTTATAGGTTTTAATGAGTTAAATACATAGGATGATATTTTTAATTACTTAAACTCATTTTATATTTTTCCTATGGTCCTCTGACCAGAGAAAACCTACCAAACTCATTTTGTAATTTTTTTTATTTGTACATTAATTTTTATATTTTTCTAATTAGAACAGAAGTGTTAAACATTGAAAATTAGGGCTTCCATTCTTATAGGTGTTTTTGGATCATGGAAAAATCATAGAATATACCTAAGTCCATGAAGTTTGAGCCCTCCAAATTTCATCTTATGGTGATTTGTATTTAATGAGTTGTGATTTAATGTAGGTTCAGAGTAGTTAATTAATTTTAAAATAAATACAAGTCAGATAATTTTAATTTTTAGTCCACGTTATTCTCTTCTGTGTACTATGCAATAGAATATTTTTATTTTATTTTTATGATTTTTATACACCAAGTTATGCATTCTCTATGTTTTGTGAATTAAATAAATCATTTAAATCCTAATTTCCTACATAACCACGTCAACCTTGGCAGCTACTAACTTTCTAAGTGTCGGTTCATTATTGGACACACCTTCTGAGTTGGCTACCATGCGGCCCACTGTTCATGTATCATCCCTTCATCCGGCATAATATGGAGCGTCCATCTGATATACATGTGATCTAATGGCTCTCTGGCTTCGCCTCCCATAGACCATCCACCTTCTTCGCCTAAGATATCACTCGATACTTAACCAAATGACATGGAGTTTATTCCCACAATTTCATCTAGTCCATACTAACACGTCCATAAGTTCACATGCACGTGGATTTAAACTTTTCTTCGTAAAAGCCCAAACTGAGCTCATTTTTAGGGAAATGATGTATTCTTGAGTCCAAGAGGTTTAGCCTTGAGTGGGTCTTTGCAAACTCGTCAGTGGAGTTTGACAAACCTCCTCAAAGTGTCACCTTGCTCTGGGAATGGGTCAAAGTAGAACTTCCTCTAGCAAGTGGTGCGGCTTTGATTAGGAACTTGGGAGAAGGGGGTTTTAATGGGGATCTTCCTCGTTTGGTCTGGCGAAGGTTAAGGATCAATCAATTTGAAGGCTTGTGGTGTATGGTGGAGAGACAAAGTATGTCATGTGTCTAAGATTTTATGGCTGAGAAGTTGGTAGAGGGGTTAACACATGACATCAATCCCTGAAAAGAAAAGAAAAATATATAAAAGATTGAAAAGCAATCCAAATGAAAAGAAAAAGTGAGTGAGGAGAAGCTTGAGGAGATGTCTTATCAAAAATTAGCTTCACCTGGATTAACCTAAAGGGAAAACTAAATACACTTCTAAACTTATATTTATGAACTGGTTTCTATACTAGTGGTGTTCTCATGAATTTTCTATCATCTGAATATTCTAAGTGAATTAATTTTGCAACATATAGTCATTATTGAAATAATCAGAAGACTAAAACTCTTAGATTTGATAACTAGATAACCTTATTTATGCAGAATTAATATAATTACTTGAAAATTTTTCTAAGAAGACTTACTTTGATATTTATTTAAATCGAAATTATAGCATTTCTGAATTAAAGCTTTACCACAACGAATCATAACTTTTATGTAGTACTAAAAATTACTTGAGGACAAGTAATAGTTAAGTTTGGGGGATTTTGACCCACTGAAAATATGTTAAGATTTTCATACTTATTTTATATTGATTTTGATGATATTGCACTTTAAAGAAGGCTATTTTTGATGATTTGTTGCAGATATGTTGATTTATGGACAACAAAGCGAAAAATGCAAAAAGGAGTGAATTTGGAGCAAAAACGATCAAAAAGAAGAAAATTTGATCTCAGGCGCCGACGGAGAGCTCAACGGCCCTGACGGTGAGCTCGAGGGTGCCGACGGCGTATTTTTCGTGAGAGATCAGAAAATATTATAAGGAAGCCCGCCGATGGTGAGAACGAGGCCTGATCTACCCGATATTTATACTTACAATTATGATATGAAAATTGGCAACAACGCCAAAAACTTGACTCCGCACCGAGATATATATATTCTTATAATTTTGATATGAAAATTATGATTTATAATGTGGATACTACGCAAGTATACGTATCGTTTACAAGTAATATAGGACTTTCTGATTAAGCCCCGAGATATCGAACCCAATGGGAAAGTGAAAAATCTGTAAAGAAATAAGAAAACTATCTTTTTACTTTTTTAATTGGCTTTTGAAAGTATGTTTTGATTTTAAAAAATTTGATAGTTGATTTCACTCTTTAAATTTCCTTATAAAATTTAAACGAAAAACTAAAATGATAATAACTGTAAAGACGGTATGAAAAATACTATTAACTAGAATATCTTTTTCTTTCCTTTATAAAGTAGTAATAATTATGAAAGTATTGTTGTGGAAGTATTTAAATTTGTTGTGATAAATAGAAGCAAATGTATTCTTTACCCTTACTTGGTTCTATATAGAACATTGGCTAATTTGAAATTTTATCATTTTGAACATGGTTATGCAGGGAAGATACCAGCTCTCACTCTAGAGTTCCCTCATTTCCCTCCACTTGGGGGTTAACTTCTCATAACAAAATTCAAAACTTCAAACCAAATTAGGGGCTTTTAGCCTGTCACACTAAAAATCCTCTAATTTTACTCCCCTTTAAAACATCTTCTAATATATTTCATTCAATTATATGAACTATAATTTTCACCCATACAATTGCGTGTGATTCTTACTAACTTTTATGAGACAATACCGCATTGGATCTTACATAATCTCGCCAAAAATTTTACATCTTAATAGGCCAAATTAAGAAGTAAATAAAGTTTCTAGAATCAATCTTCACAACTTCTTCCAACTTTAAACACATATACATTCCACAACAATTTTTCATGAATTACTTACTTCTTCATTTAAGAAATAAAAAGATAAAGTAAACTACTCAGAATTCATTGAGAAAATACAAAAACACATTGATTTGAAATTAAAAACCAAAATACAAACAACAAACACAATAAGTATTAATTAAAAATTAAATGTAAGAATAAAAGTAAACACTTATCTGAAAATCCTCTCCACAAGACTCAGGAAGTTATGATAAAACCTTGACTCTTCACTAAACTACTCCTCAGAGCAGGTCTCCCAACACTGATGACTCAGAAATAGACTTTAAACTTCAATAAAAACTAAATAAAAGGAAAGAAAAGAAGTGGGAAGAATAAGGCTTCAATCCTACCCTTTTCTCTTTTCTACTCTCTACTCCTACTCTTAATAAAAAAATCTGTAAAAACTCTCTTCAAAATGCAATGGAAGAGGCCCTAATCTTTCCTAAGACTCTCTTTAAAAATTAAACCAAATGGTGCCTTGGTGTCTCCTCAAAATGTGTCCAGATTCGATGTATCCACCAAAGAATGCACTCCTTGATTCAACTTGCCGCCAAAAAGAAGTTATGGAAGTTATCACCAAGAGTTGCATCCCACCCCTTTGAAAATGGTATCAAATTCAAGTTAATCTCAATTTTTAACTGTGGCGACTAAGCGCCGGCTCAGCGGCACTTAGCCGCTAGCCCAAATTTTCATTTTTTATTTTTTTGCTCCAAATTTGATCCAATTTTGCTCCTTTTATCATAATCACTCATTTTCATCATACCTGCAAGAAAAACACAAAATATTTTCCATTAATGTTCAATATCATCAAAAATAGGAATAAAAATGTGCATAAAAATACTATATATTTTAGGTGTATCAAAATCCCCCAAACTTAAAATGTTACTTGTCCTTAAGTGACAGTTAATCTCATAGAAAAATTTTAACATGCAAATTATGTAATGAGTTTCTTAGGAAGATAACAAAATTTTGTTCTAAAAATGGAATAGTCCAATTTAGAAAAAAATTTCAGTAATTAAGACCAACTTAAAGTTTAGAATGTTCTTAGGAAAGAAAAATGACAAATATAAGTCTCTATCTAATTCAGAAATATTTGTAGATTCTTCAAAATATAGAATTCAAACATCTTATTTTTCTCACTTAAAAATCTTTTTTTGAAAATA
Source organism: Papilionanthe hookeriana x Papilionanthe teres (assembly GCA_022702705.1). Lineage (NCBI taxonomy): Eukaryota > Viridiplantae > Streptophyta > Magnoliopsida > Asparagales > Orchidaceae > Papilionanthe > Papilionanthe hookeriana x Papilionanthe teres. Next base: position 49,616,322 of record CM040439.1, on the reverse strand, counting down.
ATTTTACTTATTATATTATAAGCTCAAGCTTTAGATTTTTTCTGAACATATATGTTAAACTTTAGGTATGGAACAAATTTTTGATTAGGCCCTTGAATCCTCAAGCTTCTCCTCCTTTTCACATATTATTTTTTCACTTTTTCTTTTTCTTTTTATTTTCTTTTTCTTTTTATTTTTTTGTTTTATCTTTTTCTAAGGCAAGGATTACTGTATCTGGATAGGCCTTTATTGATTTTGAATTCTAACCTACCATTTAATATAAAGGTTAGATATATATCTTTCACTTAAAAATCAAAATAATAGTATTTGAAAATTATTCATCAATAAAAGAAATTTACGTTTTGAAGAATAAAAGACAAATCTTCTATTTGTCCAAAACTATAAAATTTCTTATTAAAGATAAATAGCTATATTTAACATCTCTTCACTAAGAAAATTTTAACTTTAAGTTTTTCATGATTACCATAAATTTTAACTAAATTCTTTTATTCATTTATATTCAAAATTTTTGTTCCCCTAATAAAACTTCATATACATAATTGTTCTCAATCAAGAAATAAGATTTATTTTAAGTATTCTTGAGAACAAATAAAATTTTAGGTTTTTGAAAAATTTTTGTTTTTTAAAATTGCCCCCACAAACTTATAATTTTTTGTTAGGAAAAAACATTTAAGCATAAGAAATGATACATGGGTGAGAATTAAAGACTAACATAACATGCTTGCAAGAATTTAAATATGCTAAATATGCAAGTATAATAATTTAAACAACAGGAGTAAAATAAAATCAAATTTAGTTTTTCAAAAAAATTTCTTTTTATAACAAGAAAAGTAAAAATTTCAAAAGGCTTCTACAGTAGTGGAGGTTTTCAAAGCAAATACACACCAACTGAAATCACACTGATACTAGATAACAAACGTTAGTGGTAGATTTTTTTAAAGGTTTTAAGCATGTAGTTTCCTAAATAGTAGTTTCTATAGTGTTCTCTAATCTCCTAACAAATTTAGAAATAAATTACACCCTAAAAAAACTCTAGTATAACATACACATTAAAACATTTACTACCACACACACTACACTCAAAGCAACAAATAAAACATCAATCCAACAACAATACATCTTAATATGCATAACAGATAAATAGTACAACTACAATCACATACTATCAGAGTTCACATCACAACACAATCATCAAACAAAATACTAGACAAAGTACACAATAACACAACACAACAACACAACAACTAAAACAAACAACATACATCTAATCTTCATCCTCATCATCATCATCCTGCTTGTTCCAATCCCTGGATGGCACATAAGGTATGTAGAATGGATGTGGGGGCATCTCAGCACCCTGATCACCTCTAATCAGTCTATCCAAATAATGCTGATAATTCTCCTCATACTCATCATGTTTTACAATATATCTCTCTACATTATCCATCTTACCATCCATATATTTCATATTCTCTCGAGTAAGACTCACTTTCTTCAAAATTTTTCTTAATAAACTAGTCTGTGAATCAGTAGATGATGAAACACGTGAAGTAGTGGCACGAGAAGTATATGCAGTAGAAGTAGAAGCAGAAGCAGTAGAAGCCCTACCAAATCCTCCTGTCCCTCAAAATTCTGACTGTATAGTGTACGTTCCAACGTTTACACTGGTGATAGGTCTCAAAGGCTGAAGTACCTCCAAGTTTCAAATTTCACTTCAAACCATTTACATAGTGAATGAATCAGGGAAGGAAATCCCATACCCAGCAGTAGTGGTAGATCTGACACAATTCATAGTATAATCATAAATGATCGCTCCAATATCTATAGGCTTCCCTTGCTAATTGTAATGGTACAAAACAACTCTTTCCCTCGTCACATCACTAGTACGACTTGAAGGAAAAAATTTTGAAGAGATAAAATAATGCCATGCCTTAGAAGTGGCATTTAATTTGGAAGCAGGAAAATTCACTCTTCTATCATTCGTTATTTTCCATAATCCTCTTTCATCAGTAAAAAATCCCATTATCTCATCTAACTCTTCCTCCGTAGGATGAAAATTAGAATAAAAACAAAACATAACAGGAGGCAGTTGATTGAAAGTGTTAATTACCCCAGAAGAAAAGTTTGCTTCTTGCCCCCTAACCATCACCAAATTCTCTTGTGATGCAGGAAAATTCACATAGAATTCTCTATCAACAGAAACAACAGCAACAGCGGAGAAGCAACAATAATTCTCCCAGTTCCTCATAACAATCATATCTTCAATTACTTCTCCTGGCTTACATAACACTCTCTCAAGAATCAATTTACGTGACTGCAATGCATCAACGTATCGTTCCTCAGCCCTCGCATTAACAAATTTGTTGGAATCAAACTTCGTCTTTCCTCTCGCGCGCTTTGACTTTGGAGCCATGAATAAAAATTCACGAAAAATTTACCATAAATTCTAAAATCAAATTAAACTTGCTAAATTATCTTCCAAAAGTTGTTTCCACTAAATTCAAGCAATTTCTTAAATTTTTCCTCAAATTTTCACCATGAATAGTGATTTTAAGATTTTCCAAAATGCACTCAAAATACATGGTGAAAATAAAAAAAATTTTACTTAGGAGTAGTGCTCTTACCTCAAGGAATCCAAATTTACAAATTTTTGTTGAGATCGGCTCTTAAATGGTCAAAATCAAGGATGCCCTGGACTCTCTATCATGTGAAAATGATGGGTTGAAGATGAATAAGGGAGTTAAAATGGCGATTCACGGGTTTTTAACTGTTGGGAAACAATTTTCGCGAACTGGTGCCTAAGTGCAAACCCTTCGGCCCTTAGCCACGAAATCTGGTGCTTAAGCGCCTGCACTCTGGTGCTAAGCCGCCAATACCCAGATTTTCACAATTAAGGTATATGCTTTAAACCACTTCGTTAATCACCCTTAATCTCTTCAAAATAATTATCTCTTCCACATAAATCTTCGAATATTACAATTCAAATGTTTAATATTCATCAATTACAAAAAAATTTCATACAAACACAAACTTATATTCATTAAAACAAGCATAGCACTTAATACAATCCTAGAATTTCTATCCACATACATAGGATGAAATTCTCTAGATACAAGAGACTTAATCTCAAACTGATAAGTTTACATCTCTAGGATGTAACTATCACATCATAAGCGGTAATTAAAACTCAAATATAAACACTAAACACACCAAAAAAAACACATAAGAACACTAAACATATTAAACAAAACACATAAGAACATAAAACATATAAGAACAAAGCACACTTAATTCCACTCCCCATTAGGTGGATTATATCCAGGACCACTATTATTCTCATTTGACCCTTCTAGAATATAAATATGATAGAACGGGCGATAATTGTTCATTTTTATATCTTCTTTTTCAATCCATTTGTTTTTCAAAAACATCGCCTTATCCACTTCTTCCACGTATCTTGAATGATCAAATTGCATCTTGAGTTGCCATCCTATGTGCTCCAAATGTAAGTTACTTTCATTGATCTTTACTTCCATTGAAGTCACTCGAGCATCAATTTTTGCAATCATTTCTGAAATCCCTTGAATACTAACAACAAGAAATCCATTGAATAACTCTTTCGCATTGTCACTGATGAACTTACTCTTATCAGAATCTTGCTTCTTCTTAATCACATTCTCCTAGGAAGACATGATGTACTCAAAATACTCTTTTAAAGATTTAGAAATGAAAATATGACTTGGGGCAAGTGTTTCTCTTAAATCAGGTTCTTTTTATAGACTTGGGAAGTGCTGAAACTACCCCAAGACGTTTTAAAACTCCAAAATAACTTCCAAAACCTCTTTCGCACGATCTAGCCTTCTAGAACCTCATTTTTCACATTTTTATGTAACTTTGGCGCCTAAGCGCCAATTAGGCGGCGCTTAGCCGCCAGTGCTCAATTTAGTATAGGTCTGCCAAATGTCCAAATTTTCATTCTGACTCCTCTAAGTCATCAAATAAGATCAAATAAACTCAATTTAGTTTAAAAAATCCAACTTACTACCACTAAAAACATAAAAACAAACCAAACAAAGCAAGTAAAGCACACAAAACAAACATAAAGCAAAGCACACAGATAATTATGGGTTGCTACCCACAAAGCGCTTGGTTTAACGTCTTCAGCCTGACAAACCCAGAACTCATTCTGTGTAACCCAACTTCAGATTACCATCACACTTAGATTGCTCGACTTAAAAATATGGTTTAAGTCTATTTCCATTAACTTTAAATATTTTTCCAGTCTTAGGATCTTGAATATCCACAGCTCCAAAGGAATAAATTTTCATCACAATAAAAGGACCCATCCACCTGGAGTTAAGTTATCCAGAAAAAAATCTCAATATGGCATTATATAGCAAAACTTTTTGTCCTGGCATAAAATTTTTAGTTATAATCTTCCGATCATGCCATAACTTCATCTTTTCCTTATAAATCTTAGCACATTCATAAGATTCATTCCTTATCTCTTCAAGATCATTTAATTGTAATAATCTCTTCTCAGCAGCATCTTTCAAATTAAAATTGAACTCTTTAATAGCCCAAAATGCTTTATGCTCAAGTTCAATAGGTAAATGACAAGCTTTTTCGAAAATCAGCCTATATGGGGACATTCCTATAGGGGTTCTGTAGGCAGTCCTATAGGTCCACAAAGCATAATCCAGCTTGATTGACCAATCCTTTCTATTTGGATTAACAGTCTTTTCCAATATTCTTTTAATTTTATGATTGGATAATTCAACCAAACCACTTGTCTGCGGATGATAAGCAGTAGCAATGCTATGATTAATATGATATTTCTTTGATAACTTTCCAATAATCACATTTCTAAAATGACTTCCCCCATCAGTTATGATTACTCTTGGTATTCCAAATTTGCAAAATATATTCTTCATAAAAAACTTTGCAACACTTTGAGCATCACATCGAGGTAAAGCAATAGCTTCAATCCATTTGTAAACATAGTCTACTGCCATCAAAATATAAAAATTTCTGAGTAATGGTATAAATAGTCCCATAAAACCTAATCCCCAAACATCAAATATTTCAACTTCCAACATATAATTGTGGGGCATCTCATTTCTCCTAGAAATATTTCTTACACGCTGACATCTATCACAATTTTAAATATAAACATTCACATCCTTAAAAATTGTAGGCCAATAAAATCTAGATTGTAAGATTTTATATGTAGTTTTATCACTTCTAAAACGTCCCCCATAATTAGAATCATGACATTTTTGAATAATTTCATGAGTCTCCTCCAAAAGTACACATCTTCAAATTATAAGATCCTTTCCTTGTTTATATAAAAATGGGTCATCCCAAAAATAATTCTTAGCATCAGACAGAAATTTCTTCTTTTCCTGATATGTCAAACCATAAGGTATAATATCACTGACAATAAAATTTACTATGTCTGCATACCATGGAATACACCACTCATTAACAGTGAACAATTTCATCGGGAAAATGTTCATTAATTTCTTCAACGTCACAAAGAGATTTTACAATTTCAAGCCTGGACAAATGATCAGCAATTTGATTTTCAGAAATCTTTCTATCTACTATCTCAAAGTCAAATTCTTGAAAAAGAAGAATGCATCTTATCAGTCTCGGTTTTACATCTTTTTTCTTCATTAAATATTTGATAGCAGAATGATCAGTATGCACAACACATTTAGTCCCAATTAAATATGATCAAAATTTATGAAAGGCAAATACTATAGCTAATACCTCTTTCTTAGTAGGGTATAATTAATTTGAGCTTCATTAAGAGTTTTACTAGCATAATAAATAACTATGAAAATCTTATCATATTTCTGACCTACATCAGCACCAATAGCATAATCACTAGCACCACACATTAATTCAAAAGGTTTTTCCCAATTTGGTGAAATTATTACAGGTGCAGTGATTAATTTTTCTTTTAATGTTTCAAAGGCTTTGAGACAATCATCATCAAAATTAAAAATTGCATCCTTTTCCAGTAAACAACATAAAGGTTTTGTAATCTTTGGAAAGTCTTTGATGTAACGCTTGTAGAATCCAACATATCCTAAGAAACTTCTAATTCCCCTTATATTAGTTGGGCAAGATAAATTAGATATAACTTGAATTTTTGCAGGATCTACCTCCAAACCTTTTTCTGAAATTCGATGTCCCAAAACTATTCCTCCTGCCACCATAAATTGGCAATTTTCCCAGTTAAGGACCAAATTAGTTTCTTCACAGCATTTTAGAACCTTAGATAAATGTTCTAAACATGATTCAAATGAAATTCCAAACACTGAAAAGTCATCCATAAAAACTTCAATCCCTTTATCAATTAAATCACAAAAAATAATCATCATGCATCTCTAAAATGTAGCAGGGGCATTACATAAACCAAAGGGTATTCTTCTAAAAGCAAACATACCATATGGACTGGTAAATGTATTTTCTCTTGATCTCAGGAGCAATTTGAATTTGGTGGTAACCAATATATCCATCTAGAAAACAAAAGTATTTATGCCCAGCCAGTCTATTCAACATTTGATTTACAAATGGGAGTGGAAAGTGATCTTTCCTTGTGGCAAGATTTAATTTCCTATAATCAGTGCATATTCGCCACCCTGTAACTTACCTTGTTGGTATTATTTCATTCTTTTTATGAACAGTCACAGTCACTCCTCCTTTCTTAGGAACACAATGAATAGGACTAACCTATGCACTATCTGAAATAGGGTAGATAATTCCAGCATCCAACCATTTTAAAATTCCTTTCTTAACAATGTCTTTCATGGCATGATTTAGTCTCCTTTGGGGATCAGCCCGCAATTTGTAATTATCTTCCATAACAACTCTATGCATACAAATTGAAGGACTAATTCCTTTAATATCAGTAATTTTTCAACCAAAGGCTTTCTTGTGCTTCTTCAAAATTTCAAGCAAACTCTCATCTTCTATTTCAATTAATTAAGAGGAAATTTTAACTGGCAAGGTTGACGATTCACCTAACAAAACATACTTTAAATTATCAGGAAGCATTTTTAACTCAAGTTCAGGAGGTTTTTCAATTGATGGACCATAAGATTCATCCTTTTCAGTCAAACCCAACAATTCAAAACTTTCACGAACATACTTTAAATCTTCCTCCTGAAAATCTTCAGAATCAATTAAATCCTCCTCTTGCTTATGTTCCAATTCTTCTCTTTCAGATTTCTCTTCAAAATTTGATTTGAAATGACATTCACTCAAATATTTGATAACATCCATCTTATAACATTCATCTTCTTTACCTCTAGCAGGATATTAAATCGATTTTGAAATATTAAATGTTACAGTCTGATCATTAACCCTCATCGTTAAGTCCCTTTTTTGCAAATCTATCATGGCTCGGCCTGTAGATAAGAAAGGTCTTCCCAAAATTATAGGTATCTCTTTATCTTCCTCCATATCTAACACAATGAAATCAACAGGAAAAATAAATTGATCCACTTTAACTAAAACATCTTCTATAACTCCTTTAGGATATGTGATCGAACGATCTGCTAATTGCAGAGTTACAGTAGTTGGGGTTATTTCTCCTAGTCCCAGTCTTTTGAATATTGATAGAGGCATAAGTTTAATGCTTGCACCTAAATCACATAAATATTTTCCATAGAATCTGTCTCCGATTGCACATGGAATTGTGAAACTACCAGGATCTTTAAACTTTTTAGAAAGCTTTTCTAAATTATTGCACCGCACTCCTCACTAAGTGCAATAGTCTCGTTATCTTCAAATTTCCTTTTAATTTTAAGAATATCCTTCATAAATTTTGCATAGCTTGACATTTGTTCTAAGGCTTCAGCAAATAGAATATTAATAGTAAGCTTCTTAAATATCTCTAAGAATTTTGAAAATTATTTATCCAACATTTGTTGACGAAGTCTTTGAGGAAATGGACGTGGTGGTTTTTCTAAATCAACCTAAGGTGGAGAAACAGGTCTTTCCAAACCTTTTAGAGTGTCCTCTTTTGGTTCTTCAATCTCTTCTTTCTCTACTTCAGTTTCTGTGCGGCTTATTTTTAGGGTTGTGTGTTTTATTTTGAAAAGTGGTCGCCTAACAGAAGTTATCGGCGAATTTAAATTTTAAATTTGATTTAAATATATATATAATTTAGAAAGTAGTATTTGGTTTTGAAAATAATTTTAAAATTTGAAAGTTTTAAGATATGAGATTAAACCGATCTCACATCCCAAATAGTTTATATAAACGAGCACCGCACCACAAACCGTGTATCTATCCCTAAGGATAGACACACTGCTCGATGGTGGGGCTCGATCAAATAAACTAGAAGTTTTGTGACATCCGTTTGGTCCGCGAACCAATTTTATAAGCCGACAAATTCCCCGCTTAATATGAAAGTATTAAACAGGGTTTATATTACTCGGGTTCTTTAAAATTCCCTATAAGGGCAAGCCCCTATAGTTAATTACATCTTAAGTGACGGGAATCACTTAAGAAAACTCTCGATAATAATCAATAACTCGCTTTCAAGAATTTCAAAGTTTAAGGTTTTCAAAGATTGAATTTTGGAATTTCAATAAGGAATGGATCAAATTTTGGAACATTTTGTTTTGTGAATCCAAAGGAAGAAAGGTAGGAGAAATCACTGATTCGAAGTGAACTTCGGTAATTTCCCGACTATCCTATCGTTTGGCTTGAGTTTAGGAAAGTCCTAATACTTATTTAAATGTTTTGATCTTGCCAATTTTAATTAATTAGGGCTTATATTTGTATGATAAAATCAAACAAATAACTTAGAAGATGTGAGGGTTTATTGTCGTATCGGACGACTACCTCGGAATCCTAAGACCTAGGTTAGGGCTTAATTTGCAATGCAAATGCCTAACGAGGAGTTGAGGATTTATGTTGCACTAGTGCAAGCTACCTCGAAGTCCTATGGCTTGGTTATTTAATTCTAGGAAAGTTTTGTTGAAGTAGGTTCAAGTTTTGCTGACGACGATGGCCGTGCTGCCCACCATGCTCCAAGCTCCTTGTTGTTGCAGAGGTTTAGTTTTAGAAATCATAAATCAGGGGATGAGAAAAGTGTTTTGGTTTAGAAAAAATCTTAATTTTCCAAGTGTTCTTGTATTTTGATTAAAACAAATCTTAAAGTTGATTATAACGACACCGGTTAAGATCCCACGGTTCCATCCTTCCGCATCATTATTTTTATCGGATTCACTTAGTCCGGATGAATTTGCTAAACTCAACCGAATGAGTTCCACACTTTCATTTAGACCGTGGAAATCCCGTTAGCAACACGTAGGTTACATCATCCGAGGTATTCCCGATCATCCAACAAGGACGTTTTAATTTAGTTGTAATTGTAGTTTTGCGTTCTGTTTGTGATTAAATTTTGAGTTGTTTTATATTTTGAAATGTTGTGGCGGTGAATTTTATCTTGCAATGACTTTTAACTTAGTTTTGGTTTCGATTTTAGGGACTATCCTAAAGGTGTGGGTTTTCATGCAACGAGTTGTTTTATCATGCAAGAAAAGTAAAGTGCATTTGCAATAAAGTGAATTGCAAGAAAATAAATTGCAATAAAAATAAAAGCGTACCTGGAGGGTCTTCCCATCATCCCAAGCTGCACTTAAAACACAATTAGAATATTTAAGTAAGTCCCTAGGTTGAGCTAAGGGAAAGGTTATGGTTTTCTACCAAATTCCTAATCCTATAGCTAGTCATTTCCTATGACGTCTAGGTTCTTGTGTTTTGGTTTAAGGACGATTTTCTTCATCAAAGAACAATTAAGCCCAATTGTTCTTATAAATGTCCTATCATATTGAGGAAGTGCTTAAGAGGAATCTTAAACATCTTTTCAATATTTCTAGGATTATTTTAAGTCCAAATGAATTTAATTATACAAATGAATTAATCGTCCGAGGTTTTCAAGTCTTGTTAACTTGCTCAGTGAACTAGGACATTTGAATATCCTATGAGTGAGATAACACTTCATTTGATGTTCCATTTAGGAGTTATAATAATCAAAACTTTCGAGGGTAAATTAGTATTCAAATGACTTGATTTAAGTTAAAGGGTTTAAATTTGGAATAGTGTTCAAGTTGTTTTATATTTAATTTCCTTTATGTCTTAGGTGATGTTATATTTAATTTAATTTAATTTAATTGAGTTTTAATTTAACTTAATTTAATTTAATTTGATTTGATGTTTAATTAATTTGATTTGATTTAATTTTAATTTAATTTAATTTAATTTAATTTAATTTAATTGTTAAATTTAATTTAATTTAATTATTAAATTAAATTTAATTTAATTTAATTTTAATTTAGTTTAATTTAATTTAATTTGTTTTAATTTAATTTAATTCAATTATTTAATTTAATTTTAATTTAATTTTTAATTAAGTTTTATCTTTAATTTTAATTGAAATTTCAAAAGAGTTTAATAATTTAATTAAGTCTTTTAATATTTTAAATTTGAGTTATCATTTTAATTAAAAATTGAGTATTAATGAGATGATTAATTTAGGGATTTTTAAATTAAAGAATAAATCTCTTCCTATAATATCCCTATTTTAATAATTCCAATTTTATTATTCTTCCAAATTTAATCCATTATTTAATTAAAGTTTAATCATTTAAAAATTGTTTAATGGGTTTCTACCCTTTAATTATTTAAATTTCAATCATCCAAATCAGATTAAGATCAAATATTTTACTTGTTGATTTTTATTAAACCTAAAGTTTTAATTAAGGGTTAAAAGTTTAATTACCATTTTACCCTTAAGCTTAATAATTTCATAACTCACTAAATTAAACTTAAATGAATTTGAAATTTTTATGTAACTTCACTCATATGTCAATAAAGACATGAGAGGAGAAAATGTGATTTTTCTGTATTTAATTTATTTATATAATTATTTTTGGTGGAAAATAGAGATTTTCAAGGAAAATTTGATAACATAACCAAGGGAAAGTTTCTGTCCTTAAGAAAATTAGGGGACATTCCTAATGACCAGAGAAGCACTTGGACCAATTTTGGTGATTTTTTGAATTATATTATTTTTATTATAATTATTTTGAGTTTTGGAGTGTTAATTAATTTAAAAATAAAATAAATGTTGAAAAATGGATTTTATATTTTTCAAAAATCTCTCTGATATCAAGGAAACCAGAGAAACAAATTTTGCAATTTTCTGATTTTTCTATGATTTATTATAATTATTTTAGTGAAAATGCTAGAAAATACATTTTTTAATTTTTAAAATTACCTTAGGGCTTTAAAATTCAATATCTCACTAAATAGACCTAGGAAAAATGTGGGATTTGTTCCTAAGTGATTAAAATTCAAAATGTGACATTTTGGTGAATTTTATTATTTTTGTGATTTTTATTATTTTTAAATTATTAAAAATATTAAAATATTATTAAAAATCAACTTTTTTAGAAAATTGAAATTTTAATTTTCTTAGGTTCCCCTGATATCAGAGAGGCTCCAAAACCAATTTGGTGAATTTTTGAAAAGTATTTTAAAAGTTATGAATTTTTAAAGTTTAAAATGGCTAAGTGACTTAATCAACCCAATTAGTAGGGCTAACCAAGTCCAATTGACCTCAAATTTTTATGGTGGATTCCTCTGATCCTAAAGGTCAGTGGAGAATTGATTTCAAGTCAATTTGATGCCTGGTTAACTCTAATTAATTAAAGACCTATTTTGGGTGTTTAAGCCAATTAGGGCTGTTTTAAATGAACTAAGCCAAAATCTATTTTTCCTAAGGTTCTCTGGTCATAAGGAACATCACCAAATTTTCCTAGAATTTATTTCACAACATGCTAATTTTTGGAATTAAAATACTCAAAACAGTGACCTGAACTTGAAAAATCAAGAACTCTTCATAGGGATGGCCTCGACTTTGGAAAATTCAGGGAATGTTCCCAAATTCAGAGGCTTCAAAAGCCCTATGGTCTCATGCCATGGTGAATTGTATACATGCATGGAGAATTAAAACAATGCAGAGAGTAAATAAATTATAAAAAATAAAATACTTGATGAAATTAAGTGATTTCTTTTCCACATTATTCTCCTCTGTTCACTGAGCAAGAGGGTATTTTTATTTTATTTTTATGATTTTTCTACACAAAGATATGAATTTTTGAAGTTTAGGGAATTAAATAAATAAGAAAATACCCTAATTTTCTATTTATCCACGCGGCGCCAGCGCATCCTCGGCAGCTCCGAAAGACCACGCGGCGCGCTCCCATTCGACGCCGCCACCGAGTCGGCAGCCGGGCCCCGCGGTTCTCGTACCGTCTCCCGGTCCGACGCGATCCCGACCATCCGTGCGCGCGTGTATCGAATGGACGGCATCCGTTCATCGTCCCCAAGTGTTCTCACCCGAGAGCCGTCCACACTAAATCCCTAAGATCTCACTCGATTCTCAATGGATTTTTACGTTCTTATACTCTATGGATTCGTCTTGAAGAGACGAACACATCTATACGGCTAACATGCATTGAAAGTAAGGCATTTGAAATAGAGAATCTTCAAAAGCTCGGGATGAAGAGTTAGCTCATACCTTAGCTCAGAGAAGTGTGGCTTCAATCTGAGAGTTGTTGCACCTTCGATTGGGTCCTAGCAAGCTCCGGATGAAGTCTCCCGGTCCAGTGAATCGTCCGGATATGATTTCGACCAAGCCCGATCACAAAGCTTGGAGGTCGGAGCAACTCGGGTGGCTCCGGAGATGGGGCTTTTGATGGTGGACACCTTCCCTTGGTCCAGTGAAGGTGTAGAGCCAATCAATTTGGGGATTGGCTCACTCGTGGAGAAGTGTCCTGGTTTTGGGTGGAATTTCGACTACGAAATTGAGCTTTCGGAGGAGAAATGGCGGGGAATTCCACTTGGGGATCAAGTGCTCTAAAGGTGGAGAAGGGTGCTGGAACAATTTTGGCGAGTTTTGGCAAGGTTTGTGCTTCTCTCCTCTCGTGGCCGAGAGGGGTGGAGTTTAAATAGGAGAGGGTGGAAGGCCTCTCGGGGGAGTTAGGGCTTGGGATCGACTTGCTCGGTGAGGAGAAGATCAGCCATGGTAGCCACTCGGGATGGGGCGGCTCGGCGAGTGAGAATTTCAATGTTGGCTCACATGTGAGCTCTCGGCCATGGTGTTTTCCGGCGGCACAGTGGCCGGCCGGCCAGGCAATGGTCACCATCTTGGTCAGGTGGGTCAGGGCTGGAGGTTTGTGCAATCAATTGGCCATGGACATGTGTAAAGGAGTTGGATTGAAATGGAATGGGGGATGAGCCTATTTTGGGTCCAAATGGGTCAACTCACCTTTTGGGCTTGGTTCACCTCCCCATGGCCTGATTTTGGGCTGAGAGGATCAGTTGGGTCAGCCAAGAGAGAGTGGTGTGGTCTCTATCCATGATGAGGTGGCTAAACATGGTTTAGTGTGTGACATGCTTAAGGTAAAAAGGCTTAATGAAAGATTAGGAAAGGAGCCCCTCCTTTTACCATTAATGGCATGGTCACATGTCAAGCCTCCCATGGCTTCATGTGGCTTGTCAATGGCTTGCATGGCTTGTCTTTGGCTTGGAGAAAGTTGAGTCGATTTCATAAAAATGGGTTTTAAGAAATTTTTGGTATTTAGGGGTGATTTGGCATGAGGCTTGATTTAGAATTATTTGATGATGAATTTAGGACTTAGGGATGATTTTAATTGAAAATATGATGAGGGGAAATGTCATATGGGCTTTGGAAGAATTTTTGGGGTTTTGGATTTGGTGGAAGTGGGCTTTTAAAATGGTTTAAGGAATGGGCCTTTTAAGTTTTGAAAATGAATTTATGGATGGGAATTTTGCAAAGAGGTTGGGCCAAATAATTGTTGGGTTTAGCTCATGGATGTGTCATGAGTGATTTGAAACAAATTGGGGTAGTTTGGATTTGAATTGGGTTGAATTTGGGTTAGGTTTGGGTTTAGGTCAAAAATGGGCCTTTTGACCTTGGATTGAGTTTGAGTGGGGTTTGGGTCTAAATTTTGGGCAAATCATGTTAGGGTTTTGTTTGTGGGAATGTTAAGGAAGATTTAGAAAAGATTTGAGGTTAATTGGAGTTGAATTGGGTGAGTTTGGGTTAAGTTTGGGTCATGGGTCCAAATTTGGGCTTTAAGGCCAAAAGTGAGATTGGATCCAAATGTCAATCAAATTGGACTTGGATTTGGTCTAAATTGGTATTGGGAATGTTGAATTGAAGTTTAGAATTGAATTGGACCAAAATTGGGGTCAATTGGGTAGGTTTGGTTTGACATTGGGTCCACTTTAGGGTTAAAATGGGTCAATTTGGGGGTTTTGACAAAAGTAGGGTAAATTGACAAAATTGGCCCATGGTGTAGTTGGACAAAATGAAATTGGGAATATTTTGGAGTTTCTGGAATTTTATGGGAATTTTCTGAATTTTTGGATTTTTTGGCCAAGAGGGGTATTTTGGGTATTTGGAGGGTATTGGGAGGTTTTCTTGGAATTTTTGGTATTTTTGGGTATGGATGATCAATTTAAGTGATGTGGAAATGTTTGGGAATAATTTTGGAGAATTTTAGGTAATTTGGAAATTTTGCGAAAATTTGGGTAATTTCGAGGGTTTTGGGTAGGTTTAGTAGGTGTAGGGTCCGGGGGTCAAAAATTGAAAATTTGGGAAATTGAAGATTGGGTGAATTTGAGTGGAGTGAAATCATTTTGGTTGAGCCATGAAGCCATATCAAGCCCCTATGAGCCATGAAGGGACTCATTTGAGGCATTCACTATGTTGTTCCTAACCCTCTTAGCCAAGGGCTTAGGGGTTAAGGACCATCCATGTGAATCACCTACATGAGTCAGGAGGTCAAATTAGGTATGGGTGTGGTTTTAGGAAGTGTGTGGAAGTGTAGTGTGTAAGTGTAGTGTATAAGTGTAATGTGTGTGTAAGTCAGCCCCCTCACCAGACCAGGGCCGCCAGGGGCGGTCTGAGGCCAAAGAGTCTCTATAGGAACTCATCCTTTAAACTTCCACATTTGATTTCAACCCTCTAGGTGATTAGGGGTCTATAGTCAAGTTTGTGGAGTTTGCGGGAGTTTAGAAGTGGTTTGAATTTCTAAAAGGCGGGTCCCGGTTCTAGTCCTCTAAGATAGTCGAAAGGAAAAGCCTAAGGCTAGATCCTAAGCACTAAAAAGAAGAAGGGAAGACCTCATCAAAAATGAGGTCGACAAATGGACCCCGATAGGTGTGGTGAGTCGTCGGAGCACACCGCGCGTATTGGTGTTGACCGAAGCGATCAACAAAACCAACACGAGATGTCCAAGTGACGAACTTGAGGACGAAGTAGAAGAGTTCTGCTGGGGAGTGTCGAGTATATCTCCGGAACCGGGAGATTCTTGAACTCTCGCTGGGGAAAGGAAAAGGAGGTAAATCCCAAATCACATGATCTGGGAGAATTTTGATTTAGATTTTATTTCGTTTCAATTTATGTTTTGATGTGTGAGTTTAAATTTTAGTTTGGAGTTTCAATTTAGATTGAAGTTTTGTCAAAATTAATTTGAGGGATTTGATTTGAAATGAAAATTGGGATTTTGAGGTTTTAGATGTACCATCTCCAACCTCGAAAGAAAATCGAATTGATTAGATTGAAACGTTGCAATGGGAAGAGATCTCAGAGCAAAGTGGTGTTGGATGTAAAATCCTTAACCTCAAGAGTTTGAATTTGATTTGATGTATTTCATTGCGATAGGGAAAAGATCCTAAAGCGATGCGGTCTCGGATGTAAAATCCTCGACCCAAAGGTTGAATTTTGATGTATTTCAGGTGCGATAGGAAAGAATCCTAAAGCGATGCGGTCTTGGATGTAAAATCCTCGACCCAAAAGTGTTTGATTTGATGTACTTCAGTGCAAATAGGAAAAGAATCCTAAAGCGAGTGCGATCTTGGATGTAAAATCCTCGACCCAAAAGTTTGAATTTGATGTATTTCAGTGCAATAGGGAAGAATCCTAAAGCAGTGTAGTCTTGGATGTAAAATCCTCGACCCAAAAAAGTTTGATTTGATGTATTTCAGTGCAATAGGAAAAGAATCCTAAAGCAGTGTAGTCTTGGATGTAAAATCCTTGACCCAAAAGTTTGAATTTGATGTATTTCAGTGCAATAGGAAAAGAATCCTAAAGCGAGTGCGATCTTGGATGTAAAATCCTCGACCCAAAGGTTGAATTTTTGAATTTGATGTATTTCAGTGCAGTAGGAAAAGAATCCTAAAGCAGTGCAGTCTTGGATGTAGAATCCTCGACCCAAAAGTTTGAATTTGAATTTGATGTATTTCAGTGCAGTAGGAAAAGAATCCTAAGCGGTGCGGTCTTGGATGTAAAATCCTCGACCCGAAAGAGTTTGATTTGATGTACTTCGAGTGCGATAGGAAAGAATCCTAAAGCGGTGCGATCTTGGATGTAAAATCCTCGACCCAAAAGGTTGAATTTGATGTACTTCGGTGCGATAGGAAAAGAATCCTAAAGCGATGCGGTCTTGGATGTAAAATCCTCGACCCGAAAATTTGAATTTGATGTACTTCGGTGCAATAGGAAAAGAATCCTAAAGCGGTGCGGTCTTGGATGTAAAATCCTCGACCCAAAAATTTGAATTTGATGTATTTCAGGTGCAATAGGAAAAGAATCCTAAACGATGCGAGTCTTGGATGTAAAATCCTCGACCCAAAAGAGTTTGATTTTGAATTTTCGATTGAAATTTGATTTGAGATCTAGAAGATCGGATTTGAGATTTGATAGAGATTTAGAATGCGGAAAGATTGAATTTGAATTTAAAAGGATGAGTTTGAACTCGATTGAAATTTGATTTAAGATTTGATTTGAAATTTGGAAGATCAATTTGAAACTTGATCGGGAGTGGATTTAGATTTTGATTGAGAATTTGATTTGGAATTTGTAAGGATGGAATTTGATTTTGAAGTTTGGAAGGATGGAATTTGATTTTGAAGTTTGGAAGGATGGAATTTGAAATTTGATTTGTATTGATTTTGTTTATCTTTTAATGGTTCAAATTTTATTTTATTGTTTATTTATCGTTCATGTGAATTTGGTATTTGTCATTTTTCAGATTTTTTTTTAGAAAGTTTTCTTTTACTCTCTTCTTTTTATTTCTTTTCTTTTCTGTTCTTTGTTCGAAGTTCATTTAACTTTAATGGCGTTTCCCAATCAATTTGCACAAAAGAGGTGAAGGCCAAAAACGTGACATGGTCACTTTCATTCCAATCATGTTGAAAATACATCATACGACTCGATACTGGAATATATTTCATACAATCCATGTAGACTCAAAACGGATTCGTGTATGATCTTTGTTGATCCATCGAAAAGAATCATCGTCAAAAATCCATGTCGAATAGCGAGGTACATGGTTAATAACATCACCTTCCAAGCCATCCTTGGCAAGGATGCCAGTTGGATGTATGTTAGAGGTGTGATATTTCCCATGTAACTCGCGGCTCGTAAGGCCGGAGGTTCTCTAGCTCCGGATGCGGTTGGAAATGGTAAGGTATTTTCGTTGTCGTCCATCCTCACGAAAGTAGCGAGATTCGCTCCATTCGGCACTCTGGTATGCAATGCTTTGCGATATCTCGCTCCGTTACCACTGCGGTATCATGACGGAACCCACCGGTAGAGGTATCTTCATCGGCCCTCGGAACTCACCGGGCTCGCTATCCGGAGGTCGGATCCGAACATGATGTTACACTCATTCGGGAAAGAGATCGTGCGAAAGGTCCGACGAAGTCGTGGTGATCAATATGTGGGGGTATGCGGTCACTCTGTTTGTAGATGTTGATAATGCGGCTATTAGGTATGCAATTTCTTGGCGGTACCCTCCATGTTATCAATCTTTTTACCATTCTCTTGATAACTAATGGCATCGGATCTACTTGCCATGACGGAGTATCCCCGGTGGGTTTCCTTCTCGTCTTGACAAAGTTGTAGCAGCATCCGCATTGTATTGTGATTCTTCCTTTCCACGGCATCCATCTCGGGGTTCCGAGTATGTGTTTTCTCTCGGGCGGCTTGCTCGGCCCATTCTCTTCGGATCCGGATACAATCCACGATTTGCTGCATTGTTCATACTGCGAGAATACGTCGGTGTGTAGCTCGAGGCCTTCTAGTATGTTGATTCTTCTTCCTTTAATTCTCTCGAAGTATTCGAAAGTTTTCTTTTCAACATTCGCATTCTCTCCGGCTCGTATTCGGAATGATCTGCGGATGGCGAGGCCTTGTGACATATTGTGGGATATATGGTTCGATCCCTTCACGTTCCCACTGCATACCTTGGCTCCTCGGGGATGATGTACGTCGGGACATCCCCAGGGTTGCTCACAACAAGGTCATGCATTACCGGTGGTTCTATCCGGTGGCGTGGTAGCCTTCTTTCTTCGATCTTCCGGAGATTTCCACTGGTTCTTTCGTTATTCTAGGAGCTGGCCTCCTTTCTTCGGTTCTGGTGAACCGGTGTCCTTGAAGTGTATGTGCTTGGCATTAGCAATTGTCTCGTCGTGCTGGTCCGCAGCTAGTTTTGTTAACATCTTACGGATACGGCGATTCTTATTCCTTCGTTGCGTGGCTGTGAGAGTAGCCCTCCGAACTTCTTGAATCTCCGTGGGCGCGGCGCTGACAAGCCTGCCCTCCGCTGTAGCGACTACGGACTTCATTTTCTTGTCTTCTTTGGTGTCTGCCTTTCTTTTCTTGTTGTTGGATTGGTGGCTTGGGCCACCCACTTTCATCACTGGTCGTCCAGGGCGGTTCTTCTCGGTTAATCGGGACCCGAGTCACTTTCCTCGTACTGTAGGCCTGCTGGTGCGAAATTCGAGTCGATCTCGATTATCGCTCCATCTTTCACCCTCTTTTCATCGAGTGCAACGCTTACGCCATTCTTAAAGTTCAGGACCAACCCCCCGTTTCGACATTTCCCTGCGAAAAGACAAGGAAAAGGATCGAGGGCTTGTACTAAGAACAAGAACATTAAGAAAATGTTTATTAAAGATACATTTTTTATTATTCTTATATTTTGAAATTTAACAGGAATGAAGTAGGATAAGATCAGGGAAGAGATTTTGATTTGGAGAAGAAAACGAGGAAAACTTTATTATCATGATTTTATTTATTTTAGCACATTTTATTATTTTTGAGTTCGGACTCAATCATAAGTAATTACTTCACCCGTGTTTCTTAGGGATGAAGAATTCATTCCTTCGAAACATCGGGTAGCGTAATATTTTTTCAAGTATCGTCCGTTGATCGGAAGCATATGTCGTTCTCCCCGGCAATTCACTAGGCTGGTAGGAACCTCACGAGTATACTTGCTTCAACCACGAAACGGTCCTTCCCAAGTGGGTTCGAATTTTCCTCCTATCTTGCGGTGTGCGAGAATAGGTCTCTTGAGAACGAGAACTAAGTCACCAACTTTGAATGTTCTTGGGCGGACTCGGTTGTCATGGGCTTGAACCATCTTAGCTTGGTATAGTTCTAAATTCTGTTGCGTCTGCAAGTCTTTTCCCTTCCAAGCTTTCTAATTCTTCGAGTCGTAGTCGGCATTTTCTTCTGTCGTGATCTTGTTTGCAAGCTGCAATTACGAGTGAAGGAAGTTGAACCTCTAAAGGTAACATCTGCCTCGGACCCATACACCGGAGCGTAAGGTGTAGCTTGAGTAGGAGTTACGAAGGTTGTCCGGTAGGCCCATAAGGCTTCTAACAATTTCTCGTGCCAATTTCTTTTATTATCGTCCGGGGTTTTCTTTAAGATTTGAACGAGAGTTTTATTAAAAGCCTCGGCGAGACCGTTTGCTCTTGGGTAGTAAATTGTCGAGTATCGCCGGTCGATTCCGTGTCTCCCGACAAAATTGTTGATTTGTGTGCTTCGAATGCTGACCCATTATACGAGATGATCTGCGCGGCACTCCGAAACGGTAGACAACTTGGTTCTTGAAAAGCGCGTAGCACGTGGTGTGCTTTCACTTCTCTAAGTGGAGCGCTCTGCCCACTTGGAAAAGTAATCGTAGCCGCAAGAATGAAACGATGTCCTTTCGAAGATGGTGGTTCTATTGGACCCACTATATCTGTGCCCCAACATTCAAACGGCCACGACGCAATTGTCGGGTGTAGCACATTTGGAGGTTGGTGTAGAACCACTCCGTGCACTTGGCATTGATGACAGCTCTTGGCGATTTTCATGCAGTCGGTCATCATCGAGGGCCAGTAGTACCCTAGTCTTTTAATTTTCATCTTCATCTTTGGACCCGACTGGTGAGCGCCACAGAGTCCTGAATGCACCTCTTTAACAATTTCACGGGCCTCGGACCCGCTTAGGCACCTTAGCCACATTTGATCAAAAGACCTTCGTATAATGTGTTGTTTATTAATGCGTAGGACGAGTTCTTTTCTTGATCGATGAGCTAGCAACCTATCGTCTGGTAGCTTTCCTGTTTGCAGGTAGTCATCAATGTGCTGTCGCCAATCTTACGTGTTTTCACATCACTTCTTCTGTTGATTCTTTTTCTTTTGTCGATTTGTGTATTGTGTCTATGTCGAGTTGTGATAGGACTCGACGTCCGTGAAGCTGACACTTCAATCGATTCATCTTGCAAACAGGCAAATTCTTTTGCGAGACGGGCTAAAGCATCTGCTAAAGCATTCTCTTTTCTAGGAATTTTGTAGATTGTCACATTTGGAATCTGTTCCAACAGCTGTATGGCATACTGGAAGTATTGTTCGAGTCTTGGTTTAAAAATTCTGTATTGTCCGGCGATCTGTTGAATGATTAACTGTGAATCCCCGTAGATGTTGATGTCTGTTATCCCCATTTGAATGGTTAATTCCAATCCCGTTATGAGGGCTTCGTATTCTGCTTCGTTGTTTGTACATGGTTCTGTCAAGTGGTAGGAGTATCTTAACATCCCCCGCTCCGGTGTTATAAAGATTAGCCCGATTCCTGCCTTACCGGGCACTATCACTTGCGATTCTTCGTCTTTGTGTGCTGAAGATGCTCCGTCGAAATACAATTCCCAACGTCGATCATCGGGGTCTTCTAGGCTCATTATTTGTTCATCCGGCAAATCGTCATTGAGAGGAGATTCGGCGGCAAAGGGTGTCGTTGCGAGGAAGTCTGCTAAGACTTGTCCCTTTACGGCACGCGGAGGCACGAAAGTTATATCGAATTGCAATAATATCATTGACCATCCGGCAAGTCTGCCGGAAAGTGTTGGACGAGTCATCAAGTATTGCAATGGATTAAACTTCGAAATCAAGTTGACCTTATGAGAAAGCATATAGTGCCTGAGCTTTTGAGCGGCGAAGATCAGGGCAAAACAATGCTTTTCAATTGCGGGATACTTTATTTCCGTCGGAAGTAAACGACGGCTTAAGTAGTAAAGAGCATTTTCTTTACCCTCATCATTGACACAGGCTAACGGGGCTCGAGGGAGTCGTCTAGAGCCGCGGTGTAAAGTATCGACGGTCTACCCGAGGCTCGGGGCTGCTAAGACGGGAGGTGTCATTAAATATTGTTTAATGTCTTCGAAGGCCTTCGACATTTCTCTTCCCAAATAAATTTGGCGTCCTTTTTAACTAGTGCCGAGAAAGGCTGACACCTACACGACAGGTTTGAGATAAAGCGTCGAAGATATGCCAGCTTCCCTTGAAAAGATCGTAGTTGTTTTAAGGTTTTGGGAGGCGACATTTCTAAGATGGCTTTAATCTTCTCCGGGTCGATTTCAATTCCACGATGTCGGACAACGAATCCTAAGAATTTCCCGGAGGTGACGCCAGAGCGCATTTTAAGGGATTCATCTTAAGGTTAAATTGTCTTAATCGTTCGAAAACAATTCTCAAATCATACGAGTGGTTTTCCTTTACTTTGCTTTTGATGACGACATCGTCCACGTAGCACTCGACTTGATTGTGGATGAGATCATCAAAAATTCTTGTCATTGCTCTTTGGTAAGTTGCTCCTGCGTTCTTCGGTCCGAATGGCATCACAGTGTAGCAAAATACTCCGATCGGCGTTACGAATGCTGTAAGCTTTTCATCTTACTGGAGCCATTTTTATCTGGTTGTATCACGAAGATCCATCCATGAATGAGAATATTTCATGTGTCGAAACAATATCGATCATCGGTTCTGGAATTGGTAGAGGGAATTCATCTTTTGGACATGCCTTATTTAAATCTCTAAAGTCCACACAAATTCGATCCGACCATTCTTCTTTACGACTGGCACCACATTGGCTAACCGGGTCGGGTATTGTTCTTCACGGACAAATTTAGCGTCTATTAGCTTTTTAACTTCGGCTATGACTTGTTGTTCGATTTCTAGACGCATTCTTACGGGACCTTGTCGGCTGGAACGCAGTAGGATCCACTCCTAACTTATGGACTGCAATCTACGGGGCTAATCACGGCATTTCATCGTAGCTCCAAGCAAAACGGTCTTTAAATTCCATTAATAACTTGATTATTTCTTCGGAGTCTTCTTTATTGAGTAAGGAGCTAACAAAGGTAGGTCTAGGCTCTTCGCTAGTACCCAAGTTAACTTCCGTTAACTCATCTATTGTAGATTTGATTTCTTCTTCGAATTCTGGTGGAGCGTCTCCAATTTGTAAATCTTCGAGTTCGTCTGTAGTTTCCATGCAGTTTTCATTGGACTTGCAAGTGACAACCAAGCAAAATTCAGTATCGTCGACTGACCCTACTGTGCCGAATCCGAGTCCATACTTTGAATTGGGTGGACGACCGGAGTTATTCCATAACTTTTCAAAATGTTGTGATTGGCCTTTTGTCCATTGTCGAGGTAAGAAACCACGTTGAATTAAATTTTGAACACGGGGAGAGTACCACTCGAAAGGTAATTCCATTAATTCGATGAAGTGACATCTTCGAATTGTACATTATTTTCAGTTTTGGAGGAAGAAGCACCGCGGTAGAATTTGATCGGCTTTGCACCGTCACTACGTACCTCTTTGACCTCCATACCCTCGATCTTATTAGAATGGATCGGAGTTAGGGTCATAGTATGTACGTAGTGGTTGATCTTCTCGTACATCGATTTGTATTCTTCGTTCTTTTCATCTTCGAGGGAGATCTTGTATTGCGGCTTCTTTCGACTTATTGTTGCTGCTTGCTTCTTGCTTGATTTCTTTTTCTTCTTCAGAACTATCTTCCCAATCAACATTGATGGTTGGTTTCTTCTGTCCAATTGTCCTAGCATCTCTACCACGGCCTCGTCCCCGGCCTCGACCTCGGATGCGAGTTATGGAGAAACCTTCACCATCTCGCCGGAAGGGAGTGGTGAGTGACTGTTGGACTAGAACTTTAGGTTCTTCGTTGTCTCGAACTTTCTTTGCTTCATTTGTTACGGTATCTCTGGAGAAGATCGTTTTCTTTGGCGGTGCATAATAAGTCGCATCTTCATGGATTCCAATCTCATGTACGGAGAATGGTTGTAAGTCGCCTTTGATGCACTTGTTCCCCTCCATCGTAATACTTGATGCATCGATGCAGAGATGATGGTACCATCCTGTTTTCATGTATCCATGGTCGGCCCGAGTAGAGCGTTGAACGATGTTTACGAATCGATTATATGAAATTTTGCGGTTGTCTTTGCTAAATCACCGGTCTTCATCGGTAGCGTTATTGACCCGAGGGCTCTTTCTCCTTTACGGTTGAATCCTCTTAATAACATTTTGTCGGCCTCGAGCTCGCGAGCATCGATTTCCAAGTATGCTAGTGTTCGAAGACTCATTATATTGATTGATGCTCCTGGATCCACCAAAACTGCGGAGAGCGTAAACTTCCCGATTGTAGCTGAAATGTACAACGGTCGGTTGTGATGCTGCTGTCCCAAGTAGTAGGTCATTGTCCAGTGAAGGTAACACCTCGGTTGTTCCTTTAACGAAGCAAACCTCATCTAAGGAATCTCCGGCCATTTGAGCTAAGCAAATTTCCGGATCAAGTAAGGCCTTGATCGGAGGCTTCTCTCATCTCCTTTGATAAGATGAGAGCATCGTAGATGCTCGGTTTGGCGGTAGTTTCCTAAGATGGGCTAGCACGTTGTAGTCCACTTTGTTCTCCTGCGTCTCGGCTTCTTCTCGAATGGGTATTTCTTCTGCTGGGGTTGGTTCTTCTTGAACGACCACCTGCTTTCCTTTGTCTTTTGGACCCATTCTTGGAGGTAGAACTCTTCCACTTCTCAAGTTGACTTCGTAATTTCTTCGAATCTAGTGTTGAGTTTCTTGGTGTCTCCTCCTGAATCGGAATGACGGGCTCTTCGGATTATCTTCAAAATCCGAAGGCTCTAACTACATCGTAGCTGGAGCTCCTCGAAACTCGCGAGATAGATCCGTTGCTTGTTGAACTCTCGTAGCCTCCTTGATGGATGCCTTCTTCGTCATTGTGATCGTCGAGATCATGTATGATTTGAGAATTGTTGTTGGTATCGAAATCGACGCCCGGATTGTCGCTAGTTACGCAATCGTTAGAAACGATCAAAACGTAGCCAACGCCATCACCCTTATCATTATATGATCCCACCGAAGTGAAGCGGATAATCATACAAAATCGAGAGGTTCGAGGGATTTCTCCCCGAATCGAAACAACTATCCTAGGATAAGCGGCCCCTAGTCAGCCTTAGGAATCTCGGTCCCCTCTTCTTCGTCGATTTTCTTCTTCTCTTCGATTGTCTCTGTCGAGGTGGTTCTTCATCGCAGAGTGATAGTACCGGCTTAACGGGTCTCGAACTACGAATTGAAGCTCGCACCGAAGCGGTTCGGATATTGTCTAAAATCTTCTTCGAAGATCTCGTCGAGGCGGTAGTCCATCCATCGTCGATTGCATAGGGATCTATCGGAATGACGGGATCGGTTGAGATAACATTGACGGAACCTCCTTTACGGGGTTCCTTCATGTACTCCTTCGGGATTGTTATATTTCCTTTCGAAGGTTGTCATTGAGCCAACTTTTGAAGGTAATGCGATCTTCTATCTTGTGCCCGAGCATCCGATGGTAGGGGCAAAAGTTGGGATCACCTTTCTTGTTGACTTCCTCCGGTCTTTTGGGCTACGGCGGTGGAAATGCGGAGTTTTCATTAAACTACGGAACATCTTCGATCTTGCTTCATTTTTGAACGGATATTCTCGCTCGAAGCTCCTCGATGTACGTTGCGGACGAGACGGTTGTTCATCTTGCGGAGACGGTGATAGTTGGACCGGGGTTCTTGGTAATTTTGTTGTGGTTCTTTGCGGCCGTTACGGTGGTATTTGCATCGGTTGTTTGCCTTTGTCAGTTGCTGCAACGACCCGGATTTCTTTTCGAAGGTCTTCACCGGCTTTTGCTTGTCCATCTTGTCGTGAAACTTAATTGCTTCGCCTCTTCTTGCAAGCTTCCGGCCTTGCTTAACAACTTCTCGAAAGTCTTAATAGTGAATCCCTTGAGGAGAAGTGCTTATCGAGCAGTGAATGCTTTTAAGCGAGATGCTGGCGCATGTTGTTCTTGCGGTTGTGGTTCACACTTCATGCTTAAATTTCTCCATCGAAGTATGTAATCCACTAGAGTTTCATTCGGCCTTTGTTTCTCTACCACTAAATCACCTATAGTGATGTGGTGCTTGAGCTCCGGCAAATCGCTTGATGAAGAGGCTCTCTAACTGCGAGAATGTCTTCACCGAACCGTTTGGCAACTCGCATACCGGTCGAAGGCGATTCTGACGATGACTGTCGACGAGCTGTCGGAAGAGTAACGCATCGCTCCCGCCGGCATTGCAACAACCGGCACGAAAGTGTGCAACATGCTTGTCGGGGGTTCCGGTTCCGTCGAAGGTCTTAAACGGAGGTGGTACGAAGCCTTTCGGGTATTGGACGGCGTCGAATTCTTCGGGTAAGGTCTACCCGTCCGAATGGATGTCCCGTTCTTCGATTGTGCTAGGGCTTCTCGCACTCTTCTGCTCTACCAAGCTTTTGATATCCTTTTCGGGGATCATACTTTGTCTTGTATCCTTTTTCGATTCGGTCATCCCCATTGACGGATGTAATCTCCTTTCCTCCGTCTACGATGTGAATGACTTACGGGGGTGTCTCTCATGTGGTTGTACTTGACTGCGGAGAGTGGCCGGAGCTATGGCCATCTCTTCCATCCTCTTCGCCATTTGAGCGATCGTGTCGTCCTTTTCCTGAAGTTGTCTCTTCATCGGTTCGGCTCCTCTCTTCTGTAGCTGCAGGAGCACCTTGAGAAGACGATGAAGCTCGTGTCTCAACCATATTAATTTCTCGCATATTCGTTGTCCATGAATTCCGATGAGTCGATCGCATCTCCGAACTTTTCTTCTCTTTCTTTTGCCAGCCGTCGGATGTCGGTTCTCAACTTTTCCATGGCATCTTCTAGCGGAGCTTTCGTGTATCTTTGTGGTTGTCATGCGATGGTTGCCGGGTCCTTTTTCACGAGTCCCCTTCATCGCGGTAGCGCTTTCTTCGATTCCGGCCTCCCGGCGAGACTTTCTCTCTCGAGCTGCTTGTTTCGGTCTCAAGCCGCCCGTAGTGGGACGCCACACCATCCTTCTAGCGGCAGAAGGTCTAGGACCGGATGGTGCAGTGGCCAAATGCTGGAAGGTGGTATCCTCCCTAATCTGTAACCCTGATACTACGACAGGCGGGCTAGCCTTCATTCTCTTGCTTGGCTTTTCTATCATGACGACGGGCTCTACTCGGGGTCCAAGGCGGGATTTGACCGGCACCCGCCCTATCCTTCGTAGAATTTCCGACACGGGGCAGTTTTCCTTCCTTGCTAACTTTTCTACCAAAGTTTGCAGTCGAGCAAACGGTGTAGTTCTGGTTCTTTTCTTGCGGTTATCGTTGTAGTATGCGGGACTGTGGTAATGTGGCGGCAATCTTTCGAACATTCTCCTCATCCTCTGCGGCGGAGAGGGGATGGAACCTGCTTCCTCCCAAAAGTGGTATGTAGTCGAGCGGTGGTGTATATTGCGGTAACGGTGTATATTCGGCAACTCGGAATTTCCTCCGGGAAGGCAATCTCGGCGGCTACGGCTTCCACTGGCGATCCTTCTATTTCTATTTCTTCTTTGGGTCTTTGTCGGCGAAGGAATCTTCGAAGCTGGACTCGATTTCGAAGACGGAAGGTCTTACGGGAAGATCCGTACCCTCCACGGTAACGGAGTTTATCATAGTTACGGATTCCTTTCCCCTTTGATTTGGCGGAAGTCGGGGTAGGTGCGGAAACAACTAGACCGGCGGGGGTAGTGAGAACGAGTCCTCCTGCGGACGGCGGTACTCCTCCTAGTCGGGACCCTTTGCGGGAGGAGGAAACTCTTGGGTCGACCTAAGGTTGAACTCGAGCGGTGGTTCCTCGGCTTCGGATACCTTGTTTGTCGGTGCGAAGAGGGAGACGTCGGTGACTTTGACGTTCGTGTTTTCGAATCCTCGTCCGAATCGGATGACCCCATTGTCGGGCGGCTCATCCTTATAGACGGCGAAGTCCGGTCCGTTGTTGAAGGAGAAAATCGGTTTCGGGGCTTCCATTTCGCGAGGTAGATTCCGATTGTCGAGTCCCAAGTTATGCTTCTTTTCTTTAGGACGAAAAGAAAGGAATTGAAAAGAGTCCGAACTCATTCTTGTTCATGTATTTATAAGAAGGAATTATTTGTTAAAAGAGTCACTTATTAGAGGGTTTGTTTATTTAGAACGAAATGTTCAAAGGTGTAGAGAAGGTAAGGAATCTGATTCAGAAAGGAAAAGAAAGTTTTAAGCAAGACTTCCCGACTCGAAGGATCACTCCTAAACTAACACCTATCGGGGGTC
Organism: Papilionanthe hookeriana x Papilionanthe teres; assembly: GCA_022702705.1. NCBI lineage: Eukaryota > Viridiplantae > Streptophyta > Magnoliopsida > Asparagales > Orchidaceae > Papilionanthe > Papilionanthe hookeriana x Papilionanthe teres. The sequence goes on along the minus strand of CM040439.1, from coordinate 49,588,427 downwards.
CACCCCACCTCGAAATGAGGTAAAAGGATCTCGGAACCTCTCTGTTTAGGGGTGTCTACAACGAGTGGCTCCTAAATCCGAGAGAATGTTAGGTATACTTGTTCAAGATAGAAATGAACATAGTATTCCAACGAAAGAAGGGTAGTTTGATCCATTAGGGACATGGATACACTACCGATTTTTGAAAGCAGAATTATTTGATTATAATGGAGAGAGGAATCATCCCCAGCGGAGTCGCCAGAAATTTGTGCGGCTTATTTTTAGGGTTGTGTATTTTGAAAAGTGGTCGCCTAACAGAAGTTATCGGCGAATTTAAATTTTAAATTTGATTTAAATATATATATATAATTTAGAAAGTAGTATTTGGTTTTGAAAATAATTTTTAAATTTGAAAGTTTTAAGATATGAGATTAAACCGATCTCACATCCCAAATAGTTTATATAAACGAGCACCGCACCATAAACCGTGTATCTATCCCTAAGGATAGACACACTGCTTGATGGTGGGGCTCGATCAAATAAACTAGAAGTTTTGTGACATCCGTTTGGTACGCGAACCAATTTTATAAGCCGACAAATTCCCTCGCTTAATATGAAAGTATTAAACGGGGTTTATATTACACAGGTTCTTTAAAATTCCCTATAAGGGCAAGCCCACTATAGTTAATTACATCTTAAGTGACGGGAATCACTTAAGAAAACTCTCGATAATAATCGATAACTCTGCTTTCAAGAATTTCAAAGTTTAAGGTTTTCGAAGATTGAATTTTGGAATTTCGATGAGGAATGGATCAAATTTTGGAACATTTTGTTTTGTGAATCCAAAGGAAGAAAGGTAGGAGAAATCAACGATTCGAAGTGAACTTCGGTAATTTCCGACTATCCTATCGTTTGGCTTGAGTTTAGGAAAGTCCTAATACTTATTTAAATGTTTTGATCTTGCCGATTTTAATTAATTAGGGCTTATATTTGTATGATAAAATCAAACAAATAGCCTAGAAGATGTGAGGGTTTATTGTCGTATCGGACGACTACCTCAGAATCCTAAGACCGCTTAGGGCTTAATTTGCAATGCAAATGCCTAACGAGGAGTTGAGGATTTATGTTGCACTAGGCAAGCTACCTCGAAGTCCTATGGCTTGGTTATTTAATTCTAGGAAAGTTTTCTTGAAGTAGGTTCGAAGTTTTGTCGACGACGATGGCCGTGCTGCCCACCATGCTCCAAGCTCCTTGTTGTTGCAGAGGTTTAGTTTTAGAAATCATAAATCAGGGGATGAGAAAAGTGTTTTGGTTTAGAAAAGTCTTAATTTTCCAAGTGTTCTTGTATTTTGATTAAAACAAATCTTAAAGTTGATTATAACGACACCGGTTAAGATCCCACGGTTCCATCCTTCCGGCATCATTATTTTTATCGGATTCACTTAGTCCAGATGAATTTGCTAAACTCAACTGAATGAGTTCCACACTTTCATTTAGACCGTGGGAAATCCCGTTAGCAACACGTAGGTTACATCATCCGAGGTATTCCCGATCATCCAACAGGACGTTTTAATTTAGTTGTAATTGTAGTTTTGCGTTCTGTTTGTGATTAAATTTTGAGTTGTTTTATATTTTGAAATGTTGTGGCGGTGAATTTTATCTTGCAATGACTTTTAACTTAGTTTTGGTTTCAGTTTTAGGGACTATCCTAAAGGTGTGGGTTTTCATGCAACAGTTGTTTTATCATGCAAGAAAAGTAAAGTGCATTTGCAATAAAGTGAATTGCAAGAAAATAAATTGCAATAAAAATAAAAGCGTACCTGGAGGGTCTTCCCATCATCCCAAGCTGCACTTAAAACACAATTAGAATATTTAAGCAAGTCCCTAGGTAAAGCTAAGGGAAAGGTTATGGTTTTCTACCAAATTCCTAATCCTATAGCTAGTCATTTCCTATGACGTCTAGGTTCTTGTGTTTTGGTTTAAGGACGATTTTCTTCATCAAAGAATAATTAAGCCCAATTGTTCTTATAAATGTCCTATCATATTGAGGAAGTGCTTAAGAGGAATCTTAAACATCTTTTCAATATTTCTAGGATTATTTTAAGTCCAAATGAATTTAATTATACAAATGAATTAATCGTCCGAGGTTTTCAAGTCTTGTTAACTTGCTCAGTGAACTAGGACATTTGAATATCCTATGAGTGAGATAACACTTCATTTGATGTTCCATTTAGGAGTTATAATAATCAAAGCTTTCGAGGGTAAATTAGTATTCAAATGACTTGATTTAAGTTAAAGGGTTTAAATTTGGAATAGTGTTCAAGTTGTTTTATATTTAATTTCCTTTATGTCTTAGGTGATGTTATATTTAATTTAATTTAATTTAATTGAGTTTTAATTTAACTTAATTTAATTTAATTTGATTTGATGTTTAATTAATTTGATTTGATTTGATTTAATTTTAATTTAATTTAATTTAATTTAATTTAATTTAATTTAATTGTTAAATTTAATTTAATTTAATTATTAAATTAAATTAAATTTAATTTAATTTTAATTTAGTTTAATTTAATTTAATTTGTTTTAATTTAATTTAATTCAATTATTTAATTTAATTTTAATTTAATTTTTAATTAAGTTTTATCTTTAATTTTAATTGAAATTTCAAAAAGAGTTTAATAATTTAATTAAGTCTTTTAATATTTTAAATTTGAGTTATCATTTTAATTAAAAATTGAGTATTAATGAGATGATTAATTTAGGGATTTTTAAATTAAAGAATAAATCTCTTCCTAAAATATCCCTATTTTAATAATTCCAATTTTATTATTCTTCCAAATTTAATCCATTATTTAATTAAAGTTTAATCATTTAAAAATTTTTTAATGGGTTTCTACCCTTTAATTATTTAAATTTCAATCATCCAAATCAGATTAAGATCAAATATTTTACTTGTTGATTTTTATTAAACCTAAAGTTTTAATTAAGGGTTAAAAGTTTAATTACCATTTTACCCCTTAAGCTTAATAATTTCATAACTCACTAAATTAAACTTAAATGAATTTGAAATTTTTATGTAACTTCACTCATATGTCAATAAAGACATGAGAGGAGAAAATGTGATTTTTCTGTATTTAATTTATTTATATAATTATTTTTGGTGGAAAATAGAGATTTTCAAGGAAAATTTGATAACATGACCAAGGGAAAGTTTCTGTCCTTAAGAAAATTAGGGGACATTTCTAATGACCAGAGAAGCACTTGGACCAATTTTGGTGATTTTTTGAATTATATTATTTTTATTATAATTATTTTGAGTTTTGGAGTGTTAATTAATTTAAAAATAAAATAAATGTTGAAAAATGGATTTTATATTTTTCAAAAATCTCTCTGATATCAAGGAAACCAGAGAAACAAATTTTGCAATTTTCTGATTTTTCTATGATTTATTATAATTATTTTTGTGAAAATGCTAGAAAATACATTTTTTAATTTTTAAAATTACCTTAGGGCTTTAAAATTCAATATCTCACTAAATAGACCTAGGAAAAATGTGGGATTTGTTCCTAAGTGATTAAAATTCAAAATGTGACATTTTGGTGAATTTTATTATTTTTGTGATTTTTATTATTTTTTAATTATTAAAAATATTAAAATATTATTAAAAATCAACTTTTTAGAAAATTGAAATTTTAATTTTCTTAAGTTCCCCTGATATCAGAGAGGCTCCAAAACCAATTTGGTGAATTTTTGAAAAGTATTTTAAAAGTTATGAATTTTTAAAGTTTAAAATGGCTAAGTGACTTAATCAACCCAATTAGTAGGGCTAACCAAGTCCAATTGACCTCAAATTTTTATGGTGGATTCCTCTGATCCTAAAGGTCAGTGGAGAATTGATTTCAAGTCAATTTGATGCCTGGTTAACTCTAATTAATTAAAGACCTATTTTGGGTGTTTAAGCCAATTAGGGCTGTTTTAAATGAACTAAGCCAAAATCTATTTTTCCTAAGTTTCTCTGGTCATAAGGAACATCACCAAATTTTCCTAGAATTTATTTCACAACATGCTAATTTTTGGAATTAAAATACTCAAAACAGTGACCTGAACTTGAAAAATCAAGAACTCTTCATAGGGATGGCCTCTGACTTTGGAAAATTCAGGAATGTTCCCAAATTCAGAGGCTTCAAAAGCCCTATGGTCTCATGCCATGGTGAATTGTATACATGCATGGAGAATTAAAACAATGCAGAGAGTAAATAAATTATAAAAAATAAAATACTTGATGAAATTAAGTGATTTCTTTTCCACATTATTCTCCTCTGTTCACTCGAGCAAGAGGGTATTTTTATTTTATTTTTATGATTTTTCTACACAAAGATATGAATTTTTGAAGTTTAGGGAATTAAATAAATAAGAAAATACCCTAATTTTCTATTTATCCACGCGGCGCCGCCGCATCCTCGGCGACTCCGAAAGACCATGCGGCGCGCTCCCATTTGACGCCGCCACCCGAGTCGGCGGCCGGGCCCCGCGGTTCTCGTACCGTCTCCCTGGTCCGACGCGATCCCGACCATCCGTGCGCGCGTGTATTGAATGGACGGCATCCGTTCATCGTCCCCAAGTGTTCTCACCCGAGAGCCGTCCACACTAAATCCCTAAGATCTCACTCGATTCTCAATGGATTTTTACGTTCTTATACTCTATGGATTCGTCTTGAAGAGACGAACACATCTATACTGCTAACATGCATTGAAACTAAGGCATTTGAAATAGAGAATCTTCGAAGCTCGGGATGAAGAGTTAGCTCATACCTTAGCTCGGAGAAGTGTGGCTTCAATCCGAGAGTTGTTGCACCTTCGATCGGGTCCTAGCAAGCTCCGGATGAAGTCTCCTGGTCTCAGTGAATTGTCCGGATATGATTTCGACCAAGCCCGATCACAAAGCTTGGAGGCTGGAGCAAGCCGGGTGGCTCTGGAGATGGGGCTTTTGATGGTGGACACCTTCCCTTGGTCCGGTGAAGGTGTAGAGCCAATCAATTTGGGGATTGGCTCACTGTGGAGAAGTGTCCCGGTTTCGGGTGGAATTTCAACTCGAAATTGAGCTTCGAGAGGAGAAATGCGCGAGGAATTCCACCTGGGGATCAAGTGCTCTACAGGGTGGAGAAGGGTCCGGAACAATTTTGGCGAGTTTCGGCAAGGTTCAGTGCTTCTCTCCTCTCATGGCCGAGAGGGGTAGAGTTTAAATAGGAGAGGGTGGAAGGCCTCTCGTGGGAGTTAGTGGCTTGGGATCGACTGCTTCGGTGAGGAGAAGATCAGCCATGGTAGCCATCGGGGATTGGGCGGCTCGGCAAGTGAGAATTTCAATGTTGGCTCACATGTGAGCTCTCGGCCATGGTGTTTTCCGGCGGCACTGGTGGCCGCACGGCCGTGCAATGGTCACCATCTTGGTCGGTGGGTCAGGGCTGGAGGTTTGTGCAATCAATTGGCCATGGACATGTGTAAAGGAGTTGGATTGAAATGGAATGGGGGATGAGCCTATTTTGGGTCCAAATGGGTCAACTCACCTTTTGGGCTTGGTTCACCTCCCCATGGCCTGATTTTGGGCTGAGAGGATCGAGTTGGGTCGGCCAGAGAGAGTGGTGTGGTCTCTATCCATGATGAGGTGGCTAAACATGGTTTAGTGTGTGACATGCTTAAGGTAAAAAAGGCTTAATGAAAGATTAGGAAAGGAGCCCCTCCTTTTACCATTAATGGCATGGTCACATGTCAAGCCTCCCATGGCTTCATGTGGCTTGTCAATGGCTTGCATGGCTTGTCTTTGGCTTGGAGAAAGTTGAGTCAATTTCATAAAAATGGGTTTTAAGAAATTTTTGGTATTTAGGGGTGATTTGGCATGAGGCTTGATTTAGAATTATTTGATGATGAATTTAGGACTTAGGGATGATTTTAATTGAAAATATGATGAGGGGAAATGTCATATGGGCTTTGGAAGAATTTTTGGGGTTTTGGATTTGGTGGAAGTGGGCTTTTAAAATGGTTTAAGGAATGGGCCTTTTAAGTTTTGAAAATGAATTTATGGATGGGAATTTTGTAAAGAGGTTGGGCCAAATAATTGTTGGGTTTAGCTCATGGATGTGTCATGAGTGATTTGAAACAAATTGGGGTAGTTTGGATTTGAATTGGGTTGAATTTGGGTTAGGTTTGGGTTTAGGTCAAAAATGGGCCTTTTGACCTTGGATTGAGTTTGAGTGGGGTTTGGGTCTAAATTTTGGGCAAATCATGTTAGGGTTTTGTTTGTGGGAATGTTAAGGAAGATTTAGAAAAGATTTGAGGTTAATTGGAGTTGAATTGGGTGAGTTTGGGTTAAGTTTGGGTCATGGGTCCAAATTTGGGCTTTAAGGCCAAAAGTGAGATTGGATCCAAATGTCAATCAAATTGGACTTGGATTTGGTCTAAATTGGTATTGGGAATGTTGAATTGAAGTTTAGAATTGAATTGGACCAAAATTGGGGTCAATTGGGTAGGTTTGGTTTGACATTGGGTCCACTTTGGGTTAAAATGGGTCAATTTGGGGGTTTTGACAAAAGTAGGGTAAATTGACAAAATTGGCCCATGGTGTAGTTGGACAAAATAAAATTGGGAATATTTTGGATTTTCTGGAATTTTCTGGGAATTTTCTGAATTTTTGGATTTTTTGGCAAGAGGGGTATTTTGGGTATTTGGAGGGTATTGGGAGGTTTTCTTGGAATTTTTGGTATTTTTGGGTATGGATGATCAATTTAAGTGATGTGGAAATGTTTGGGAATAATTTTGGAGAATTTTAGGTAATTTGGAAATTTTGCAAAAATTTGGGTAATTTCAAGGGTTTTGGGTAGGTTTAGTAGGTGTAGGGTCCCGGGGGTCAAAAATTGAAAATTTGGGAAATTGAAGATTGGGTGAATTTGAGTGGAGTGAAATCATTTTGGTTGAGCCATGAAGCCATATCAAGCCCCTATGAGCCATGAAGGGACTCATTTGAGGCATTCACTATGTTGTTCCTAACCTCTTGCCTGAGGGCTTAGGGGTTAAGGACCATCCATGTGAATCACCTACATGAGTCGGGAGGTCAAATTAGGTATGGGTGTGGTTTTAGGAAGTGTGTGGAAGTGTAGTGTGTAAGTGTAGTGTATAAGTGTAATGTGTGTGTAAGTCAGCCCCCTCACTAGACCAGGCCACCCAGGGCAGTCCTAAGGCCAAAGAGTCCTATAGGAACTCATCCTTTAAACTTCCACATTTGATTTCAACCCTCTAGGTGATTAGGGGTCTATAGTCAAGTTTGTGGAGTTTGCAGGGAGTTTAGAAGTGGTTTGAATTTCTAAAAGGCGGGTCCCAGTTCTAGTCCTCTAAGATAGTCAAAGGAAAAGCCTAAGGCTAGATCCTAAGCACTAAAAAGAAGAAGGGAAGACCTCATCAAAAATGAGGTCAACAGTTTCTTTCTGAACTCTATCTTCTAATTCTCTTCCACTTCTCACTTGAATTGCTTTTACTTGTTATTTATTCTTTTCTCTTAGATTTACTTCAGTATTACTTGGAAGCATTCCTTGGGATCTATTACTTAAGGCATTTGAAATTTGTCCCAATTAATTTTCAATATTTCTGATGGTTTCTCCTTGAATTTGTAATTGATTTTCCATATGTGACACCACTTCTTCAATAGACAAATTCTTCTCCTTTAATTGTAAAGCATTGTTATAACCTGAAGAATAAGTTAATATATTATTATTATTTCCTTGGTTGTTCCAATTCCCCAATGGGTTTACTTGGTGGTTCCCCCATTGTTGATTAACACCACCCTGATTATTGGTATTCTAGTTAAAATTTGGATGATTCTTCTAACCTGGGTTATAATAATTGGAATATGGGTTGTTAGGCTTAATTATAGCATTCACAGTTGTCGGCATATTTTTAGGTTGGTGTGTTTTATTTTTGAAAAGAGGTCGCCTACAGAGATTATCGGCGAATTTTTAATTTAATTTAAATAAATAATTTTGAAAAGTAGTATTTGATTTTGAAAATAATTTTAAATTTGAAGGTTTTAAGACATGAGATTAAACCGATCTCACATCCCAAATAGTTTATATAAACGAGCACCGCACCACAAACCGTGTATCTATCCATAAGGATAGACACACTGCTTGATGGTGGTGCTCAATTAAATAAACTAGAAGATTTGTGACATCCGTTTGGTCTGCGAACCAATTTTTTAAGCCGACAAATTCCCCTGCTTAATATGAAAGTCTTAAACAGGGTTTATATTACTCAGGTTCTTTAAAATTCCCTATAAGGGAAAGCCCTTATAGTTAATTACATCTTAAGTGACGGGAATCACCTAAGAAAACTCTCGATAATAATCAATAATTCTGCTCTCAAGAATTTCAAAGTTTAAGTTTTCAAAGGATTGAATTTTGGAATTTCAATAGGGAATGGATCAAATTTGGAACATTTTGTTTTGGGAATTCAAAGGAAGAAAAGTAGGAGAAATCACAAATTCGAAGTGAACTTCGGTAATTTCCCGACTATCCTATTGTTTGGCTTAGATTTAGGAAAGTCCTAATGTTTATTTAATGTTTTAATCTTGCCAATTTTAATTAATTAGGGCTTATATTTATATGACAGAATCATACAAATAGCCTCGAAGGTATGAGGGTTTATTGTCGTATCGGACGACTACCTCGAAATCCTAAGACCGGTTAGGGCTTAATTTGCAATGCAAATGCCTAAAGAAGAGTTGAGGATTTATGTTGCACTAGGCAAACTACCTCGAAGTCCTATGGCTTTGTTATTTAATTCTAGGAAAGTTTTGTTGAAGTAGACTCGGGTTTTACCGATGACGATGGTCGTGCTGCCCACCATGCTCCGAGCTCCTTGTTGTTGCAGAGTTTTAGTTTTAGAAGTCATAAATCAGGGGATGAGAAAAGTGTTTTGGTTTAGAGAAAATCTTAATTTCTAAGTGTTTTTTACGTTTTAATTAAAATAAATCTTAAAGTTGATTATAACGACACCGGTTAAGATCCCACGGTTCCATCCTTCCGGCATCATTATTTTTATCGGATTCACTTAGTCCGTATGAATTTGCTAAACTCAACTAAATGAGTTCCACACTTTCATTTAGACCGTGGGAAATCCCGTTAGCAACACGTAGGTTACATCATCCGAGGTATTCCCGATCATCCAACAGGACGTTTTAATTTAGTTGTAATTGTAGTTTTGTGTTCTATTTGTGATTAAATTTTGAGTTGTTTTATATTTTGAAATGTTGTGGTGGTGAATTTTATCTTGCAATGACTTTTAGTTTAGTTTTGGTTTCAGTTTTAGGGACTATCCTAAAGGTGTGGGTTTTCATGCAACGATTGTTTATCATGCAAGAAAAAGTAAGTGCGATGCGATTAAATAAATTGCAATAATGTAAATCGCAATAAAATAAAAGCGTACCCGGAGGGTCTTCCCGTCATCCCAAGCCGCACTTAAAGCACAATTAGAATATTTAAGCAAGTTCCTAGGTAAAGCTAAGGTAAGGGTTATGGTTTTCTACCAAGTTCCTAATCCTATAGCTAGTCATTTCCTATGACGTCTGAGTTCCTCGTGTTTTGGTTTGAAGACGATTTTCTTCATCAAAGAACAATTAAATTCAATTGTTCTTATAAACATCCTATTATATTGAGAAAGTGTTTAAGAATAATCTTAAACATCTTTTCAATATTGCTAGAATAGTTTTAAGTCCAAATGAATTTAATTATACAAATGAATTAATCGTCCAAGAATCTCAAATTTTGTTATCTTGCTCAGTGAACTAGGACATTTGAATATCCTATAGGTGAAGTAACATTTCATTTAATATTCCGTTTAGGAGTTATGATAACTAAAGCTTTTGAGGGTAAATTGGTGTTCAAATGGCTTCGTGATTTAGTTTAATTTCCAATAATGGGTTTAAATTTGGAATAGTTGTTCAAGTTATTTTAGATTTATTTTGAATTCTTTATGTCTTTGGTGATGTTATATTTAATTCAACTTAATTTAATTTAATTTAATTTAATTGAGTTTTAATTCTATTCAATTTAATTTGGTTTAACTTAATTTAGTTTGATTTGATTTAATTTTAATTTAATTTAATTTAATTTAATTTAATTTAATTTAATTTAATTTAATTTAATTTAATCTTTAATTTGATTCAACTTTTAATTTTAATTTAATTTAATCCAATTTAATTTACTTAATTTAATTTAATTTTTAATTTAATTTTATTTTTAATTTTAATTGAAATTTTTAAAAGAGTTTAATAATTTAATTTTAGTTTAATGATTAAGTCTTTTAATATTTTGAATTTGAGTTATCATTTTAATTAAGAATTGAATATTAATGAGATAATTAATTTAGGGATTTTTAAATTAAAGAATAAATCTCTTCCTAACAATATCCCTATTTTAACAATTCCAATTTTATTATTCTTCCAAATTTAATCAATTATTTAATTAAGGTTTAATTATTTTGAATTGCCGAATGGGTTTCTACCCTTTAATTATTTAAATTTCAATCATCCAAATCAGATTAGGATCAAATATTTTACTTGTTAATTTTATTAAACCTAAAGTTTTAATTAAGGGTTAAAATTTTAATTACCACTTTACCCTTTTAAGCTTAATAATTTTATAACTCACTAAATTGAACTCAAATGAACTTGAAATTTTTATGTGACTTCACTCATATGTCAATAAAGACATGAGAGGAGAAAATGTGATTTTTTTTGTATTTAATTTATTTATATAATTATTTTTGGTAGAAAATAGAGATTTCCAAGGAAAATTTAATAACATAACCAAGGGAAAGTTTCTATCCTTAAGAAAATTAGGGGACATTCCTAATGACCAGAGAATCACTTGGACCAATTTTGGTGATTTTTTGAATTATATTATTTTTATTATAATTATTTTAAGTTTTGGAGTGTTAATTAAATTAAAAATAAAATAAATGTTGAAAAATGAATTTTATATTTTTCAAAAATCTCTCTGATATCAAGGAAATCAGAGAAGCAAATTTTGCAATTTTCTGATTTTTTATGATTTATTATGATTATTTTAGTGAAAATGCTAGAAAAATACATTTTTTTAATTTTAAAATTACCCTAGGGCTTTAAAATTTAATATCTCATTAAATTGACCTAAGAAAAATATGGGGTTTGTTCCTAAGTGATTAAAATTCAAAATGTGACATTTTGGTGAATTTTATTATTTTTTTGATTTTTATTATTTTTTAATTATTAAAAATATTAAAATAATATTAAAAATGAACTTTTTTAGAAAATTGAAATTTTAATTTTCTTAAATTCCCCTAATATCAGAGAGGCTCCAAAACCAATTTGGTGAATTTTTGAAAGATATTTTGAAAGTAATGAATTTTTAAAGTTCAAAATGGCTAAATGGCTCAATCAACCCATTTGGTAGGGCTAACCAAGTCCAATTGACCTCAAATTTTTATGGTCGGTTCCTCTGATCCTAAAGGTCAGTGGAGAATTGATTTCAAGTCAATTTGATGTATGGTTAGCTCTAATTAATTAGGGATCCATTTTGGGTGTTTAAGCCAATTAGGGTTGTTTTAAATGAGCTAACTCAAAACCTATTTTTCCTAGGTCCTCTCGTTCATAAGGAACATCACCAAATTTTCCTAGGATTTATTTCACAACATGCTATTTATTGGAATTAAAATACTCAAAACAGTAACATGAATTTGAAAAATCAATAACTTTTCATAGGGATGGCCTCTGACTTTGGAAAATTCAGGGAATGTTCCTAAATTCAGAGGCTCCAAAAGCCCTATGGTCTCATGCCATGGTGAATTGTATACATGCATAGAGAATTAAAAATATGCAGAGAGTAAATAAATTATTAAAAATAAAATACTAGATGAAATTAAATAATTTCTTTTCCACATTATTCTCCTCTGTTCATTGAGCAAGAGGGTATTTTTATTTTATTTTTATGACTTTCCTACACAAAGTTATGAATTTTTGAAGTTTAGGGAATTAAATAAATAGAAAATACCCCTAATTTTCTATTTATCCACGCGGCGCCGCGTCATCCTCGGCATCTCCGAACGCACACGCGTCGCGCTCCCATTCGACGCCGCCGCTTGAGTTAGCAGCCCGGGCCCCGCGGTTCTCGTACCGTCTCCTGGTCCAACGCCATCTGAGCCGTCCATCCGCGCGTGTATTGAATGGACGACATTCGTTCATCGTCCCCGAGCATCCTCACCCGAGAGCCGTCCACACTAAATCCCTAAGATCTCACTCGATACTCAATGGATTTTCATGTTCTTATGCTCTATGGATTCGTCTTGAGAAGACGAACACATCCATACGGTTTATGTGGGATGAAATTTACGCAATAAAAATGGAGAATGTTCGAAGCTCGGGAAGAAGAGTGAGGCCATACCTTTGCTCGGAGAAGTGTGGCTTCGATCCGAGGGTTGTTGCACCTTCGATTGGATCCCGGCGAAGCTCCGGATGAAGTCTCCCGGTCCGGTGAATTGCTCAGGTAGGATTTCGACCACAGCCCGATCACAAAGCTTGGAGGCCGGAGCAACCTGGGTGGCCTCGGAGATGGGGCTTTCTGCTGGTGGACACCTTCCCTCGGTCCGGTGAAGGTGTAGAACCAATCAATTTGGGGATTGGCTCACTGTGGAGAAGTGTCCTAGTTTTGGGCTTGGATTTCAACTCGAAATCGAGCTCACGGAGAAGAAATGGCAGGGGGATTTCGAGTGGGGATCAAGTGCTCTCGTGTATGGGGAGTAGTCCGGAACAATTTTGGCGTAGTTTCCTTAAGGTTTTGTTTCAGCACCTCTCTTGGCCGAGAGGGGTGGTGTTTAAATAGGAGAGGGTGGAGGGCCTCCCGGGGAGAGTTAGGGCTTGGGATCGACGTCGCTCTTGGCAAGAGAAGAACGAGCTATAATGGCCATCGGGGATGGGGCAGCTCGGCGAGGGAGAATTCTAAAGTTGGCTCACATGTGAGCTCTCGGCCATGGTGTTTTCCGGTGGCTCGGTGGCTGGCCGGCCAGGCATGGGTCACCCTCAAGGTCGGTGGGTCGTGGCTGGGACTTGGTGCAAGCAATCGGCAAATGCCATGTGTAAAGGCTTTGATCCAAAGTGGAATGGGGCATGGCTAGTTTTGAGTCTAAATGGGTCAACCCACCCATTTGGGCTTGGTGCACCCTCGAGGTGGCTTTGGATGCTGTGGGGGATCAAAGGGATCGAGCTGGTTTGGCATGGAGAAGTCTCCATCCAAATATATTTGGATTAAATTTAAGTTTAGGTGAAACATGATTAAGGCTAATGAGCTTTAGGGATTAAGGAAAGCCCCCCTCTTCTTACCCAATATGGCATGGTGGAGTGTCCAAGGCTCTCATGGCTCACATGTGGCTCATGCATGGCTTCATGGCTCACCTTTGGCTTGACAAAAAGTTCGGTCAATTTCATGAAAATGAATTTTAGGAATTTTTGGTAATTTGATGGAAATTTGTATGAAACTTGATTTGGAATGATTTGATGATGAATTTAGGACATAGTGAATGGCTTTTATTAAGTGGATGGCAAGTGGAGATGTCATGTGGGCTTTAGGGTAGATTTTGGGCTTTTTGAAATGGTTTTAGATGGGCTTTTAAGATGGTTTAGGAAAGTGGGCTTTTGAATTTTAAAATGGATTTTGGGATGAAATTTTGGTAAAGGCTTGGGCTAAATAATTGTTGGGTTTAGCTCATGGATGTGTCATGAGTGACTTGAAGCAAATTTCTTGGTTATTTGGGTTTGAATTGGGTTGAATTTGGGTTCTTTTGGTGAATGGGCCAATATAGGTCCAAGTGGGCCAAGTTGGGCCAATGTTGGGCTAGGATTGAAATTGATGTAAAATTAATGTTGAGAAATGTTTATGGGGGTGTTTCAAAGAGGTTTTGACTTTGGTTGGGCTTTGATTTTGGGGTTTGGGCTCATTTGGGTTAGGCTTGGGTTTAGGTCAAAATATGGCCTTTTAGCTTTGGGTTGAATTTGAGTGGGATTTGGGTCTAAATTTTGGGCAAATAATGTTAGTTTTTTGCTTGTGGGGATGCTAAGGAAGATTTAGAAAAGATTTGGGGTTAATTGGAGTTGAATTGGGTGAGTTTGGGTTAAGTTTGGGTCATGGGTCCAAATCGGGCTTTAAAGGCAAAAGTGAAATTGGATCCAAATATCAATCAAATTGGACTTGGATTTGGTCTAGATTGGTGTTGGGAATGTTGAATTGAAGTTTAGAATTGAATTGGACCAGAATTTGGGTCAATTGGATAGGTTTGGTTTGACATTGGGTTCACTTTGGGTTAAAATGGGTCAAATTGGGGGTTTTGACAAAAGTAGGGTAAATGGACAAAATTGGCCCATGGTGTAGTTGAAAAAAATGAGATTGGGAATATTTGGGATTTTTCTGGAATTTTCCGGGAATTTTCTGAATTTTTGGATTTTTGGGTCAAGAGGGGTATTTTGGGTATTTGGAGGGTATTGGGAGGTATTTTTGGAATTTTTGGTATTTTTGGGTATGGATGATCAATTTGAGTGATTTGGAAATGTTTGGGATTGATTTTGAGGAATTTTGGGTAATTTAGATGATTTTTGGAGGATTTCCAGGTTTTTGGATAAGTTAGGCGGGTGTAGGGTCCCGGGGGTCAAAAATTGAAAATTTGGAAAATTGAAAATTTGGAAAATTGAAGATTAGGTGAATGTAAGTGGAATAAAATCATTTTGGTTGAGCCATGAAGCCATATCAAGCCCACATGAGCCATGAGGGGACTCATTTGAGGCATCCACTATGTTGTTCCTAACCCTCTTGGCCAAGGGCTTAGGGGTTAAGGACCATCCATGTGAATCACCTTTATGAGTCAGGAGGTCAAGTTAGGTAAGGGTGTGTTTCTAGGATGTGTGTGAAAGTGTAGTGTATAGGTGTAGTGTGTGTGTAAGTTAGCCCTTCTCCGGACCGAAGCCACGCTGGGGTAGTCCCAAGGCCGAAAGAGTCCTATAGGAACTCATCCTTTAAACTTCCACATTTGATTTCAACCCTCTAGGTGATTAGGGGTCTATAGTCGAGTTTGTGGAGTTTG
Organism: Papilionanthe hookeriana x Papilionanthe teres; assembly: GCA_022702705.1. Taxonomy (NCBI): domain Eukaryota; kingdom Viridiplantae; phylum Streptophyta; class Magnoliopsida; order Asparagales; family Orchidaceae; genus Papilionanthe; species Papilionanthe hookeriana x Papilionanthe teres. Next base: position 49,573,299 of record CM040439.1, on the reverse strand, counting down.
AAGGGAGTTTAGAAGTGGTTTGAAATTCTAGAAGGTGGATCCCAATTCTAGTCTTCTAAGATAGTCAAAGGGAAAGCCTAAGGCTAGATCCTATGCACTAAAAAGAAGAAGAGAATACCACATCAAAAATGAGGTCAAAAATAGTTTCTGATGAAGAATAAGAATCAACCATTTGGCCTAATAAATTTTCTTCAATCATGGAATGTGTCTGAGAAAAAATCATCCCAAATTGGTCTATCTTCCTTGAAACAGTAGCAACTTGATTTGCTGTAATTGTAAAAACATCATTTTCAAAAACACTGGCTACCATTTTAGGATTTAATCTTTTAGAGGCAATTGAAAATTATTAGTAGCCATTTCCTCAATTAAAGCATAAGCATCAGAAAATGGTTTAGACATTAACGATCCACCAGCAGCAGCATTGATGATTGATCTAAGAGATCCAACTAATCCATTATAAAAAGTTTGAATTATTAACCAATCTGGTATCGAATGATGTGGATATTTCCTAAGAAGATCTTTAAATCTTTCCCATGCTTCATATATTGATTCCCTTTCAAACTGAAAAAAAGATGTAATATCATTTCTCAACTTAGAAGTCTTAGATGGTGAAAAATATTTAGCAAGGAATTTTTGTGACAGTTCACCCGAAGTTCTAATTGATCCAGTGTTAACAAATGTAACTATATTTTAGCTTTATCCCTTAGTGAGAAAGGAATAAGTCTAAGTCTAATAACATCATCTGAAACACCATCATATTTAAAAGTAGCACACAACTCTAGAAAATTAGCAAGATATAAATTAGGATCTTCAGTTGTTGCTCCCCCAAACTGATTATTAGACGTCATTTGGATAATAATAGGTTTAAGCTCAAAAGAATTAGTAGCTACAACAAGGTTTTGAATACTAGCACAAAGTTCATCCACTGTAGGGTTAACATAATCTCTTAAAGGTCTTAATTCTTGATGGATGCCAACATTTTTATCTTGATGATTTTCCATTTCTTGAATATTTTTATCTTTTTCCGTACTTTAATTTTTTTGATTTTTCTGATAGTTCATACTAATTCAGAATCGTAAGGCACAAGTCCCTCAGAACCTGAACTACGCATACAACAATAAAACAAAACAAAACACAACACACTAACAAAAACAAAGAAAAGTAAAAATTTAAAATTTCTTAATTTTCTTTAAAATGTAATTTTAATTAATTTCGATCCCCAAAAACGGCGCCAAAAACTTGATCCACCCACTATTTATACTTACAATTATGATATGAAAATGGGCAATGACGCCAAAAACTTGACTCCGCATCGAGATATATATGCTTATGATTTTGATATGGAAATTATGATTTATATTGTGGATAATACGCAAGTATACGTATCGTTTATCAAGTAATATAGGACTTTCTGATTAAGCCCTGAGATATCAAACCCACGGGGAAAGTGAAAAATGTTTAAGGAAATAAGAAAATTATCTTTTTACTTTTTTAATTGGCTTTTGAAAGTATGTTTTGATTTTGAAAATTTTGATAGTTGATTTCACTCTTTAAATTTTCTTATAAAAGTCAAACAAGAAATTAAAATGATAATAACTGTAAACATGGTATGAAAAATACTATTAACTAGAATATCTTTTTCTTTCCACTATAAAGTAGTAATAATTATGAAAGTATTGTTGTGAAAGTATTTAAATTTGTTGTGATAAATAGAAGCAAATGTATTCTTTACCCTTACTTGGTTCTATAAAGAACATTGGTTAATTTGAAATTTTATCATTTAGAACATGGTTAGGTAGGGAAGATACCAGCTCTCACTCTAAATTTCCATCATTTCCCTCCACATGGGGGCTAACTTCTCATAAAAAAATTTAGAACTTCAAACCAAATTAAGGGCTTTTAGCCTGTCACACTAAAAATCCTCTAATTTTACTCCTCTTTAAAATATCTTCTAATATATTGCATTCAATTATATGAACTACAATTTTCACCGATATAATTGCATGTGATTCTTACTAACTTTTATGAGACAATACCACATTGGATCTTACATAATCTCACCACAAATTTTATATCTTAACAGGACAAATTAAGAAGTAAATAAAGTTTATAGAATAAATCTTGACAAATTCTTCTAACTTTAAACACATATACATTCCACAACAATTTTTCATGAATTACTTACTTCTTCATTTAAGAAAGAAAAAGATAAAGTAAACTACTCAGAATGCATTGAGAAAATACAAAAATACATTCATTTGAAATTAAAAACCATAATAAAAACAACAAACACAACAAGTACTAATTAAAAACTAGATGTAAGAACAAAAGTAAACACTTATTTGAAAATCCTCTCCACAAGACTCAGGAAGTTCCTCTGAAACCTTGACTCTTCACTAAACTACTCCTCAGAGCAGGTCTCCCAACTCTGATGACTCAGAAATAGACATTAGACATCAATAATAACTAAACTAAAGGAAAGAAAAGAAGTGGGAAGAAGAAGGCTTCAATCCTACCCTTTTCTCTTTTCTACTCTCTACTCCTACTCCAAATAAAAAAATCTGTAAAAACACTCTTCAAAAGGCAATGCAAGAGACCCTAATCTTTCCTAAGACTCTCTTTAAAAATTAAACCAAAAGGTGCCTTGGTGTCTCTTCAAAATGTGTCCAGATTTGATGCATCCACCAAAGAATGCACCCGTTCATTCAAATTTGCCACCCAAAGGAAGTTATGGAAGTTACCACCAAGAGTTGCATCCCATCCCCTTTGAAAATGGCGCGAAATTCAAGTTAATCTCGATTTTTAACTGTGGCAGCTAAGCGCCGGCCCAGCGGCTCTTAGCCGCTAGTGCCCAAATTTTCATTTTTCATTTTTTTGCTCTAAATTTGATTCAATTTTACTCCTTTCATCATAATCACTCATTTTCATCATACCTACAAGAAAAGCACAAAATACCTTCCATTAAAGTGCAATATCATCAAAAATAGGTATAAAAATGTGCATTAAAATACTATATATTTTAGGTTTATTAAGGCCGCCGATAGCAGGCCTTATGAAAGAGGGTCCATGTCTAAGTATTCTAGAAGGCCACTGACAGTGCGCTCAAGCCAGCCGACGGTGGGGAAATCAGTTCTCTCACAAGGTGCATCGAAATATGGATGATTTTTGAAGGGATGCTTGGAAAACTCTTGGAAACTTTTCAACCACTTTAAAAGAAACAATTTGGGGCCGAAAATGATGTCCACTGGTGTCCACTAGAGTCCATTGTTGATGTCTGTTGTTATCAGTGAGTCCACTGAGTCTATAGTGTGTCATTATAGTTTTAGATAGTGAGTTCAATTAGTGATATTTTGTGAGGAATTCTTCGAGAGATTTAAGAGTAGAAGGGAAGTGAGAGATTCCTTTTAGATTATAGTTTTCTTTACTTTAAATAGTTATCTATAGTCTTATCCTCTTATACCAAATATCTTAACCTACAAAATTAATTTTCATTACTAAAATTATTTCTTTGAATCTTTTACAATATTTAAATAACATCTAAATATAGTTAACTAAATTAAATTTTATCACAAAAATCATGTTATAAATTTTTAAAATATTTTAATTTGAGAACACATAATAGTTAATATTTTCCTCCCCCCAAACTTAAAGTTTTCAATAATAGAAATAATATGGGTGGAAAGAAATTATTTTAAATATAAAAATCGTACCTTTGCACTTTAGACATTTTCGTTTCTCTAAAATTTTTGCAGGTTCTTCTAAAAAAATTTACTTCAACTGACCTATACTATTAGGAACTTTTCTACACATATAACAGTTTAGAGAATTTGCTGGGGTTAATGAAATTTTGAAACAAGTATATAAAACAAAACATTTAACTACAACAATTAACTACACTACACAGGACAGTACGACATAACATTTGCATTTCAGAACACAAGAACAAACAGTCTGCTATTTAAACAAAGAGTTCACAATTACAACCACAATTATGCATCACAATCCAGAAATGAGATACAAACTACAAATACGATACAAATTTTATAAAATAAAACAATACACAAAATAAAAATAACAAAATAAAATACTACAACAAAACAAACATACATCATATCACAATCACAATCACAGATCAAAATCCCATGCTATGTATTCATCTCCTTTGTCAGCAAGTGAACTGGACTGATAGCGAGTATATCAGTGGAATTCTAGAAAAGTAACATCAGGCTCACCTCTGTAGTATCTAGCCTGAGCATCATAATAAGCAATCTTAAAATCTAAATGCCGCTGAAGATATTCACTATCATGATCATGTCTTCGTTCTAATCCTTCAATCCTTTGATCTATTCTCCCAAGTCTTTCATCAAACTTTTCAAAAATATTTTTTTCTAGGGTCATCTCATTCATCAAATCATAAAGAGTAGGAGAGTTAGAGGCAGGAGGGTCATAACTAGTAGAGAGGATATCTCTACTTGTAGAAGGTGCTTTACTCCTACTCCCAGATCTCCACTCTTCATGGGATTCGTATGTTTCAAATTGGCTTTACTAAAGGGTTTCATAGGATATACCCATTTTTCATTGTCTCTAGCTTCCACTCCAGATAATTGGCAAAGTGCATAAATTAAGCCAAGGTGTCCTAAATATCCACTTGATTCACTCTTTGTTGTGGCCATAATATTCTTGTAAATAATACTCCCCACATTTATACTTCTATTTTTCTGAATACAGAAATTCAAAACAGCTCTATCTCTTGATACTTCACAACGATGATAGGTAGGTAGCAGAGTAGAATAAATGAAATAATGTCAAACCTTAGCTATGGCATTCATCATAGAAAGAGGAAAGTTAATCCGTTCACGATGCTTAGTTTTCCAATTCCCTTTCCCATCAGTGAGAAAGTCAATAACATCGTCTAACGGACCTTCCATAGTTTAAAATGTTTTATACTCACTAGAATAATAATCGTGAAGCTCGTAAAAATAATTAATGCTGGTGACATTAAAATCAACAGAAAAACCTCTTACTTTGACAGGCTCGTCCTCAAGTTGATTCAGATTTGCGTAGAACTTTTTTACAACTTCTACAGTAGCCTTGTTAGTAGAGTAACAAAAGTTCTCCCACTTCCTTTCTCTAATAACTCATTTCACCTCTCCTATAGGATTATCGAAAACTCGATCTTGAATACACTTCTTTCCTTGGAAGATTGAAGTGTATCTCGATTCGGCATTAACATTTATAAACCGAGTTTCGTCAAATTCTAGTTGCCTCTTTTGACGTGGAGCCATTTTTCAATCTAACAAAATTACAAAAATTCAAACTAAATTCCAATAAAATAATACAACGGCTTCCAAAGGTGATTTAAAGCAATCTAAATTAAGTTCCATGAATTCCTTCCAAGTCTTTTCTCCACATTTTCAAGTTTTTCAAAAATTTATAATGTGGAAGAAAGTCAAGGTGAAAATAAATTTTTTTTACGTAGGAGGGAAGCTCTTACAGAGCGAAGATGAAATTTGGTGTTAAAATGGGTTGAAATCGATCCAAATCCAAGATCTCTCAAGCCCTAGGTCGAAATTTTTAGTGAATAAAGGAAGAAGACGATGAATAGTGGCGGTTGACTGGTCAAAATCGCGATTAAAAGGTAATTTTTGGGATCTCTCCGTCGGTAACTTCGAGCGCACTGTCGGAGGGCTCAATTGAATTTAATTTCAATGTTCTCAGGAAAAATATGTCATTGGCGGCTCGAGCGCGCCGTTGGCAAGTTTCTTAAATTTTGATCATTTTTCAATTTTTTTCAATTTCGATCAATTTTAAGCCTCATCGTCATCTGTTCGATCATTTTAAAAATAAATTTTTAGTGATTAAGTGATGTATTAACACAAATAAACATACACACAATAAAACTTCAGAATTATTTATTAAATCCAAGTGTTACAATACACATTACATAAGAAACAAGTCAGGTATTTTCTCAACCTAAATTCCTCAATTTATCGTCGCAATCTAAGCCACAATACTTAAAACATTGAAAATAAAACATTCCAAACATAATCTCAACTATAATGAGATCAAAAAGAAAATAAATAAATGTAGTGCAAATCAAATTCAACCTAAAGAAACATCTAAAGTAAAGCAATTCTACTACTCTTCTGAATCTGTATTGGTTTCTCCTCTGATATCACCCATCGTTTGAACATGGACGAACAAGTTATAGAAAGGTCGGAATGGGAATTCTTCAGTTGAATCTTCATCAATCCATCCCATTCTTCTCATTAAGTGTATCAAACTTGCTTTAAAAGGTTCGTATGATCAAAATGCTCTTTCATTCTCCAATCAAGATGATCAAATAAATCAAAGATATTGTTAACTGAATTCATTAAATTTTGTACCCAGTTCTCCAAATTTTTAATTTTATGTAAGATCATCGGTGTCTTGTCCGCTACAAGAGGTTGAATTGGAATAGAGTTTTGGGATGCTTGATCCATAATCACATCGATATTAGTCTCTTCATCTTTGGTGAGAACATTCTGGTTGGGTCTAAAGGTTTTCAAGGTAGTAATACTTTTTCCCAAATCTCGTACGATAATTGAAACATACTGCATAATGAGAAAATTTTTGAAGGATGTCCAAGCCCTTGAGATGATCCTTGAACGATTAGGCCAAAAACAGACTTCACAATAATTGATCCAATATCAATTGACCATCCCATTTGAATGCAGTAGTTCAATATAACACTCTCTTTGGTGACTTTACCGATCTTCATCATCGGTAATAATTTTGCAGATATGAAAAAGTGCCAATGTCTTGAAACGGGGTTTAAAAGTGTAGCAGAAAAACTGACATACCCATTTTCTCTAACTTCCCAGCCTTCAGTTTCGTCCATCAAATATTGGTTTATTTTATTCATCTTATCTCTTATCAGCATGAAATTTGAATAATGACAGACAGGAACATTCTCAAGCATGTATAATTCATTAATTCTTCCAGAATTAAAATTTATCCACCTACCTCGCACATAGACGCTTCCTTGGTTGATTCCATGCAAATTGGCGTAAAACTCCTTCACCACAGGAATGACTACTGCGGTAGTAGTGTAGCAAAATACTTCCCATATTAGTCGTATGATCATTTGTACAATTGCTGTCGAACGATTGTTTAATCTTCGATTCACAAAACCTCTTTCTTTAATTAGCCTCCTCTTTAACATCACTTTATTGAAAAGTCGTTGTGCCTCGGCACCGATGAACTTTCACCGGTTGAACACTCAAAATCTAAGGTGATCTACGGAATTGGATGCCATTAGAGAAGAATTCATGGGAGTTTCCATTCGTTTTTGAAAACAATAGAGTTTTGGAACTGTCCATGGAAGTTTATAGGTGACAAATTCGCTAAAAATCGCCAAAAACCGTCATTTCAAACACGAAAAGCTGCCCACTCGCCGATCTTTCTATCGGCGGCCTCGATGGCACCATCAGTGAGGTTTGTGCAATTAAATATAAGTCCCTCAGGAAAAACTCGCCGTCGCCTAGGAAAATTTTTGCACAAAAATGTCGTGGTCAAATATGTTCCAAATTTTCTTCATGGATCCAAATTTTATGATGATCAAATGGTAATTACAAGCATTAGAATTCAATATTACTATAAACTAATGATAAATTCAAACAAACACATAAAAAATAAAGATAAATATGGGTTGTCTCCCATAAAGTGCTTGGTTTAACGTCGTCAGCCTAACCTATTCAGATGTTATTTAGGTTGACTAAGCATTAAAACTTCTTTAAAATTTGGTCTTTCACCCTCAAAATATGGTTTTAATCTATGTCCATTTACTTGAAATCTACTCCCAGTCTTTGGATCTTCAATTTCAACAGCTCCATAAGTATAAACTTGAGTTACAGTAAAGCTTCCTAACCAACGAGACTTCAAATTCCTAAAAAATAACTTTAACCTTATATTGTAAAGCAGAACTTCTTGTCCTGGTTCAAAGTTCTTTTTGTTAATCTTCCGATCATGTCTTAACTTCAGCTTTTCTTTATAAATTTTGTCTTTATCATAAGATTCATCACTTAATTCTTCTAATTCATTCAATTGTAACAATCTCTTCTCACCAATATTTTTCAAATTATAATTGAATTCTTTTATCGCCCAATATGCTTTATGCTCCAATTCTACTGGTAAGTGGTAAGTTTTTCCAAAAATGAGTCTGTAAAGAGTCATACCAATAAGAGGTTTATAAGCAGTCCTATATGCCCATAATGCAGTATCCAGTCTTGCAGACCAATCTACTCTACTAGGATTTACAGTATTTTCTAAAATTTATTTAATCTCACGATTAGAAACTTCAGCTAAACCACTGGTTTGAGGATGATAAGCTGTAAGGAATCTATGAACAATATTAAAATTTTCTGCGAATCTTTGAATGTATTTATTGCTAAAATGGGATCCTCTATCAGTGATAATCACTATCGGCATTCTGTATCTCGTGAAAATATTTTTCATTAAGAATCTTGAAACACTTTTAGCATCACAACGAGGTAAAGCTTTTGCTTCAATCCACTTTGATACATAATTAACTGCAATCAAAATATATAAGTTCCCAAATGAAGGAATAAATGGTCCCATGAAATCTAATCCCTAAACGTAAAAAATCTTAACTTCTAACATGAAATTCAGAGGCATTTCATTTCTTCTAGATATATTACCTACTCGTTAGCATCTATCACAAGTTTTGATATATTTGTAAACATCTCTAAAATGAGTAGGCTAATAAAATCCAGCTTGTAAAATTTTGTGCGCAGTTTTATCAATCCCAAAATGTCTACCAAATTCAGAATCATGACATTTTTGAATAATCAGTTCAGTTTCTTCATAAGGCACACATCTTCTAATAATAAGATCGTCACATTACTTTTATAAATATGGTTCATCCTAAAAATATGCTTTTACATCATGAATGAATTTTTTCTATTGTTGCAGTGTTAGCATTAGTGGCAAAATATCACTTACTATATAGTTAACTATATCAACATAGCAAGGTAATTTTCACTCATTAATATTATAAAGTTGTTCATCAGGGAATCTACCTATTATTTCGTTGTCGGTGTCAGATGATTCATGATATTCTAATCTCGACAAATGATCAACAATTTGATTGTCGGTTCCCTTTCTATCAATTAGCACAAAATCAAATTCTTGCATCAAAATTAATTATCTAATTAATCTTGGTTTAGTATCATTCTTTTGCATCAAATATTTAATAGCAGAGTGATCAGCATGCACAATACATTTAGCCCCACTTAAATATGATATGAATTTATCGAAAGCATACATAATAGCTAGTAACTCCTTTTCAGTAACCATATAGTTAATTTGAACAACATTAAGAGTTCTACTTGCATAGTATATAACTTTAAAAATCTTATCATATCTTTGACCAAGAACAGCTCCAATAGCATAATCACTGGCATCACACATTAATTCAAATGGTTTTTCTCAGTCAGGTGAAACTATTACAGGTGCTGTGATTAGTTTTTCCTTTAATAATTTAAAGGCATTTAAGCAGTCTTCAGTAAATTCAAATTTCTTGTCTTTTTCTAAAAGTTGGCATAGTGGTTTGGTAATTTTTGAAAAAATCTTTAATATATCACCTGTAGAAACCACCATGTCCAAGAAAACTTCTTACCCCTCTCATTGTAGTAGGAGGTGGTAATTTAGCTATAACTTGAATTTTTTCAGGGTCTACTTCCATTCCATTTTCCAAAATTTTATGCCCTAATACAATTTCTCCAGCAACCATAAATTGACATTTTTCCTAATTTAGAACTAAATTAGTTCTTTCTCATAACTCCAAAACTTTTTCAAGATGATTTAAGCATGCGTCAAATGATCATCCATAAATACTTCTATTCCATTATCAATTAACTTACTAAATATAGACATCATACATCTCTAGAATGTTACAGGTGCATTACATAATCCGAAAGGCATTCTTCTAAAAGCAAAAGTTCCATACGCACTAGTAAAAGTTGTTTTCTCTTGATCTTCAGGAGCAATAGGAACTTGATTGTAACTGGTATATCCATTCAGAAAGCAGTTGTACTTATGTCTAGCAAGTCTATCCAACATTTGGTCTAGAAAAGGAAGAGGAAAGTGATTTTTTTGGGTGGCGGCATTTAATTTTCTATAATAAATACAAATACGCCATCCAATAACTTGTCTGATAGGTATTAATTCATTATTATCAATTACTTCAACAATTACTCCTCTTTTCTTAGGAACACAATGAATTGGACTTACCCAAGTACTATCCAAAATAGAATATATAGTTCCAGCATCTAACCATTTTAAAATTTATTTTTTAACAACTTCTTTCATAACAGGGTTCAATCTCCTTTGTGGATCAATTCTTTGTTTATATTCATCATTTAATAAAATTCTGTGCATACAAATTGAAGGACTAATTCCCTTTATATCAGCTAAAGTACAACCAAAAGCTTTTTTGTACTTTTTTAATGTATCCATTATTTTTTATTCTTGAATTTCGTTTAAGTCTGAGGATACAATTACTGGTAATGTTGAAAATTCTCCTAAAATATATATATTTCAAATGAATTGTAAGAGTCTTTAATTAAAGTTCAGGGAGTTTTACAACAGATGGAATTAATATTTCATTCTCTGGTGCTGTTGAATTAAGCATTACAAACTATTCCTGAATATAATCAGCTTCTTCATTATCAATTTCATAATATTTATTGTTTTCCATATCTTCATTTTCTTCAAATTTTTCTTTGAAATATTATTTTCTCAAATAATCACATATATCCATTCTAAAACATTCATCATCTTTTTCTATTGAAGGATATCTCATTGACTTTGAGATGTTAAAGGTTACTTCTTGATCATTTACTCTCATAATCAACTCTCCTTTTTGAACATCTATCATGGCTCTTCCTGTAGTTAGGAATGATCTTCCTAAAATTATTGAAATTTCTTTATCTTCTTACATATCTAAAATGATAAAGTCTACATGAAAGATAAATTTATCAACCTTAACCAGAACATATTCTACAACTCCTTTAGGATGTGTAATAGATCGATTAGCAAACTGTAGAGTTACAGAAGTTGGTGCAATCTCTCCAATTCCTAACCTTTTAAAAGTTGATAAAGGCATCAAATTTATGCTAGCTCCTAAATCACATAATGCTCAACCATAAAATTTTTCACCAATAGCACACGGGATAATAAAACTACCAGGATCTTTAACTTTTTCCGGAAGCTTTTTCTGAATGATAGCACTACACTCTTCACTGAGTGAAACAGTCTCATGATCTAATAACTTTCTCTTTTTGTTGAGTATATCCTTCATAAATTTAACATAATCAGGCATTTGTTCTAAATCTTCAACAAAAGGAATATTTATTGACAATTTTTTTTAAATTTCTAAGACTTTAGCGAATCTTTTTCCTTTATCTTGTTGCTTTAGTCTTTAAGGAAATGGTGGTGGTGGTGGTCTTTCAACAATAATTTTCATAGGTTTCAGAGGAAAATCAGGATATAAACTTTCATTTTCTCCTTCAGTTTCCACTTTTTCCTTTTCAACTACAGTTTCTTTTTGAACTCTTGTTTCCAACTCTTTTCCACTTCTTAATTGAATAGCCTTAATTTGTTCTTTTCCTTGATCTTTAGAATTTACTTCAACATTGCTAGGTAAAGTTCCAACAGGTCTATTGCTTAGTGCAATAGCAATGTGCCTCAATTGAGTTTTTATGTTTTCAATAGCATCTCCTTGACTTTGTAATTGATTTCCCATATTCAAGACTAATTCTTCCATAGATAACTTCTTCTCCTTGAAATTTGATTTATTATAAAAATATGGTGGATTAGAAGGTCTATAATTGGAATTACCCTGATTGTTTACATTTCCTAATGGGTTTACAGGATTGTTCCCCCACTGAGGATTAACAGGATTAACAAACCTTGGTTATTCCAATTAAAGTTTGGATGATTTTTCCAACTTGGATTATAATAGTTTGAATAAGGGTTATTTTGCCTATTATTTATTAAATTTATAGTTTCATATGAAGATTGAGCATCTAAAATTTGTCCTAATGAATTTTCTTCTAACACTGGAGGTGTTTGAGAATGATTCATTCTGTATTGATCTATTTTCTTTGAAAGAGCAGCAATTTGAGAAACTATCATACTTAAAGCATCTGAATCATGAATATTGGCTACTTTCTTAGGATTTATCCTTTCAGCAGGCCATTAAAAATTATTTGTAGTCATTTCTTCATCTTCTTCAAAAGGTTTAGATATTAATGATCTACTAGCATCAGCGTCAATAATGGATCTAAGAGATCCTACTAATCCATTATAAAAAGTTTGAGTAATTAACCAATCTCGTAAAGCATGATGTGGACATTTCCTAAGAAGTTCTTTAAATCCTTCCCAAGATTCATATATCGATTCTCCCTCATACTGACTGAAAGATGTAATATCGTTTTTAAGCTTAACAGTCTTAGATGGTGGAAAATATTTTGATAAGAATTTTTGTGAAAGTTCCTCCCAAGTTCTAATAGATCCAGGTGCTAACAAATTTAACCAAGCCTTAGCCTTGTCACTTAGTGAAAAAGGAAAAAGTCTAAGTCTGACAGCATCATCAGACACTCTATCATATTTAAAAGTAGCACAAAGTTCTAAGAAACTTGCAAGATGTAAATTAGGATCTTCGTTAGGAGTTCCGCCAAATTGATTATTTTGTACCATTTGGATAATTGCAGGTTTAAGCTCAAATGAATTAGTAGCTACATTTGGATTTTGAATGGTTAAGTGAATTTCATCAAATGTAGGGTTAGCATAATCTCTTAGTGGTCTAGATTGATGTTCATTTTATATTCTTTGGTTGTTTAGGTTGTTTTCTGTTGATTAAGATTATCAGAATTTTAGGTTCTTTTCTCAATTTTCTAATTCTTCTAACAGTGCGTTCTAATTTTGAATCGTAGGGTATAAGATTTTCAGATCTAGATTTATGCATATAATCGAAATCAGTTCACAGAAAAATAGTTGACTAAAAACTAAATAATAATAAGTTGCAAATTCTTTAAAAAGTTTTCCAATTGTCCTAAATCGTTCGTTACCCTAGTTAGGTTATATATCTATCTATCTTGTCTATCTTATCTAGCTAACACTCTAAATATCTTTCTAACTATCCTCGGCAATGGCGCCAAAAACTTGAACCGCCCCACACACTTTGCGTGAATTTAAAATTGCTTTTATTTGATAAATATATGTATAAGAATATTTAACAATCGCAGAGCTATCTTTTAATGCAAGTATATGTATCGTTCAAGTAGTACATGGCTCTAATGGTGTCCTGGATATCGATCCCACAGAGACAGAACAAAAGCTACGGGTAGAGGCTATAGACTAGGATTATAGAATCCAATTTAGAATCATAACTTTGTAAATCGAATTGCGTATCTGTCACTAATATGCAATCAAAAATAAGATAAAGTTTTAATAAACTAGTTCTACCACAGATAACTAATTCTACTAATTAAGTGAAATTCAAAAAGATAAGCAAGAATCCTTCTCCTTGTTAAGAAATATAAGTGAATGTATAATTAAAATTAGTTTTAAAAACGGTGTTGTATGAAATAGGAGCATACCTATTCTTTACCCTTTAGTCCAGGCATAAAGAACATTGACTAATCCTATGCTTGGTTACTGAATCTGCGTCTAGGCTGGGAGGATACCAGCTCTCATTTCGGAGATCCCACGTTCCCCTCTTCTGAGGGCTATCATCTACACTTCAGCACCCAAACGATAGGATCGAATTGAGGATTTAGTCTGTCACTCTAAAATCTCCAATTCTACGCTCGTTAAATAATATTTCCCTATTTATTTGCACCCTACTTTCAAGGACTTTGACCTCCCTGAATCTCAGATGTATTCTTCACTACAGGTTTTAAACGCAACATATTTTAACTAATCAATTGGCCAAATTGAAAGTAAATTAAGATTTAAGTAAAAAAATTATCAGAACTTCTTTTAAAATTATCTTTACACACTAATTTTAAATTACCATTTCACAAAAATATCCAAACAAGGAGAAAGATGGAATAACTACTCAGATTTCATGGAGAAGATATGACAAAACTTGGATTTTATATATAAAAATAAAGTTTAAAAAAATAAAATAAGTAAATACAAATTATCTCAAATTCCTCCCCAAGCAAACTCCGTGAAGTTCTTTCGAATATCATCCTTTCTTTACAATAAGCAGAATTCTCCTTTGAAATGGCAAGGAGGAAGGAATCTCTCACTTCCCTTCCACTCTTTAAATCTCTCAAAAAATTCCTCACAAAATATCAGAAATTGAAATCACTATCTAAAATTATAATGACACACTATAGACTCAGTGGACTCACTGATAACAACAGACAACAACAACGGACTCTAACAAACACCATTTTAAGCCCCAAATTGTTTATATTAAAGTGGTTAAAAAGTTTCCAAGATTTTTCCAAGCATCCCTTCAAAAATCATCCACATTCGATGCACCTCATGAGAGAACCGATTTCCCCGCCGTCGGCGGCCTTCTAGAAAACTTAGCCTTTCACCCTCTTTCATAAGGCCCGCTGTCGGTGGCCTTGATCTCACCGTCGGCGGGCTTCCTTGTAATATTTTCTGATCTCTCAGAAAAAACACGCCGTCGGCGCCGTCGAGCTCGCCGTAGGTGCCGTCGAGCTCGCCGTCGGCGCCTTAGATCAAATTTTCTTCTTTTTGGTCCTTTTTGCTCCAAATTTTCTCTTTTTGCATTTTATCACTTTGTTTTCCATAAATCAAGATATCTACAACAAATCATCAAAAATACCCTTCTTTAAAGTGCAATATCATCAAAATCAATAAAAAAATATGCATGAAAATCTTAACAAAATTTTAGTGGGTCATTGTTCTTCTGATACATCCTCACTTGCACATCTTGGAAACATGCCATTAGATCAAATTGATGTTTCAACTGCCAATCCAAATGTTTGAATTGATAAGTAATGTCGTTCAATTTGGTATGCTGATTCGCAATCTCCTCTTTAAACTTCTTGATTTTCTCTATAATTTCTTCGAGGCTAAGCACAAGGAACCCGTTGAAGTATGTCTGGATGTCCATGTGCATAAACTTCTTTCCATCAGCCTCGCCACTATTATTGCTCTCCTTTGGTACAAGGTAAAATGGATCTAGCATTCACTTCCTTCTCCAAAACACTTAGAAATGCCAATGGGATAAGTTTATACTAGTATATGATGGTTTTAAAAGGAAGAAGTGAGCTAAATTTTGTAATTGGGAAGTTTAAGCATGTTTCCAGAACTGTGGTGCTAAGGCGTCGTATTTTTGTGCTTAGGCGTTGGACTTACTGCAAAGTATCATTTATAGGCCAGGTTTTGGTGCCCAGAAACTTTCTAAATAAGCACCACATCGTCTTGAGTCCAATTTTCATGTCCCAACATCAATTTGATAATTAAATTAGTGTTTTGTGTCTCTACATTTTACAGGTCTCAGTACTAAATCAATAAGTCCATATAATAACAACAAAAATCAATCCACACATATAACCATGGTCTGCCTCCCACGAAGCGCTCTGCGTAACATCGTCAGCCCAACGTATATAATATTTTATTCTGGTTAATCCAACATCAGGACCTCTTCATATAAAGAAATGTTTCCGCTTATGTAAGGTTTCAATTTATGTCCATTTAATTTATATTTTCTTTCAATTTACGGATCATTACTATCCACAACACCATATTGATAGACTTATATTACAACAAATGTCCCCAAACTCCTGAACTAAAGTTTTTAAGGAAATAATTCCAATCTTGTATCACACAATAAAACTTCTTATCTATGCTCATAATCTTTTCTTAAAATATTCTGATCATGCCAAATTTTCATCTTTTCCTTATAATTTTTTTCACCTTATAAGATTCATTTCAAATTTCCTCCTCCTTCCCATCATATGATAACTCATTTAAAAAATGGTACCCTCAAGCTAAACGAAAAGCTTAATCTTTTACACAAAATCCAAATGCTCGTTGATCCTATGTTTTACATTTAGGCAATATTCTCAATAGCAAAAGGTCATGCAAAAGGAGTTTAATGCTCTTTAGAGGCAAGGAACATCGGTCCTAGTCCCTCCTTCCTCTAATCAAATAATTTTGAGTCCACGATGGACATATTCTTCCAAGTTAATTCTCAAGAAATTATTAATAAAAAAAGCGATACTTGTTGCCCAAGTTCACTGACACTAATTTGGTATAACACATCAAAATTTGTTTAGCCCCAATTCTAAACTTCCTACTATCCACATACTTATTACCTTGGTTCTACACCATAAATGGAAAATACTCCAATTTCACAATTCCAATGCATTTCTCTATAGTATCTCAAACAAATATTGTATATGAAACAACCTTCAAGTTTGCATGGTCCACAATTAACAAACTATTTGGGCCTACTCAAGAGATCATTGTATGGTTTCTTAACTTCTCTGAATTTTTTCTTACAAGGGGCTTTAGAATTAGAAAAGTTGATCCCTCACTGCTTAACGACAACGACAATACTGACCCTATATTTATTTTTTTGTACGTGGATGACATCCATATCATGGGCAACAATCCTAAAGTCATCTCCAAGCTAACAGCCACTATGGTTACCCTATTCCAATTCAGAAAACTTGGCACATTTAAATGCTTCTTGGGATTTAATGTTCAAATGACTGCAAAGCACTCTTTCCTTAGCCAACAAAGGTACGCATTTCACTTAATTGAATCTGTGGGAGATAAGAAATGATAAACCATCAGCACACATTTCCTGTGAAACCACCTACAGCTACCATCCAAGGTGCTCTATTTCATAATCCTATAATGTATCAACTGATAGGGGCCCTCAATATCTAAGAGTGACATGGCTAGACATTGCATAGGTTGTTAATAGTCTATCCCAGAAGATGAAATCTCGTATAAACTATGATTAAAAGCAGCTGATTCATCTTTTTTAATATCTAAAGTCAACAATCACTTTGGCGTGCTTGTTGAACAAGGAAATCTTCAATTCACATTCTATGCTAATGCCGATTGGGAGGGGGACCCCTCCGACGATAAATCTACAACTGTGGTTTGTTCATTTCTTAGCAATACTCATATTTTCCAGCAAGTGAAGAAACAACTCACAGTTGCTAGATCCTAAACAGAAGCCAACTATGGCGCTATAGCCTCAACTACGATTGATGTTCTTTGGCTCAGGCATTTCATTGAAGAATTTGGTAACCCTGTAACTCAGCCTATGTTTCTTTATTGCCACAACATCTCTAATATCTAGCTATGAAATGCATTTTTCATGTGAGGACTAAACATATAGAGACTGATCACTATTTTCTTCGTAACCACATCCAGCTTAATAACAGTCAACTTCAACACATTCAATCTTAACAACAACTAGCGGGATATTTTTTCCAAAGCTCTTCACAAGAACCAGTTTCGAGATCTTCGCACCAAGCTTATGGTTCTACTAAAAACTCTCAATCTGCAGAAGGATATTGGCCACAATACACATAATGGTCCCCAACAATCATAACACCACGACCATAACCGTATGAGCAGGTTTACTCATTACAGCTCACTCACCTCACTCTAGAATATTAATCTGAAGAAAGGTCAAATGAAAACTGCTTTTTCCCACGGGTGAAATTATTATAATAACTTCTTCCTACGAGGAACAAGTTCTTCCATTCACTCTTCTAAATAAGACTTTTTATGTTAAAATATTTTTCTCATTATCTTATTTGATTGTGCTAACCAAAAAAAAAAGATTATAGCAATCAAATTTGAATATTTTTTATATACTATTCCATACGTAACATATTAAAATATGTAAATTTCTGAGGAAAGATTTTAATCATCAAGTTGATTTCCCTAGTAAGTGACAATTCGTTGATAGACGACTTTGTTTGATATGAAAGTTGCAAAACATAATAAAAATATTGCCTCTAGCTTGTACGAATACATAATCAGTCATGTCATGCTTTCAAAGAATTTTAAAAATTTTAGGAGTTTAAAATCAAGCATAAGTTATCGGCTTACTCCACATATTACCTAAATTTTACGATATTATTATTATTTTTATTATTATTATTTATAGATGGTACGCAGTTGTCCTTGTGTGCATATTTTAAATAAAAACATAAATTACTGGAAGAAATTTCAAGATAAGATATATATATATATATATATATATATATATAAAGGAGCATCCCTACGTGTTGAAATAAAAGTGGAATACAAAAATAAGAGGAAGAGGAGATCCCCACCTAAATTCAAAGTACATAGAAGCTCCTAGGGGAACCCATTCTTCACAAAACAACTCCATCCAAAAAGAAACGAAAGAAAGTACAAGAAGTAAAGTAAAACTCAAATTACATGTATACCCAAAAAATTTTAAAAAGCTTCAACCTCTTCTAAGGTATGGAAGACACATCTTATCTCCATGTAGTAAGATAGCTAGAGAAGGAGGAGGCTTAGTATCAAGTGTATGACATTCATTATAGTTTCCTTGAGAGGCAAGCCAATGGGCAGGAGCATTCCCATCTCTAGGAGTATATAAGAAGTTGAGACTATTAGGCACCAAGGAAGGAATCAACCGGGTAATCCATCTGCTGATATGCCATGGAGCGGCATCAATCTGGTGGAAGAACCTGATGCAAAGGAGAGAGTCAGTTTCTACTACCAGAGGAACAATTTTACACCTATGAGCAATAAACAATGCCCAATAAATAGCCATTATCTCAGTTTCCAAAGCATCTAAGGAAAAAACTGGGGAGGAGAAGAATAGTATATAGCTACAAATATCCTGGAAGTGGTGATAATGAATTAATTTGTGGATGTAGGACAGGCAGTTTTTGACAACTCTAGTGATCGGGGGGGGGGGGGGGGACAACTTCATATTTTGATTGGTTTCTGGACATCCAGAGGAACCAAGCAACCAGGCAAGGAATCACCAGAAGCATGGCATAAAGCCAATCCTCCCAACAGGCAGTGAAGGAGTACCAGCTCAAAAGAAGTGTGTCCAGCTTTATATTCTGCAAAAGGGTCTTCCAAACCTCCTGAGAAAAGTCACAAGCAAAGTAAAGCTGTTCCAGAGATTCTTCAGCCGCATGGAAAAGATGGCAAATAGAAGGGCCTCTCAGACCTTTAAGCTTATAGACCCAAAAATGCTTCTACAAAAAAATGCTTCTACCCAGAGGTTTGGAAGACCCTTTTCCATAATATCAAGCAAAAGAAAGACATAGAGGGAGTTAACAACTTCTCTCAAATAGCAAGACCCCAAGCTAACTGGTTCAAATTAAATAATTTTAGATAAATATAGGCAGTAAGTTTCTTAGAAGGGTTGTTTCTGGCAATGAGTTTGTCTTTCTGTCCAGTGTAGAAAAGAGTTTGCTTGACCTACTGCATTTGATCAGATGTAAGGATGGTGCTAAGTAAATTGTTGTTCCAGTGGTTATCCAACCAGAATTCCTTAACTTGAGTGTTTGAGTGTTGTGCTTCACAGAGCTTTTCTCCATTCCACAGCCACTGATCAAGCCAAAAATTGAGTTGACCCTCACCCAAATACCAAATGAAAAGATCTTGGGCTTGATTCCTCATTGCAAACATTTTATTCCAGAGCCTGGAATTCCCCAGTTTAGGGTTGACTAAGGAGGGGTGCACATTGTTGCAATATTTCCCTTTTAGAAAACTTGCCCACAAGAAATCTTGTACTCTGAATCTAATCCATAACTTGCAGAGATTAATATTGCTAAGGTGTGTGAAGTTCTTAAAGCCCAACCCCCCTGCAGAAATAGGCTTGCACAGTTTATGCCAAGGGAGCCAATGAACTTGTTCCTGTTTTCTAGAGCTCAAGAATCTGTTAAAAATCCTGCCCAAGAGGTTATGAGTACTTTTTTTCATGGTAAACATCCATAAAGCATAAGAAGGAATGGCTGAGAGATTACTTTTAAATAATGTACTTCTCCCTCTATTAGATACGAAGGAATTGGTCCAGCAATTTAATTGTACTTTTGTTTTATCAATAATCTCACTAAATTGGGTTTGCTTTACTCTCCCTTTCAGAAATTGTACTCCTAGGTATTTAATAGGAAGGGTGGCTTGAGTAAAACTACTATATTCAGAGATCCAATGTTTAATTTAAGCATTAACATGAGAGCTAGCAAAAACTTGGCACTTATGCAGATTCAGTTCCATACTAGAAGCACGTTGGAAATGAACTAAAACCTGATTCATAACTTTAATGGTAGGTTAGAAAGCTTAAAAAACCTTAATTTTGATTTGGGAGATTATCAGTTAGCTTGAGGAGGCTTTTTGGAGGATTAATTTTGAGTTTTGAATAAGTTCATGCCAAGGCCAAAATTTGTCATGCATTTGCATGAAAAAATTAGGGTTTATTGGTGGTTGTGGAAGCTTGGAGACAGGGGGATCAACTACCTATGTAAAAGAGAGTGTTATCTTTGTTGAGAGCTAAGGTTTGGGAGCCTAAGTAGGGAGCATGGTCTTGCTACAAGTTCTTAGGTTCCTTCTTTAAATTACCATGAAAAGTTTGTGGCGATCTTGACATGTCTTGGGACGTAGCTTGGGCTGCTCCTTAGAGAGTTTGCACAGGCATGGGATTGATTTTGGCTAAGTCAGTGGCGCCAATTTTACTTTTTTGATGCTTCGACGTGGGAGGCTCCAATTGTGGAGGAGAGAGATTATCCATGACCTATCATTTAGTGGAGTTTAGGTGTGGATGTTGGGTTCTCCAATGATCTAGCTTGACCCAAGCATGAAAGATTTAGGTGAAGTGTACTTGGATGCCAAGTTTAAAGGAGATGGCTAGGTTTGATCCCTTTTTGTTCATTTATATTTTGGTATTATATAAATTTATTTTAATTTATTTTTTGAGTCTCCCATTGTCATGATGGGTTGATTTGCATCGTGGACGACCCACGAAAAATGGGTCATGGATTTGATGGGCCATGAGCTTAGGTGTTTGATATATGGTTTGGGCTAAGGCACATTTCATGGAGATTTGAACCTTAGTATTTGGGCTAGCCTTATATGCTTGAGCTAATCCAATAGCTTAGAGCTTAAAGAGATCTTGAAGTTGAACTAATTAATTGATTATGTGAAATATAAGGAGTGTACCCATAAAAGAAATTATGATCGCATAGGCAGTTTAGTGTGTTAACCTCCTCAGATGGGATTTATTTGATCAAGCATTGATCAAAATTAGGTTTGGCCCAATTTTCTTTGACCACCCAAGATGTCACCAACTTTTGGGTAAAAATTGTATTAGGGTTTAGGTCTTATTTTTAGGGTTTTGATGAGTTAGAGAAGCCTTCGTTGACGCTTGGTATAAATTTAGGTAAATGACCCACTTTTAATATTTATGCAATTTATGTTTATAGCAACGGCACCAAAAACTTGATCCCGCTTTAAATATAGATATATGATTTAATATATAATGTGGATTCTACGCAAGTATACATATCGTATCAAGTAATACAGGGCTCTAGTGGAGTCCCAGTTATCGATCCCACAGGGAAGTTTTTAACAGATTATTTATCAGCTAAATTTAAAGGAATTACTTACTAATATAGTAAACTGAAATTAAAAGTAACTATTGCAACTAAAGTACACTAATGCTTGAAATAAGTTGATTTAAATAATTCAGAAAAAGTATCCTTCTCCTAGTTTTTAGAAAATTAAGTGAATGATGAATTTAAATAGAATTTTTAAATTGTATTGTGACAAATAGGAGCATTCCTATTATTTACCCTTTAGTCCAGGTGTAAAGAACATTGACTAATCCTATGTTTGATTACGAATGCACGGCTGAAATTTGGGAGGATACTGGTCGCCACTTCGAGCTCCCACGTTCCCCTCACTCGAGGGCTAATATCTACACTTCGACTCTCGAACAGTAGGACCGAATTGAGTATTTTAGTCTGTCACACTAAAATATCCAATTCTACGCCCGATAATTAATATTTCCCTATTTATTTGCACCCGCCTTGCAAGGCTTTTGACTTCCCTGAATATTGGATGTAATGTTTACTATAGTTGATAATTCAACATATTTTAACTACTCAATTGGCCAGATTGAAATTAAATTAAGTTTTAAGTAAAAAATTAGAACAATTTATTTTAATATTATATTATGTGCTTCTATTTAATTTCATCAATCCGCATAATTTTCATAAACAAGGAGAAAAACTAAGAAAACTACTCAGAATGCATGGGAATAAAACAAAGCATGGATTTCATTTAAAGTTAGCAACAATAAACAAAGATACTTATCTTAATTTCCTCCCATGCGTACTCCTTAAAGTTCCTTTGACTTTTCCTTCTAGTACAGCAAACTAAATAGCACTCAATTAAACTAAAAAACTCACTAAACACACTCAAACTAAATTAAACTCACACAAATGAAACTTAAGAAAATGAAAAGAGACTAAGACTCTCTAAAATAGACACACCTAGACACTAGAATTCGGCCTCTATTTATAGAGGTAAGTAAAGGTCCAAGGGGTGCTTAAACACCTCTTCAAAAAGTGTCCAGGTTCAATGTATAGGCATTTTGAACTAGCTCGCCGTCGGCGGGAAACGACCTCGCCGTCAGCGGGGCTTATAGAAGGTCTTCAAACCGCGTGATCTCGCTGTCGGCAGGCTCGGGCTCGCTGTCGGTGAGGTAGTTATAATTCCATCAGAAATTCTCCTCACGATCTCGCCGTCGGCGAAGTAGTTATATTTGCATAAATTTCCTCCTTTTTGATCCAAATTTGCTCCATTTCATACTTTTTGCTTCCATCACATATAAATCTTTATTCCTGTAATAAAATAAAGAAAATACCTTTCTTTAAAGTGCAATTTCATCAAAAATAGATATGAATTTCTTGATGTATTTTTCTGTGATCAAAATCCCCCAAACTTAATTATTACTTGTCCTCAAGTAATTTTAATACTAAATAAATAATAATAATAATGATTTCTATAATATAATTTTTCTATCCAGATAATATATGAATTAAATTTAAATGTCATTATAATAAAGTTGAATAGAAATATTTCTATGTAATTAAATTAACTTTATAGAGATAAGATTATTTAGTTATCAGCTCTAAGATTTCTAGCTTTCTATTTATTTCAAGAACGACTATATTTAAAATAGTAAATTACTTAAGATATTTAGATGATAGGAAGCTCAAGAAAACACTATTTAGCAAAATACTAATCCATAAATATAAGTTTAGAAATATAATTAAGTTCTACTCTTTAGGTTGATTCCATTGAAGCTAATTTTTGATAAGGCATCTCCTCAAGCTTCTCCTCACTTATATTTTTCTTTTCTTTTCTTTTCTTTTCTTTTCTTTTCTTTTCTTTTCTTTTCTTTTTTCTTTTCTTTTTCAAGTGAGGATTACTGTAGCTGGATAGCCTGTTAATAATTTTGAACTTCAATTTCTCTTCCTAAATTTGAAACTTAAAATATTTCTTTGCTTATATATATTTCATAGCCTTTAATTCATTGAGTTTCTATCCTTTCTTTTTCACTTAAATACTTAAGAATTTTCAATTTTTAGAATATAGTTTCCCTTATTTTAAATAGTTTACTATATTCTTATTACTTTTAACCAAATATCTTATTCCATTAATTAATTGAATCACTAGAAATATTTTATTTAACTTTATATAATAATTAAATAAAGTAACTCATATTTATTGAATTGAAAATTACTATAGAACATCATTTAATAATAATTTTTTTGAAAATAGAAATTGATAACAATTTTAATAAATAAATTTGTATTTTTACCTTCCCCCAAACTTAAATTTTTCTATCTATACTACATAGTGAAAAAGGGAAAGTATATAAATAAAATTCATCATACCTTTGAGCTTTAGGTTTTTCTTTTCTTTGAAATTTTCGCAGGCTTTTTCATTACTTACAGAACCTGTACTGTTAGTATTCTTCCACATATAATATTTAAAAAGAAAGTGCAGTGATGGAAATTTTAAAATAAGTATCAAACATAACAAAGAAAACTTAATCTATTACTACACATACATTTAAAATTTAAACAATACATTAAAGAAAGACTAAAATCCTATATATATAAAAATTTGCAACTAATTTAACACACATAAGAAATTTAATATCACTGCTCAAGAAAACAAACAACATATCAAGTCCAAAGTCCACAGAAAGTACTAAAATATTACACACAGAAATAATAAAGTTAGCAAAACAACAAATGTAAACAAATCAAACAAACTCAACAAAGACTCTAATCTTCTACATTAAAATCCCAAACTATGTCATCTCCCTGATCTCCAGGCTGAGAAGGCTGAGCTGGCTGGTACTGTGAATAACGGGGGCACTCAGGAAAGACAACATCTAAATCACCACTCCTATATCGACGCTCAGCTTCATAGTATGCAATCTCATACTCCGAATGTCGTCGGAGATATTCGCTATCATAATCGTGTCTTCTCTCCAAGCCTCTGATCCTTTGATCTATATGCTCAAATCTTCTTTCCATATTTTCTCCAAATAACTCAAAACTCTTTCTACTCAGGGTTAAATCATTCATCAGAACTTGAAGGGTAGGAGTGGTGTATTAAGGGGGTGGTTCATAACTAGTAGAGGGTATATCTCTACTTGAAGAAGGTACATAATCCCTTGTCCCAGATCTCCATCCTTCTTGGGATTCATATTTCTTTATATTAGCCCGAGTAAGGGGTTTCATAGGCTCTATCCATTCCTCATCATCTCTTGCCTCTACCCCGAGATAATTGACAAAGTGCATAGATAAGACCAGGATGTCCTAGTCCTCCTCCACTTTCATTTCTAGCGAGTGGCTAATATGTTTTTATATATAATATTTCCCACATTAATACTCTTCCGGTTCCGAATACGAAATTCGGAAGCTGCTCTATCTCTTGTTACCTCATCGTGGTGGTAGGTAGGTAACAAAGTAGAACAAATAAAATAATTTCAGGCTTTAGATGTTGCATTTAGCATAGAAAGAGGGAAGTTTACCCGTTCCCGCTGCTTTATCTTCCAGACTCCTTTCCCATCAGTGAGAAAGTCAATCACCTCTTCCAGTGGTCCTTCCATAGTTCCAAAAGTTTCATTCTCGCTCATGTAGGTGTCTCGTACTTCATAATAAGCGTTTATTATAACAGCATTGAAATCTACAAAAAATCCTCTAACCTTAACCGGTGCATCTTCAGCCTGTGTTAAATTTGTATAAAATTCTTTCACAACTTCTACAGCTGCTCTGTTGGTTACGTAGCAGAAATTTTCCCATTCTCGCTCCTTTATAACTCGTTCCACTTCTCCTCCTGGATTCTTGAAAACTCGATCTTGTATGCACTTTCTTGCTTGAATGTTTTGAAAATATCGAGTTTGTACTCTCACATTAATGAATCAAGTTTCGTCATATTCTATTCGTCACTTTTGTCGTGGAGCCATTTCTCGATCTGTGAAATTTACAAAAATTTTAACTAAACTCCAAAATATTACTAAGAAGGCTTCCTACAACAACTAAAATCCATTTAAATCAATTTCTATGAAATTCTTCCAAGTATTTTCTTCACATTTCAAAATTTTTCAAAATATCCCAATGTAGAAGAAATTCATGGTGAAAATAAAAAATTTTTGCGTAGGAGTGAAGCTC
Source organism: Papilionanthe hookeriana x Papilionanthe teres (assembly GCA_022702705.1). Lineage (NCBI taxonomy): Eukaryota > Viridiplantae > Streptophyta > Magnoliopsida > Asparagales > Orchidaceae > Papilionanthe > Papilionanthe hookeriana x Papilionanthe teres. Next base: position 49,547,536 of record CM040439.1, on the reverse strand, counting down.
TTACCAAGGGAAGATGAAATCCGGTGTCAAAAAGTGTTGAAATCGCTTCAAATCCGAGATCTCTCAAGCCCTAGGTCAGTTTTTTCAAAAATTTGAGGAAAAGGATGATGAATAGTGTCGGTTGACTGGTCAAATATAGGTCTTTTCACATTTTTTTCTCACCGTCGCCGAGCTAATTAATTCCATAAGGCAAAAGTTTCGGGAAAAATCCACCGTCGGCGAGCTCGGTCTCACTGTCAGCGGGTTTTCGCACTGTCGGCGAGATAATTCTCGCTGTCGGCGAGGTCCCAAAAATTTTAAATTTTTGAAATTTGTCAATCATTTTCAATCTCGAATTAACTTTAATCAATCTTTCAATCACTTAATTTAATAATAATACGAAGATTAGATACTTATACTGATAAAAAGTCACACAACACAAACAATATAACTTTATAAATGAAATCCATGAAACTTACAATTTTCACACTGACAACTTCACACATACTTAACTTAAATGTTCAAATCCATAATACTCAGCATCGCAACAATCTAAATACTGAGACATAACAATTTACAAATAATCACATCAAATCTGAGATGATCAAATCAAATTTCGACTCATAATAAAACTTAACTCCAAATCAAACCCACCCATATATATACAAATATAACAAAAACATAGAAATCTTTCCTACTCTTTAGTGTCCGAACTAACATATTCTCTGATATTTCCGATGAGACGCAGGTGCACAAATAAATTGTAGAAAGGCCTGAAAGGGAATTCTGTAGTAGATTCTTCATTAACCCATCATTTCGTCTTAGTAGATGAATAAAGCTGGCCTCCGGATGTCCGAGTATGATCAAAGTGCTCCTTCATTCACCAATCAATATGATCGAACATATCGGAGATATTGTCAATAGAATTCATCACATTTTGCAATTCTTTCTCCAATCCTTTAATCTTCTTCGAATGAAATTAGTCTTATCGGTAAAGGGCCTTGCTAAAGGATTGTTCCGTGATGCTCGTCGAAATAACGGTGATCTCATCATTGTTATCCAAAGTGGGAAACATATCGGTAGGATCCAGGGGTTTCCATGGTAAAAGTACTTTTTCCCAAGCCTCATAAGAAACTTGGTACTTGACTGCATAAAGCAAATATAGTAGATGGGTGTCCAAGTCCATGCACTGACCCATGCACAATTAATCCCAATGCAGACTTTACTATTATTGATCCAACATCGATAGGTAATCCAATTTGAATACAGTAGTTTAAAATAGTGCATTCCTTTGAAACTTTATTTACTCTCATGGTAGGTAATAATTTTGATGATATAAAGAAATGTCAGTGCTTTGAGACAGGGTTTAGAAGTGATGCAAAAAAACTGATATACCCGTCTTCTCGTAACTCCTAATCATCTAGTTCATCAGTTAGGTATCTGTAGATCTCGTTCATATTGTATCTTGAAGGCACAAAGTTAGAATAATGACAAACAGAGGTACTTTCTATAGAAAACAATTCATTTACCCTTGCAGGAGTAAATGTTACCCATCTTCCTCTGACGTACACATTTCCATTGTTGATCGCATGTAAATTAGAGTAAAACTCTTTAATTACTGGTATAACTACAGTGGATGTTGTATAACAAAATACCTCCCAATGCCGCTGTGCGATCATTTCTTCAATTTTTGTAGTAGAATTCTCTACTGCTCTATTGACGAATCCAATAAGTCTTTTCTTCATCAAGCCTTTGTTGAAGATTCGCTGTGCCTCCGAACTGACGAATTTTCTCCGGTTGAAAACTTCAGTTTTTGTGGTTTCTAGGAATTTGGAGGCCATTTTGGATGGAATGGAATGGTCTCTAGTCGTTCCTAAGGAAGAAAATGGTGTAAAATCATATTTGGAATAATTTCTTATGAAGGAATGGCTTAGATCCGTCCAAAACCACACGAAAAATCTTTAAGAAACCAAATTTTTAACTGCCTCGCTGGGCTCGAGCTCACTGTCGGCGACATTCGTAAAAATCGCCCATTTTCGCTCAGGTCCGAATATTTTCTGATCTCATCCAATAGGTTCAATTTTTGTGATGATTCTAATAAAAATTTGAGTAGTAAGATTTGTTTTAATAATATAGACTCACTAATATGTAGACATTTAAAAATAAAAGACTACTATGGGTTGCCTCTCATAAAGCGCTTGGTTTAACGTCGTCAGCCCGACCAAATTCAGTTAGTGTTCAGGTTGACTAAGCATTAAAACCTCTTTAAAATTTGGTCGTCTATTTTCGAAATATAGTTTTAATCTATGTCCATTTACTTTAAATCTATGTCCAGTTTTTGGATCTTCAATTTCTATAGTTCCATATAAAAATATTTGAGTTATGGTGAAAGGTCCTAACCATCGAGATTTCAATTTTCCAGGAAATAATTTCAATCTAGTATTATAAAGCAAAACTTCTTATTCTGGTTCAAAATTTCTCTGATTAATTTTTCGATCATGCCATAATTTCATCCTTTCTTTATAAATCTTATCATTATCTTATGATTCATTTCTTAATTCTTCCAATTTATTTAATTGCAACAATCTCTTCTCACCAGCTTCTTTCATATTATAATTAAATTCTTTAATCGCCCAATATGCTTTATGTTCTAATTCAACTGGTAAGTGGCAAGTTTTTCCATATATAAGCCTCGTAAGGAGTCATTCCAATCGGAGTTTTATAAGCAGTCTTGTATGCCCATAATGCAGTGTCTAGTCTTATAGACCAGTCCGATCTATTAGGATTTACGGACTTTTCTAATATATGCTTAATTTCTCGATTAGAAACTTCGACGAAATCCACTAGTTTGTGGATGATAAGCGATTGATATCTTATGCATAATATTATACTTTTCTACTAGTTTGTGAATATATTTGCTTTTAAAATGAGTTCCTCCGTCAGTGATAATCACTCTCGGCATTCCAAATCTAGTAAAAATATTTTTCATTAAAAATTTTGAAACACTTTTAGCATCACACCTAGATAAAGTTTGTGCTTCAATCCATTTGGAAACATAATCAACAGCTACTAATATATATGAGTTTCCAAATGACGGAATAAAAGGTCCCATGAAATCTAATCCCCAAACATAAAAAATTTCAACTTCTAATATAAAATTCAGAGGCATTTCATTTTTCTTAATATGTTTCCTACTCTTTGGCATTTATTGCAGGTTTTTATATATCTATCTACATCTCTAAATAGAGTAGGCCAGTAAAATCCATATTGTAGAATTTTATATGTAGTTTTATCTGTCCCAAAATGTCCTCCAAAATCAGAGTCATGACATTTTTAAATGATTGGTTCAGTTTCTTCATAAGACGCGCATCTTCTAATATTTAGATCCTTACATTGCTTATATAAGTATGGTTCATCCCAAAAGTATTATTTAGTATCGTGAATGAATTTTTTCTGTTGTTGCAAAGTTAACATAGGTGGTAAAATGTCACTTATAATATAATTCACTATATCAGCATACCAAGGTATTTTTAACTCATTAATATTATAAAGTTGTTCATCAGGAAAACTGTCTAAAATTTCATTATCAATATCAGATAATTCATGATTTTCTAATCTTGATAAATGATTAGCAATTTGATTATCAGTTCCCTTTTTGTTAATTATTTCAAAATAAAATTCTTGCATTAATAATATCCATCTAATTAATCTTGGTTTAGAATCTTTCTTTTGCATTAAATATTTTATAACGAGAATGATCGGTGTGCACTAATACATTTAGTTCCTATTAGATAATGCCGAAATTTATTAAAAGCATATACAATTGCTTAATAATTCTCTTTCGATAGCTATGTATAATTTATTTCGACATCATTTAGAGTTTTACTAGCATAATATATAACTTTGAAAATCTTATCATATCTTTGCCCAAGAATTGCTCCTATAGCATAATCACTAGCATCACACATAAGCTCAAATGGTTTTTCCCAATTAGGTGAAACTATTATAGGTGTTGTAATTAATTTATCTTTTAATAATTCAAAAGCATTCAGGCATTTAGTTGTAAATTCAAATTTATTGTCCTTTTCAAGAAGTTGGCATAGAGGTTTAGTAATTTTTGAAAAATCTTTAATATAACGCCTGTAAAATCCAGCATTTCCAAGAAAACTTCTTACCCCTTTTACCGTAGTTAGAGGTGGTAATTTAGCTATTACTTGAATTTTTGCAGGGTCTACTTCCATGCCTTTTTCCGAAATTTTATGCCCTAATACAATGTTGCCTGTAACCATAAATTGACATTTCTCCTAATTAAGAACAAAATTAGTTTTCTCACATACTTTAAATATTTTTTCAAGATGCTTTAAGCATGTGTCAAATGTTGTTCCAAATACAGAGAAATCATCCCTAAATACTTCTATTCCATTATCAATTAATTTACTAAATATAGACATCATACATCTTTGGAATGTTGCAGGTGCATTACATAATCCAAAAAGGCATTCTTCGAAAAGCAAAAGTTCCATAAGGACTAATAGCTCGTAGTTTTATCTTGATCCTCGGGAGCAATTTGTATTTGATGATAACCTAGGTATATCCATCTAAGAAACAAAAATACTTATGTCCAGCTAATCTATCTAACATACGAGTCTAGAAATGGTAAAGGGAAGTGATCTTTTCTAGTGGCTGTGTTTAATTTTCTATAATCGATACATATTTGTCATCCGATAAACTTGTCTTATAGGGATAAGATCATTATTTTCATTAGCTTTGACAGTCACCCCTCCTTTTTTAGGTACACAATGAATTGGGCTTACCCAAGCACTGTCAGAAATAGGATATATAATACCATTATCTAACCATTTTAAAATTTCTTTCTTGACTACTTCTTTCATTATCGGATTTAATCTCCTTTGTGGATCGACTTTAGGTTTATGTTCATTATCTAAAATAATTTTGTGCATACAGATTGAAGGACTAATTCCTTTAATATCTACTAAAGTCCAACAAAAATTTTTCTTATATTTTTTTAACATATCTAAAAGTTTTTGTTCTTGAGATTCATTTAATTCAGATGAAATAATAACTGGTAGAGTTGAAGAATTACCTAAGTAAGCATATTTTAAATGATTAGGTAACATTTTTAACTCAAGTTCGGGAGGTTTAATAATTGATGGAACTATATTTTTTTCAGTATTTTATGTGTTATCCAAAAATTCAAATTTCTCTTGAATATAATCTAATTCTTCATTTATCTCAGATTTTTCAATTAATTCAATATTTTCTTTTTCTAATTTTTCTTCATAATATTCTTTAAAATGTTCTTTTTATAAATGATCGAGTACTTCCATTCGAAAACACTCATCATCTTTTTCTAACGCAGGATATTTCATTGATTTAGGCAATATTAAAAGTTACTTTTTGGTCATTTACTCTCATAGTTAATTCTCCTTTACGAACATTAATCATAGCTTTTCTAGTGGCTAAAAATGGTCTTCCTAAAATGATAGGAATTTCTTTATCTTCTTCCATATCTAGAATAATAAAATCTACGAGGAAGATAAATTTATCCACTTTTACTAATACATCTTCAATAACTCCCTTAGGATATGTAACGAACGGTCGACTAATCGAAGAGTTACTGAAGTAGGTGAAATTTCTCCCAATCCTAATCTCTTGAAAATTGATAGAGGCATTAGATTTATGCTTGCTCCTAAGTCACACAAAGCTTTTCCATAGAATTTCTCTCCAATAGCGCAGGGTATAGTGAAACTACCAGGATCTTTTAATTTTTCAGGAAGTTTTTTCTGAATAATAGCACTACACTCTTCACTAAGTGCAACCATTTCATTATCAATAAATTTTCTTTTTTTATTTAGCATATCTTTCATGAATTTTGCATAGTTTGATATCTGTTCTAAAGCTTCTATGAAAGGAATATTTATCATTAATTTCTTCAAAATTTCTAGGAATTTAGCAAATTGTTTGTCTTTTTTATGTTGAATTAGTCATTGAGGAAATGGTGGTGGAGGTTTTTCAATAGAAATTTTCATTGGTATTAAAGGTTTTTCTAAGTTTGGATCTTGTTGATTATTTTCTTTTTCAATTTCCACTTCCTCTTTTTGACTTTCAAGTTCTTTTTTAATTTAAGGTTCTGATTCTTTTCCACTTCGTAATTGTATCGCTTTAATTTGTTCATTTCCCTTGTCTTTGGGATTTATTTCCACATTACTAGGAAATGTTTCGGTATTCTATTATTAAGTGCGATAGCGATATGTCCAAGTTGAGTTTCAATATTTTTAATGGATGTTCCTTGATTTTGTAATTGGTTTCCTTGTATTTGTAATTGATTTCCTTGATTTTGTAAATGTTGACCCATATTTAATATTAATTCTTCTATAGATAATTTCTTATCTTTAAATTGAGGGTTATTATTATTAAATCCAGGTGGATAATTAGGTTTATAGTTAGGATTTCCTTGATTAGGTGGATTTCCTAATTGTTGTGTCATATTATTCATCCATGGTTGGTTAGTTTTATTATTATTCCAATTAAAATTAGGATGATTTTTCCATCCAGGATTATAATAATTTGCATAAGGATTATTGGGTCTATTGTTAATTGCATTAATTATTTCATATTGAGATTGGGATTCTATAAGTTGTCCAGATGAATTTTCTTCTATTATAGTTGGAGAGTAATTCATTCCAAAATGATCTAATTTTTTAGATACAACAGCGATTTGTGAAGCTAACATAGATATTGCATCATTTTCATGCATACTAGTTATTTTTTCGGATTCATTCTATCGACAAGCCATTGAAAATTATTTGTTGACATTTCTTCGATTAGTGCATAGGCTTCATCAAATGGTTTTGACATTAATGATCCTCCGTAATGAAGCATCGATGATTGATCTTAAAGATCCTACTAATCCATTATAGAAAGTTTGGATAATTAACCAATCTGGTAACACATGATGTGGACATTTCCTAAGAAGTTCTTTAAATCTCTCCCAAGATTCATATATTGACACTCCATCAAACTGACTAAAAGAAGTTATATCATTTCTAAGCTTAGCAGTTTTAGATGGTGGAAAATATTTGGATAGAAATTTTTGTGATAATTCTCCCCAAGTTTTAATAGATCCGAGTGCTAACGAATTTAACCACATTTTCTCTTTATCCCTTAAAGAAAAAGGAAAAAGTCTAAGTCTAATAAGCATCATTAGATACTCCTTCATATTTGAAAGTAGCACATAGTTCTAAAAAACTAGCAAGATGTAAATTAGGATCTTCGAGTAGGTGAACCACTAAATTGATTGTTTTGTACCATTTGGATAATTGCGAGTTTAAGTTCGAATGAATTAGCGACTACATCAGGGTTTTGAATAGTTAAATGAATTTCATCTAATGTAGGGTTGGCATAATCTCGTAATGGTCTTGGTTGATTTATATTTTCATTTTCAGGTATATTTTCCATTTGTGTTAAATTTATAATTTCTCTTTTTTGTTTTCTAATTCTTTTAATTATACGCTCTAATTCTGAATCGTAAGGTATTAAATTTTCGTTTCCAAATTTTCGTATACAATTTTATAAAAATAAAATAGTCCATTACTTTAGTAAATAATTTCTTTACTTCCCCGGCAACGGCGCCAAAAACTTGACCCACTTTTAATATTTATGCAATTTATGTTTATAGCAACGACACCAAAAACTTGATCCCGCTTTAAATATAGATATATGATTTAATGTATAATTTGGATTCTACGCAAGTATACGTATCGTATCAAGTAATACAGGGCTCTAGTGGAGTTTTGGTTATCGATCCCACAGGGTAGTTTTTAACAGATTTGTTATGAGCTAAATTTAAAGGAATTACTTACTAATATAGTAAACTGAAATTAAAAGTAACTATTGCAACTAAAGTAAACTAATGCTTGAAATAAGTTGATTTCAATAATTCAGAAAAAGTATCCTTCTCCTTGTTTTTATAAAATTAAGTGAATGATGAATTTAAATAGAATTTTTAAATTGTATTGTGACAAATAGGAGCATTCCTATACTTTACCCTTTGGTCCAGGTGCAAAGAACATTGATTAATCCTATGTTTGATTACGAATCTGCGGCTAAGTCGGGAGGATCTGGTCGCCACTTCGAGCTCCCACGTTCCCCTCACTCGAGGGCTAACTTCTACACTTCGGCTCTCAAACAGTAGGATCGAATTGAGTATTTTAGTCCGTCACACTAAAATATCCAATTCTATGCCCGATAATTAATATTTCCCTATTTATTTGCACCCGCCTTCCAAGGCTTTTGACTTCCACGAATATTGGATGTAATTTTTACTATAGTTGATAATTCAACATATTTTAACTACTCAATTGACCAGATTGAAAGTAAATTAAGTTTTAAGTAAAAAATTATCACAATTTATTTTAATATTATATTATGTGCTTGTATTTAATTTCATCAATCCGCATAATTTTCATAAACAAGGAGAAATACTAAGAAAACTACTCAGAATGCATGGGAATAAAACAAAGCATGGATTTCATTTAAAGTTAACAATAATAAACAAAGATACTTATCTTAATTTCCTCTCCAAGCAGACTCCTTGAAGTTCCTTTGATTTTTCCTTCTAATACAGCAAACTAAATAGCACTCAATTAAACTAATAAACTCACTAACCACACTCAAACTAAATTAAACTCACACAAATGACACTTAAGAAAATGAAAAGAGACTAAGACTCTCTAAAATAGACACACCTAGACACTAGAATTCGGCCTCTATTTATAGAGGTAAGTAAAGGTCCAAGGGGTGCTTAAACACCTCTTCAAAAAGTGTCCAGGTTCAATGTATAGGCATTTTGAACTAGCTCGTCGTCGGCGGGAAACGGCCTCGCCGTCAGCGGGGCTTCTAGAAGGTCTTCAAACCGCGCGATCTCGCTGTCGGCGGGCTCGGGCTCGCTGTCGGTGAGGTAGTTATAATTCCATCAGAAATTCTCCTCACGATCTCGCCATCGGCGAAGTAGTTATATGTGCATGAATTTCCTCCTTTTTGATCCAAATTTGCTCCATTTCATGTTTTTTGCTTCCATCACTTATAAATCTTTATTCCTGCCATAAAATAAAGAAAATATCTTTCTTTAAAGTGCAATTTCATCAAAAATAGATATGAATTTCTTGATGTATTTTTCTGTGATCAAAATCCCCCAAACTTAATTATTACTTGTTCTCAAGTAATTTTAATACTAAATAAATAATAATAATGATTTCTATAATAGAATTTTTCAATCCGGATAATATATGAATTAAATTTAAATATCATTATAATAAAGTTGAATAGAAATATTTCTAAGTAATTAAATTAACTTTATAGAGATAAGATTATTTAGTTATCGACTTCTAAGATTTCTAGCTTTCTTTTAATTTCGATTTACTTATATTAGTAAGTAATTCCTTTAAATTTAGTCGATAACAAATCTGTTAAAAACTTTCATGTGGGATCGATAACCAGGACTCCACTAGAGCCCTGTATTACTTGATACGATACGTATACTTGCGTAGAATCCACATTATACATTAAATCATATATCTATATTTAAAGCGGTATCAAGTTTTGGTGTCGTTGCTATAAACATAAATTGCATAAATATTAAAAGTGGGTCAAGTTTTTGGCGCCTGTCGGCGAGGTAGTTATAATTCCTTCAGAAATTCTCATCACGATCTCGCCGTCGGCAACCTCGATCTCACCGTCGGCGAAGTAGTTATATTTGCATGAATTTCCTCCTTTTTGATCCAAATTTGCTCCATTTCATGTTTTTTGCTTCCATCACTTATAAATCTTTATTCTTGCAATGAAATAAAGAAAATACCTTTCTTTAAAGTGCAATTTCATCAAAAATAGATATGAATTTCTTGATGTATTTTTCTGTGATCAGTAAATCTCTTTTCCAATGTGAATTTTGGTGTGGTAGTGGTTCCTAAGGTTCATAAGAACATTCTTAGGGTTGAAGATTATTTTGTGTGACCCAAGACATGTATTACTCATGGGGGTCAACTTGGGTTCCTCACCTGGTCAAAACCTTAAAACATCTAAACCAAGGTTAAGGGCTTTGGGCTTGCTTAGAGAGGTTCAAGAAATACAATCTTGGTCTAGGGTCATGTGCAAATGGGTGAGATGAGTGTTCATGAAATTGTGGTCAAAAGGGTTTCAATGGTAAAAAGTTTCAATTCAATGTTTAAGTTGACTATCCTAAATTTTCTTCTTAATTTTGATTTTAATTTGCCTTTTTCTAATTTTTGTTTCAGTTCTTAAAATAGTATTTCAAAATAGTTCTATACTTGGTAGAAAATTGGTCATTTCAATGTTAGGGAGGCCCCCTGATCTTGGAATAATCATGAAATGTTCTCGAAGGCAGAGTGAAACATCGCTTAAAATTCTAGATTTTTTTGTGGAATAATTAAATTTTAATAATTAAAATACTCTCTAGAGTATTTAATTAATTTAAAATTAATTATAAGTTAATTATTTTCATTTTTTATTTTTATTATTTTCTGCTCTTTTCTTTGAATATATAAGTATTACTTTTTTCTAATTTTACATTTAAATTTATGAATTTTTAAAGTTTTATTTAATTTTTTAAAATTATTTAATCAGAAATCCTTATTTTTTCATTAACACAGTCGACGCCGTGTCATCCATAATGCCTTTAAAGACCCATGCGTCTTCCACTGGTTGGTTGTGCTTTTCACATTGATGTCGCGTTATCGTGGGATTTAGTATTTCACTTCTCTAAACTTGTGTGGACCTGATCAATTTTGTCATATGTTTATAATACACAGAAATGGATGACATCGGTTCATCATCCATATGATATAGAGAATTGAGAACCTTCCATGTTCGAACACTAAAATCTCGCTCAATTCCAAGAAAAATCACTTGTGGTTTGTTCTTACACCTTCATCTAATCGAGTCGAAGATAACTATGCAGCTAAGGAGAGGTGCATTATACATTTCTTTCTTAAAGGACCAAACTAAGGATCAATTTAGATATTATTGATCGATACCATCCTAAGAGTTATGAACTCTATTGAGCTTGATAGAGACAATCACCTTGATGCCATGCACCACCTCCCTAATTCAATTCAATCTGAAATTAGCTTTAGTTATGACTTATTCCAAAAGGTGGCTTAGGTGAGTGTTGGAGTGGATTAGAGGGCTTGCGAATGCTTGATTTTTATTGGGTGGTGAGCCTATGTCTCTATAAAACTTGTGAAGTGCTTGGATTGGAGTTTTGAGCAAGTTGATGTTGGGGCCAAAATTTGCCCTCAATTTTAGTAGCCAAATTAGGGTTTTGTGATAGCTTAAGTGGAATAATGATGATAGAGATGGTTTTCTATGGTCAAGGGGAGTACTTTGGTTGTTGGGAGCAAGGGGGTTTAGTGGTTTTGTTAGGAGTTCAATAGTGTTTTGAGAGACTCTGTTTATGGCTATTTATAGCCATGAGAGGCCAAGGGAGAGGGTTGGCTGTGCGTGGGGATCCTATTGGCTCTTTAGAGCATCTGAAGATAATTACAGAGGCTTTTGGAAGGGAGAAGGGAGCTTTTCCAATTTTCTAAGTGTTGGCCATGGTGGTGCCAATGAGGGTGAAGGTTGCACAAGAGAATGCTTGGCTTGATTTGCTAGGCTTTTTGTGGGGTAGCTAAAACTAGATTTAGTCTAGTTTGACCCACCTTAGCCTAGTTTATCCCCTCAAATCTTGAACTTGAATTGGGTTCCATGTGTTCGGCCCTCATGGCAAGTGGTGCAATTTTTTCATTTTGTTCTTGGATTTAATTTAATTTGGTTTTTTATGTCACCCATGTGCCATGATGGGTCATGGTTGTGTCATGGGTGCCCCATGAAAGATGTTTCATGGGAGAGATAGGCTATGGGATTGGGTTTTGGATTTAGAACTAACCTACTTGCTCTTATATTTAGCACAAGATCTTAGGACTAATGCGCTTCATTAATTCTTCGAATTAAGTACTTAAGTGAATTCTGGAGGTTTCCTCAAGGTGCGAGTTTAACCCCTTAGTGGCTTGATCTCTTGACCACTTTAAGTGGGGATTAATTTTGTAGCAATCGAATCAATTTGGTCAATGATTGATCAAAATTAGGTTGGACCTAATTTGGTTTGGTCACCGAGGGTGCATTCAATTTTTGTGTTCAATTTGAATTGTTTGGGTTTCAAGTACTTTTTAGTGTTAAATTGGGTTAGGAAGGGCTTAGATGAGGCTAGGGATCAATTTAGGCAGGATAATCTTCTAATTAAAAAATTTTAGTGTCATGATAGTCTTATGGTTTTAGGTTTCATAGGTGATTTAGGGCATCTTTTATCACCGATGAGAGGTAGCACGGGTCTCCAACGAGGCCAAAACCCTAGACAAACTCAACCAAGAGTTGAGGGTTTGGGCTTATCCTGATTAAGATTATGGGGACATAATCCTATTCTAGGAATTATATGTAGGTGAGAGGGTGAATCCTCTCAAAAGTGAGGTTAACAACCCTCTCCACTTAAATTCCTTACCTTCTTATCAAAACAATTCTCCAAAAATCTACTTACTCCTACAAACTACCATGTCCAGCATGCTCATATCATAAAAATATTTATAGTGAGTGGTTTCACTGGCTTCTTAGAGGGTAGCAACATTTTTTCTCCATTGTTCTCTACAAATGGATCCAAAAAATCCTCAATTCTAAGAATGGAACCTCATTGATCAAAACTTAGCAACTCTACTATACTCTTCAATATCGCCCATTGTTCTTCTACTAATTATTAATCTTCTTTCCACTGCTGAAATTTGGGCAACTCTAGAGCGTCGATTACAAGCTACAAATCGGACAAGGGTAATTTTATTAAGAAAAGTATTACACAATATATCAATGAAGGATCAAACCATGTAGCAATACCTTATGGGTATTCTATCACTTGTGGATCAAAATAATACTGTTGGATGACCCGATCCAAAATTATGCAGTTACTTAGTTTCTAAATAATGACCAAAAAGTTGAACCAATTTATTTTATTGGTTAGCTTGCACAGTGGATCTGTTATAGAATTTAGAATTTTATTAATAAATTACACACTAGGGGTATCACACAAGTATACATATCATTTCAAGTAATATAAGATTTTTGTTAAAAGTCCAGTATCAATCCCACAGTGAAGGAAAATAACTTTTTAAGGACTTAGTAAAAACTTGAATTAATTTATAGATAATTATCTAGGAAATAAGGTCACAAGTTATAATTGTAAAAGAAATATTTATTCCTATCAGTTCAATTTTTTAATGTTTATATGCAATGATTCTAAACTAGTTATACGTAAAAAATTCCAAATTATGTGAAAGTTATTTCCCCTTGGAAACAAATCATAATCATTGTAGGAATCAAATTCTAATGGTTTAAATAATGTTTATATGAAAAATAGGAGCATAGCTAATCTTTAGCCTCTCCCAAGTGCTTAAAGAACACTGGCTAACATAAAGTTAAGATCCAAAATTCTAGATTACACCTTGTGCCCTCTTTTTTGGACTAACCGGTCCTATGGTTCCAAAATCAAGATCAAATTGGTTAAGGTTCTAGCTTTCACTCTAAAATAACTAATTTATGCCCATTAAAACTTATCTTTCTATCTATTTGCACTAACCAATGGGCAACCTTATCACCCACCAGATAAATGTGATTCTTAATAGTTAAGGAATGCATATCCCTCCCTGGTCATTTTGGACTCACAATAAGTTTTCAACATGCCAATTGGCCAGATTGAATGAGTAAATCAAACAAGAAGTAATGAATCATCACAATTATAAGATAAGAGAAATCTTAAACAATTCTAATCCTACACATGATTACTTCTTATTGCAAGGAGAAAGATAACCAAAACTACTCAAAATTCATGAGGATAACAAAACAAACCATGATTTATAATGAAATTAAATTTTACACAGTTAAACAAAAACTAAAAAAAATACAAAGTAAATCTTAGACTTATCCCCAAGCAAATTCCTTGAATTTCCTTTGATGACTTATTACTCCAATGACACACAAAATGAAACACTAAAAAGACTCTCACTCACAACACACACACACATGCCACACACAAAAAAGTGTTGAAAAAAGTCCTCTTTCTACCAGCTGATGGCCACTTTAAGTATAGCTTGAAAAATCACCACAAGTCACTTAAAGAAATCCTTCAAAATTAGTCTAAATTCATTGAACAAAACTCAAAAACTGATTCTAACGCCTTTTGGAAGTCCTTTGTAATTGTCTGGTGCCTAGGCACCAGTTAAAAATTCGGCTCCTTGCTTCATTTATCTTTGTATTTTCTCCTTTTCTCCAAAACTCCATCTCTTTTACCTAAAACCAAAATACATGTAAAATATCTTCCATTAAAGTGAAATATTCTTAAAAATGAGCTTAAAATGTATATATAAAAACAACAATTTTTAAGGCGTGTTAATTCCCCAAGACATAAACATTACTTGTGCTTAAGTAACTCTTCAATTTAATAAAATAAATGCATTAACTTATGTTAGTGGGTTTTATTAATGATTATTATAGTTTTTCCCCAAAAATGTGATTGTTAAACTTTAGAAAAAATTTCAATAACTCAAGTGTTTTTTAATGTTTTATTATATAATTTTATTTATTTAATAACTATTTAATTTTTTAAATTTAATTCATTATTCATTTATATTATTTAAATTATTTTTTTCAATTTATGTATATATGTATTATTTATTTTTATTATCCCTTATAAGTTATTTTATTTTAATTAATTATATGTACATTTTTATTACTTAAATATTATTTATTTTTTATTATTATTTTATATTATTACTTTACATTATTTATTATTATCATTTTTATTATTATTTATTTATTTATAAGACTTTTCATTTCCTCTCTCTTCAATTATTCTTTTCTTTATTATCATTTATATTAAGTTATTATTTATTAAAATTATTATTTACATATATATATATATATATATATATATATATATATATATATATATATTTACATTTTAAAAGGGGATTTTTATTTATTTATTTTCATTATTTATTAAGGTTTATTGTTATTTATTTTATTATTTATTTTTATCATTCTATTTTTTATTATTTACATTAATTTACATATATATATATTTTATTGTTCATTTATTTAGTTTTTTTATCAATTCTATGATTTATTTTACTTATTCATTTAGTATTTTTAGTAAGTTATTTTATTTAAAATTTAGTATAGTTGTTTTATTAGAAAAGTTATTATTTAGTTTATTATTATATCACTTATTATTCTTCATTTTTATATTTCATTTTGCTTTTGTTTTAGTTTTATTTCCTTTATGTTTACTTCTCTTTTCCTTTTTTTTTATTTTTTATTTTATTTTTTATTTTTTATTTTTGTTTTCTTTATGTTATGTTTATTTCTTTTTACTTTTCATTTCCTTTATGATATATTTATTTCTTTCAAACTTTAAAACATATTTTTTTTAAGTTAGTGAAACTAGGTGGTAGAATTGTAAATATTTAACATTAGGCATATAACTTTGCATAAAAAGAATTCCTAAACCTATGCATGGATAAAATTTAAATAGCATGAAGAAGGAACAACCTACACATAATTTTTGAAAACATACATGGAGAGATTTAAAAAAAACTATATTGGTTTGCATGAAAGATAGCCTTAAGGCTAATCATGGAAAAAAATCAAAAAAGCAGGCATGGAGATTAAATGATATGCAAATAAATTTGAAAACCTTTGTAAAGGAAGAAGAACACTAAAATTATGCATGTATGTATGGATCTTAGGCTAAGCATGAGAAGGGTGAGGAAATTTTTAAAGCTTAAGTGTTCAATAAATAAAAGGGAGGGGGAAGAAATTTACCTTGATTTTGGGGAGTTGATGGAAGGAACTTGAAGAGAGGGATGCCTTGTTGAAGCTCACGGCTAGGAAGGGGTTTGGGTGGATGTGTCTTTGCATGGAAGAAGGAGAGGAGGAGGAGGAGAGGCTCACGGCTAGGAGGGAATTTTTGGGGGGTGGAAGTGTTAAGTGAAGGGGTGTAAGTGAGTGTGTAAAGGTGTGTGAAGTGGGATTATGGGGGGATTTGCGGAGGGAGTTCACGACTAGAAGGAGTGGGAGAGATAAGAAGGAGATGTGTTGGAGGTGTGGTGGTGACATGGTAGGGGTGAGGAGGTGAGGGGAGAAGCGATGGGAGTGATGGAGAGGGGTGTAGGGTGGCGGGTAGGGTGACGGAGAGGTGAGGGGGAGGTGAGGGAGAGGTGAGGGAGAAATTTTTGTTTTTATTTTATTTTATTTTATTTATTTAATATATATATATATATTATTATATATGTAATTATTTTAGGGATGTCATGAGGTTAATTTAATTAATTTTTTGTTTAATTTGATTTGATTTGAATTATTAGTTCAATTAGGTTCATTTGGGTTTGAGCTAACTTAACTTGGGTTTGAGTGAGAATGCAGTCTAGGTTCCTTGATCAATATTGTCCATATGATTTTAATGAAGTTCTTTCATGAAGACATAAAGTGGTTTTGAGCTCATTTGGAAGTTCAATTTTTGTATGGATAGGATTTATGATTATTTTTGACCATATTGGATTTGGGTCAAGTTATCTTGAGTTTAAGTGGGAATGAGGTCCACAGGTCTTCAAAAATAGTGTAGTTATTATTGCCTCAAAGATTTTTCATGAAGACATGAAAGGGTTTTGACAAGGTTTAGAGGTTTAATTTGGTGGATTTAAAACATGTTTTCAGCTTGGGTTGAAATTGGGGGTTTTTTTGTTCACTATGGATTTGGGTAAGACCTGAGCTCAAAATGTGGACAATTGATGATTCAATTAATTTTAAGGAGGTGTTATAAAGATTTTGGAAATTGAAATTTGGGAGGAATTTATTCACATTGGCTTTATTTAGGGGATTTGGGTTATTTAGGCAAAATTGGGGATTCTGGATTTCATGTGGAATTGGATTCAAATATGGGTCAAATTGGACTTGGATTTAGTTTAGATTGATATTGGGGATGTTAAATTTTGGTTTGGAATTGAATTTGATCAAAATTGGGGTCAATTGGGTCACGATTGGGTTTGATTTGGACACATATGGGTTAGAAAAGGGTCAAATTTGGGATTTTAGTAAAAGTGGACTAAATTGACAAAATTGGACCATGGTGTAGTTGAACAAAATTAAATAGGGGATTTTTAGGATTTTTTTCAATTTATTGGGAATTTTTTGGAATTTTTGGATTTTTTTGGCTAAAAGGGTATTTTGGGTATTTTGAGGGTATTGGGGGTATTTTTGGAAATTTTGAAATTTTTGGTCATGAATGGTCAATTTGAGTGGTAAGGAACATCTTGGAATTATTTTTGGGGAATTTTAGTGAATTTGAAGAATTTTGGGTTATTTAGGGAATTTTGGGAGGCCGGGGGCCAAAAATTGAAACTTTGGAGATTTGAAGGTGGCTTCAAAGTGAGCATGATGTAATGGTTTAAATTGAATTATAGATTGAGGGTCACCCTCATTTGGTGCTCTATGTGTTGGTCCCCACCACTTAGTCATAGACTCAGGGCTGGGCTATCCACATGAGTTTCCAAAGAGTTCAGGGTTGAAATTAGGATGTGTAGTATATGTTGTGAATGTGAAGTGTATGAGTGGTGATCTCCAGACCTCCCTCAGGGAAAATCTTAAGGTCTGACCACCTATAGGAGACTTCCCCTAGGATTCTTTATGCTTGCCTTTTTCCTACCAAAAGGTGGAGGTTAGGCTTTAAGCATATGAAAACCCCTAGTGAAGCAAGAAGAGTTTTGAATTTCTATGGGGAGGGTTCCATGACTAGTCTTCTAAGAAAGACACCAAGAGAGTCCTATGGCTAGACCCTAGCCTATTCTAAAGAGAGACTAGACCTCAACCAAAAGTGAGGTCAACAAATGGACCCCCAATAGGTGTGTTGTGCTAACCAAGCACACCACACATATTTGTGTTGACCGACGAGATCAACAAGACTAACACAACTGTCTGAGTGAAAACTAAAGATAGAATGAAGAGTTTAGCAAGTGAGTTTCCACTGGGGATTGTTTGGTTGAAAACCTTCAAACCCAGGGACTCTCGTCGGGGAAAGAAGGATGGAATACCTTTCAGCGCGAGTTGTGAATTTCAAGCTCCCAAACTCTGAAGGAATGAGAACCAGTTTGATTTGAACAAATGTGAATTTTGAATTTGATTTCGAGTTTCTTGTTTGAATTTTTGTTTGAAACTTTGTTTTGAATTTCAAGTTTGGAATTTTGTTTTTTGAATTTAATTTTAGGATTTTAATTTGTGGGAATTTGAAATTTTAAGCGAAATCAGAATTTCTGTACCGCTCGCAGGAGGAGAATCAGAATTTAGGTATCGAATCGGAAGGATGAGTACTGGAATTTTGGTTCCAGCCTCGGGAATGGAAGTTGAGATTTAGGTACCGACCTCAACAAGATGAGAATCAGAATTTAGGTACTGACCTCAGAGGGAGAGAACTGGATTTTATGTACCAGTCTTTTTAAATGAGAATTAGAATTTAGGTATCGACCTTGGAAATTCAAGGAAAATTTTCTTTTTGGGAAATCAGACGACTAGGCTCCGACCCCAGAATTTCTTGGAAGGCGGAAAAATATCTCGGAAGGAAGATGGAAATTTAGAGAATTTTTGGGAAATCAGACGACTAAGCTCCAACCCCAGAATATCATGGAAGGCGGAAAAATATCTCTTAAGGGAGATGAAAATTTAGGAATTTTTTGGGAAATCGGACGACTAAGCTCCGACCTCAGAATATCATGAAAGGCAGAAAAATATCTCGGAAGGAAGATGGAAATTTAGGGAATTTTGGGAAATCGGACGACTAAGCTCCGACCCCAGAATATCATGGAAGGCGGAAAAATATCTCGGAAGGAAGATGGAAATTTAGGTAATTTTTGGGAAATCGGACGACTAAGCTCCGACCCCAGAATATCATGGAAGGTGGAAAAATATCTCGGAAAGAAGATGGAAATTTAGGGAATTTTTGGGAAATCGGACGACTAAGCTCCGACCGCAGAATATCATGGAAGGCGGAAAAATATCTCGAAAGGAAGATGGAAATTTAGGGAATTTTTTGTTTCTTGGGAAAGAGAGGATATTATTAACTTGTCTATTTTTGATTTCATATCGTTTCATTTTGTTTAATTTTGACTTTGCTTCATTTGAGTTCATCTCTTTTCATTTTGATTTGACTTCATTTGATTTTGTTTTAACTTTCCATTTAATTTTCAATTTTTGTTTCCTTTTGGTTAATTTCATTTTCAATTTTCATTTTTTTCATCCTTTTATTCTTTATCATCATTTTTTATTTATTACAAAATTTTGGTCCCAGTCACAGACACTAGTCCTACAGCTATATTGGAACGAATATCATTTTTTTTCAGTCTTTTCATGTCGCGTAATATTTCTTTAAATATCGTCCATTGATGGGCAACATGGGTCTATCCCCTTGAGAATCCACCAACTGGTAAGATCCTCTTGTGTAGACCTTCTCCACCACGAATGGTCCTTCCCAGGTCAGTTCAAATTTTCCACCTATTTTGCGGTGTGCAAGAATTGGCCTTCTAAGAACGAGCACGAGGTCACCAACTTTGAATGACCTCGGGGGGACCAATTTATGGTGGGCTTGAAT
This sequence comes from Papilionanthe hookeriana x Papilionanthe teres, assembly GCA_022702705.1. Lineage (NCBI taxonomy): Eukaryota > Viridiplantae > Streptophyta > Magnoliopsida > Asparagales > Orchidaceae > Papilionanthe > Papilionanthe hookeriana x Papilionanthe teres. Next base: position 49,527,804 of record CM040439.1, on the reverse strand, counting down.
CATCTTCTCTTGGTAGAGTTCCAAGTTCTGTTGTGCGAGCAAACTTTTTCCTTCAAGGCATTCCAATTCTGCAAGTCGTAACTTGGCATTCTTTTATGTTGTAATTTGATTGGCAACGGCAACCCAGAGCGACAGTAGCTGAACTTCTAGCGGAAGAACTGCCTCGGACCCGTACACAAGAGCGTAAGGCATAGACTGTGTCGGCATCCTGACTGTCGTCCTATAGGCCCACAAAGCTTCTAGTAGCTTCTCGTGCCATCCTCTTTTATTGTTGTCGAGCGTCTTCTTCAGAATCTAAACAAGCGTTTTATTGAAAGCTTCTGCCAAGCCATTTGCTTTAGGGTAGTAGATCGTCAAGTATCTCCAATCTATCCCGTGTCTTCTGAAGAAGTTGTTGATTTTTGTGCTCTTGAAGGCGGACCCGTTGTCGGAGATGATTTTGTGCGGTACATCAAAACGGTAGATGATTTGATTCTTGAAGAACTGTAAGACTTGCTGCGTTGTCACTTCCCGTAGTGGAACTGCTTCTGCCCACTTGGAAAAGTAGTCTGTAGCGGCGAGTATAAACCTATGTCCTTTTGAGGAGGAAGAGTCTATCAGACGCACTATGTTCGTACCCCAGCACTCGAATGGCCACGAGGCAACCGTTGGGTGTAGAACATTCGGAGGCTACTGCAAGACCACTCTATGCACCTGACACTGATGGCATCTCTTAGCTACGTCCATGCAATCTGTCATCATTGCTGGCCAGTAGTATCCGAGTCTTTTGATTTTCATCTTCATTTTCGGTCCTGACTGGTGAGCACCACACAATCTAGCATGTACTTCTTTGACAATTTTATGCGCTTCTGCTCTGCTCAGACATCTCAGCCACATCTGGTCGAAGGATCTCCTATACAGAACATTGTTGATCAGGACATACGATAAAGCCCTCTTCTGAATCTGGTGCGCTACTGACTTATCTTCTGGTAGCTTTCCGGTTTGCAAATATTCTATTAATGGCTGACGTCAATCTTCTGTATCTTCTGCCACTGCAGCAACTGTCTTTTCTTTTTCAATTTCATGTAAGCTGTCAAGGTTGATCTGAGACAACACTTGTCGTCCTTGTATTGTAATATCTGTAGAATCTTCGGGTGGACAAGACAATTCTTTAGCGAGTTTTGCTAAAGCGTATGCATGGGCATTGTCTGCTCGAGGAATCCTATAAAATATCAAATTCAGAATTTGCTCGACTAACTTCGTCATATACCGGTGGTATTCTTCTAGTCCCGGCTTTAGAATTTTGTACTGTCCTGCCACTTGCTGTATGACAAGCTGTGAGTCGCCATAAATGGCAATGCCTGTTATATTCATTACTATTGCTAATTCCAAGCCGGTGATTAGGGCTTCATACTTTGCTTCGTTGTTGGTACACGGCTCTGTTAAGTGGTAAGAAAACCTCAGCATGGCCCGATCTGGTGTCACGAAGATTAAAGCAATTCATGCTTTGCCTGGTATAACTGTCTTAATCCTTTGTCTTTTTGAGCTGATGACGCTCCATCAAAGTACATTTCCCAACGTTGAGCATTGGGATCTTCTATCGGTAGTATCTGCTCATCTAGTAACTCATCATTGAGCGGGGACCCAGCTGGCAGTGGGTGCGCTGCGAGAAAATCTGTAAGAATCTGCCCTTTGATAGCGCGAAGGGGCACAAAGGTTATGTAGAATTGCAATAATATCATTGACCACCTTGCTAAGCGTCCGGAAAGCGTTGATCGGGTCATCAAATAGTGCAAAGGATTAACCTTCGAAATCAGGTTGACCTTATGAGATAACATGTAATGTCTGAGCTTTTGAGTGGCAAAAACCAAAGCTAGACAATGTTTCTCGATAGGTGGATACTTTACCTCTGCGGGTGTTAGACGTTGACTCAAGTAGTAGAGTGCATTCTCTTTACCCTCATCATTGACTTGGGCGAGTAGAGCTCCGAGAGACTCATCTAACGCTGCGGTATAAAGTATTAACGGTCTACCCGGGATAGGGGCTGCTAAAACAGGAGGAATTGTTAGATATTGTTTAATATCTTCGAAAGCCTGCTGACACTTTTCTTCCCAAATAAATTTGGCATCCTTTTTAATTAATGCCGAGAAAGGCTGACACCTACCCTACAGATTAGATATAAAGCGCCTCAGATATGCCAGTTTTCCTTGAAATGAACGTAATTGTTTCAAGGTTTTAGGGGGAGGCATTTCTAAGATGGCTTTAATCTTCTCTGGGTCAATTTCGATTCCCCGATGATGGACAACGAATCCTAAAAATTTCTCAGAGGTAACGCCAAAAGCGCACTTTAAGGGAATCATCTTCAGATTTTATCGTCGTAATCGTTCAAATACGATCCTCAAATCATATAGGTGGTTTCCTCTTATCTTGCTCTTGACAACCAAATCATCCACATAACATTCTACTTGGTTGTGAATTATGTCATCGAAGATCCTCGTCATTACTCTTTGATATGTAGCACCTGCGTTCTTCAGTCCAAACGGCATCACGGTATAGCAGCAAATCCCGATCGGAGTTCTGAAAGCTGTGAGCATTGCGTCTTCTGGTGCCATCTTGATCTGATTGTACCCTGAAGACCCATCCATAAAGGAGAAAGTTTCATGTGTCGACGAGATGTCCACCATTAGTTCCGGAATCAGCAATGGGAATTCATCTTTTGGACATGCTTTGTTTAAGTTCCTGAAGTCGACACACACTCGCAGTTGTCCATTTTTCTTTTCACTGGCACAACATTAGCTAACCATGTCGGATACTGTTCTTCTCGGACAAAAATTAGCATCTATTAATTTCTTGATTTCTGCTGTAACTTGTTGTTCTATCTCGAGGCGCATCCTTCTGGGAGCTTGCTTTACTGGCATCACATTCTTATCCACTCCGAGGCGGTGAACTGCGACCGCCAGAGATAGTCCTGCCATTTCATCATAGCTCCAAGCGAAGCAATCTTTGAATTCTGATAGTAACCTGACCAAGTCTGCGACCTCTTCTTCGTTGAGTAACAAACTTATGAAAGTCGGTTGGGGCTGCTCCTCTGTCCCGAGATTGATTTCTTTTAATTCATCGACTGTTGATTTGATTTCTTCTTCAAGTTCTGGCGGAGCATCGCCTATTGGCTGATCTTCATATTCATCTTGAATGTCCAGGCAATCTTCTTTTGACTGACTAGTAACAACCATGCAAAATTCTGAGTCATCGACAGGTCCAAGCATACCAAACCCAAGAAATTCTTTTGAATTGAGTTTCTTTCATTTTACATTCCATAATTTTTTGAACGATTGTTACTTATCTCTTGGCATTTTCTTTGACACATCCTTGTTGAATTAACTTTTGTACACACGGCAAAAAATAGCCAAAAGGTAATTCCATTAATTCATTTGAGTCATTTTCTTCAAGAACTACACATGGTTCAGAAGTAGAAGGGGAAGCTTTGTAAAACTTGATCGGTTTAAGACCATCGTTATGAACTTCCTTGACCTCTATACTTTCTATCTTTTGAGAATGGATCGGAGTAAGCATGAACATAGTGGTTAATCCGATCATAAATCGATTCGTATTCATCCTTTGCTTCGTTGTCCTGAGAGATCTCGAACTGAGGCTTCTTCTGACTTATCATCATTGTTTCTTTATCTTCTTCAGAGCTTCCCTCCATGTCAATGTTCATTGTTGGCTTCATCTGTTCAACAATCTGGGAAATTATTCTTCGACCACCTCCCCGGCCTCGACCTCGGATGCGTGGGCTAAAAGAACTTTTACTAACTCGTTGAGAAGGAGCGGTATGAGATTGTTAAACTGGAGCCATACGGTCTCCTCCTTGTAGTTCCTTTGAGTCTTTAATTTTGCTTATCACAATGTCTCTTGAAAATACTATTTTCTTCAGAGGAGCATAGTAAGCGGCGTTTTCATGGATGCCCACTTCATGTATTGAAAACGGCTGTAGATCTCCTTTAATGCAATGTTCTTGTCCATCTTTGTAGTATTTGATGCATTGGTGAAGCGACGACAGAACCATATTGTACTCATGGAGCCACGGTCAACCAAGCAGGGTATTGAACGAAGTATCCGCATCGATGACATGCAATTTTGTAGTTGTTACTAGATTTCCGACTTTCATTTGTAGCGTTATAGATCCGAGGGCTCTTTCTCCTTTCTGATTTAAACCTCTTAACATCATTTTATCCATTGAAAGCTCTCGGGCGTCGATGTCCAAGTAAGCTAACGTCCGTAGACTCATTATATTGAGCGACGCTCCAGGATCTACTAAGACTCTGGAAAGCACGAATCTGCCGATGATGATAGAAATGTAGAGTGGACGATTGTGATCGGCTGTATCGAGTAGAAAATCTTTGTCGGTGAAAGTTACACCAGGCTATTCCTTTATGGTGCAAACTCCATCTGAGGATGTGCTAGCCAATTGCGCTAAACAAATGTTGGCATCAAGTAGAGTCTTGATCAAACTTTCTCTCATCTCCTTTGACAGGATCAGAGCATCGTAAATACTTACTTTGGCCGGCAACTTTCTGAGATGAGCTAGCACGTTGTAATCCACTTTATTTGGGTTTTCAACTTCATTTCGAACTTGTATTTCTTCAGTAGCTTGAGGTATTTATTCTTGAGTGACTATCTGCTTTCCTTTGTCCACTAGAGTTGTTCTTAGAGGTAGCACCTTGCCACTTCTTAAATGCACTTCCGTTATTTCTTCTTCTTCTCGACCTAGAGGTCCTTCTGTATCTGAGAAGTCCAAACTGATGTCAAGTGGAGCTCCTTTGCACACGAGGACTGGCTCCTTACTTCTCGTACTATCCTAGCTGGTGTTTTCGATGTCTTCTTTATCTTTGCTGGAAGTTAATATAATTTGAGGATCATTTTGCGAATCGAAATCAGGGTTAGATTGGTTGTGATTAGTTTCGTCATAACTAGAGACAGTAAGAACGTAGCCAACATCATTTATATCATTATTACGAGACCCTGTTGGGGTATAAAGATAATGATACAAAGTCAGGGGTTCGAGGGATTTCACCCCTGAATCTGAGATAACTAGTCTAACGGGAGCAGCCTCTATCCTATCCTTGGCGCTATCGTCTTTATTCTCGCTCACGCTCTCATTCTTCATCCATTCTCGTTGCGGTTGCTTCCTTGGCGAAGCTTTCATCTTGGACTGTGCTGGCGGTGGACTCCGGACAGCGGCTTTCTTTGGAGCAGACTGAATCTAATCTAGGACTTTCTTGAGCTCATTCTAAATTGTACTCCATCCACCCTTACCGGCATATGGGTCAAGCGGAGAGATTGGTTCGGCTGAAATTAAATTTATAGAACCTTTTTCAGGCTCCTTCAAATATTCCTTCGGTATCGTTATATTTCCTTCTTTGTAATTCCGCTCAAGCCAATCCTTGAAACTAAAGCAGTTCTCAATTGTATGTCCAAGCATCCGGTGATAGGGACAGAAGTTGGGCTGATCTTTCTTATTCACCTCTTATGGCTTTTTCGGCTCGGGTAACTTGAACTCGGGCTTCTTCAGCAGATTCTTGAACATATTTGCTACAACATCATCTTTGAAAGAGTAGTTTCTGCGTAGTCATTCTGATATTGTAGGAACTGGTCTCTCATTTTTCATGTACGGTCTCTGATGCTGCTGACCGGGCTGATTATTCTGTGGTGGACGAGACTGTCCGTACTGTTGAGGCTGACTGTACTGCTGAGGTGACTACTCGGTCTGAATCATCATCGGTTGCTTTCCTTTATCGACTGCGGCCACTATACCAGATCTCTTCTCATAAGCCTTTGCTGGTTTTGTTTTCTCTGTCTTTTCTGCAGGCTCCATGTGCTTGATTTCTTCCTGTAAGCTGCTGACCTTGCTGAGCAGTTTCTCGAAGGACTTGATCGTTAGACCCTTAAGCATGAAAGCTACCGGACCATGAATATTCTTGAGTAGTATATCGATCGTGTGCTGTTCTTGTAGCTGAGGTTCGCAATTCATGCTTATGTTTCTGCACCTTAAGATGTAGTCAACCAAAGTCTCGTCGGGCCTCTGATGTTCTACCACGAGATCTCCTATCATGACATGACGCTGAGCACCGGCGAATCTCTTCAAAAACATGCTTTCCATTTCTGCGAAAGTCTTTACCGATCCATTAGGAATTTCTGCATACCAATCGAAAGCTATTCCCGACAGGCTACTGACAAACTGACGGAACAATAGCGCTTCACTTCCTCTTGTATTGCAATAGCTGGCTCTGAAGTGCGCTATATGCTGCCAAGGGTTTCCTGTTCCGTCAAACATTTTGAAGGTCGGTGACACGAAGCCTTTGGGGTAAGGTACAACATCATATTCCTCCGGGTAGGGTCTAGACCCTTTGAAACTGATGCTCCGCCTTTGGATTGGGCCAATGCCTCCCGAACTTGTTGTTCGACGATTTGCTTAAGATCCTTTTCTGGTAGGTTCGGGGTTGAATCATTCTTCGGAAGCTCATTCTCGTTGGTAGAGGCGACCTCTCTTCTTTCATCGACGATGTGTATTATCTCAGGCTGATTGATTTTTGAAGATGCTATTGGACGTGACTGAAATTGTCCATGCAATGTGGCCATGGTAGTCATAGCGGCGGCCATCTCCTCCATTCTCTTTTCCAATTGCTAATCACTTCGTCTCTAGCGGACACGGCTCTTTGAAGCTCTTCTATTGCGTCCTCCTCACGAGGAGCTTCACGTACATACGTTGTGGCCAAGGTATCAACCATGTTGATTTCCATGAATTCATCATCCAAGTAACCTGACAGGTGGAGATCCTCGTTATCGGCCTCCAATCCTTGCTCCCCAGTTAATTCTGAAATCTCTTCACGAAGTTTCTAAATTCTATCCTCCATCGACCCTTCTTCTGCCATTGACTCTGAAGCAACAGGAGTGGTGACGATAGGAGTGCCGGACTTATAATCCGTTTGATGATTTGTTGACTTCTCGAAGTGGACAGGTGCAGCGACTTTCGGTAACCACACTCTCCTCTCGAGAATTGATGCCTCGGGATGGAATGTCTCAGCGGGGACATCAGGACCAAGAGAGGAAGTGTGCTCCCTAGAGTGCAGACCGTGTACAGAGGAAAGTAATCCTCTCTTCCTTCTCGGGAGTTCTTTGGGTGGCATTCTTGGACCTAGCCGAGACTTGACTAGTCTTCGTATTGCGGGTGTCGAATCGGTGGTAGTTATCTTAGCACGCTTTTCCAAATGGTGCTTGACTGAAACCCTGCTAGGCTTTTACATTTTCAAAATTTCCTCTTTCACTTCTGGAGATATTGCACATCCCATCCTTTTAAGGAGCTTGGCGACAGAACATCCTTCTAATTCGGCCAATCTCTGTAGAAGAGTATAAGCTCGAGTGATGGGTGTGGACTTCTTTCCCTCCTCATCACGACTGTGCGGTGCTGGAAGTGCAGCGACAATCCTATAAAGACTTTCATTTCCAGTAGTACCAGCTAACTGGTGCAACCTACTACCTCAGAGGAGAGGAGAGGTATTCGGTAAACTGAGTTCCTCCTGCTGAGGAATCTCATCAATCACTGGCAAACTTGCAATTTGTGCCTTGGCGGTCTTACGAAGCTTCCGGTTGCGGTTCCTCTTTTGGGATTTTTTCAGCAGGGGAACCTTCGAACTGGAACCAACCTCAAAGATAGACGGCGGGGCAAGGAAGACATTGTCAGGATCCTGTTCGTGCAGAATTTCTTTCCCTTTGGCAGATGAGGAAGTAGGTACTGTAACGGCGAAGCCGGAAGCAGTGGAGGTGAAGACTCTCCTTGTCACGGAGCCAACTGGTTTGACGGGGATAGCAGTCATCTTCACCTTCTTAGTAGAAGGGAAGTCTTCATGGGAATTCAGATCGAACTCGGCAGATGGTTCTTGTACTTCGGGGGTGGCAATTTTCAGGACCACAACTGGGGCTTTTCCAAGCATGACTTCGAACTCCCTGAAGTCGGCTCCAAACTGAATCAACAGTGCTGCGAGACGAGCCTCATGAGAAGAGGGCAGGTCGCAGGAGAAAGTCAGCGAAGGGGTTGACATTTTGACTGTCAAAAGAAACTTTCCAAAATTTAGGATAGGCCAAAGAACTTGTCATCATAGTATGAACACTATGAAAAAGATCATTCTGTGAACTGGGTAAAATTTTTTATTTCATTCAATATATTATTATTTTCTCTTATCATATTTTGTTCTTCTTTTTCTTGTATCTTCTTTTAGATTTTCGTGTGTTTGTTTTAAATGATATTTAGAATTTCTAAGGTGGATTAACTTGCCGAAGGCAAAAAATTAAATCCAAGAGGTAGAAGAAAAAGGTGAAGCAAAGGACCCTACTGAGGATCCCTTTTCACCACGCATGTTGCCCGAGTGGAATTAATCCACCAACACACCTATTGGGGGTCCGACCCCACAAGTTCAAAAGAAAAATCCTAAGGATCCCTGAACCTCTCTGTTTAGGAGTGGCTAAATAGATGGTCCTGAAATCCAGGAGAGTTGATCACACTTTCCCAAGAAAGAAATGGGTAAAGTACGTCAACGGAAGAATGGTAGTTTGATCCACTAGGGGCATGGACTTACTACCGATTTATGAAAGCAAAACCATCTGATCAAAATTGAGAGAGGAACTAGTCCCCAGCGGAGTCGCCAGAAGCTGTCGGCATATTTTTAGGTTGTGACTTTAATTTTAAAAAAAGGGGTCGCCTATAAAAACAGTCGGCGAATTTTTAGATTTTAAATTTAATTTAAGTATATATATATATATATATATAATTTGGAAAGTAGCATTTGATTTTTAAAATAATTTTAAGTTTGAAAATTTTAAGATATGAAATTAAACTGATTTCACATCCCAAATAGTTTATATAAACGAGCACCGCATTACAAACCCTGTATCTATCCCGAGAAATAGATGCACTGCTTGATAATGGAGCTCGATTAAATAAACTAGAAGGTTTGTGACATCCGTTTGGTCTGCAAACTAATTTTATAAGCCGACAAGTTCCCCTGCATAATATAAAAAAATTAAACAGGGTTTATATTACCTGGGTTCTTAAAGTTCCCTATAAGGGCAAACCCCTATAGTTAATTACATCCTAAATGACGGGAATCATTTAAGAAAACTCTCGATAATGATCAGTGGTTTTGCTCTCAAGAATTTCAAAGTTTAAGGTTTTCAAAGGATTGAATTTTGGAATTTCAATAGTGAATGGATCGAATTTGGAATAGTCTATTTTAAGAGTCCAATAGAAGAGCGGTAGGAGAAGCTGGAGATCCAAGAAGAATCTTAGTAACTTCCCAAACTATCCTATTGTTTGGCTTCAATTTGAGAGTTTATTTAATGTTTCATCGTGCCTATTTTAATTAATTAGGACTTATATTCGTATTACACAATCATACAAACAGCCTTGAAGATGTGAGGGTTTATGTCGTACCAAACGACTACCTCGGAGTCCTAAGACAGGTTAGGGCTTAATTTGCATAAGACAATTATGCAAAAGCCTTACAAAATGTTGAGGATTTATGTTGCACTAGGAAAACCACCTCGAAGTCTTATGGTTTTGTTATTTAATTTCTAAGTAAGGTTTAGCTGATGTAGATCAGAGTTTTGCTGACAACGATGGCCGTGCTGCCCACTATGCTCCATGCTCCTTATTGTCGCAGAGGTTTAGTTTTAGAAGGTGAAAAAAAAATCAGGAGATGAGAGAAGTGTTTTGGTTTAGAGAAATCTTAAAATCCATGTGTTTTTTAATGTTTTAATTAAAACAAATCTTAAAGTTGATTATAACAACACCGGTTAAGATCCCACTGTTCCATATTTCTGGCATCGTTATTTTTATCGGATTCACTTAGTCCAGATGAATTTGCTAAACTCAACTGAATGAGTTCCACACTTTCATTTAGACAGTGGGAAATCTCGTTAGCAACACGTAGGTTACATCATCCGAGGTATTCCCGATCATCCAACAAGACGTTTTAATTTAGTTAAAGTTGTAGTTTTTGTTGTTTTGTTTGTGATTAAATTTTGAGTTGTTTTATATTTTGAATGTTGTGGCGGTGAATTTTATCTTGTTATGACTTTTAGTTTAGTTTTGGTTTCAGTTTTGTGACTATCCTAAAGGTTTTCAGTTTTCATGCAGGATGGCATTCTTGTTTAACATGCAAGAGAAGTAAAGTACAGTACAGATAAGTAAATTGCATTAAAATATAAATGTACCTGGTAGGGTCTTCTCGTCATTCCCAGCTGAAACTTTAGTATTACATTGCATGTATGTGTTTATAGTTTTGCAGAAATTAAAGCATGTCAGAAAATAGGAAGAAGTAGGACTAACAAACAGTAACTACTTAATCCTATGATGTCTATGTAAATGTCCTAGTTTTCTACCAAGTCCTATAATGTCTATGCTAATTTGTATGTTGTGTTTCAATGAACTTTGTTAATTTAATTGAGGATGGTTTCGTTAAGCAGACATATTAAGTTTAATAGACCTCTGAGGTATCCAAAAGGTCAGAGAAGGATGCAAGTCCATGCTCCCCTCTCACAGCTTGGTGAAAATTCTCGGGCTCATTTAGACTTATTATGTTGCTTAAAACCTCATCCTACCTATACCCTTATGCTTAATGAACACAGGTGTTTGGGGTAGGTTGGGGCAGATGGGTTTAGTTGTGCTTTGGATTTGGATTGGTGGCAATTGGTAATTTGATTTGGACTTGTGGGAGTGCTATCTTGAGTTTGTAATTTTATTTGTGGAAGATTTCCTTGAGTTTGTGCTTGGATTTGGTTTTGGTTTATGTTTGGGTTTGCTTTTGGTTTATGTTTTGGTTTGGGTTTGGTTTGATTTTGGTTTGAGTTTGGTTTTGGTTTATGTTTTGGTTTGGGTTTGGCTTGATTTTGGTTTGATTTTGGTTTAAATTTGAGTTTGGAATGTGGATTGGGAAGTTTGTGTGGATATCGGGTAAAATTTGGGTTACTCCATGCATTCACTAAGCATAAGGGTATTCTTATTATGTTTTCTACACCATGTTGTGATTTCCTAGGAGTCTTTATGAAGGGAAACATGAACCATGCCCCAGGAGGCATATCCTAGGTTTGATTGTTATCGTGTTGGTATTGTATTATGGTCGGGACGTTTGTTGTATGTTGTGATTGTTGTGGTGTGTGATGTTATGATTGTAATGTATTATGTTATTAGTGTTTATATTGTTATGTGCTATTCTTTTATGTTATTATTGTTATTTAATGTTTATGTGTTTTGTTATTGTTATTTTTATTATGTGTTGTTTAAAATAATTATCTTTTATTTGTAATTTAAATTATTATTATTTTTATTATTTATTTAATTTATTATCTTATTTAATTCATTGTGATTTATTTACTTTATTATCATTTATTTATTTAATTAGTTGCTATTAATTTTATTTAATTAATTGATTGTTATTTATTTGTTTTATTTAATTAATTGATTTTTATTTATTCATTTTATTTTACTTTAATTTATTTAAATAATTATTTTTGGTTTTCATTTAATTTATTTTATTATTTAATTTAATTTAATTTAGTATAAATTATTATTTATTTACATTATTATTTATTTTAATTTAATTTAATTTATTTAACTTATTTAATTTAATTTAATTTATTATTTATTTTCATTATTTATTTAATTTATTTAATTTGTTCATTTAATTTATTTAATTTAATATTTATTTATACTATCATTTAATTTAATTTAATTTAATTCAATTTGATTTATTTAATTTATTATTTATTTACATTATCATTTAATTTTAATTTACTATTTGGTTTTCATTAATTTATTTAACTTAATTTAATTTATTTAATTTATTAAATTTAATTTAAATTACTTATTTATTTACATTATCATTTTATTTAATATAATTTTGATTTATTTAATTTAATTTAAACTATTATTTATTTAATTGTTTTCAATTTAATTAATTAATTATTATTTTTTTAATTTAATTATTATATAATTTTATTTATTTAATAACTATTTAATTTTTTAAATTCAATTCATTATTCATTTATATTATTTAAATTATTTTTTTCAATTTATGTATATATGTATTATTTATTTTTATTATCCCTTATAAGTTATTTTATTTTAATTAATTATATGTACATTTTTATTACTTAAATATTATTGATTTATTATTATTAATTTATATTATTACTTTACATTATTTATTATTATCATTATTATTATTATTTATTTATTTATATATAAGACTTTTCATTTCCTCTCTCTTAATTATTCTTTTCTTTATTATCATTTATATTAAGTTATTATTTATTAAAATTATTATTTACATATATATATATATATATTTATATTTACATTTTAGAAGGGCATTTTTATTTATTTATTTTTATTATTTATTTAAGTTTATTGTTATTTATTTTATTATTTATTTTTATCATACTATTTTTTATTATTTACATTAATTTACATATATATATATATTATTATTCATTTCTTTAGTTTTTTATCAATTCTACGATTTATTTTACTTATTCATTTAGTATTTTTTGTGAGTTATTTTATTTAAAATTTAGTATAATTGTTTTATTAGAAAAGTTATTATTTAGTTTATTATTATATCACTTATTATTCTTCATTTTTATATTTTTTTTTGCTTTTGTTTTACTTTTATTTCCTTTATGTTTATTTCTCTTTTATTTTTTATTTTTATTTTCTTTATGTTATGTTTATTTCTTTTTACTTTTCATTTCCTTTATGATATGTTTATTTCTTGCAAATTTTAAAACTTATTTTTTTTAAGTTAGTGAAACTAGGTGGTAGATTTGTAATTATTTAACATTAGCCATATAACTTTGCATAAAAAGAATTCCTAAACCTATGCATGGATAAAATTTAAATAGCATGAAGAAGGAACAACCTACACATAATTTTTGAAAACATACATGGAGAGATTTTAAAAAAAACTATATTGGTTTGCATGAAAGATAGCCTTAAGGCTAATCATGGAAGAAAAATCAAAAAAGCATGCATGGAGATTAAATGATTTGCAAATAAATTTGAAAACCTTTGTAAAGGAAGAAGAACACTAAAATTATGCAATTATGTATGGATCTTAGGCTATGCATGAGAGGGGTGGGGAAATTTTTAAAGCTTAAGTGTTCACAAAATAAAAGGGAGGGGGAAGAAACTTACCTTGATTTTGGGGAGTTGATGGAAGGAACTTGAAGAGAGGGATGCCTTGTTGAAGCTCACGGCTAGGAAGGGGTTTGGGTGGATGTGGCTTTGCTTGGAAGAAGGAGAAGAGGAGGAGGAGAGGCTCACGGCTAGGAGGGAATTCTTCGGGGGTGGAATGGTTAAGTGTAGGGGTGTAAGTGAGTGTGTAAAGGTGTGTGAAGTGGGATTAGGGGGGATTTGTGGAGGGAGGCTCATGGCTAGAAGGAGTGGGAGAGATAAGGAGGAGATGAGGTGGAGGTTTGGTGGTGAAATGGTAGAGGTGAGGAGTTGAGGGGAGAAGTGATGGGAGTGATGGAGAGGGTTGTAGGGTGGCGGGTAGGGTGAGGGAGAGGTGAGGGGGAGGTAAGGGAGAGGTGAGGGAGAAATTTTTGTTTTTATTTTATATTATTTTATTTATTTAATATATATATATATATTTTTTATTATATATGTAATTATTTTATGGATGTCATGAGGTTAGTTTAATTAATTTTTGGTTTAATTTGATTTGATTTGAATTATTAGTTCAATTAGGTTCATTTGGGTTTGGGCTAACTTAACTTGGGTTAAGTGAGAATCTGGTCTAGGTGCCTTGATCAATATTTTCCATATGATTGTAATGAATATCTTTCATGAAGACAAAAGGTGGATTTGAGCTCATTTAGAAGTTCAATTTTGGTATGGATAGGATTTTTTATTATTTTGGACCATATTGGATTTGGGTCAAGTTATCTTGAGTTTGAGTGGGAATGAGGTCCAGAGGTCTTCAACAATAATGTATATATGGTTGTCTCAAATATTTTTCATGAAGACATGAAATGGTTTTGAAAAGGTTTAGAGGGTCAATTTGGTGGATTTAAAACATGTGTTCAGCTTAGGTCGAAATTGGGAGTTGTTTTGTTCAAAATGGATTTGGGTAAGACCTGAGCTCAAATTGTGGACAATTGATGATTCAATTAATTTTAAGGAGGTGTTATAAAGAGTTTGGAATAGAAATTTGGGAGGAATTGATTGACATTGGCTTTATTTAGGGGATTTGGGTTATTTAGGCAAAATTGGGGATTTTGGATTTCAAGTGGAACTGGATTTAAATATGGGTGAAATTGGGCTTGAATTTAGTTTAGATTGATATTAGGGATGTTAAATTTTGGTTTGGAATTGAATTTGATCAAAATTGGGGTCAATTGGGTCAAGATTGGGTTTGATTTGGGCACATATGGGTTAAAAAAGGGTCAAATTGGGGATTTTGGTAAAAGTAGGTTAAATTGACAAAATTAGCCCATGGTATAGTTGAACAAAATGAAATAAGAGATTTTTAGGATTTTCTGGAATTTTTTGGGAATTTTGTGGAATTTTTGGATTTTTTATGCTAGACGGGTTTTTTTTGGGTATTTTTAGGGTATTGGGGGGTATTTTTGGAAATTTTGGATTTTTTGGTCATGAATGGTCAATTTGAGTGGTAAGGAACATCTTGGAATTATTTTTGGGGAATTTTGGTGAATTTGAAGATTTTTGGGTTATTTAGGGAATTTTGGGAGGCCGGGGGCCAAAAATTGAAACTTTAAAGATTTGAAGGTGGCTTCAAAGTGAGCATGATGTAATGGTTTAAATTGAGGTATAGATAGAGGGTCACCCTCATTTGGTCCTCTATGTATTGGTCCCCACCACTTATTCATAGACTTAGGGCTGGGCTATCCACATAAGTTTCCAAAGAGTTCAGGGTTTAAATTAGGATGTGCAGTATATGTTGTGAATGTGAAGTGTATGAGTGGTGATCTCCAGACCTCCCTCAGGGCAAATCCTAAGGTCTGACCACCTATAGGAGTCTTCCCCTAGGATTCCTTATGCTTGCCTTTTTCCTACCAAAATGTGGAGGTTAGGCTTTAAGCATATGAAAACTCCTAGTGAAGCAAGAAGAGTTTTGAATTTCTATGGGGAGGGTTCCATGACTAGTCTTCTAAGAAAGTCACCAGGAGAGTCCTATGGCTAGACCCTAGGCTATTCTAAAGAGAGACTAGACCTCAACCAAAAGTGAGGTCAACACTACTCTCTAACATTGATCACATATTTTTACATTAATATTAACATCCCAAAATAAATTAATCCAATAAAATCTAAATTATAAAATTCTAAATGTTGTTTTATCCACATCTAAATGTCCACCAAAATTAGATTCATGAAGTTTCTGAATAATTTTTTGGGTTTCTTCAAATGTACACCTCTTCAGATAACTTGATCCTCTCAAAAGTAAAATCTTGTATCATGTATGAACTTCTTTTGGTGGCATGTTAATTTGTAGGATAAAATATCACTAACTATGTAGTTAACTATCTTAACCTCTCACAGAATCCGCCATCGAGAAACATCATATAATTTTTCATCTAGAAATATCTAATTTATTTCATCATTAAAATTATGATAATTTTCCTGTTCAAGCCTTGATAAATGATCAGCAATTTGATTATCAGATCCTTTTCTAACCACTTCTTCAAAGTCAAATTTCTGCATCAAAAACCCATCTAATTAACCTTGTTTTGCATGCTTCTTCTACATCAAATACTTTATAGCAGAATGATCAATATGCATAATATATTTAGCTCTTATTAGATAAGATTTAATTTGTTAAATTCATATATAATCGCCAATAACTCCTTTTCATTAGTATTATAAATTATTTGAGATACATTAAGAGTTTTACTGACATAATATATAATTTTAAAAATCTTATCATATTTTTGCCCTAGCACTGCCCCAAAAGAATAATCACTCACATCACACATTAATTCAAATATTTTCTCCCAGCTAGGTGAAACAATAATAGTTGTGGTGATTAATTTTTCCTTTAATGTATTGATGTCATTATGGCATTCCTCTTTAAAAGTCTTTTTTCCAAAAGATGACATAGAGTCTTGACAATTTTAGAAAAGTAAGTAATATAACTCTTGTAAAATACAGCATGTCTTAAAAAACTCATAACTCATCTCACTCATGCACGAGGAGGTAATTCAACAATAACTTATATTTTTGTTGGATGTACTTCCATGTCATTTTCAAAAATTTTATGTCATAAAACAATTTCTCTTGTGCCCATAAAATGACATCATTTCCAATTTAGAACTAAATTTGTCTCTTCATAGCATTTTAGAACCTTAGCTAAATGATCTGAACATGAATCAAAGGAGGTCCCAAATCTTGAGAAATCATCCATGAAAAATTTAATTCTCTTCTCAATTAGATCGCAGAAAATGGACTTCAGCACCTTTGAAGAGTTGTAGGTGCATTACATAAACTAAATGGCATCCTTCTAAAAATAAAAGTCTCATACTGACTTGTGAATTTTGTCTTTTCTTGATCATCAAGAGCTAAGGGGGATTTTGTTGTTTCCAGAATATCTTTTCAAAAAAAGCAGTATCGATGCCCAACTAGCCTATCCAACATTTGATGCAGAAAAGTTAGAAGAAAGTGATCTTTTTTTTGTTGCAAGGTTCAACTTTCTATAATTGATATAAATTTGCCACCCAGTGACTTATCTAGTTGGAATTATTTCATTTCATTTGTTTACGACTACAGTCACTCCCCCTTTTTAGGAACACAATGAATAAGTCTAACCCAATTACTATCAGAAATAGGAAAAATAATTCATGTATCCAAAAACTTTAAAATTTTATTCTTTACAACTTCTTTCATGATAGGGTTCAATCTCCTTTGAGGATCTGCCCTATGTTTATGATTATCTTCTTTTAAAATTCTATGCATACAAATTGAAGGGTTAATATATTTAATATCTGCTAATGTGAAGCCAAAGACCTTCTTTTAAATTTGTAAT
The DNA here is from genome assembly GCA_022702705.1 of Papilionanthe hookeriana x Papilionanthe teres. Lineage (NCBI taxonomy): Eukaryota > Viridiplantae > Streptophyta > Magnoliopsida > Asparagales > Orchidaceae > Papilionanthe > Papilionanthe hookeriana x Papilionanthe teres. The sequence continues at coordinate 49,510,729 of CM040439.1, read as the reverse complement.
TTTTCCATTAATTTCTCTTCTTGAAATTCAATTAGGTTTGAGGATATTATAATAGGCAATATAGATGGGTTCTCTTAAAAAAATACATTATATTCAGAGCACCTTCATCTCAAGTTCAAGAGGTTTTTCAATTAAAGTTAAAAGGTTTATTATTTCCAGCGGTGTCTAAAATTTCAAAACTCTCCTGAACTTAATTTAAATCTTCCATTTTATTCTCAATAGATTTTATCAGAAATGGTTATCAATTAAATCATTGATAATCTTCATTTTAGAACATTCATCATCTTTTCCTTTCACTGGATACGTGATTGACTTTAACGCATTAAGAGTAACTTTATGGTCATTAACTCTCATGGTTAGCTCTCCATTTTGTCCATCTATTTTTTTCGTCCATTAGCAAGTTAAGGTCTCCCTAAAATAATCAGTATTTGATTATCTTCCTCCATATCTAAAATAATGGAAACCATTGAGAAGATAAATTTATCCACCTTAACAAGTTCATCTTGTATAACCTCTTTTGGATATGTAATCGATTGATCAGCTAACTGTAGGGTTAGAGTAGCGGGATAAATCTCCTCTAAGCCTAACCTTTTGAATATCGATAATGGGATGAAGTCAATGCTAGCTCCTATATCACATAAATATTTTCCACCAAATGTTTCTCCTATCATACTGGAATAGTAAAGCTACCAAGATCTATAAGTTTTTTAGCAAGCTTTATCTGAATTATGCCACTGCACTCTTCCTTAAGTTCAATAATCTCGTAATCTTAAAACTTCCTCTTCTTGTTTAAGATTTCTTACATAAACTAACATAACTAGGCTTTTGCTCCAGCACTTCAGCAAAAGTAATATTTATCGTTAGTTTCTTTAATATCTCCAAAAACTTAGAAAATTTTTTATCCAGCTTCTGTTGTTTACGTCACTGAGGAAATGGTGGTGGTAGTCTTTCAAAATTGATCTTAGTTGAAGAGACTGATTTTCCTACATCTTTATGAACATTTTCTTCATGTTTTTCAATTTTCTCATGTTACATCTCAACTTCAATCTCTATTTGCACTCCAATTTCTAATTCTCTACCACTTCCAACTTCACTGCTTTAAGTTCCTCTTTATTTTTGTCTTTAGGATTTGTCTCAGTGTTACTAGGTAGTGTTCCCTGAGGTGTATTGCTAAGTGAGTTAGCAATCTATTCAGTTGATTCTTAATATTTCTTATTGCAACACTCTAATTTTGTTATTGACTTCCCATCTGTTACACCACTTGTTCTAAAGACAACTTCATCTTTGTAATTTATTGGTTATTGGTAAAACCAAGATGATATGAAGGTCTATAGTTAATACTTCTCTAGTTGTTCCTGTTTCCTATTGGATTCACTTAATTGTTTCCTCATTGCTTATTTCCACTTCCATAATTATTATTCAGGTTAAAGTTAGGGTAGTTCTTCCAATATGGGTTATAATAGTTAGAATATGGTTTATTGGTTATATTATTAATTGCATTTAAAATCTCAAATGATGGATACTTTCTGAGGAGTTCCTTAAATCATTCCAAGCTTCGTATATTGACTCACCTTTAGACTAAGTAAATGAGGTAATATTATTTCTATGATTACTAATTTTTTTCAGGAGGAAAATACTTAGCCAATAAAATCTGTGCTAAATACCCTAAAGTTCGAATAGATCGAGGTGCTAGTGAGTTTAACCACATTTTAGCAGTATCCCTTATAAAAAAGCAAAATTCTAAGTTTAACAGCATCATTTCATACACCGTCGTACTTAAATGTTGCACACAGTGCTAGAAAATTAGTAAGATAAAAATTTGGATCCTCAGATTGTGTTACCCCAAACTAAATTTATTATACCATTTCGATTATAGTAGGTTTAAGTTCAAATGACTTAGTCGCTACAGCAAGGGTTTGTATACTTAAGTAAGTTTTATCTGCTGGAGGGTTTACATTGTCTCTTAAAGTTCTTTATACATGATGATGTTCGTTTTCAATAGTTTGATAATCTATGTTACTATGTGATGTATTCGTCATTTTTTGCAAATTGTGAAGTTCTTTTTGCTTTCAAATATTTCTTATAGTTCATTCTAACTAAGAATTGTAAGGCACTAAACCATCAAATCCTGAACTACACATACAAAATTAGAAGTTTTGAAAATAAAAATAAACAAAATATCAATATAAAATTTTTAATTTTTCAATTTTTTAAAATTTTTTTATTTTTTTAATTTTTGCAATTTAATATATATATATATATATATATATTAGAAATAAACAAATGCTTAAAAAGAGAAACAACACTATAATATCCTAAAATTAGTTTACAGTTCAAATAAAAATTTCTAAGTTAAAAAGTTTTGTTACGTCATTCCGATCCCGACAACGGCGCCAACAACTTGATCAACCCACAATTTCATCGTTATTTAGTTTCTCAAAAATGGCGAAAATGTTGGCCTAATTTATTTTAGCGGCTAGTGTGCACAATGGATATGTTATAGAAATCAGAATTTTATTAATAAATTACACCCTAGGGGTACTACGCACGTATTTGTGTCATTCCAAGTAATATAGAATTTTTTTTAAAACCCCAGTATCGATCCTACATGAAAGGAGAAGCTCCTTTTATGGACTTAGTCAAAACTCTACTTAAACTATATACGATTTTCTAGGATATGAGGTCGCAAGTTGTAAGTGTAAAATAAATACTAATTGCTATCAAGTCATTTTTTGAATGTAAGAAGATGCAATGTTCTAAACTAAATATATGTAGAAATGTTCAATTATTCTAAAGTTATTTCCCCTTGAAATGAGATCAAAATCAGTGTAGGAATCAAATGTCAAATGGTTTAAATATAGTATTGTGACAAATAGGAGCATACCAATTCTATACCATTACCCAACCGTATAAACAACATTGGCAAACCTAGAGTTAAATTCCAAAACCTCTGGTTATGCTGGGTAGGTTCTAGCTTCTAACTTTTAAATTACCCACACTTTAGAACTAACCAGTCCTAAGGTTCCAAACTCTAAATCAAATTGATTAAGGTTCTAGCCTGTCACCCTAGAATCACCAATTTACACCCATCAAAACTTATCTTCCCATCTATTCGTACTAACCAATGGACTACCTTATCACCCACTAGAATAATGTAATTCTTACTAACATTTCCCTCTCGGATCATTATAAACTTACAAAAAATTTTAACACGCCATTTGACTAGATTAAATACATAAATTAAGTACGAAGTAATGAATCATCACAAGTATGGGATAAGAGAAATCTTTAATAATTCTAATCCTACACAAGATTACTTCTTATTGAAAGGTGAAAGATAAAGAGAACTACTCATAATTCATGGTAATAACACAAAAAAACATATTTTATATTAAAATTAAAGTTTACACACTTAAACAGAACTGAAATAAAAATGTAAAGTACTTATCTTAGACTTGTCCCAAAGCAAATCTTTTGAAATTACTTTGATGACTTCATACTTCAATAGACTAACAAAAACACAAATGAAAATTACACACACTCACAACACACACACACACACACACACACTCCACACATTAAAAAGAGTTGAATAAAAGTCTTCTTTCGACCATCCATTTGCCTCTTTAAATAAAGCTCTAAACCTCATTAAGAGTCACTTCAAGCACCCCTTCAAAATTCGTCCAAATTCATTACATAGAACTCAAAACTGATTTGGGCACCTAGCCACCCAACCATGGCGCCTAGGCATTATCATTCTAGAAGTCCATTATAACTGTTTGGATCCTAGGTGCCTGATCCTGACGTCTATGTGCCAGTTAAGAATTCAACTCCTTTCTTCGTTTCACTCAATTTTTACTCCTTCTTCTTCAAAATTCTATATCTTTTACTTGAAACCAAAAACATGCAAAACAACTTCAATTAAAGTACAATATCCATAAAATTAAGCATAAATGTATATATAAACATAGCACTTTTAAAGTTTTGTCACTAGATCAAAATTAGATATACAAGATGTCATTCTCTATATACTATATCGATTTTCTCCAATCCTTTTAAAACAACTAAAAGAACAGCACTTCAACCATCACTTTAAATGATCCATATTCTCTTCTCTCAAGTGAGGAGATCCATATTAATAATGAGAATGCAAAGTTCAATATTGCATACGAGAACCACAGGTTGCTGAATACATACAGAGGATGCAGCACAACCATCAACAGGGTAAGAGGCTGAAACCAGTGAACAAACTCTAAGGTAGGTTATTTCAATGTTTCATGATGAGGAAGAACATCAAGTAGACCCAATATAAGATGTCGCATATGTCATCAAAGTGGCTACTCTACATCCATTTGTTGGCTTCAAACATTTCTCGAGTATACTCCATCTACTTCATGTCGGCATATTTTTAGGTTGTGTGTTTTATTTTGAAAAGGGGTTCGCCTAACAGAAGTTGTCGGCGAATTTTTTAATTTAACTTAAATAAATAATTTGAAAAGTAGTATTTGATTTTTTGAAAATAATTTTAAATTTGAAGATTTTAAGATATGAAATCAAACCGATCTCACATCCCAAATAGTTTACATAAACGAGCACTGCACCACAAACCGTGTATCTATTCCCAAGGATAGACACACTGCTTAATGGTGGGGCTTGATTAAATAAACTAAAAGATTTGTGACATCCGTTTGGTCTGCGAACCAATTTTATAAGCCGACAAATTCCCCTGCTTAATATGAAAGCATTAAACAGGGTTTATATTACATGGGTTCTTTAAAATTCCCTATAAGGGCAAGCCCCTATAGTTAATTACATCTTAAGTGACGGGAATCACCTAAGAAAACTCTCGATAATAATCAATAATTCTGCTCTCAAGAATTTCAAAGTTTAAGTTTTCAAAGGATTGAATTTTGGAATTTCAATAGGGAATGGATCAAGTTTGGAACATTTTATTTTGAGAAATCAAAGGAAGAAAGGTAGGAGAAATTACGGATTCGAAGTGAACTTCGGCAATCTCCCGACTATCCTATTGTTTGGCTTGGATTTAGGAAAGTCCTAATGTTTATTTAATGTTTTAATCTTGCCAATTTTAATTAATTAGGGCTTATATTTATATGACAGAATCATACAAATAGCCTCGAAGATGTGAGGGTTTATGTCATATCAGACGACTACCTCGGAATCCTAAGACCAGTTAGAGCTTAATTTGCAATGCAAATGCCTAACGAAGGGTTGAGGATTTATGTTGCACTAGGAAAACTACCTCGAAGTCTTATGGCTTTGTTATTTAATTCTAGAAAAGTTTTGCTGAAGTAGACTCAGGTTTCTGTCGATGACGATGGCCGTGTCTGCCCGCCATGCTCCGAGCTCCTTGTTGTTGCAGAGGTTTAGTTTTAGAAATCATAAATCGGGGATGAGAAAAGTGTTTTGGTTCGGAGAAAATTTTAATTTCCAAGTGTTTTTTATGTTTTAATTAAAACAAATCTTAAAGTTGATTATAACGACACCGGTTAAGATCCCACGGTTCCATCCTTCCGGCATCATTATTTTTATCGGATTCACTTAGTCCAGATGAATTTGCTAAACTCAACTAAATGAGTTCCACACTATCATTTAGACCGTGGGAAATCCCGTTAGCAACACGAAGGTTACATCATCTGAGGTATTCCCGATCATCCAACAGAACGTTTTAATTTAATTGTAATTGTAGTTTTGTGTTCTGTTTGTGATTAAATTTTGAGTTGTTTTATATTTTGAATTGTTGTGGCGGTGAATTTTATCTTGCAATAACTTTTAACTTAGTTTTGGTTTCAGTTTTAGGGACTATCCTAAAGGTGTGGGTTTTCATGCAACAGTTGTTTATCATGCAAGAAAAGTAAGTGCGATGCGATTAAAGAAATTGCAATAATGTAAATTGCAAGAAAGTAAATTGCAATAAAATAAAAGCGTACCTGGAGGGTCTTCCCGTCATCCCAAGCTGCACTTAAAACACAATTAGAATATTTAAGCAAATTCCTAGGTAAAGCTAAGGTAAGGGTTATGGTTTTCTACCAAATTCCTAATCCTATAGCTAGTCATTTCCTATGACGTCTAGGTTCCTTGTGTTTTGGTTTGAAGACGATTTTCTTCATCAAAGAACAATTAAATTTAATTGTTCTTGTAAACATCCTATCATATTGAGAAAGTGTTTAAGAAGGATCTTAAACATCTTTTCAATATTTCTAGGATTGCTTTAAGTCCAAATGAATTCAATTACACAAATGAATTAATCGTCCAAGAATTTCAAGTTTTGTTGTTATCTTGCTCGATGAACTAGGATGTTTGAATGTCCTATAAGTGAAGTAACATTTCATTTAATATTCTGTTTAGGAGTTATGATAACTAAAGCTTTCGAGGGTAAATTGGTATTCAAATGGTTTGTGATTTAGTTTAATTTCAATTAATGGGTTAAAATTTGGAATAGTGTTCAAGTTATTTTAGATTTATTTTGAATTCTTTATGTCATTGGGGATGTTATATTTAATTCAACTTAATTTAATTTAATTTAATTTAATTGAGTTTTAATTCTATTTAATTCAATTTAATTCAATTTAGTTTGACTTAATGTTAACTTAATTTAGTTTGATTTGATTTAATTTTAATTTAATTTGATTTGATTTAATTTAATTTGACTTAAGTTAATTTAATTTAATTTAATTTAATTTAATTTGATTTTATTTATTTATTTAGTTTAATTTAATTTAATTTAATTTAATTTAATTTGTTTATTTAATTTAATTTAATTCAATCTTTAATTTAATTCAACTTTTAATTTTAATTTAATTTAATTTAATTCAATTCAATTTAATTTACTTAATTTAATTTAATTTTTAATTTAATTTTATTTTTAATTTTAATTGAAATTTTTAAAAGAGTTTAATAATTTAATTTTAGTTTAATGATTATGTCTTTTAATGTTTTGAATTTGAGTTATCATTTTAATTAAGAATTGAATATTAATGAGATAATTAATTTAGGGATTTTTAAATTAAAGAATAAATCTCTTCCTAATAATATCCCTATTTTAATAATTCTAATTTTATTATTCTTCCAAATTTAATCAATTATTTAATTAAGGTTTAATTATTTTAAATTGCTTAATGGGTTTCTACTCTTTAATTATTAAATTTCAATCATCCAAATCAGATTAGGATCAAATATTTTACTTGTTAATTTTTTTATTAAACCTAAAGTTTTAATTAAGGATTAAAATTTTAATTACCACTTTACCCTTTAAGCTTAATAATTTCATAACTCACTAAATTGAACTAAAATAAATTTGAAATTTTTATGTGACTTCATTCATATGTCAATAAAGACATGAGAGGAGAAAATGTGATTTTTCTATATTTAATTTATTTATATAATTATTTTTGGTAGAAAATAGAGATTTCCAAAAAAAATTTAATAACATGACCAAGGGAAAGTTTCTGCCCTTAAAAAAATTAGGGGACATTCCTAATGACCAGAGGAATGCTTGGACCAATTTTGGTGATTTTTTGAATTATATTATTTTTATTATAATTATTTTAAGTTTTGGAGTGTTAATTAATTTAAAAATAAAATAAATTTTGAAAAATGAATTTTATATTTTTCAAAAATCTCTCTGATATCAAGGAAATCAAAGAATCAAATTTTACAATTTTTTGAATTTTCTATGATTTATTATAATTATTTTAGTGAAAATGCTAGAAAATACATTTTTTTAATTTTAAAATTACCCTAGAGCTTTAAAATTTAATATCTCACTAAATAGACCTAAGAAAAATATGGGGTTTGTTTCTAAGTGATTAAAATTCAAAATGTGACATTTTGGTGAATTTTATTATTTTTGTGATTTTTATTATTTTTTAATTATTAAAAATATTAAAATAACATTAAAAATCAACTTTTTTAGAAAATTGAAATTATAATTTTCTTAAATTCCCCTAATATCAGAGAGGCTCCAAAACGAATTTAGTGAATTTTTGAAAGATATTTTGAAAGTTATGAATTTTTAAAGTTTAAAATGACTAAGTGGCTTAATCAACCCATTTAGTAGGGCTAACCAAGTCTAATTGACCTCAAACTTTTATGGTGGATTTCTCTGATCCTAAAGGTCAGTGGATAATTGATTTCACGTCAATTTGATGTATGGTTAGCTCTAATTAATTAGAGACCTATTTTGAATGTTTAAGCCAATTAGGGTTATTTTAAATGAACTAACTCAAAACCTATTTTTCCTAGGGTCCTCTGGTCATAAGGAACATCATCAAATTTTCCTAGAATTTATTTCACAACATGCTATTTATTGGAATTAAAATACTCAAAACAGTAACATGAACTTGAAAAATCAATAACTTTTCATAGGGATGACCTCTGACTTTGGAAAATTCAGGGAATGTTCCCAAATTTAGAGGCTTCAAAAGCCCTATGGTCTCATGCCATGGTGAATTGTATACATGCATGGAGAATTAAAAATATGCAGAGAGTAAATAAATTATTAAAAATAAAATACTTGATGAAATTAAGTAATTTCTTTTCCACATTATTCTCCTCTGTTCGCTGAGCAAGAGGGTATTTTTATTTAATTTTTATGATTTTCCTACACAAAGTTATGAATTTTTGAAGTTTAGGGAATTAAATAAATAGAAAATACCCCTAATTTTCTATTTATCCACGCGGCGCCGCGTCAACCTCGGCAGCTCCGAACGCACACGCGTCGCGCTCCCATTCGACGCCGCCATCCGAGTCGGCGGCTCAGGCCCCGCGGTTCTCGTACCGTCTCTCCGGTCCGACGCCATCCGAGCCGTCCGTCCGCGCGTGTATTGAATGGACGGCATCCGTTCATCGTCCCCGAGCGTCCTCACCCGAGAGCCGTCCACACTAAATCCCAAATATCTCACTCGATACTCGATGGATTTTCACGTTCTTATGCTCTATGGATTCGTCTTGAGAAGACGAACACATCTATACGATTTATATGGGATGAAATTCACGCAATAGAAATGGAGAATGTTCGAAGCTCGGGAAGAAGAGTGAGGCCATACCTTTGCTCGGAGAAGTGTGGCTTCGATCCGAGAGTTGTTGCACCTTCGATTGGATCCCGGCAAGCTCCGGATGAAGTCTCCTAGTCACGGTGAATTTCCTAGGTAGGATTTCGACCACGGCCGATCACAAAGCTTGGAGGCTGGAGCAATCGGGTGGCTCGGAGATGGGGCTTTTGCATGTGGAGACCTTCCCTTGGTACAGTGAAGGTGTAGAACCAATCAATTTGGGGATTGGCTCACTGTGGAGAAGTGTCCTGGTTTTGGGCCTAGATTTTAACTCTGAAATTGAGCTCATAGAGAAGAAATGGCAGGGGGATTTCAGTGGGGATCAAGTGCTCTGTGTATGGGGAGGAGTCTGGAACAATTTTGGCAGAGTTTCCTTAAGGTTTGTTTCAGCACCCCTCATGGCCGAGAGGGGTGGTGTTTAAATAGGAGAGGGTGGAGGGCCTCCGGGGAGAGTTAGGGCTTGGGATCAGCTGCTCTTGGCAAGAGAAGAACAGCTGCAATGGCCACCTGGGGATGGGGCGGCTCGGCAGGTGAGAATTCCAAGTTGGGCTCACATGTGAGCTCTCGGCCATGGTGTTTTCCGGCGACCCGGGTGTTGACCTCATTTTTGATGAGGTCTTCTCTTCTTCTTTTTAGTGCTTAGGATCTAGCCTTAGGCTTTTCCTTTGACTATCTTAGAGGACTAGAATTGGGACCCACCTTTTAGAAATTCAAACCACTTCTAAACTCCCTTCAAACTCCACAAACTTGACTATAGACCCCTAATCACCTAGAGGGTTGAAATCAAATGTGGAAGTTTAAAGGATGAGTTCCTATAGGACTCTTTGGCCTTAGGACTGCCCTGGGTGGCCTGGTCTGGTGAAGGGGCTGACTTACACATACACTACACTCATACACTACACTTTCACACACCTCCTAAAACCACACCCATACCTAACTTGACCTCCTGACTCATGTAGGTGATTCACATGGATGGTCCTTAACCCCTAAGCCCTTGGGTAAGAGGGTTAGGAACAACATAGTGAATGCCTCAAATGAGTCCCTTCATGGCTCATATGGGCTTAATATGGCTTCATGGCTCAACCAAAATGATTTTATTCCACTTACATTCACCTAATCTTCAATTTTCCAAATTTTCAATTTTTGACCCCCGGGACCCTACACCCGCTTAGCTTACCCAAAGCCCTTGAAACTACCCAAAATTTCCAAAATCACCTAAATTACCCAAAATTCCCCAAAATTAATCCCAGACATTTCCACATCACTCAAATTGATCATCCATACCCAAAAATACCAAAAATTCCAAGAAAACCTTCCAATACCCTCCAAATACCCAAAATACCCCTCTTGAACCAAAATCCCAAAAATTCAGAAAATTCCCAGAAAATTTCAGAAACTCTCAAATATTCCCAATTTCATTTTGTTCAACTACACCATGGGCCAATTTTGTCAATTTACCCTACTTTTGTCAAAACCCATAATTTAACCCATTTTAACCCTAAGTGAACTCAATGTCAAACCAAGCCTACCCAATTGACCCAAATTCTAGCCCAATTCAATTCTAAACTTCAATTAAACATTCCCAACACCAATCTAGACCAAACTCATGTCCAATTTGATTGACATTTGGATCCAATTTCACTTTTGGCCTTAAAGCCCAATTTGGACCCATAACCCAAACCTAACCCAAACTCACCCAATTCAACTCCAATTAACCCCAAATCTTTTCTAAATCTTCCTTAGCATCCCCACAAGCAAAACACTAACATGATTTGCCCAAAATTTAGACCCAAACCCCACTCAAATTCAACCCAAAGCTAAAAGGCCCAATTTTGACCTAAACCCAAACCTAACCCAAATGAGCCCAAACCCCAAAATCAAAGCCCAACCAAAGTCAAAACCTCTTTGAAACACTCCCATAAACATTTCTCAACATTAATTTTACATCAATTTCAACCCTAGCCAAACATTGGCCCAACTTGGTCCACTTTGAACTATATTGGCCCATTCACCAAAAGAGCCCAAATTCAACCCAATTCAAACCCAAATCACCCCCAATTTGCTTCAAGTCACTCATGACACCTCCATGAGCTAAACCCAACAATTATTTGGCCCAATCTCTTTACAAAATTCTCATCCATAAATTCATTTTTAAACTTAAAGGCCCATTCCTTAAACCATTTTAAAAGCCCATCTTTTACCACATCCAAAGGCCCAAAAATTGGTCTCAAAGCCCATATGACATTTCCCCTCATCATACTTTCAATTAAACTCAATACCTAAGTCCTAAATTCATCATCAAATCATTCCAAATCAAGTATCATACAAATTTCCATCAAATTACCAAAAATTCCTAAAACCCATTTTTATGAAATTGACCAAACTTTTTCCAAGCCAAATGTGAGCCATTGAGCCATGTACAAGCCACATGGAAGCCATGGAGACCACTTTCCACCTCACCAAGCCATTAATCGCAAGAAGAGGGGATCCTTTCCTAATCTTTCTTAAGCCTTTTTTTACCTTAAGCATATCACACTCTAAACCATGCTTTGCCACCTAATCTTTGATGGAGACTCCACCACACATGGGAGATTGACCCACCTGACCTCCTCAGCCCAAAACCAGGTCTTGGGGAGGTGCACCCAACCCATTTGCATGGGTTGACCAAAATAAGCTAAAATGGCCCCTTCCCCTTTCTACTTTGATTCAACCACTTTACACATGTCAAACCTCGATTGAATGCACCAAACCCCGACCACGACCCACCTGAACAAGATGGTGACTAATGCACAGCCGGCCGGCCACCGGTGTCGCCGGAAAACACCATGGCCGAGAGCTCGCATGTGAGCCGACTTTGGGATTCTACCTTGCTGAGGCCGCCCCATGCCTAATGGCCACCATGGCTGTTCGCCCTTGACCTAAGCAGCTGATCCCAAGCCCTAACTCTCCTCGTGAGGCCCTCCACCCTCTCCTATTTAAACACCACCCCTCTCGGCCATGAGAGGGTGCTGAAACAAACCTTAAGGAAACTCTGCCAAAATTGTTCCAGACTCCTCCCCATACACAGAGCACTTGATCCCCACTGAAATCCCCCTGCCATTTCTTCTCTGTGAGCTCAATTTCTAAGTTGAAATCTAGGCCCAAAACCAAGACACTTCTCCACAGTGAGCCAATCCCCAAATTGATTGGTTCTACACCTTCACCAGACGAAGGGAAGGTGTCCACCGACAAAAGCCCCATCTCCGGGCCACCCGATTGCTCCGACCTCTAAGCTTTGTGATTGGGCGTGGTCGAAATCCTACCTAGGCAATTCACCGGACCGGGAGACTTCATCCGGAGCTTGCGGGATCCAATCGAAGGTGCAACAACCCTCGGATCGAAGCCATACTTCTGCGAGCAAAGGTATGAGCTAATTCTTCATCCCGAAGCTTCGGAGATTCTCCATTTCAAATGCTTTAATTTCAATGCATGATCACCATATAGATGTATTCGTCTCTTCAATACGAATCCATAGAGTATAAGAACACGAAAATCCATTGAGTATCGAGTGAGATCTTAGGGATTTAGTGTGGACGGCTCTCGGGTGAGGACGCTCGGGGACGATGAACGGATGCCGTCCATTCAATACATGCGCGGACAGACGGCTTAGATGGCGTCGGACCAGGAGACGGTACGAGAACCGCGGGGCCCGGGCTGCTGACTCAGATGGCGGCGTCGAATGGGAGCGCGACGCGTGTGCGTTCGGAGATGCCGAGGATGACGCGGCGCCGCGTGGATAAATAGAAAATTAGGGGTATTTTCTATTTATTTAATTCCCTAAACTTCAAAAATTCATAACTTTGTGTAGGAAAATCATAAAAGTAAAATAAAAATACCCTCTTGCTTGGTGAACAGAGGAGAATAATGTGGAAAAGAAATTATTTAATTTCATCAAGTATTTTATTTTTAATAATTTATTTACTCTCTGCATATTTTTAATTCTCCATGCATGTATACAATTCACCATGGCATGAGACCATAGGGCTTTTGAAGCCTACGAATTTGGGAACATTCCCTGAATTTTCCAAAGTCAGAGGTCATCCCTATGAAAAGTTATTGATTTTTAAAATTCATGTTACTATTTTGAGTATTTTAATTCCAATAAATAGCATGTTGTGAAATAAATTCTAGGAAAATTTGATGATGTTCCTTATGACTAGAGGACCCTAGGAAAAATAGGTTTTGAGTTAGTTCACTTAAAACAACCCTAATTGGCTTAAACACCCAAAATGGATCTCTAATTAATTAGAGCTAACCATACATCAAATTGACTTGAAATCAATTCTCCACTGACTTTTAGGATCAGAGGAACCCACCATAAAAATTTGAGGTCAATTGGACTTGGTCAGCCCTACTAAATGGGTTGATTAAGCCACTTAGTCATTTTAAACTTTAAAAATTCATAACTTTCACAAAATCTTTCAAAAATTCACCAAATTGGTTTTGGAGCCTCTCTGATATTAGGGGAATTTAATAAAATTAAAATTTCAATTTTCTAAAAAAGTTGATTTTTTAATATTATTTTAATATTTTAATAATTAAAAAATAATAAAAATCACAAAAATAATAAAATTCACTAAAATGTCACATTTTGAATTTTAATCACTTAGGAATAAATCCCATATTTTTCTTAGGTCTATTTAGTGAGATATTAAATTTTAAAGCTCTAGGATAATTTTAAAATTAAAAAAAAATGTATTTTCTAGTATTTTCACTAAAATAATTATAATAAATCATACAAAAATCAGAAAATTGCAAATTTTGATTCTCTGATTTCCTTGATATCAGAGAGATTTTTGAAAAATATAAAATTCATTTTTCAACATTTATTTTATTTTTAAATTAATTAATGCTCCAAAACTTAAAATAATTATAATAAAAATAATATAATTCAAAAAATCACCAAAATTATTCCAAGTGGTCCTCTGGTCATTAGGAATGTCCCCTAATTTTCTTAAGGACAGAAACTTTCCCTTGGTCATGTTATTAAATTTTCCTTGGAAATCTCTATTTTCTACCAAAAATAATTATATAAATAAATTAAATACAGAAAAATCACATTTTCTCCTCTCATGTCTTTATTGACATATGAGTGAAGTCACATAAAAATTTCAAGTTCATTTGAGTTCAATTTAGTGAGTTATGAAATTATTAAGCATAAAGGGTAAAATGGTAATTAAAATTTTTAATCCTTAATTAAAACTTTAGGTTTTATAAAAAAAATTAATAAATAAAATATTTGATCCTAATCGGATTTGGATGATTGAAATTTAAATAATTAAAGGGTAGAAACCCATTAAGCAATTTAAAATAATTAAACTTTAATTAAATAATTGATTAAATTTGGAAGAATAATAAAATTGGAATTATTAAAATAGGGATATTATTAGGAAGAGATTTATTCTTTAATTTAAAAATCCCTAAATTAATCATCTCATTAATATTCAATTCTTAATTAAAATGATAACTCAAATTCAAAACATTAAAAGACTTAATCATTAAACTAAAATTAAATTATTAAACTCTTTCAAAAATTTCAATTAAAATTAAAAATTAAATTAAATTAAAAATTAAATTAAATTAAGTAAATTAAATTGGATTAAATTAAATTAAATTAAATTAAAATTAAATAAAATTAAATTAAAGATTAAATTAAATTAAATTAAATAAATAAATTAAATTAAATTAAATTAAAAAAACAAATTAAATTAAATTAAATGAATTAAAATTAAATTAAATTAAATTAAATTAAATTAAATTAAATTAAATTAAATCAAATTAAATTAAAATTAAATTAAATCAAATTAATTTAATGTAACATCAAATCAAACTAAATTGAATTAAATTGAAATTAAAATTAAATTAAAACTCAATTAAATTAAATTAAATTAAATTAAGTTGAATTAAATATAAGATCACCGAAGACATAAAGAATTCAAAATAAATCTAAAATAACTTGAACACTATTCCAAATTTAAACCCATTAATGGAAATTAAACTAAATCACAAACCATTTGAACACTAATTTACCCTCAAAAGCTTTAGTTATTATAACTCCTAAACAAAATATTAAATGAAATGTTACTTCACCCATAGGACATTCAAATATCCTAGTTCATTGAGCAAGATAACAAAACTTGAAACCCCGGACGATTAATTCATTTGTATAATTAAATTCATTTGGACTTAAAACAATCCTAGAAATATTGAAAAGATGTTTAAGATTTGTCTTAAGCACTTCCTCGATATGATAGGATGTTCATAAGAACAATTAAATTTAATTGTTCTTTGATGAAGAAAATCGTCTTCAAACCAAAACACAAGGAACCTAGACGTCATAGGAAATGACTAGCTATAGGATTAGGAATTTGGTAGAAAACCATAACCCTTACCTTAGCTTTACCTCGGAACTTGCTTAAATATTCTAATCGTGTTTTAAGTGCAGCTTGGGATGACGGGAAGACCCTCCAGGTACGCTTTTATTTTATTGCAATTTACTTTCTTGCAATTTACATTATTGCAACTTATTTAATTGCATCACATTTACTTTTCTTGCATGATAAACAACTGTTGCATGAAAACCCACACCTTTAGGATAGTCCCTAAAGCCGAAACCAAAACTAAGTTAAAAGTTATTGCAAGATAAAATTCACCGCCACAACATTTCAAAATATAAAACAACTCAAAATTTAATCACAAACAGAATACAAAACTACAATTATAATTAAATTAAAACGTCCTGTTAGATGATCGGGAATACCTCGGATGATGTAACCTACGTGTTGCTAACGGGATTTCCCACGGTCTAAATGAAAGTGTGGAACTCATTCAGTTGAGTTTAGCAAATTTATCTGGACTAAGTGAATCCGATAAAAATAATGATGCCGAAAGGATGGAACCGTGGGATCTTAACCGGTGTCGTTATAATCAACTTTAAGATTTGTTTTAATTAAAATATTGAAAACACACTTGGAAATTAAGATTTTCTCTAAACCAAAACACTTTTCTCATCCCCTGATTTATGACTTCTATAACTAAACCTCTGCAACAACAAGGAGCTCGGAGCATGGTGGGCAGCACGGCCATCGTCATCGAGCAAAACCCGAGTCTACTTCAGCAAAACTTTCCTAGAATTAAATAACAAAGCCATAGGACTTCGAGGTAGTTTGCCTAGTGCAACATAAACCCTCAACTCTTCGTTAGGCATTTGCATTGCAAATTAAGCCCTAACCGGTCTTAGGATTTCTGAGGTAGTCGTCCGATACGACGTAAACCCTCACATCTTTGAGGCTATTTGTATGATTCTGTCATATAAATATAAGCCCTAATTAATTAAAATTGGCAAGATTAAAACATTAAATAAACATTAGGACTTTCCTAAATCCAAGCCAAACAATAGGATAGTCGGGAGATTACCGAAGTTCACTTCGAATCCGTAATTTCTCCTACCTTTCTTCCTTTGATTTCTCAAAATAAAATGTTCCAAACTTGATCCATTCCCTATTGAAATTCCAAAATTCAATCCTTTGAAAACTTACACTTTGAAATTCTTGAGAGCAGAATTATTGATTATTATCGAGAGTTTTCTTAGGTGATTCCCGTCACTTAAGATGTAATTAACTATAGGGGCTTGCCCTTATAGGGAATTTTAAAGAACCTGAGTAATATAAACCCTGTTTAATGCTTTTATATTAAGCGGGGGAATTTGTCGGCTTATAAAATTGGTTCGCGGACCAAATGGATGTCACAAATCTTCTAGTTTATTTAATCGAGCCCCACCATCAAGCGGTGTGTCTATCCTTAGGGATAGATACACGGTTTGTGGTGCGGTGCTCGTTTATGTAAACTATTCGGGATGTGAGATCAGTTTGATTTCATATCTTAAAAATTTTCAAATTTAAAATTATTTTCAAAATTAAATACTACTTTTTCAAAACTCTTTATTTAAACTAAATCAAAAATTCGCCGACAACTTCTGTTAGGCGACCCCCTTTTCAAGATAAAACACACAACCTAAAAATATGCCGACATCAGGCGGCTGGCCGGCAGGCATGGGTCACCCTCAGGTCCAGGTGGGTCAGGACTGGAGGTTTGTGCAATCAATTGGCCATGGACATGTGTAAAGGGTTTGAATCAAAATGGAATGGGAAAGGGCTAGTTTTGGGTCTAAATGGGTCAACCCTTGGTTTTGGGTTAGGTTCACCCTCCAAGGTCAATTTGGGCTGAAGGGAAAGTCACTTGGATCAGCTTGATTAGTGGGGTCAAGTCACAATCCAAGTACAATTAAGTCTAAGCATGGTTTAGTGGAGTCATGGAAGTGGTTAATCACTCTTAAGAGAATATGGAAAGGGCCTCCTCCTCTTGCCATCTTGGGTATGGTGAGGTGGAAAGTAGATTCCATGGCTCTCATGGCTCCCATGTGGCTCATGCATGGCTTCATGGCTCACCTTTGGCTTGGGAAAAGTTAAGTCAATTTCATGGAAATGGATTTAAGAAAAATTTTGGTATTTTGATGGGAATTTGCATGGGGCTTAATTTTGAATGGCTTCATGATGAATTTTCAAACTTAGGGATTGATTTTAATTAAGGGCATGATGAGAAGAATTGTCATATGGGCTTTAGTATAAAATTTGGGCTTTTAGGAAGGTTTCATGTAAGTGGGCTTTTGGTTTAAAAAATAGATTTATGGATGGGAATTTTGTAGAATTTTGGGCCAAATAATTGTTGGGTTTAACTCATAGATGTGTCATGAGTGACTTGAAGAAAATTGGGGGTGATTTGGGTTTGAATTGGGTTGAATTTGGGCTCCTTTGGTGAATGGGCCAATATAGGTCCAAGTGGGCCAAGTTGGGCCAATGTTGGGCTAGGGTTGAAATTGATGTAAAATTAATGTTGAGAAATGTTTATGGGAGTGTTTCAAAGAGGTTTTGACTTTGGTTGGGCTTTGATTTTGGGGTTTGGGCTCATTTGGGTTAGGTTTGGGTTTAGGTCAAAATTGGGCTTTTTGGTTTTGGGTTGAATTTAAGTGGGGTTTGGGTCTAAATTTTGGGTAAATCATGTTAGTGTTTTGTTTGTAGGGATGTTAAGGAAGGTTTAGAAAAGATTTGGGGTTAATTGGAGTTGAATTGGGTGAGTTTGGGTTAGGTTTGGGTCATGGGTCCAAATTGGGCTTTAAGGCCAAAAGTGAAATTGGATCCAAATGTCAATCAAATTGGACTTGGATTTGGTCTAGATTGGTGTTGGGAATGTTGAATTGAAGTTTAGAATTGAATTGGACCAGAATTTGGGTCAATTGGGTAGGTTTGGTTTGACATTGGGTTCACTTAGGGTTAAAATGGGTCAAATGGGGGTTTTGACAAAAGTAGGGTAAATTGACAAAATTGGCTCATGGTGTAGTTGAACAAAATGAAATTGGGAATATTTGGGATTTTCTGGAATTTTCTGGGAATTTTCTGAATTTTTAGATTTTTGGGTCAAGAGGGGTATTTTGGGTATTTGGAGGGTATTGGGAGGTATTTTTGGAATTTTTGGTATTTTTGGGTATGGATGATCAATTTGAGTGATGTGGAAATGTCTGGGATTGATTTTGGGGAATTTTAGGTGATTTGGAAATTTTGAAAAATTTAGGTAATTTCAAGGGCTTTGGGTAAGCTAAGCGGGTGTAGGGTCCCGGGGGTCAAAAATTGAAAATTTGGAAAATTGAAAATTTGGAAAATTGAAAATTGGGTAAATATAAGTGGAATAAAATCATTTTGGTTGAGCCATGAAGCCATATCAAGCCCACATGGGCCATGAGGGGACTCATTTGAGGCATTCACTATGTTGTTCCTAACCCTCTTAGCCAAGTGCTTAGGGGTTAAGGACCATCCATGTGAATCACCTACATGAGTCAGGAGGTCAAGTTAGGTATGGGTGTGGTTTTAGGAGGTGTGTGAAAGTGTAGTGTATACGTGTAGTGTGTGTGTAAGTCAGCCCCTTCACCAGACCAGGCCGCCAGGGCGATCTAAGGCCAAAGAGTCCTATAGGAACTCATCCTTTAAACTTCCACATTTGATTTCAACCCTCTAGGTGATTAGGGGTCTATAGTCAAGTTTGTGGAGTTTGAAGGGAGTTTAGAAGTGGTTTGAATTTCTAAAAGGTGGGTCCCAATTCTAGTCCTCTAAGATAGTCAAAGGAAAAGCCTAAGGCTAGATCCTAAGCACTAAAAAGAAGAAGATAAGACCTCATCAAAAATGAGGTCAACACTTCAGCCCAAATCCTCAACACCACCTCTAAAGAATGGGTTCTAGACTCTGGTACGATCTAAGACAACTTCAACCAGCTACATATCATGGGAAGGAGCAAGTCCTGGTGTGCAACAGACAAACCGTTCCAATTCAGCATAAAGGTGATGGACTTTTTCCCACTCTAAATCATAAGCTCAAACTCTCCTAAACTTATCATACACCTATTCTCTTTCGAAATCCCCTATCTATCGACAAACTAAAAAATGATAAAATTGTCGTAATGTCATTTAATCCTCATTACTTTGTTATTTTTTATCCTCAAAATGAATAGATTCTTCTCCAAGGATCCAGCTCTAATGGACTTTGTTGTACTTTAGCATCTACCTATCTAAGTTGAATTATGGCAACGATGATTTGGACATCAACAACCGGCCACTATGGTAGCCATATCAAAGTGTCACTCTCTTCCCATATTTTCTAGCTCAAATTTATGTATTGCATGAAATATTACAAAGAGCCATAAACAATTGTTTGTGTATGGCATAGGACATTAATATAGATGTCTAGAACTTATTCATAGTGATGTGCCTCCCTAATTACTTCTTATCAAGGTTTTATATATTATATTGCTTTTATTGATGAATTCTCAAAATTCAGTTGAGTATTCTCTGTTAGTGTAAAATATAATAAAATAAGCATTACTATTACCTTAATTAAATCAAGTCAACATCAGTTCAATATCATGATCAAAATACTTTCATCTATTGGAGGGAAAGAAAATAATAATAGCACCTTAAATAATTTTCTCAACCATTGGCATTCAACATCAATATTCATGTCCCTACAAACCTGAGCGAAATGGTGCCATCAAAGGGAAGCATCGACATTTCATTAGGACAACCAAAGCCTTACTATATCAAGCACACCTCACAAAAAAATTCTAGTTCAACAGCCTCCAAACCATCACACAAATCATTAATTGTATGCCTCCATGAAACACATCTCACATATCATCCTATGAACATATTCATCATTCCCTCCATCCTATAGTAATCTTCTTCTCTTTAGATGTTATTGTTATCCTGGGCAAAAACCTCAAAACTCTCATAAATTTGAACCAAGATTTATCACATGGCTTTTTCTTGGTTATTCTCTTCAATGTAAAGAGAAAAAATATGTCAATCCCTCTACCAACAGAAAAATCATAGCCTGCCATGTTGTCTTCAATGATCATAATTTCTTAATCAAACTCCTCATCATTCACAACTCCACCTATCAGTTGTCCCACTTCTTTAAAAATTACACCTTTATCTTAACACCAACTACCTCCTTACCTCCATCAATTCCATTTTCGCCTCCTAATCCACTAGTGTTATTTTCTACATCTCCACTCCATAATCCCAACCCACTTTTCTACACCACCAATATCTAATTCTCAACCTAAACCAGACATGCTTCCTCTTCCTTCCCATCATATGATAACTCGTCCAAAAAAGGGTATCCTCAAGCTAATAGAAAAGCTTAATCTTTTACACCAAATCCAAATGCCAGCCGATCCTATATTATACATTTAGGCAACATTCTCATTTGCAAAAGGCCATGCAAAAGGAGTTTAATGCTCTTCAGAGGCAAGGAACATCTGTCCTGGTTCCTCCTCCCTCTAATCAAACAATTCTAGGTTCACAATGGATATATTCTTCCAAAGTTAACTCTCAAGAAATTGTTACTCAAAACAAATTGAGACTTGTTGCCCAAGTTCACTCACAAGAAGTTGGTATATCCTATCAAGATTCTAAACTTCCTACTATCCACATACTTATTACCTTGCTTCTCCACTATAAATGGAACATACTCTAATTTGACAATTCCAAAGCATTTCTCTATGGTGATCTTAATCAAACACTGTATATGAAACAGCCTTCGGGGTTTCATGATCCACAATTATCAAACTATTTACGACTAGTCAAGAAATCATTGTATGGTTTCTTACCTTCTCTAAATTCTTTCTTACAAGGGGTTTCAAAATCAGCAAAGTGGATCCCTCGCTGCTTATAGAAAACCACAATACTGAACCTATTTTGTTTTTCTGTACGTGGATGACATCCACATCATCGGCAACAATCCTAAACTCATCTCCAAGCTAACAGCCACTATGGCTACCCTATTCCAACTCAAAAAACTTGGCATAATTAAATGCTTCTTGGGAATTGATGTTCAAATGACTAAAAAGCACTATTTCCTCAACCAACAAAGGTACGCATTTCACTTAACTGAATCTGTGGGAGATAAGAAATGATAAACCATCAGCACACATTTCCCGTGAAACCACCAACGACTACCATCCAAGAAGCTCCATTTCACAATCCCATAATGTATTGTCAACTGATAGAGGCCCTTCAATATCTAAGTGTGACACGCCTGGACATTGCATATGCTGTTAATTGTCTATTCCAGAAGATGAAATCATGTATGAACTCTGATTACAAGTAGCTGATTCATCGTTTTTTGTTCTCTAAAGTCAACGAGTGACTTTGGCATGCTTGTTGAACCAAGAAATCTTGAACTCACATTCTATGCTAATGCTGATTCGCTAGGGGACCCCTTCGACCGCAAATCTACAACTGTGGTTTGTTCATTTCTTTGTAATACTCGTATTTCCTAGCAAGTGAAGGAACAACTCACGGTTGTTAGATCCTCAAGAGAAACCAAATATGGTGCTTTAGCCATAGCTACGACTGATGTACTGTGGCTTAGGCGTCTCATTGAAGAATTTGGTAACCCTGTAATATAGCCTATGTGTCTTTATTGTAACAACATCTCCGCAATATCTAACTATGAAACCCATTTTTCAGGTGAGGACTAAACACAGAGACTAATCACTACTTTCTTCATGACCACATCCAGCTTAATAACATTCAACTTCAACACATTCAATTTTAACATCAATTGGTGAGACATTCTTTCCCAAAGCTCTTCACAAGAACCAGTTTCGAGATCTTCTCACCAAGTGCGGTTCTACCACAATCTCTCAACATGCAAGAGGATATTAGCCACAATACACATAATGGTCCCCAACAATCATAACACCACTACCATAACCATATGAGGAGGTTTACTCATTACATCTCACACCTTACTCTAGAATATTACTCTATACTGTTGTAGAAAGGTAAAATGAAAACTGCCTTCTCCCTCGGGTAAAATAATTGTTTTAACTTCTTCCTACGAGGAACAACCTTCTTCTCACTGTTCTAAATAAGACTTTTTATGTTAAAATATTTATCTCATTATCTTATTTGATTGTGCTGACAAAAAAAAAGATTATAGCAATCAAATTTGAATCTTATTTTTGTACTATTCCATACGTAACATATTAAAATATGTAGTTTTTTGAGGAAATATTTTAATCGTCAAGTTGACTTCCCTAGTAAGTGACAATTCGTTGATAGAAGACTTTGTTTGATATTGCATAAAAGTTGCAAAACATAATAAAATTATTGCCTCTAGCTCGTGCGGATACAAAATCAGTCATGTCGTGCTTTCAGAGAATTTTAAAAAATTTAGGAGTCTAAAATCATGGTTAGGTTACCGGCTTACTCCACATATTACCAAAATATTAAGATTTTATTATTATTTCTAGATGGTACGCTGTTGTTCATACGTGCAGATTTAAATAAAAACAAAATACTGCAAAAATTTATCGATAATATATAAATATATATATTTGTTAGATCTCCAATATGTCTAATAAATCATACCTAAAGAATAGAGTGTAAAACAGGAGAAAAAGAGAAAGAAAATGAGTAAACAATAAAGAATTAGCTATTTGAAGAGTGATTGATTTACCTTTACAATAAAAATGACCCACTATTTATAGGTAATGCGGTATTAAACATAAAAATATTGCCCCTATTTTTTATCGGATCTAGAAAATATTCTAGGTTCATAATAAATGAATCTATGGCTTGGCTACCCTTCCATTCTGTCAGTTCAGTTTGGCAGCTCTTGGATCAACAAGGCCAGATTGGTCGTCTCTATTTAGTTGAGGGTAATAGGTCGACTTTAGCTATCTTTAGGTATATTGTACCCTCACTTGGTTTGCTTGAGTTAGCCAGTCAGCTACTTCAGTCCAATTGTTAATAGTCGACCCCTGGAATTGGCAATTTTATGTTTTGGAGGAGCTTAGGCTGTCGAGCAGAGGGTGAATCACCATAATCTAACCTGTAGAACATCTTTTAACTCGATGCTCGTCTAATGTATTTTTGTAGCATGTCATAATGAGAAACATTGGACTTGTGAGGAACCTTTAGGGGCTTTTACGAAGCGGCCGGTGTTGGAATGAAAGTCTAAATGATGCTCTATCTCATAGTAAGACAGATCGTAATCTTAGGCATGAGTGGAAAAAGCTCGGCTAGCTTTGGTTCCTGACATAGAAGAATTGAAGTTGGTTAATTATGTTCTATAGCCTTTGAGAGACAGGGCCCTAAGCCATCCCTCAGTGGGTCGTCCTTGGCAGCTTTTTCTCTAAGCCTATTGAATTTTTGCGTGATTCATGTTGACATATTTCTGACATACATATTTAGTTCGCTGACTCTCTTACTTCTTGAAAGTAATGATGTGATAAGAAAAAGAGAGTTTAATAGCAGAAAGTAGATTCATTTATTTAGTGATCAGTACTTTAATAAATGAACTCTCTGAATTTTCATTTCCATGGTGTTTTATAAATAGGGTTTGGTTAGCGCTTTCGCTAAATATTGGACTTGTGAGGAATCTTTGGGGGCACTTATGAAGCGGCCGGTAGTGTTGCAATGAAAGTCTAAACGATGCTCTATCTCATGGTAAGACAGATCGTAATCTTAAGCAAGAGTTGCAATTGCTCGGCTAGCTTTTGTTCCTGGCATAGAAGAATTGAAGTTGGTTAATTATATTCTATAGCCTTTGAGAGACAGGGCCCTAAGCCATCCCTCAGTGGGTCGTCATTGGCAGCTTTTTCTGTTAGCCTATTGAATTTCTGTGTGATTCATGTTGACATATTTCTGACATACATATTTAGTTCACTGACTCTCTTACTTCTTGAAAGTCATGATGTGATAAGAAAAAGAGAGTTTAATAGCAGAAAGTAGATTCACTTATTTAGTGATCAGTACTTTAATAAATGAACTCTCTGGGTTTTCATTTCCATAATGTTTTATAAATATGCTTTGGTTAGCGCTTTCGCTATCACTTTTTTTTAGGGTTTACCTCTAAGCTGGTCAATCTCACAAATAACTTCATAGTGAGGACCAAGGATTTATTAAATTGATTCACTCAGTGATGAAATATTGGAGAACTATTTTGATAATTTTGTGTTGAAGTTCCGCTTTGAGAAAGATCTTGAGAAGAAGAAGCAACTAGAGGGCTCTAGCCTCCCAGAAGGTGACAAAAAGATAGTGGAGGAAGAGATTGGGAGAAGGAAGCTAGCCTGAGGGAGCAAAGAAACTCAGAGGAAAAAGAGAACAACGAAAGGAGGCATGTCCGAAGGTGCAAGATGGGTTAAGCAACTTTGGTACAAGAAGAAAATGTGGAAGATCATGGAGATGAGGTTGAATCTTATGAATCACTAACCATTATAAAGAAGGAGGGAAGTAGGGCAGCGAACTGCCCGTTGGTGAACTAGACTGTGTTCCTGTTACGGCTCCCAATCAACAGGCTGACATTCCTTCTCAAAGAATGATTAGAGTTCATATGCCTAAGGAACTGATGGCTCCAATTCTAGAACCATGCCTTGGAAGTGAAAGCACAAGTTCCACACAAGTCCACGAGACTACGGTAGTAGAACCAGAGTTGTGAGAAGGACTGCATGCACCCCATCAATGCCTGGTGAGAGTTACTCTCCATTCAATTTTCTAAATTATATAAAGTTCTGAGTATGTGAATATGTTATTTTTTTGTTAGAAATCTCTTTTTTTCACTAATATTAGTTTGTTGATGAAGCTGAAGCTAACCTAGGTGTTGATTGATTGTTGTTAGGTGCCACTCAAGTTGTAGTTCTTGGAGTAGATTAGGGCACCCCGACCCAGTGCAGAGCATAGGGAAATGATCAATACCCATATTATCCCTCAACAAGGCACCTCAAGAGGAAATGGTGGTCTACTATTGGAGGCAGAGGTAAAAGAGTTTCCGGAGGAGCTGGATGCTTTAAGGCAGGAGCATTTATTGGAGCTGACTACTTTTCGAATTGAGCTAACTTAACATCAATCAAATTTCTTAGTCCTACAAGTTCAAGACCCTACAAGTTCAAGACCAAAACAATAATATAGATAGATTTACGTTTGGCAAGGGTGTGTTGTACATGAATCTTCTTCGGATGGGACTTACATTTCTTGAGGTGGCAAAGGAACCACAACTATCATATTTTTTATTTGACAAAACTATACATTTAAATTAATTAAAAAAATACTAATGCATTTATTTTTGTCTCTTAATTTTTTACCAATATGATCTGGATTATTGAAAGTGAGGTGTTGTTTATTTTGCAGCATTTCAATGTCTTCTAGAGCCTTATATAAAATGGATGAGGGTTGTATCCTTCAATACATATGGTTTCTTTTCCTCCCTTCAATTGGTTATGCTTCTATGGCTTCTTCACATTTTGTCTGAATTGCTAAGAGATACTCACCTATATAATTAGGGATGCTTCTTATAGCTGATTGATCCTTCCTGACTCCAATCGATGTTCTATTAGAATGCTTACATATTTAAAGATGGAATCCACATGTGTGTTATGGTTTGGTCAAACTCAAATTCCATCAGATCACTCGAGAACAAGATAAAAGATTTGAAGAGTAGGTTCGTTCTAAGTTTAGCCCATGACTGTGGAAACTAGACTTGTTTGACTGAGGCAGTTGGGGAGGTGGGGGCTATCTTTATGAGGACAAAGTTTGTGCCTACCTGGATTCGGGGCCATGCTTCAACTATGAAGGAATGTCAGTTGCCTGTGGTGAAATACACCATCGTGGTGGTTATAAATAAGTTCCTAAACCCGACCAACTATGGGACGATGAAGGAAGCACTTCAGATTAGGTCTAGGATGGGCTAGACCTAAGGGATTAAATTAAGTCTAAATTAGGTTAGACTTAGTGTTCAATTTTGGGTGTAATATTAGTTAGATCTAAAAGTTTAAGATAGATCTAATTTAGTTTTGACCAAGGGTTCATGCTTAGTTGGGTCTAGCTTAGTTTAAACTTAGGATTTAGGTTAGGTCTTGGATGAGTTAGACCTAAAAGGTTGAGTTAGGTCTAATTTAGTTTAGACATATGGTTTGGGTTAGCTCTATTGTTAGTTTGACCCAGGATTTAGGATATAGATCTAATTTAGGTTAGACCTAAAGGGTTTACGTTGTGCCTAATGTGAGTTAGAGCCAAAAGTTTAGAGATAAATTCAATTTGGGGTGAACATAGGGTGTGGGTTGGGTCTAGTTTGGGTTAGACCCAAAAATTTAGGGTTAGGTTCAATTTGAGTTTAAATCAGGGATTGGATTCGGTCTAGTGTGAGTTAGACCTAATGGTTTAGGGTTAGGCTCAATTTAGGTTGAGCCTAGGGTTTGGATTGGGTCTAATTTGAGTTAAACCCAAAACTTTAGGGTTAAGTTCAGTTTGAGTTGACCCTAGGGTTTGGATTGGGTCTAAGTCGAGTTAGATTCAATTGTTTAGGGTCAGATTTAGACCTGATTAGGTTTTTTACTTAAGCCTAATTAGGTTGAGTCCAACTATGAACCCATTAGGACAGGCTTAACTTAAGTTAAGTTTACACCAGGTTTAGGTTCAAATTGGGCTGATTCTAGGTCATTAAGGGCAACCTCATATTCAAGAGGAGTAACCATGGTGTTAATCTCCTAAAACCAAAGCCTAGGGCTAGCTTAGTGTCTTAAACCAAATTTGAGAACAATTTGGGCTAAACTGTAAATTTTCAATTTGCCCTAGCTTCCTAAATTTAATTTTAGAATTTTCAACTATGGAAAATAACATTTTAGGGATCAATTCTGTCCACCTGAATTTTTCAATTAATATCAAGTTTTACTTTCCCATTTCTATATTTCTTATATTTATTTTTCAAAATAATATATATTTGATAGGAAATTAGCCACTTAAATTTTAAAGAAGACATCTAACTTTAAAGAAGTAAAGAAATGTCTCCAAGGGTGGGGGAACAATTACTGAAATGTTCATTTTACTGAACTTATATTTAATTTTTAATAATTAAAACCTTTCTTGGAGAATTTAATTAATTAAAAATTAACTGTAAATTATTTATTTTCAATTTCATTTTTAGTATTTTCCCCTTTGTTTTATAAGTTTAGAGGTATTTTTTATTGTGATTTTTTTGTACAAAGTTATGAATTTATAAAGATTTATATTTTTTTAGAATAAAATAAATCAAAAAATCTAATTTATTTACTTATGTAAGTCAACATCGCATCATCCTCATCCCGGTGGAAAATCCACGTGGCTTCTCCTGATTCATGGCATTTTTTCGCAAGTGCTAGGGTTGCTCACAGTCCGATCTCCTCGTTCCACATGGTTTAGTGGTTCGACCCGATCTCCGCTATCCATTTCTAACATAGAATTGGATAACGTCCATTCATCACCCCTATGAGACAATGAACCTAGCCATCAATGATCAAGACCTAATATCTTGCTTGATTTTCAACAAAATCACTCATGATTTGTTCTTATAGCTTCATCTAATCAAGTTGAAGCTATCCATATGACTAGGTGGACATCCATTGTTCATCTTCTTCAGAAAAAACCATACATGATTCTAAATTTTGGTAATTTGACCCATAACTTGTCCAAATGGGTGTGACATTGATTAGGCTTAACGGATACGATCACCTTGACTCCACGAAACACCTCCTTGCTCGAATTTGATCTAAAATTGGCTCTAACTAAGGCTAGGTCAATGGGTGGCTTGGGTTGGTGTTGGAATGGGTTTGAGGGCACATCGCGTAGTACTTAATCAGATATCATCCATTTATCGACAACCAGAAACTCTCACCTTGAGAATCCACCAGTTGGTACACTCCGCTAGAGTAAAGTCTCTCCACCATGAGTGGTCCCTCCTAGGTTGGTTCAAAATTTCCACTTATCTTGCGATGTGCAAGAGTAGTCCTTTTAGGAACAAGAACAAGCTCACCAACTTTGAACAACTTAGGTGGACCAATTTGTCATGGGCCTGAATCATTTTTGTTAGGTAGAGTTTTAAATTCTGTTGTGTGAGTAATCTTTTCCCTTTGAGGCTTACTAATTCTGCAAGTCGGAGCTTGGCATTGTCTTTGGTTGTAATTTGATTACCGATGGTGATTATGAGTGACGGTAGCTGAACCTCTAACAGAAGCACTGCCTCGAACCCGTACATGAGTACCCAAGGTGTAGACTGTGTTGATGTTCTGACAGTTGTTATGTATGCCCTTAAGGCTTATAGTAACTTCTCGTGCCATCCTCTTTTCTTGTCGTCAAGCATTTTTCTCAAAATCTGCACATGTGCCTTATTAAAGGATTTTGACAAGCCATTTTCTCTAGTGTAGTATATGTTAGAGTATATCTAATCTATCCCATGTCGTCTGACAAAGTTATTGCTTTTGGTGCCCTTAAAGGCGGACCCGTTATCTGAAATAATTCTGTGTGGTACACCGAAGCGGCAAACGATCAGATTTTTTCTAAAACTGTAAGACCTGCATTGTAAATTCTCGTAACGACACTAACATTGCTCATTTTGAGAAATAGTCCATAGCTCCAAGGATAAACTTGTGTCCTTCTGAAAATGGAGGGTCTATCGGACCCACTATTTATGTGCTCCAACACTCGAATGGCCACGACGTGACCGTGGCGTGTAGAACATTTGGAGGTTGGTGCAAGACCACTCCATACACTTGGCACTAATGACATTTCTTACTATATCCATGCAGTCTATCGTCTTTTGATCTTCAATTTCATTTTTGGCCCTGACCGGTGTGCTCTACACAATCTGACATGTACTTCTTTGATGGTATTTTATGTTTCTACTTTGCTCAGACACCTCGACCACATCTGATCAAATGATCTTCTGTAAAATGTTGTTGATTAAGGCATATAAAGTTGCCATCTTCTGAATTTAATGCGCTACTGACTAGTCTTCTAGAAGTTTTTATGTTTACAAATGTACTATTAATGGCCGACGCCAATCTTCTGTATCGTCTGCCATTGTGGCCACCACTTCTTCTTCTTCAAGCTTATGTAAACTATCGAGGTCGATCTGTAAGTAAACCTAACATCCTTGTACTGTAATATCTATGGAATTTTCTTGTGGACAAGCTAATTGTTTAGCAATATAAGCTAAAGCGTCAACATGGGCATTGTCTGCTCAAGGAATCTTATAGAACATCATGTTGGGAATTTGATCCAGCAATTTCATTGTATATCCGTGGTATTCTTCTAATCATGGTTTCAAAATTTTATATCATCCCGCTACTCGCAAAATGACGAGTTTTGAGTCGCCATAAATATCAGTGTTCATTATTCCTATTAATAATGCCAATTCTAATCCCATTATCAGTTCTTCGTATTCTGCTTCATTGTTAGTGCACGACTCTATCAGGTGATTGGAAAACCTTAACATTCCTTGTTTCGGTATAGTGAAGATCAAACCAATTCCTACTTTTCTTGGTATCACTGTTCTGATCCTTTATCTCTTATGGCTAACGAAGCTCCATCGAAGTACAGTTCCCAATGTCTGACACGTAGCGGTTCCACTTACATTATCTATTTGTCTAGTAGGTCGTCATTAAGAGGGGACTCAGCTGGCAGTGGGTGTGCTTCAAGGAATTCTGTAAAAATTTACCCTTTGATAGCGCGAAAGGGCATAAACGTTATATCAAATTACAATAAAATATCGACCACCTTGTTAAACGTTTGGAACGTTTTGGCTGGGGCATCAAATAATGCAATGAATTAACTTTAGAAATCAGGTTAACCGTATTAAACAACAAGTAATGCCTAAGCTTTTGAGCGGCAAAAACCAAAGCTAGACAATGTTTTTCAACAGAAGGATACTTTACCTCTGCCAGTATTAGACGTTGACTCTAGTAGTAGAGTATGTTTTCCTTACCATCATCATTGCCTCAAGAAAGTAAGGCACCGAGGGACTCGTCTAAGGCCACAGTATAAAGTATCAATGGTCTACCCGAGATAAGGGCTGCCAAAACTGGAGGTCTCGTTACATATTATTTAATATTTCAAAAGCTAGTTGGCACAGCTCTTCCCAAATGAATTTGACAACCTTTCAAAGTAAATTCGAAAAGAGAAGGTACCTTTCTGACAGATTGGAAATAAAGCTTCTTATGTATACCAATTTTCCTTGAAAAGAATGTAGTTGCTTCTAGGATTTAGGAGGCATTTCTAACTTCTTTAATATTTTCTAGGTCAATTTTGATTCACCAATTACGAACAACGAATCCTAGAAATTTCTGAGAGATAACGCTGAAGGCGCACTGTAAGGGATTCATCTTGAGATTGTATTATTATGATCCTCAAATCATATAAAATTTTATCACTTTGCTCTTAATGACCAATTCGTCCACGTAGCATTCAACTTGGTTGTAAAGGTGTTCATCAAAGATATTTGTCATTGTTCTTTGGTAAGTTGCTCTAGCGCTCTTTAGACCAAATGACATCATGGTGTAGCAGTAGATCCCAATAAGCATTCTGAAGGCTGTAAGTGTTGCATCTTATGGAGCCATCTTCATTTGATTGTAACCTTACAAACCATCCATGACAAAGAAGATATCGTGTGACGACATAATGTCTACCATTAACTCCGGTTTCAGTAGTGGAAACTCATCTTTTGGACATGTTTTATTTAAATCCCTAAAGTCTACACACAATTGTGTATGTCAGTTCTTCTTCTTAACAGGTAAAACATTGGCCAACCATATGGGGTATTGTTCTTCCCGCACAAACTTAGTTTCTATTAATTTTTTCACCTCAGCTATGACTTGCTGTTTTATATCGAGAAGCATTATTCTGGGAGCTTGCTTCATTGGTGTCATTTCTCGATCTACTTTAAGTCGGTGGACTGCAACCTCTGGAGATAATTTTGAAATTTCTTCATAGCTCTAAGCGAACCAATCTCTGAATTCTGATAATAACCTGATCAAATCCGGAGATTCTTTTTCATTGGGTAGTGAACTTATAAAATTTGGTCGAGGCTGCTCTTTAGTTCGTCGACTATTGATTTATTTCTTCTTAAAATTCTAGAAGAGCATCATCTATCGTAGCATCTTCAAATTCATCTTGAATGTCCTGGCAATCTTCATCTTACATGCTAATAACAACCATGCAAAATTTTGAATCATTGACTGGTCCTACCATACCAAGCCCAAGACCTTCTTTTGAATTGAGATTTTGTCCTTTTACATTTCATTATTTTTAAAATAATTGTAACTTATCTTTTGGTATTTGCTTTGGCACATATCCTTGATGAATTAATTGTTGTACAAATGGTGAAAAGTAACCAAAAGGTAATTTCATTAACTCATTTGAATTGTTTTCTTCAAAAATTATAGAAGGTTTAGAAGTAGAAGGAGATGCCCATTAAAACTTGATCGATTTAAAACCACCACTACGAACTTCCTTAACCACCATACTCTTAATCTTTTGAGGATCGATAGAAGTTAGGGTCATGGCTTGCACATAATGGTTAATCTCATCATAGATTGATTCATATTCATTCATTTATGTGTCCTCCAAAGTGATTTGAACTGAGGCTCTTCTGATTTATGAACATTGTTACTATTCTGAAGTCAAACTATTTGGAGCTTCCTTCTATGTCAATGTTGATTGTTGGCTATGTCCGTTTAATAATCTGATGTTTTCTCTCTCGCCCGTGTCCCCGGCCTTGATCTCAGATACGAGGGCTAAGAGAAACCCCAAAAAATTGCTTCAAAGGAGTGGTGGTAGATCGTTTAAGCGCAGTTGAATGGTCCAGCTCTGGTTATCCTTTTGATTCTTCAGTCTCATTTGGCACACTTTCTCTTGAAAATACTATTTTCTTTGTGGGAGGATAAGAGGTGGCGTCTTCATGAATACCCACATCATTTATTGGGAAAGGTTGTAAATCTTCCTTTATGCAATGTTCTTGTCTATCTTTGTAGTACTTGTTGCATTGGTGAAGCGACGATGAGACCATATTTACTCATGAAGCCACGGTCGACCAAGCAGGGTGTTGAATGATGTTTCTGCATCGATGACATGGAATTTTGCGGTTATTACTAGATTTTCAACTTTCATTTACAGTGTTATAGATCCGAGGGCACTTTCTCCTTTCTGATTGAAAACTCTTAGCATCATCTTATCCGTAGAGAGACTCCACACTACCAATCAAATGCTATCCCTCACAAACTGCTAATGAACTGTCAGAATAACAAGGCTTCACTTTCTCTTGTGTTTCCACAACTGGCACTAAATTGTGTTATATGCTGACAGGCATTTTCTGTCCCTTCAAATGTCATGAAAGTAGAGGGCACAAATCCTTCGGGGTAAGGCACGACACCGAACTCCTCCGAGTAGGGTCTACTGTTTAAAATGGATGTCCCACCTTTGGACTGGGCCAAGGCCTCCCAAACTTATTGTTTGACCATCTATTTGACATCTTTCTCGTATAGACTCAGAGTTGAATCCTTTTTT
Source organism: Papilionanthe hookeriana x Papilionanthe teres (assembly GCA_022702705.1). Classification (NCBI taxonomy): domain Eukaryota; kingdom Viridiplantae; phylum Streptophyta; class Magnoliopsida; order Asparagales; family Orchidaceae; genus Papilionanthe; species Papilionanthe hookeriana x Papilionanthe teres. The sequence goes on along the minus strand of CM040439.1, from coordinate 49,477,690 downwards.
GGTGGCTCATCTTCCTTAGTAGAACTGACCTCTCTTATTTCATCTGTGATATGTATGATTTTAGGCTGATTGAAATCTGGAAATGTTACTGGTCGTGACTGTGACTATCCATGCATTGTGGTAATGGCTGTAATAGCGGTGGCCATCTCTTCCATCTTCTTCTCCAGGTGATTAATTTGTTCATCTATTGATAAAATGACCATTTGAAACTCATTCATGGCATTCTCCTCACTAAAATCATCGCACAAAGACGACGTGAAACCGATCTCAACAACATTAATCTCCATGAACTCTTCCACCATGTAATACGACAGGTAATATCCTTCATTGTTGATGTCTAGTCCTCGTTCTCTTGGTAATTCTGAAATCTCCGCTAGGAGCTTTCAAACTTTATCATCGATTGATTTCTATTTAATTAGTTTCAGATCTGTAGGCTTCCCTTGACTTTTACCTCTTTCTGCAACTGACTCAAAAGCAACAACGGTAGTGGCAATGGGAATATTAGATGCATGATTCATCTTATGATTCACAAACATTTCCGAATGTAATGGTGCAACAACCTTCGATATCCACATCCTCCTCTTAAAATCGGTGCCATGAGACAAAGTGTCTCGGGTGGGACATCAGAATTGTGTGAAGAAGCGTGCTCCCTAGGGTGTATACCATGTACAGAAGCAAACAATCCTCTATTGCTCTTCTTCTTTTGGAATTCCTTATAATTATTGGTTGACGGTACTTTTGGACCCAGCTGAAACTTGACTGATCTGGGCTCTACAGGCATTGGAGCGACGGTGGTAGAATATGTAGTGGTAACATCAACACCCTTCCTTAAATGGTATTTGATAGAAACACGTGCTGATAAGGTGACCGAAATATTCTGTGTCAGAAGGATGAGTTTTTCCTTTTTCTTTATCTAGTTCTCCATTCTTGGGGATATTGCACAGCTCATTCTCTTAAGGAGCTCGACAATTGAACATCTTTCTTTTTCATGACCATGTGCGAACTCATGTGACAAGTGTGGGTCTCTCCCTCACCTAGTCATGACCATGTGCAGACGGTAAAGTAGCAGCAATCCTGTGGAGGCTTTCATCTCTAGTAGTATCAACCAACGGGTGGGTGTGACTCGCTCCAAGGAGTGGAGTGGTCTTTAGCACACCGAGTTCCTCCTGCTGAGGAATCTCATGAATCAGTGGCAGTCTTGTAGCATGTGTTATGGCGGTTCTGTGAATCTTGCTACTGCGGTTCCTCCTTTGAGATCTTGTTGGTGGAGTGACTTTAGACCTGGAATTAATCTCATATACAGATGGTGTGGAAAGAAAAGCATCAACAGAATCTTCTTCATACAAAATTTCCTTCCCCCAAGAAGACGGGAAGATAGGTACGATAACGACAAATCTGGTGGCAATGGGGGTTACAATCCGGTGGGGCACAAAAAAGACTGACTTGATGGGGGCAGAAGCAATCTTTACCTTTTCAGCAGAAGGGAAATCCTAGTGGAAGTTCACGTTGATCTGATGTTTCTTGAATTTCAGGGCTGGCAACTTTAATGAAGATGAATGAGGCTTTTCCAAGAACGACTTTGAACTTACTGAAGCCAGTCCCAAACTAGATGATTGGAGCAGCAAGGCTGGCCTCACGAGTTAGTTTTGTGGACTGGACACAATTTCATTTTATTTTATTTCAACTGATTTTTTTAGTATTTTTCTTGACTTTTTATTTTCATAACATGTGATTAATCTTGTTCTCTTGTTATCAATTTAATGAACTTGTGATTGATTTTGAAGTACTAATAAAAAGGAATTTATGATTTAAAAAGGATTGGCTCGATTTACTGATAGCAAAGTTGAACTCAGAAGACATAAAGGGAAAGTGAAGTACAAGACCCTGTCTGGGACACTCTTCACAACACACATTGCATTGGTAATACTTGTTTAACAACAAACCTGTTGGGGGTCCAACCCCACAAATTCAAGAAAAATTTGAAGACTCCTGAACCCCTATATTTTAGAGGGGTTAAATAGACAGTCTTGGAATCGAGGAAAGTTGATTGTTCTTTCCCAAGAAAAAATTGGGTAAAGTATGTCAATGGAATAAGAGTAATCTAGTTCAGGAGGGACATGAACACATTATCGACGTATGAAAATAAAATTTTTTGATCTTAATGGAGAGAAAAATGTTTCCCTAGTGGAGTCGCTTAAACCTTGTCAGTCACTAAAGCTTTGACAGACTTGATTTAATTTAAGTATATACATAGCATTTTTGGAAAATATCATTTTAATTTTGAAATATGAAATCAAACTGATCTCATACATGCAATAATTTAAATTTTCAAGCATTACACTACAAGCCATGTATCTATCCTGAAGAATGGATACATTGCTTGGTGGTGTGGCTTGAACAAATAAACAAAAGATTCTAAGACATCTGTTAGGTCAAAGAACCATTTATGTTGACTGATCCCCGATAAATATATGTGCATCAAAAATTTGACTCCACACCGAATATATGTGATGATCATTTAGATATGAAAATTATGATTTTATAATTTGGGATACTATGCAAGTATACGTATCGTTTATCAAGTAATATAGGACTTTCTGATTAAGCCCCGAGATATTGAACCCACTGGAAAATGTAAAAACTGCTTAAAGAATTAAGAAATTTATATTTTTACTTTTTTAATGAGTTTTGAAAGTATGTTTTGATTCGAAAAGCTTGAAAATAGTTTTTGGTATTTTTAATAAAAGCTAAGCAGGAAATGAATATTATCAGAACTTTAAAATGCGATATAAAATACTAGGAAATAAAATATTTTTTTGTTTATCTTATAAAACAATAATAATTATGAAAGTATTGTTGTGGAAGTATTTAAATTTTTTGTGATAAATAGGAGCAAATTTATTCTCTACTCTTACTTGGTTCTATAAAGAACTTTGGTTAATTTTAAATTTTAATATCTTGAACATGGTTAGGCAGGGAAGATTTCAGCTCTCATTCTAGAGTTCCCTCGATTCCCTCTATCTAGGCTATAACTTCTCATAACAAAATTTAAAATATCAAACCAAATTAGGGGGCTTTAGCATGTCACTCTAAAGACCTCTAATTTTACTCCCCATTAAAAGCATATCTCCTAAGCATTCAATTTTATGGACTACAATTCTTATCCATATAATTGCATATGATTTATACCAATTATTGTTTGAGACAATACCACATTGGATCTTATATAATCTCACAAAAAATTTAACATCTTAACTGGCCTAATTAAGAAGTAAATTAAGTTCATGGAATTAAATCTTCACAACTTATTCCAACTTTAAACACTTATACATTCTACAAAAATCCTACATAATTTAATTACTTCTTCATTTAAGAAAGAAAAAGATAAAGAAAACTACTCATAATTCATGGAGAAAACACAAGCACACATTGCTTTTAAAAATAGAAATCATAAAGAAAACACAACAAGAAAAACTAAATATAGAAAATAGTCGTAAACACTTATATGAAAATCCTCTTCACAAGACTCTGGAAGATCCTTTTAAACTTGACTTTGGACAGTACAACACTACAGAGGTTGGCACCCAACTCTGTTGACTCCAACTCTGAATTTAGACTTCAATAAAAACTAGATAAATGGATGAAAGAAAAATTGGTGGAAACAAAGTTTCACATTAACCCTTTCTCCTTTAAAACTAAACTAACTAAACTATATACAATAAAAGATTGAAAGTAAAACTAGGAATACTCTTTGAAACTAGAAGATGACTCTTGAGAACTAGACTCACTAAAACACGCTCTAAAACTCTCTCATGACATAATTTTAATAATAACCCAAAAGGTGCCTTGGTGTCTCTTCAAATTATGTCACGATTCAACGTATCCCCCAAAAGATGCATCCCTTCATTCAAATTTGCCGCCCTTGGGAAGTTAAGGAAGTCACCACCAAAAGTTGCTTCAAAAACCCCTTGAAATTGGCACAAATAATGAAGAAAATTTGATTTTTAACTTTGGCGACTAAGCGACGACCAGGCGGCGCTTAGCCGCAAGGGTTCAATTTTGCTCCTTTCATCATATTCACTTATTTTCATTATACCTGCAAGAAAAACACAAAACACCTTCCATTAAAGTGAAATATCATCAAAAATATGTATAAAAATGTGCATAAAAATATTATATATTTTAGGTGTATCAAAATCTCCCAAACTTAAAATGTTACTTATCCTCAAGTGACTCTTAATCACATATAAAATTTTAGCATGCAAATTATATAATGAGTTTCTTAGGAAGATAACAAAATTTTGTTCTAGAAATGGAATAGTCCAGTTTAGAAAAAATTTCAGTAATTAAGACTAACTTAAAGTTTAGAAAGTTCTTAGGTAAAGGATAATGTAAAATATATGTTTTCTATCTAATTCAGAAATACTTGTAGATTATTCAAAATATAGGATTCACACGCTTATTTTTCTCACTTAAAAATCTTTATTTGAAAATAGTTTTACTTACTATATTATAACCTTAAGCTTTACATTTTCTCAGAACTTATATCTTATACTTTAGGTATGGAACCAATTTTTTATTAGACCCTTAAATCCTCAAGCTTCTCCTTCCTTTTTACATACCATTTTCACTTTTTTTTTTTTTTTCTTTTTTTCTTTCTTTTTCTTTTCTTTTTTTCTTTTTTTCTTCTTTTTATAAGGTAAGAATTACTATATCTGGATAGGTCTTTAATGATTTTGAATTCCACCCTTCCATTTTAAATAAAGGTCTGATATACATCTTTCACTTAAAAATCATAATAACAGTATTTGAAAATTACTCCTCAATAAAGAAATTTAAGCTTCAAAGAATAAAAGTTAAATCTTCTATTTATCCAAAAATACAATATTTTTTACTAAAGATAGTTAAACTATATTTTAACACTTTTTTACTAAAAAAATTTTAACTTTAAATATTTCATTATTACTAAAAATTTGAACTAAATTCTCCTATTCATTTCTATATTCAAAATTTTGTTCCCCTAATATAACTTCATATACATAATTATTTTCAATCAAAAACCAAATTAATTTTAAGTTTTATTGAGAACAAGTAAAATCTTATGTTTTTTTGAAAAATTTTCTATTTTTAAAATTCCCCCTAAATTTTAATCTTTAAATAGGATAAAACATTGAAGCATAAGAAATGATACATGGGTGAGAATTAAAAACTAGTATAACATGCTTGCAGGAATCTTAATATCCTAAATATGCAAGTATAACAAATTAAAAATAGGAGAAAAGAAATCAAATTCAAAATTTTTCAGTTTTTCAATAAATGGAAATTCAAAATTTCAAAAGGACTTCTACAATAGTGGAGGTTGTCAAAGCAAATACAAACCAACCAAAAATAACTGAAATCACACCAATACTAGATAGCATGTTAGTAGTAGATTTTGAAAAGTTTTAAGCATGCAGTATTAAAAAATAGTTTTTGATAATGTTTCATATTCTCCTAACAATTTTGGAGTTAAAGTACACACTATAAAAAATCTGACACAACATATACATTAAAACATTTACTACTACACAAATATCACACAAAACAACATATATAATATCAATCCAACACAGATACATCTGAATATGCAAAAATAATCCAACTACAATCAACATATTACCAGAATTCACGTAACAAACAAAATATCAAAATAAATCAACAGACATAACATACATCAAGTCATCAATAAAAACTCAATAACACAGAAAACATATCAACTAATCATCCTCATCATCATCAACAACATCTTGCTCGTTCCAATCTCTGGATGGCACATAAGGTTTGTAGAATGTATGAGGGGGGATCTCAGCACTCTTATCACCTCTGATCAATCTATCCAAAAAATGCTCATAATTCTCCTCATATTCTTCATGTTTTATAATATATCTTTCCATATTATCCATTTTACCATCCATGTCTCTAATATGTTCATGAGTAAGACTCACCTTTTTAAAAATCTTTCATAACAAACTATTTTGTGAATCTCTAGATGATGAAGCTCTCGAAGTAGTAGCACGGAAAGTAGAAGCAGCAGAATCAGAAGCAGAAGCAGTAGAAGCCCTACCAAATCCTCTTCTACAGCCAAATTTTGAATGCACAGTGTAAGCTCCAACATTTATACTGGTAATTGGTTTCAAAGGCTGAAGGACCTCTTCCCAAGTTTCAATTTTCACTCCAAATCGTTCACATTATGAATGGATCAAGGAAGGAAATCCCATACCTGCAGTAGTGGTTGTACGGCTTATTTTGGGTTATGTGTATTATTTTAAAAAAGGGGGTCGTCTAACAGAAGTTGTTGGCGGATTTTTTATTTAATTTAAATAAATAATTTGAAAAGTATTATTTGATTTTTGAAAATAATTTTAAGATATGAAATCAAACCGACCTCACATCCCAGATAGTTTGTATAAAATAGCACCGCATCACAAACCGTGTATCTATCCCGAAGAATAGACACACTGTTTGGTGATGGGGCTCGATTAAATAAACTAGAAGATTTGTGACATCCAGTTTGGTCTGCGGAACCAATTTTATATGCCGACAAATTCCCTTGCTTAATATAAATGAATTAAGCGGGGTTTATATTCTCGGGTTCTTAAAATTCCATATAAAGGCGAGCCCCTATAGTTAATTACATCTTAAGTGACGGGAATCACTTAAGAAAACTCTCGATAATAATCGGTAATTCTGCTCTCGAGAATCTCGAATTTTATGTTTTCGAGGATTGAATTTTGGAATTTCAATAAGGAATGGATCGAGTTTGGAACATTTTGTTTTGGAATTCGAAAGGAAGAAAGGTAAGAGAAATTACGGATTCGAAGCGAACTTTAGTAATTTCCGACTATCCTTATTGTTTGGCTTGAATTTAGGAAAGTCTTAATGTTTTTTTAATGTTTTGATCTTGCGATTTTAATTAATTAGGACTTATGTTCGTATGACATGATCATACTGAAGTAGCCTCGAAGATGTGAGGGTTTATGTCGTATCGAACAACTACCTCGAGTCTAAGGCCCGGTTAGGGCTTAATTTGCAATGCAAATGCCTAACAAAAGGTTGAGGATTTATGTTGCACTAGGAAAACTACCTCGAAATCCTATGGCTTGGTTATTTAATTCTAAGAAAGTTTTGCTGAAGTAGACTTAGGTTTTGCTGATGACGATGGCCGTCTTTGCCTCGTCATGCTCAGAGCTTCTTGTTGATGCGATAGGGTTTAGTTTTAGAAGATTGAAATCAAAAGAAAAGAGGAGTTTGGTTTTAGAAATCTTAAAGTCCAAGTATTTTTTATGTTTTAATTAAAACAAATCTTAAAGTTGATTATAACAACACGGTTAAGATCCTGCGGTTCCATCACTTCGGCATCGTTATTTTTATCGGATTCACTTAGTCCGGATGAATTTGCTAAGCTCGACTAAATGAGTTCCACACTTTCATTTAGACATGGGAAATCCAGTTAGCGACATGTAGGTTACATCATCAGAGGTATTCCCGATCATCCGACAAAGACGTTTTAATTTAGTTATAATTGTAGTTTTGTATTATGTTTGTGATTAAATTTTGAGTTGTTTTATATTTTGAAATGTTGTGGCGGTGAATTTTATCTTGTAATGACTTTTAATTTAGTTTTGGTTTCGGTTTTAGGGACTATCCTAAAGGTGTGGGTTTTCATGCGACGATTGTTTATCATGCGAAAAGTAAGTGCATTTGCTGATAAAGTAAATTGCGAAGGTAAATTGCGATAAAATAAAAGCGTACTGGAGGGTCTTCCCGTCATCCCATGCTGCACTTAAACACAATTTAGAATATTTAAGCATTTAAAGCGAGTTCCTAGGAAAAGTTAAGGGAAGGGTTATGGTTTTACACGAGTTCCTAATCCTATGGCTAGTCGTCTCTATGACGTCTAGGTTCTTGTGTTTTGGTTTGAGGACGATTTTCTTCATCGAAGAACAATTAAGTTCGATTGTTCTTATAAACATCCTATCGTGCTTGAGGAAGTGCTTAAGACGAATCTTAAACATCTTTTCGATACTTTTAGGATTATTTTAAGTCAAGAGAATTTAATTATACGATGAATCGATTATCAAGGAGTTCGAGTTTTGTTATCTTGCTCGATGAACTAGGACATTTGAATATCCTATGAGTGAAATAATACTTCACTTAACACTCCATTTAGGAGTTATGACAACAAGAGCTTTTGAGAGCGAATCGATGTTAAGTGATTTGTGATTCGACTTAATTTTAATTAATGGGTTTAAGTTTGGAATAGTGTTGAGTTGTTTTAGATTTATTTTTGAATTCTTTATGTCTTAAGTGATGTTATATTTAATTCAATTTAATTTAATTTAATTTTAATTTAATTTGGTTTGGTTTAGTTTTAATTTTAATTTAATTTTATTTATTTAATTTAATTTTAATTTTATTTTAACTTGATTTTATTATTTTTTAATTTAATTTAATTTAATTTAATATGTTTTAATTTAATTTAATTTAATTTAATTTAATTTTAATTTAATTTAATTTAAATTTTAATTTAAAATTTAATTTGGTTTTATTTTTTTTAATTTTAATTTAATTTAAATTATTAATTTAATTTTATTAATTTTCTTTTAATTTTAATTTAATATTTTATTTTTTATGCTTTAGGGATGATTTAATTTTAATTGTTATAGTATTAATTTAATTGAAATTTTAAAAGAATTTAATTTAAATGTTTTAATTTTAATTTAATTTAATGATTAAGCATTTTAAGTTTTGAATTTGGATTATCATTTTAATTAGGAATTGAATATTATTGAGGTGATTAATTTAGGGATTCTTAGATTAAAGAATAAATTTCTTCACTAATAATATCCCTATTTTAATAATTCTAATTTTTCATTATTCTTCCGAAATTTAATTAATTATTTAATTAAGGTTTATTTTGATTACTTTCAAATTACTTGGTAGGTTTCTACCCTTTAAATACCTAAGTTTCAAACATCCAAAATCAACTTAATATCAAATATTTTACCCATCCTTTTAATTAAACCTAAAATTTTTAATTATAGGTTAAAATTTTAATTACAATTTTGCCCTTTATGCTTACTAATTCCATAACTCACTAAATTGAGCTTAAATGAATTTGAAATTTTTATGTAACTTCACTCATATGTCAATCGAAGACATTAGAGGAGAAAATGTGATTTTTACGTATTTAATTTATTTATATAATTATTTTTTTTGAAAAATAAGAATTTTCAAGGAAAATTTAATAACATGATCAAGGGAAAGTTTCTATTCTTAAGAAAATTATGGGACATTCCAAATGACAAGAGGATCACTTGGACCAACTTTGGTAATTTTTTGAATTATATTATTTTTATTATAATTATCTTAAATTTTGGAGTATTAATTAACTTAAAAATAAAATAAAGGTTGAAAAATGAATTTTATATTTTTCAAAAATCTCCCTGATATCAAGGAAACCGAGAGAACCAATTTTTATAATTTTCTGATTTTTCTTTGATTTATTAGAATTATTTTAGTGGAGATGCTTAGAAAATACATTTTTTAATTTTAAAATTACCTTAGGGCTTTTAAAATTTAATATCTCATCATAGAGACTTAAGAAAAATATGGGGTTTATTCCTAAGTGATTAAAATTCAAAATGTGACATTTTGGTGAATTTTATTATTTTTGTGATTTTTATTATTTTTAAATTATTAAAAATATTAAAATAATGCAAAAAATCAACTTTTTTGGAAAATTGCAATTTTAATTTTCTTAAATTCCCCTGATATTAGAGAGGCTCCAAAACCAATTTGGTGAATTTTTGAAAAATATTTTTAAAGTTATGAATTTTTAAAGTTTAGGTTTGACAAAATGGCTTAATCAACCCATTTGATAGGGCTAACCAAGTCCAATTGACTTCAAAGTTTTATGGTGGGTTATTCTGATCCTAAAGGTCAGTGAAGAATTGATTTCAAGTCAATTTGATGTATGATTAGCTCTAATTAATTAAAGCTCTATTTTGGGTGTTTAAGCCGATTAGGGTTATTACGAGTGAGTTAACTCAAAAATCATTTTTCCTAGGGTCCTCCGGTCATAAGAAACATCACCAAATTTTCCTAGAATTTATTTCACGACATATGAATTATTAGAATTAAAATACTCGGAATAGTGACCTAGAATTGAAAAATCGATAACTCTTCGTAGGGGTGGCCTCGACTTTGGAAAATTCGGGGAATGTTCCTAAATTCGGAGGCTTCAAAGCTCCTATGGTCTCATGCCATGGTGAATTGTATACATGTATGGAGAATTGAAAATATGAAGAGAGTAAATAAATTATTAAAAATCAAATACTCAATGAAATTAAATGATTTCTTTTCCACATTATTCTCCTCTGTTCACTGAGCAAGAGGGTATTTTTATTTTATTTTATTGATTTTCCTACTCAAAGTTATGCAATTTTGAAGTTTAGGGAATTAAATAAATAAAAAATACCCTAATTTCCTACTTATCCATGCGGTGCCAGCTCTACCTAGGCATCTCTGAAACGCCGCGTGTCGTCTTCTGATTCGGCGCGGCCATCCGACACAGCGCTCCAGGGCCCCGCGGTTCAAGTACCATCGCGCTGTCCGGCTCAATCCAGACCGTCCGCTCTATACACATTTGATCCGATGACTCCCAGTCATCGTCTACGACTGGTGTGCACCCGTGACCGTCAACCTTCTAACACTAATTTCACACTCGATTCTCAACAAATTTTTGTGTTCTTATGCTCTATGGATTCATCTTGAGGAGACGAACACATCCATACGGTAAACATGTATTGAAATTGACTCAAATTAAATAGAGAATCTCTGTAAGCTCGGGAAGAAGAGTGAGTCCATACCTTTGCTCAGAGAAGTGAAGCTTCGATCCGAGAGTCGTGTCACCTTCGATTGGGTCCAAGCAAGCTCCGGATGAAGTCCCTTGGCACAGTGAATTGTCCAGGTATGATTTCGACCAAGACCGATCACAAAGCTTGGAGGGCCTGGAAGCAATGGCCGGCCCGGTGAGGGGGCTTTGCTGGTAAACTTCTTCTCTTGGTCTAGTGAAGGTGTAGGACCAATCAATATGGGGATCGGCTCACCGTGAAGAAGTGTCCTGGTTTTTATGCTGAAATTTGAACTCAAAATCGAGCTCTGCGAGAGGAAATGGCAGGGGATTTCGAGTGGGGATCAAGTTCTCTATGTGTGGGGAGTAGTCCGGAATGATTTTGCGCGAGTTTCCTTAAGGTTCGTTCAGCACCTCTTCCATGGCCGAGAGAGGTGGTGTTTAAATACGAGAGGTCTGGAGGGCCTCCCGGGGAGTTAGGATCGGGATCGAGTTGCTCTTGGCAAGGGAAGAAGCTGCCGCAATGGCCACCGGGCATGAGGCGACTCGACGAAGGGAGAATGTCGATGCTCGGCTCCTTCCGATGTCTCGGCCATGGAGTTTTCCGGCAACCCGGCCGGCTGGCCGGCAGGCATGGGTCACCCTCGGAGTCCAGAGTGGGTCGGGGCGGAGGTTTGTGCACTCGATCGGCCATGGACATGTGTAAAGGGCTTGGATTAAAATGGTATGGGGGAGAGGCCATTTTGGCTTGATTTGGGTCAACCCATCCTTTTGGGCTAGGTGCACCACCGAAGACTTGGTTTAGTCTGAAGAGAAAGTGATTTGGCTCGGCTTGATTAGTTGGGTCAATTCACAATCCAAGTACTGATTAGGATTAAACATGGTTTAGGGTAGACATGGAAATGGTTAATCACCTTAAGGGAATATGGAAAGGACCTCCTCCATTTGCCCAAGATAGCATGGTGACATGTAAAGGGACTTTCATGGCTTCCATGTGGCTCATGCATGGCTTCATGGCTTGCACATAGCTTGGCTTACTTGTATGAAAATGGATTTTGGCATTTTTGATAAATGTATGAGAGGTTAACATGAAGCTTGATTTAGAATAAATTTATATTTTATTGGAACTTTAGGGATGGTTTTAATTGAAATCATGATGAAGAAGAGTGTCATATGGGCTTTGTATGAATTTTGGGCCTTTAAAATTTAGTGAAGATGGGCTTTTAAAATGGTTTAGAGAAGTGGGCTTTTGGATCTTTAAAATGGACTTTAGCATGAAAGTTTGGTAAAGTCTTGGGCCAAATAATTATTGGGTTTGGTTTAGGGATGTTTCATGAGTGATTTGGAATAAATTTGAGGTGGTTTGGGCTTGAATTGGGTTCGATTTGGGTTCATTTGGTACATGGGCCAATGTAGGTCAAATTGGGCTAATTTGGGCCAATGTTTGGCTAGGGTTGAAATTGATGTAAAATTAATGTTGGGAAATATTTATGGGAGTGTTTAAAAGAGGTTTTGACTATGGTTGGGTTTTGATTTTGGGGTTTGGGCTTATTTGGGTTAGGTTGGGGTTTAGGTCAAAATTGGGCCTTTTAGCTTTGGGTTGAATTTGAGTGGGGTTTGGGTCTAAATTTTGGGTAAATCATGTTAGTGTTTTGTTTGTGGGGATTTTAAGGAAGGTTTAGAAAAGGTTTGGGGTTAATTGGAGTTGAATTGGGTTAGTTTGGGCTAAGTTTGGGTCATGGGTTCAAATTGGGCTTTAAGGTCCAAAGTGAAATTGGATTCAAATTCCAATCAAATTGGACTTGGATTTGGTCTAGATTGGTGTTGGGGATGTTGAATTGAAGTTTAGAATTGAATTGGACCAGAATTTGGGTTAATTTGGTAGGTTTGGTTTGACATTGGGTTCATTTTGGGTTAAAATGGGTCAAATTGGGGATTTTGACAAAAGTGGGGTAAATTGACAAAATTAGCCCATGGTGTAGTTAAAAAAAATGAAATTTTGAATATTTGGGATTTTCTGGAATTTTCTGAGAATTTTCTGAATTTTTGGAGTTTTGGGTCAAGAGGGGCATTTTGGGTATTTGGAGGGTATTGGGGGTATTTTTGGAATTTTTGCTATTTTTGGATATGAATGATCAATTTGAGTAATGTGGGAATGTTTGGGATTGGTCTTGAGGAATTTTGGGTGATTTGAAGATTTTTTTGAAAAAATTAGGTAATTTCGAGGTTTTGGGTAAGTGCTAGCGGGTGTAGGGTCCCGGGGTTAAAAATTGAAAATTTGGAAAATTGAAGATTGGGTAAATGTAAGTGGAATGGAACCATTTTGGGTTGAGCCATGAAGCCATATCAAGCCCACATGAGCCATGAAGCCATATCAAGCCCACATGAGCCATGAAGGGACTCATTTGAGTGATTCACTATGTTGTTCCTAACCCTCTTAACCAAGGGCTTAGGGGTTAAGGACCATCCATTTGAATCACCTACATGAGTCGGGAGACCAAGTTGTGTATGGGTGTGGTTTTAGGAGGTGTGTGAAAGTGTAGTGTATAAGTGTAGTGTGTAAGTCAACCCTTCACTGCGACCAAGCCACCCAGGGCAGTCCTAAGGCCAAAGAGTCCTATAGGAACTCATCCTTTAAACTTCCACATTTGATTTCAACCCTCTAGGTGATTAGGGGTTTACAATCAAGTTTGTGGAGTTTTCAGGGAGTTTAGAAGTGGCTTGAATTTCTAAGTGGTGGGTTCCACTTCTAGTCCTTTAAGATAGTCAAAGGAAAAGCCTAAGACTAGATCCTAAGTACTAAAGAGGAAAGAGAAGACCTCATCAAAAATGAGGTCAACAGTGGTAGATCTGGCACAATTTAAAATGTAATCATAAATAATTGCTCCAATATCGATAGGCTTCTCTTGCTAAATGCAATAGTTCAAAACAAGTCTCTCCCTTGTAACTTCACTAATATGGCTTGAAGGTAACAGCTTATATGAGATAAAGTAATGCCATGCTTTTCAAATGGCATTTAACTTAGAGGCTTGAAAATTTACTCTTCTATCATTTGTGATCTTCCATAAACCTCTTCCGTCAGTCAGAAATGCCATAATCTCATCTAACTCTCCCTCAGTAGGATGATATTTCGAATAAATTCAAAACATATCATGATGCAGTCAAAAAAGACATTGATTACTACAGATGTAAAATGTACTTCTTGCCTTCTCACCATCACCAAATTTTCTTCTACTGTGCGTAGGTTTACATAAATCTCCATGACCACAAAAAAAATAGAAACAGTGGAGAAGCAGCAATAATTTTCCCAATTCCTTTTAGTAATTATCTCCTCAATAACCTTTCCTGGTTTACTAAACACACATTTAGGAATCAATTTATGTGACTGTAGTGCGTCAATGTATCGTTCCTCAGCCCTTGCACTAACAAACTTGTAATAATCGAATCTCAACTTTTCTCTCGAGTGCTTTGACTTTGGAGCCATTTCTAAAAATTCACAAAAAATTAACATAAATTCCAGAATCAAACTAGGCTTTCTAAATTAACTTCCAAAAATAATTTCCACTAAATCCAAGCAATTTCTCATCCTTTTCCTCAAATTTTCACCATGAATAGGGATTTTAGGATTTTCCAAAATGTACTCAAAATACATGGTGAAAATAAAAAAATTTTACATAGGAGTAGTGCTCTTACCTTAAGAAATCCAAATCTAATAGTTTTTGATGAAATCGACCATCAAACGAACCAAAATGTTCATGCCCTACGCTCCTTTTCGCGAAAGTTAGAGGTTGAAGACAATATGTAAGTAAAAAAAATAGCGATTTTCAAGTTTTAACTGCTAAAAACCAATTTTCGTGAACCAACACCTAAGCACGAGGCCTTCAGCGCTTAGCCATTAAATCTGGCGCTTAAATGCCTACAATCTGGCGCTTAGCTGCCAGTGCCAAGATTTTCACAATTAAGAAAATGCACTAAACCACTTTGTTAATCACCCTTAATTATCTCAAAATAATTGTGTCTTACTCAATAATCTCCAATAATCTAATTTTAAACTTTAATATCCATCCATTTAGATCAAATTTCACACAAACACAAACTTATATTCATTAAAATCAAACCACACTTAATACAAACAAAAAATTTCTATCCAAACACTTTGGATGAAATTCTCTAAATACAAACCAACTCAATAAGCATAATGATAAGTTTACATCACTAAGATGTAATAAACACACATTAAAGTGCAACATAACACAAACATAAAACATTAAACACTTTAAAACATCGCAAACATAAAATATAAAATACTCAAAACAAACCACAAGATAAAACCAACATTTAATTCCACTCTCCAGTATGCGGAATATATCTAGAACCACTATTATTTCCATTTGACCCTTCTGGAATATAAATCTGATAGAAAAGATGATTATTGAACACTCTTACATCTTCTTCTTCTAACCATTTGTTCTTCAAGAACATCGCCTTATCTGCTTCTTCTACGTGACTTGTATGATTGAATTGCATCTTGTTTTGCCATCCCATATGCTCCAAATGTGTGTTAGTTTCATTGATCTTTGCTTCGATTGAAGTCACTCGGGCTTCGATCATTGCAATCTTTTCCGCAATTCTTTGAATACTAACGGTAAGAAATCAATTGAATAACTCTTTAGCATTATTACTAACAAACTTACTCTTGTCAGACTCCTCTTTCTTCTTGATCTTATTCGCCCAGGAAGACATGATGCACTTAAAACACTCTTCTTAAGACTCGGGAATGAAAATAGGACTTAGGGCATGTGTTTCTCTTAATCTAGGTCTTTTTATAGACTTTAGAAGTGCATAAACCCACCCTTTAACTTTTAAAAAACTCCAAAATAACTTCCAAAACCACTTCCCCATGATCTAGGCTTTTAGAACCTCATTTATCACATGTTTCATAACTCTGGCGCCTAAGCGCCAATTTAGCGGCGCTTAGCCGCCAGTGCTCAATTTAGCACAGGTCTGTCAAATGTCCAAAATTTCATTCCAACTCCTCTAAGTCATAAAATAAGGTCAAATAAACACTACTATAATATAAAAACTCCAAAACACTACCACCAAAACATAAAAAATAAACCAAACAAAACCCACAAAGCAAACATAAAGCTAAGCACACCAATAACTATGGGTTGCCTCCCACAAAGCACTTAGTTTAACGCCTTTAGCCTGACATACCTAGAACTCATTCCAAGTGACCCAACATCAGATTCTCATCAGATTTAAGTTGATCAACTGAAAAATAAGGTTTAAGTCTATGACCGTTAACTTTAAATAATTTTCCAGTCTTAGGATCTTGAATATCCAAAGCTCCATAAGAATAAACTTTTATCACAATAAATGGATCCATCCACCTAGACTTAAGTTTTCCAGAAAAAATTCTCAATCTGGTATTATACAGCAAAACTTTCTATCTTAGTACAAGATTTTTAGTAAGAATCTTCTGATCATGTCATAACTTCATCTTTTTCTAAAATCTTAGCATTTTCATAAAATTCATTCCTTATCTCTTCAAGCTCATTTAATTGCAATAATTTCTTTTCAGCAGCATCTTTCAAATCATAACTGAACTCTTTAATAGCCCAATATGCTTTATGCTCAAGTTCAATAGGCAAATGACAAGCTTCTCCAAAAATCAACCTATATGGGGACATTCCTGTAGGGGTTCTGTAGGCAGTCCTATAGGCCCACAAAGCATAATCCAGTTTAATTGACCAATCCTTTCTAATTGGATTAACATTCTTTTCCAATTTTCTTTTAATTTCATAATTGGATAATTCAACCAAACCACTTGTTTGAGGATGATAAGCAGTAGCAATGCGATGATTTATATGATATTTCTTTGCTAACTTCTCAATAATCACATTTTTAAAATGACTTCCCCCATCTGTTATTATTACTTTTGGTATTCCAAATCTACAAAATATATTATTTCTTAAAAACTTTGCAACACTTTTAGCCTCACACCGAGGTAAAGCAATAGATTCAATCCTTTTGGAAACATAATCTACTGCTATTAAAATATAAACATTTTTGAAATATGGTGTAAATGAACCCATGAAATCTAATCCCCAAACATCAAATATTTCAACTTCCAACATATAATTGAGGGGCATCTCACTTCTTCTAGAAATATTGCTTACACGCTGACATCTATCACAACTTTTAATATAAGCATTCACAACCTTAAAATTTGTAGGCCAACAAAATTCATATTGTACGATTTTATATGCAGTTCTTTCAACTCTAAAATGTCCCTCATAATCAGAGTCCTGACATTTTTGAATAATTTCATAAGTCTCTTCCAAAGGTATACATCATCGAATTATAAGATCCTTTCCTTGTTTAAATAAAAATGGGTCATCTCAAAAATAAGTCTTAGCATCAGATAGAAATTTCTTCTTTTCCTGGTGTGTCAAACCATAGGGTATAATATTACTAACAATAAAGTTTACTATGTCGGCGTACCACAGAACACACCACTCATTAACAGTGAATAATTTTTCATCAGAAAAATGTTCATTAATTTCTTCAGCATCACAGAGAGATCTTTCATTTTCAAGCATGGACAAATGATCAGCAATTTCATTATCAAAAACCCTCCTATCTACTATTTCAAAATTAAATTCTTGCAAAAGAAGAATCCATCTAATCAATCTCGGCTTCACATCCTTCTTCTTCATTAAATATTTGATAGCAAAATGATCAGTATGCACCAAAAATTTAGTTTCAATTAAATATGATCGAAATTTATCAAAGGCAAATACTATAACTAATAACTCTTTCTTGGTAGTGGTATAATTAATTTGATCTTCATTAAGAGTTTTACTAGAATAATAAAAAACTCTAAAACTTTTATCATATTTCTAACTCAAAACAACACCAATAGTATAATCACTAGCATCACACATTAATTCAAAAGGTTTTTCCCAATTTGGTGAAATTATAACAGGTGCAGTGATTAATTTTTCTTTTAATGTTTCAAAAGCTTTTAGGCAATCATCATCAAAATAAAAAATTGCAACCTTTTCCATTAAACGGCATAAAGGTTTTGTAATCTTTGAAAAGTCTTTGATGTAACGTCTGTAGAATCCAATATGTCCCAGAGAACTTCTAATTCCCCTTACATTGGTCGTGCAAGGTAAATTAGAGATAACTTGAATTTTTCTAGGAACTACCTCCAAACCTTTTTCTGAAATTTGATGTCCTAATACAATTCCTCCTACTACCATATCGGCATTTTTCCCAGTTCAGGACTAAATTAGTTTCTTCACGGTATTTTAGAACTTTAGACAAATTTTCTAAACATGATTCAAATGAAATTCCAAACACTGAAATGCCATCCATAAAAACTTCTATCACTTTTTCAAATAAATCACAGAAAATAGCCATCATACATCTCTGAAATGTAGTAGGGGCATTACATAAACCAAAGGGCATTCTTCTAAAAGTAAACATATCATAAGGACTGAAAAAAGTAGTTTTCTCTTGATCTTCAAAAGCAATTTGAATTTGGTGTAACCAATATATCCATCCATAAAGCAAAAGTATTTATGCCCAGCCAGTCTATCCAAAGACTGATCTAGAAGTGGGAGTGGAAAATGATCTTTCATAGTGGCAAGATTTAATTTTCTATAATAAATGCATATTCGCCATCCTGTAACTTTTCTTGTTGGAATCATTTCATTCTTTTCATTAACAGTCACAGTTATTCCTCCTTTCTTAGGAACACAATGAATAGGACTAACCCATGCACTATCTGGAATAGGGTAGATAATTCAAGCATCTAACCACTTCAAAATTTCTTTCTTAACAACATCTTTCATAATAGGATTTAATCTCCTGTGCGGATCAGCCTGAGGTTTGCAATTATCTTCCAAAAGAATTCTGTACCTACAAATTGAAGGACTGATTTTTTTAATATCAGCAATTGTCCATCCAAAAGCTTTCTTATACTTCTTCAAAATTTCAAGCAAACTCTCTTCTTCCTTTTCAGTCAATTGAGATGAAATTATAACAGACAAAGTTGAGGATTCACCCAGAAAAACATACTTCAAATGATCAGGAAGCATTTTTAACTCAAGTTCAGGAGGTTTTTCAATTGATAGACTATAAGGTTGATCTTTCTCAGTCATATCCAACAATTTAAAATTTTCATGAACATAATTTAATTCTTCCTCTTGAAAATCTTCAGAATGATGTAACTCCTCTTCTTGCTTATGTTCCAATTCTTCTCTTTCAGATTTTTCTTCATAAGTTGACTTGAAATGACATTGACTCAAATATCTAATAACATTCATCCTAAAACATTCATCTTCTTTACCTATTACAGGATATTTCATTGATTTTGAAATATTAAATGTAGCAGCTTGATCAGTAACCCTCATTGTTAGTTCCCCTTTTTGCACATCTATCATTGCTCTTCCTATGGCTAGGAAAGGTCTTCCAAAAATGATGGGTATCTCTTTATCTTCCTCCATATCAAGTTCTATGAAATCAACAGGAAAGATAAATTGATCCACTTTAACCAAAACATCTTCTATAACTCCTTTTAGATATATGATCGAACGATCTGCTAATTACAGAGTTACAATAGTTGGGGTTATTTCTCCTAATCTAGTCTTTTAAATATTGATAAAGGAATAAGGTTAATGCTTGCACCCAATTCACATAAAGCTTTCCATAGAATCTGTCTCCGATTGCACATGAAATTGTGAAATTACCAGGATCTTTAAGCTTTTCAAGAAGCTTCTTCTGAATTATTGCACTGCACTCCTCACTAAGTGCAACTGTCTCATTATCTTCAAACTTCCTCTTTTTGTTAAGAATATCCTTCATAAATTTCACATAGCTCGCATTTGTTCTATAGCTTCAACAAATGGAATATTAATTGTAAGCTTCTTAAATATCTCCAAGAATTTTGAAAATTTCTTATCTAACTTTTGTTGTCGAAGTCTCTGAGGAAATGGTGATGGTGGTTTTTCCAAATCAACCTTAGGTGGAGAAATTGGTCTTTCAAAACCTTTCAGAACTTCCTCTTTAGGCTCTTCACTCTCTTCTTTCTCTACTTCAGTTTCTTTCTGAATTCTACCTTCCAACTGTCTTCCACTTCTCAGTTGAATTGCTTTTACTTGCTCTTTATTTTTATCTCTTGGATTCACTTTAATATTACTTGGAAGCATTCCTTGGGATCTATTATTTAATGAATTTGCAATTTGCCTCAATTGATTTTCAATATTATTGATGGTTGCTCCTTGAATTTGCAATTGATTTCCCATATGTGACACCACTTCTTCAATAGAAAACTTCTTCTCCTTTAATTGTAAAGCACTGTTAAAACCTGGAGGATAGGTTAGTCTATAATTATTATTTACTTAATTGTTTCAGTTCCCCAATGGGTTTACTTGGTGGTTCCCACATTGTTGATTAATACTACCCTGATTATTGGTATTCCAGTTGAAGTTTAGATGATTCTTCCAACCTGGGTTATAATAATTGGAATATGGGTTATTAGGCTTACTTATAGCATTCAAAGTTTATGGTGAATAATAAGAATCAACCTTTTGGCCTAATGAATTTTCTTCAATCATGTAATTTAGCTGAGAAAAATTCCTCCCAAATTGGTCTATCTTTCTTGAAATTCCAGCAACTTGATTTGCTAAAATTGCAAAAGCATCATTATCATCAACACTGGCTACCTTTTAGGATTTATCCTTTCAGAAGGCCATTAAAAATTTTAAGTAGCCATTTCTTCACTTAGAGCATAAGCATTAGGAAACTGTTTAGACATTAATGATCCACCAGCAGTAGCATCTATAATTGATCTAAGAGATCCTACTAATGCATTGCAAAAGGTTTGAATTATTAACCAATCTGGTATCGAATGATGTGGACACTTACTAAGGAGTTCTTTAAATCTTTCTCAAGCTTCATATATTGATTCACCTTCAAACTGACAAAAAGATGTAATATCATTTCTCAACTTCGTAGTCTTCGATGGTGGAAAATATTTAGCAAGGAATTTTTGTACTAAATCACCCTAAGTTTTGATAGATCCAGGTGCTAACAAATTTAACCATATCTTAAATTTATCCCTTAGTGAGAAAGGAAAAAGTCTGATTCTAATAGCGTCATTCGAAACACCATCATATTTAAAAGTAACACACAACTCTAGAAAATTAGCAAGATGCAAATTAGGATCGTCAGTTGTTGCTCCCCCAAACTGATTATTAGACACCATTTGGATAATAGTTGGTTTAAGTTCAAAGGAATTAGTAGCTATAATAGGGTGTTGAATACTACCATGATGTTCATTAACTGTAGGGTTAGCATAATCTCTTAAAGTTCTGAATTCTTGATGGATGCCAAAAATTTGATTTTGATGATTTGCCATTTCTTGAATATTTTTATCTTTTTCAAAATTTTTAGTTTTTTTTTATTTTTCTAATAGTTCTTTCTAATTCAGAATCGTAAGACACAAGTCTCTCAGAACCTGAACTATGCATGCAACAATAAAATAAAACAAAACACAACACACTAACAAGAAACAAAGAAAATAAAAAATTTAAATTTTTCTTAATTTTCTCTAAAAATGCAGTTTTAATTAATTTCCCCAGCAACGACGCCAAAAACTTGATCCTCGATAAATATATGTGCACCAAAAACTTGACTCCACACCGAATATATGTGCTGATGATTTAGATATGAAAATTATGATTTTATAATTTAGGATACTACGCAAGTACACGTATCATTTATCAAGTAATATATGACGTTCTGATTAAACCCCGAGATAACGAACCCACAGGGAAATGTAAAAACTCGTTAAAGAGTTAAGAAAATTATATTTTTACTTTTTTAATGACTTTTGAAAGTATGTTTTGATTTGAAACGCTTGAAAATTGTCTTAGTATTTTAAAAAAAAAAAGCTATGCAGGAAATTAAAATTATCAAAATGTTAAATTGCGGTATAAAATACTAGGAAATAAATTATCTTTTTCTTTCTCTTATAAAGCAGAAATAATTAAGAAAGTATTGCTGTAGAATTATTTAAATGTGTTGTGATAAATAGGAGCAAATTTATTTTTTATCCTTATTTGGTTTTATAAAGAACATTGGTTAATTTTAAATTTTAAAATCTTGAACATTGTTAGGTAGGGAAGATACCAGCTCTCACTGTAGATTCCCCTCAATTCCCTACACCTGGGGGCTAACTTCTCATAACAAAATTTAAAATATTAAACCAAATTAAGGGGCTTTAGCCTGTCACTCTAATGACCTCTAATTTTACTCCCCATTAAAATCATATCTTCTAAGCATTCAATTATATGGACTACAATTCTTATCCATATAATTGCATGAGATTTATACCATTTGTTTTTTGAGACAATACCGCATTGTATCTCACATAATCTCACAACAAATTTAACATCTTAACTGGCCTAATTAAGAAGTAAATTAAGTTCATGGAATTAAATCTCACAACTTATTCCAACTTTAAACACTTATACATTCCACAACAATCCTGCATAATTTAATTACTTCTTCATTTAAGAAAGAAAAAGATAAAGAAAAGTACTTAGAATTTATGGAGAAAACACAAGCACACATTGATTTGAAAATAGAAATCATAAAGAAAACAAGAAAAACTAAATATAGAAAATAGTAGTAAAATCTTATCTGAAAATCCTCTCTACAAGACTCCAGAAGTTTTTTTTAAACTTGACTTTCCACAGGACAACACTACAGAGGTTGGCGCCCAACTCTGTTTACTCCAACTCTGGTTTTTGACTTCAATAAAAACAAGATAAATGGACGAAAGAAAAACTGGTGGAAAGAAAGTTTCACATTAACCCTTTCTCCTCTAAAACTAAACTAACTAAACTATATACAATAAAAGATTGAAAGTAAAACTAGCAAAAACTCTTTGAAACTAGAAGATGACTCTTAAAAACTAGACTCACTAAAAAGACTCTCTAAAACTCTCTCATGAAATAATTTTAATAATAACCCAAAATGTGTCTTGGTGTCTCTTCAAATTATGTCTCGATTCAACGTATCCACCAAAAGATGCATCCCTTCATTCAAATTTGCTTACCCATAGGAAATTAAGGAAGTCACCAAGAAAAGTTGCTTCAAACACCCCTTGAAATTGGAGCCAAAAATGAAGAAAATTCGATTTTTAACTGTGGCTAGCCGCCAAGGTCTAATTTTTCATTTTTTCATTTTTTTGCTTCAAATTTGATCCTATTTTGCTCCTTTCATCATATTCACTTATTTCATCATACCTGCAAGAAAAACACAAAATACATTTCATTAAAGTGCAATATCATCAAAAATATGTATAAAAATATGCATAAAAACACTATATATTTTAGTTCTATTATTTATTCTTTAATTTAAAAATCCCTAAATAAGTCACTTTAACAATACATAATTCCTAATTTAATATTAAAATAATAATTCAAATTGATAATTAAAATTAACAATTAAAGCTAAAACTAAAACTAAAATTAAATTAAAATTAAAATTAAATTAAAATTAAAATTAAATTAAAATTAAAATTAAATTAAATTAAATTAAATTAAATTAAATTAAATTAAAATTAAATTCAATTAAAAAATTTAATAAATTTAAATTAAATTAAAATTAAAAATTAAATTAAAATCAAATTGAATTAAAATCATTTAACAAAAAACCTAAATGAAATCATTAAGAATTAAATCTAAAATAATTTGAACACAATTCCAAACTTAAAATTATTAATTAAAACCTCAT
This sequence comes from Papilionanthe hookeriana x Papilionanthe teres, assembly GCA_022702705.1. Taxonomy (NCBI): domain Eukaryota; kingdom Viridiplantae; phylum Streptophyta; class Magnoliopsida; order Asparagales; family Orchidaceae; genus Papilionanthe; species Papilionanthe hookeriana x Papilionanthe teres. The sequence continues at coordinate 49,453,980 of CM040439.1, read as the reverse complement.
AACTAAATTAAAACACTTTAAACCATTAACTCAAACTTTTAATTAATTATGATTAAAATTCTCGATAAACCAACTTGCCCTTAAAAGCTTTAATTATTATAACTCTTAAATAGAGTATTAAATAAGATGTCACTTCATTCATCAGGTAATCAAATACCCAAGTTCACTGAGCAAGAGACAAAATTTAACTAAACTCCTGGATGATTAATTCACCTGTACAACTAAATTTACATGGACTCAAAACAATCCCAGAAATATTGAAAAGATGTTTAGGACTTGTCATAAGCACTTCCTCAATATGACGGGATGTTTTAGAAGAACAACTAAATTTAATTGTTCTTTAATGAAGAAAATCATCCTTAAACAAAACACAAGAACCTAGACGTCATAGGAGATGACTAGTTATAGGATTAGGAATTTGGTAGACAACCAAAACCCTTCCCTTAGCTTTACCTAGGTACTTGTTGAAATATTTAAATGCCTTAACATGTGTTTTAAATGCAGCTTGGGATGACGGGAAGACCCTCCAGGTACGCTTTTATTTTATTGCAACTTACTTTATTTCAATTTACTTACATGCACTGTACTTTACTTTTCTTGAATGTTAAACAAGACTATTGCATGAAAACCAAAACCTTTAGGGTAGTCCCTGAACTGAAACCAAAAATAAATTAAAAGTCATTGCAAGATAAAATTCACCCCCACAACATTTCAAAATCTAAAACAACTCAAAATTTAATCACAAACAGAATAACAAAACTATAATTACAACTAAATTAAAACGTCTCATTGAATGATCGGGAATACCTCGGATGATGTAAACCACGTGTTGCTAACGGGATTTCCCACTGTCTAAATAAAAATGTGGAACTCATTCAGTTGAGTTTAGCAAATTCATCTGGACTAAGTGAATTCAATGAAAATAACGGTGCCGGGATGACGGAACCGTGGGATCTTAATCGGTTCTGTTTAATTAACTCTAAGATTTGTTTTAATTAAAATGTTAAAAAACACTTGGATTTTAAGATTTTCTCTAAACCAAGAAACTTCTCTCATCTCCCGATTTATAACTTCTAAAACTAAACCTCCACAACAACAAGGAGCTTGAAGCACGGTGGGCAACTCGGCCATCGTCATCAGCAAAACCTGAGTCTACTTCAGCAAAACTTTCTTAGAATTAAATAACCAAGCTATAGGACTTCGAGGTAGTTTGCCTAGTGCAACATAAATCCTCAACTCTTTGTTAGGCATTTTCATAATCATGTTATGCAAATTAAGCCCTAACCGGTCTTAGGACTCTGAGGTAGTCGTTTGGTACGACATAAACCCTCACATCTTCGAGGCTATTTGCAAGACTGCGTCATACAATTATAAGTCCTAATTAATTAAAATTGGCAGGATTGAAACATTAAATAAACTCCCAAATTGAAGCCAAACAATAGGATAGTTTGGGAAGTTGCCAAGATTCTTCTTGGATCCTCAACTTCTTGTACTTCTCTTCCTTTGAACTCATGAAAATAACTGTTCCAAATTTGATCCATTCCCTATTGAAATTTCAAAATTCAATCCTTTGAAAACCTTAAACTTTGAAATTCTTGAGAGCAAAACCACTGATCATTATCGAGAGTCTTCTTAAATGATTCTCGTCATTTAAGATGTAATTAACTATAGGGGCTTGCCCTTATAGGGAACTTTAAGAACCCACGTAATATAAACCTTGCTTAATTCCTTTATATTGAGCAGGGGAACTTGTCGGCTTATAAAATTGGTTCGCAGAACAAACGGATGTCATAAATCTTCTAGTTTATTTAGTCGAGCCCCATTGTCAAGCAGTGTGTCTATTCTTCGAGATAAATACACGGTCTGTGATGCGGTGCTTGTTTATATAAACTATTTGGGATGTGAGATCGGTTTGATTTCATATCTTAAAATTTTTAAATTTAAAAATTATTTTTAAAATAAAGTGCTACTTTCCAAATTATATACATATTTAAATTAAATTTAAAGCATGAAAATTTGCCAAAAATTTCTGTAGGCGACCCCCTTTCCAAAATACAACACAAACCTAAAAATAAACCGTACAAATTCTGGCGACTCCGCTGGGGACTAGTTTCTCTATCCATTTTCATCATATGGTTTTGCTTTCATAAATCGGTAGTGAGTCCATGTCCCTAGTGGACCAAACTACTATTCTTCCGTTGAAATACCACGTTCATTTTTGTCTTGAACTGGTATAGTCAACTCTCTTGGATTTAGGAGCCACTGTTTGGACACCCTAAACAGAGAGGTTCCGAGATGGTTTTGCTTTCATAAATTGATATAACATAATAAACCTTTAGTTTACATAATGAGTCTAAAATGGAAATGATGACATTTTGATTGAAGAACTGTTGTAAAGGATCATTAGGAATTTTAATCTTTTTCTACTCTCAAGGTTCTATTTTACTGGTTGACAAGACAGATTAAACTAGTTTTTAGTGGCCTGCTACCTGCCATGGCAAAGATAGCTACTTTTGAGGTCATAGAACCTTTACAAGAATTTGACTGAACTCCAATAAAGATTTCCTTCCTCTCAAGACAGCTCCATCGGCGGGAGCTTCCATAAAGGAAGCAGTTCTGAAGTCCATTGTGATCTACCCAAATGCTGAAAAAAAGGAAGAAATCGATCGTAATGGAAACAAGATCTATGTTGAACAAAATGATGATGTTCCATTATCATCCGTGTTTGAGGTTGGGTCCAATTCTAAGAGAAATATAAATTGCTCCGCCTAGAGAAAAAAGAAGATGGATGAAATCAAAACAACAAGTAAAGTTGAAACCTTTAAATCTGAGGAGTGCATTTTTTAGAATGCTTACCTCTTAAAAGGAATTAAATTCTTCTTGACATCTACCAAATATGATTAAAACGTCCTTCTTCCCTCTCAAAAAGGGATTGGTGTCCGTCAGCTTCTGTAGTCTATTTTGTGAACTTGCACCAAAAGAAAGATATTCAATCTCATGACTTTTGGACAAGATGGGATGTGCATTCTCCCCTATAAATGAAAAGGGGACTTCTTAAACAAAGGAACACAAACTTACCTAGGCGTCCTAACAAGTCACGTTTAGGAAATCAACAAGTTACGACAACTCAGGAACCAGATAAGATTAGCTTGGAGCCTAAAATAGCAAATACTGCCATTACAAAAGCTATAATGGGACACCATCTAGCAATACATACAAAATTACTTTTGAAATAAAATGAAATATCTATTAAGATAAGAACTGACATCAAACAAATCATTAACAGAAAAACAATCCAAAAAGGGGTAATCCAAGACAAAAATTCCAGCATTTTGACAAAAGAACCTATCAATTCAAGAGGAAATGAAATTAATTTTTTAATAACTCGGTTCTTCACCTTAATCCTTAGACTAGTTCCTATGTAAATTTCAAAATAAAATAATGTGATCGAAATATAAGTAATTATCTTGAGATATCATGAGCTAACTAATCTTCTATCATGTGATTGGGTCGTAGCTTCTGACTGATTTATATTATCCCAGAATTTGTCTTAAGAAATATTTAAGAATTATTAATTAGGGAAGTTTGGACATTCAAAATCCTTAAAATATGCTCCACCAGATATATTAATTCTATGAGAAGAAGCTTGAGGTGAGCATAAAATTAAAAATTAGTGTTTAAAATCAGACATTCAAAATCATTAAAAGAAATATGCTTCACCAGATATAATAATTCTTTGAGAAGAAGCTTGAGGTGAGCATGAAATCAAAATATGGTGTTTGAAATCAGACATTCAAAATATGTAAAATATGCTCATCCAGATATAGTAATTCTTTGAGAAGAAGCTTGAAGTGAGCATGAAATCAAAAATTGGTGTCCAAATTCTCCCCTAATTGAAAAAACATGAAAAATTGTCTTAAGAAAATTCTTTCGATATTATATTCAAGAGAAAATTAAGTGATCTTGTCTTTTGGTTGGTTATTAAGTTGCTCAGAAATATCTTTAGAAAATAAAAAATATTATGATCACATCAAAACTTTGGAATCTGGCTAGACGCAGAAAGAGGAGCTAAGGTAAAAGAGCTATCTTGTGAGCAATTAATAGAAATTCTACCCTGAAGTAATATCTTCCAATGGTTAGAAGATCCAACTCCAATCTCAATTCAAAATGATTTTTCAAAGACAATCTGAACAATCTTGACAAAGCTAGTGAAAAAGAAAATTTCAACTAGCAGTCCAAGGCAACGACACGAGCTGTTAATGAAAGCCTTACGGGCCTACCGTACCACATACCGATACGGTTAACACCATCTACTCTGATATATGGGTACGAAGTTGTGTTCACACTTGAAGTATAGTGGCCTTCACTCTGAATGGCACTAGCAAACAAAATAACAGAAAAAGAACATGCAAAATCTCAAATCAAGAGCTCGACAGTTTATAAAACAAACGCTTACAAGCTCAACAATATCTGGAATTTTACCAACCCAATATGGTGTGGGCCATTGTAAAATTAGTTCTTCCAAGAACGTTTCAAATTTGAGACATACACTCGACACTCCGAAGACTTATCCTTGCTCATCACAAAATAGGCGAGAAATTTGAACCAATAGGGAGGGTACATATGTTGTTGAAAAGACATATTCAGGGGATCTTCATAGCCAGTCGATGGTCAAAGAGAAAGAATAATACCCCCAATAAATGGATGGTATAAAAATAAAATTTATGCGACATAAATAAAAATGAATGACTTATTTTATAAACTATAGAAAAAATAATCAAAATAAGAATGAGATCATCCCAACCTCATGAAAGGACATAAAATTAATTCCCAATCCTCTCACAAGCTAAAATGACAAATATTGGAAAAAGAAAACTTTTTCGGGAGACTTAAGCCCAACAAACATTAATAATTCAAAACATTTCAGTCAACTCTATGTATTTTTCTACAAATTCTCTTCCACTATGGGATGTAAGACCCTTCTGACATGGAGCTATGGAATTTATTTAGTCTCTATCTTTGGGATTGGATATAAGTCTCCAAGCATTCCTTCCTAAAATCAACAAAATCAATATTTGACATTTCATAGAAATGGAATAAGACCTCCTTTAATGGAAAATGGCATCCATTTTCTTTCTTTCTATTGGATATAAGACCTTCCTGATATAAAATTATGGCTTTTCTTTAGCACTTCTTTGGGATTGGATATAATTTTCCAAGAATTCCTTCTCAAAATCGATAAAATCGACATTTTACATTTCAAAGAAAAGGTATAAAACCACATTTAATGGAAATTGACATCCATTTTCATTCTTGTTACTAGATATAAGACCTTCTTGACAAAGAATTATGGTTTTCCTTTAGCACTTCTTTGGAAAATGATATCAATCTCCTAGCATTCCTTTACAAAACTGACAATACCAACATTTGATATTTCAAAAAAATGGTATATGATTTCCTTTATTGGAATATGGCATCAATTTTCTTTCTTGCTACTGATTATAAGACCTTCCTGACACGAAATTATGTCCTTCCCTTAGCACTTCTTAGGAAAAGGATATCAGTCTTCTAGCGTTCCTTTCCAAAACCAATATTAATGACATTTGACATTTTAGAGAAATGGTATAAGACCTCCTTTAATGGAATATGGCATCCATTTTCATTCTTGCTACTGGATATAAGGCCCTCCTGACAAGGAACTATGGCTTTCCTTTAGAACTTATTTAAAAAAAGGATATCAGTCTCCTAGGGTTCCTTTCCAAAACTGACAATACTGACATTTGACATTTCTGAGAAATGTTATAACACCTCCTTTAATGGAATATGACATTTTTGACCTCATTTTTGATGAGGTATTTTGCTTCTCTCTCCTGAGTACTTAGGATCTAGCCTTAGGCTTTTCCTTTGACTAATCTTAGAGGAATAACAATGGAACCCACCACTTAGAAATTCAAACACCTCTTGACTCCCTACAAACCCCATAAGCTTGATTGTAGACCCCTAATCACCTAGAGGGTTGAAATCAAATGTGGAGGTTTAAAGGATGAGTTCCCTATAGGACTTTTTGGCCTTAGGAATACCCAGGGTGGCCTGACCTGGTGAGGGTTGACTTGCACATACACTACAATATCACAAAATTCCAAGTCCTAAAACCACACACCCACCCAACTTGACCTTCTGACTCATGTATGTAATTCATATGGATGGTCTTTAACCCCTAAGCCCTTGGCTAAGAGGGTTAGGAACAACATAGTGAATGCCTCAAATGAGTCCTCTCATGGCCCATATGGCTTAATATGGCTTCATGACTCAACCAAAGAGATTTCATTTCACTCACATTTGATCAATCATCCTTTTTTCAAAATTTCAATTTCTGACCCCCGGGGCCCCGGACCTACCAAACCTACCAAATACCCTTGAAATGACCCAAAATTTGCAAAATTGCCTAAATTACCCAAGATCCCTCAAAATCAATCCTAAACAGTTCCCACCATTCAAATTGACCATCTTTGGCCAAAAATACCAAAATTTCCAAAAATACCCCTAAACCCCCCAAAATTACCAAAATACTCTTTTACCCCAAAAATCCAAAAATTCAGAAAATTCCCAACAAATTCCAGAAAATCCAAAATATTCCCAATTTCATTTTGTTCAACTACACCATGGGCCAATTTTGCCAATTTACCCCACTTTTACTAAAACCCCCAATTTGACCCGTTTTTAACCCAAGTGAACCCAATGTCAAACCAAACTACCCCAATTGACCTCAATTCTGGTCCAATTCAAATCTAAACTTCAATTCAACATCCCTAACATCAATTTAGACTAAATCCAAGTCCAATTTGATTGACATTTGAGCCCAATTTCAATTTAAAGCCTAAGGCCCAATTTTGGCCCATGACCTAAACCTAGCTCAAACCAATCCAATTCAACTCCAATTGGCCCCAAATCATTTCTAAAGCCTTCCTAACACCCCCATAAACAAAACACTAACCTGATTTGCCCAAAATTTGAATCTAAACTCCACCCAAACCTAACCCTAAACCAAAATCCCTTAAATTGACCTAAGCCCAAACCTAACCCAAATGGGCCTAAATCCCAAAATCAAAGCCCAACCAAAGTTAAAAATTGTTTGTGACATTCCCATAAAAATTTCTCAACATTAATTTTACATTAAATCCAACTTTATCCCAACCTTAAACCAAGTTTGCCCAATTTGAACCACTTTGGCCCCTTTACTAAAAGACCCCAAATTAAACCCAATTCAATTCAAAATCACTTCAAATTTGTTTCAAATCACTCATGAAACATCCCTAAACTAAACCAAACATTTATTTGGCATGGTCCTTTACAAAACTTTCATCCAAAGGCCCATTTTAAAATCCAAAAGCCCACTTCCTTAAACGACTTTAAAAGCCCATCCAAAACCATTTCAAAAGCCCAAAATCTAACCAAAAGCCCACATGATATTTTCATTTGTCATCCTTTTAACCAAAATCATCCCCTAAGTTTTAAATCCATGATCAAATGATTCCAAATCAAGCCTCATGCCAAATCACCCCTAAATGCCAAAAATCCGTAAAAACTTGACTAAGCCATTCCCAAGCCAGATGAAGCCATGAAGCCATCCCTAAGCCCCATGTAAAGCCATGAGAAGTTTGACATGTGACCATCCCATAAATGGCAAATGGAGGAGCCCCTTTCTTAAGCCTTCCTTAAGCATTTTTAACTTCATCAATGATACACACTAAACCAAGTTAGCCACCTAATCCTTGATGGAGACTATACCATTTCCTCTTGGCTGACCCAAATGAACCTTTTCAGCTTAAATCCAGGCCTTGGGTGGTGGACCTAGCCCAAAACCATGGGTTGACCCATTTGAACCCAAAATGACCATCTCCCCATGATATTTCAATCCAACTCCTTTACACATGTCCAAAGCCAATTGTTGGCACCAAACTCAAGAACTGACCTCCCTGACCCTGAGGGTGACCCATGCCTGGCCGGCCAGCCACCACAGCCGCCGAAAAACACCAGGCCGAGAGGCTCAATTTGAATCAAAAATTCAATTTGAACTTGATGAGCTGTCCCATGCCCAATGGCCATTGCAGCTGTTCTTCTCCTCCCCTGAGCAGCTGATCCCACACTCTAATTGCCCTTGGGAAGCCCTCCAACCACCTCTATTTAAACACCACCACCTCTCGACCAAACAAAGTGTTGAACCAAACCATACCAAAACTCTGTCAAAATCACTCCACACTTCTCTCCAGACATAGAGAACTTGATCCGCACTGAAATCCAGCCCTAAAACCCTCTCTGTGAGCTCAATTTCTGAGTTGAAAATCCACCAAAAAATAGGACACTTCACCACAGTGAGCCAATCTCCAAATTGATTGATCCTACACCTTCACCGGACCAAGAGGAGAAGTTCCCCAACAAAAGCCCCCTCACCAGGCCAGCCATTGCTTCCAGCCTCGAAGCTTTTTGATCGGCCTTGGTCACTTTCACATTTAGACAATTTCCCAGAGCCAGAGACTTCATCTGGAGCTTGCCTAGACTCAATCGAAGGTGACACAATTCTCAGATCGAAGCTTCACTTCTCTGAGCAAAGGTATGAACTCATTCTTCCTCCTGAGCTTCCAGCAATTCTCCTTTTTTTGGGTTAATTTCATAGCCTATAGACCGTATGGATGTGTTCATCTCTTCAAGATGAATCGATAGAGTATAAGAACTCGAAAATCCATTGAGAATTGAGAGAGATATTAGGGTTTGAGTGTGGACGGTCACGGGTGCACACCAGTCGTAGACGATGGACAGGAGCCATTGGATCGCACGTGAATCAAGCGGATGGTCAAGATCAAGCCAAACTGCACAATGGTACGTGAACCGCGGGCCCCTAGAGAGCTGAGTCAGATGGCGGCGCCCAATCACAGCGCGACGCGTGGGCTTTCAGAGCTTTCGAGGTTGACGCGGCGCCGCGTGGATAAGTAGAAAATTAGGGTATTTTGCCATTATTTAAATGCCTTGAACTTCAAAAATTCATATATTTGCATAAAAAATCACAAAAATAAAATAAAAATACTATCTTGCTCAGTGAACAGAGGAGAATAATGTCGAAAAAAAATTAAGTTAATTGGATGAGTATTTTATTTTTAATAATTTATTTTATGTTTTCAATATTTTGATTCTTCATTTGCATAGATAGTTCACCATGGCATGAGACCATAGGGCTTTTGAAGCCTCTGATCTTGGGAACATTTGCTGAATTTTTCAAGGTCAGATGTCATCTCTATGAAAAGTTATTGATTTTTCAAGATCATGTCACTGTTTTAGGTATTTTAATTCTAATAATTAGCATGTTGTAAAATAAATTCTAGGAAAATTTGGTGATGTTTCTTAGGACCAGGGGACCCTATGAAAAATTTATTTGAGTTAATTCATTCATAATAACCTTAATTGGCCTAAACCCCTAAAATTGAATTTGAATTAATTAGGGTTAACCACACATCAAATTGACTTGAAAACAATTCTCCATTACTCTTTAGGGTCAGAGGAACCTTACATAAAATTTTGAAATCAATTGGACTTGATTAACCCCACCAAATGGATTAATTAAGCCTCATAACAAAAATGGAACTTTAAAAATTCATAACTCCAAAAATACTTTTCAAAAATTCACAAAAATGATTTTAGAGCTTCTCTGAAATCAGTGGAGTTTAGGAAAATTAAAATTGGAATTTTCTAAAAAAGTTGATTTTTCATAATATTTTAATATTTTAATAATTAAAAAAATAATAAAAATCATGAAAGTATTAAAAATCATAAAAATGTCACATTTTGACTCCTAATCATTTAGGAACAAACCAAATATTTTTCCTAAGTCCCTAGGGTAAGATATTGAATTTTAAAGGCTTAATGTAATTTTTAATATTAAAAAATGAATTTTCAAACTTCTTCACTAAAATAATTCTAGTAAATCAAAGAAAAATTAGAAAATTATAAAATTTGTTTCTCTGGACTCCTTGAGGTCAAAGAAATTTAAGAAAAATATAAAATCTATTTTTCAACTTTTATTTTATTTTAAAATTAATTAATACTCTAAAATTGAAAATAATTATAATAAATAAATTATAATTCAAAAAATCACAAAAAGTGGTCCAAGTGGTCCTCTGGTCATTTGAAACATCTCATAATTTTCTTAAGGATAGAAACGATTCCTTGGTCATGTTGTTGAATTTTCTTTAAAAATCCCTATTTTCTACTAAAAATAATGATATAAAAAAATTAAATTCAGAAAAATCACATTTTCTCCTCTAATGTCTTAACTGAAATGTGAGTGAGGTGACATAAAAATTTCAAATTCATTTGAGCTCAATTTAGTGAGTTATGAAATAAAGAAGCTTAAAAGGGCATAAAGGTAATTAATAATTTTAACCCTTAGGTTTAATCAAAATGAGGGGTAAAATATTTGATTTTAGCTTTCTCTTGGATGATTGAAACTTAGGGAAATTAAGGGGTAGATACCCATTAAACACTTTGAAAATATCAAAATGAAACTTTAATTAATTAAATGATTTAAATTTTGGAAAGAATATATTTAAAATTTGGATTATTAAAATAAGGATATTATTAAGAGGATATTTAGTCTTTAATTTAAAAATCCCTAAATAAGTCACTTTAACAATATTTAGTTCTTAATTAAAAATTAAAATAATAATCCAAATTAACAATTAAAACTAAAATTAATTTAAATTAAATTAAAATTAAATTAAAATTAAAGTTAAACTAAAATTAACAATTAAAATTAAAATTAGAATTAAATAAAATTAAATTAAATTAAAATTAAATTAAAATAAAATTAAATTAAATTAAATTAAATTAAAATCAAATTGAATTAAATTAAATTAAAATCATTTAACAACAAACCTAAGTGAAATCATTAAGAGTTAAATCAAAACATATCAATAATTTCAACACCTTTTCCTATCTAAGTAAATTTAAAACAAGAACACCAATTTGGAATACTTAGATAATTGAAAATGTAAAGATTTAAATCAAATCTAAAATAATTTGAACACTATGCCAAACTTAAAATTATTAATTAAAACCGCATAATCAAATTAAAACACTTTTAATCATTAACTCAAACTTTTAATTAAGTATGATTGATTAAAATTCTCGATAAACCAACTTGCCCTTAAAAGCTTTAATTATTATAACTCTTAAATAGAGTATTAAGTGAGATGTCACTTCATTCATCAAGTAATCAAATACCCAAGTTCACTGAGCAAGAGACAAAGTTTAACTAAACTCCTGGATGATTAATTCATATGTGCAATTAAATTTACACGGACTCAAAATAATCCCAGAAGTATTGAAAAGATGTTTAAGACTCGTCCTAAACACTTCCTCAACATAACGAGATGTTTTAGAAGAACAATTGAATCTAATTGTTCTTTGATGAAGAAAATCATCCTTAAATCAAACACAAGAACCTAGACGTCATAGGAAATGACTAGCAATAGGATTAGGAATTTGGTAGACAACCAAAACCCTTCCCTTAGCTTTACCTAGGTGTTTGTCCAAATATTTAAATGCCTTAACATGTGTTTTAAGTGCAGCTTGGGATGACGGGAAGACTCTCCAGGTATGCTTTTATTTTATTGCAATTTACTTTATTGCAAATTACTTACATGCACTGTACTTTACTTTTCTTGCATGATAAATAAAACTGTTGCATGAAAACCAGAACCTTTAGGATAGTCCCTAAACTGAAACCAAAACTAAATTAAAAGTCATTGCAAGATAAAATTCACCGCCACAACATTCCAAAATATAAAACAATTCAAAATTTAATCACAAACAGAACAACAAAACTACAATTGCAACTAAATTAAAACGTCTCGTTGAATGATCGGGAATACCTCGGATGATCTAACTCACGTGTTGCTTACACGATTTCCCACGATCTAAATGAAAGTGTGGAACTCATTCAGTTGAGTTTAGCAAATTCATCTGAACTAAGTGAATTCAATGAAAATAATGGTGTCGGGATGACGAAACCGTGGGATCTTAATTGGTTCTGTTTAAGTAACTTTATGATTTGTTTTAATTAAAACACTAAAAACACTTGGACTTTAAGATTTCTAAACCAAAACACTTCTCTCATCTCCTGATTTATGACTTCTAAAACTAAACCTCTGCAACAACAAAGAGCTTGGAGCATAGTGGGCACCACGGCCATCGTCGTCAGCAAAACTGGAATCTACCTCAGCAAAACCTTTCCTAGTTTTAAACAACAAAGCCATAGGACTTTGAGGTAGTTTGCATAGTGCAACATAAATCATCAACTTTTCGCTAGGCATTTGTATAATCATGTCATGAAAATTAAGCCCTAACCCGTCTTAGGACTCCGAGGTAGTCATTTGGTACGACATAAACCCTCACATCTTCGAGGCTATTTGCATGATTATGTCATACAAATATAAGTCCTAATTAATTAAAATTGACAATATTGAAACATTAAATAAACTCTCAAATTGAAGCTAAACAATGAGATAGTTTGGGAAGATGCCAAGATTCTTCTTGGATCCTGAGATTCTCCTACTTCTCTTCCTTTAGACTCTTAAAATAAACTTGTTCCAAACTTGAGCTGATCCCTATTGAAATTTCCAAAATCCAATCCTTTGAAAACCTTAAACTTTGAAATTCTTGAGAGCAAAACCACTGATAATTATCGAGAGTTTTCTTAAGTGATTCCCGTCATTTAAGATGTAATTAAAGTATAGGGGTTTGCCCTTATAGGGAACTTTAATAACCCAGGTAATATAAACCCTGCTTAATTCCTTTTTATTAAGCAGGGGAACTTTTCGGCTTATAAAATTGGTTCGCACACCAAATGGATGTCACAAATCTTCTAGTTGATTTAATCGAGCCCCATCGTCAAGCAGTGTATCTATTCTTCGGAATAGATACACGGTTTGTGATACGGTACTCATTTATATAAACTATTTGGGATGTGAGAGCTGTTTGATTTTTCATATCTTAAAATTTTCAAACTTAAAATTATTTTCAAAAATCAAATACTACTTTTCAAATTATATATTTAAATTAAATTAAAAATTTGCCGACAACTTCTGCAGGCGACCTCCTTTTCAAAATATAACACACAAACCTAAAAATATGCCGACAACTTCTGGCGAATCCGCTGGGGACTAGTTCCTCTCTCCATTTTGATTAGATGGTTTTGCTTTCATAAATCGGTAGTGAGTCCATATCCTTAGTGGACCAAAACTACCATTCTTCCGTTGGAATACCCCGTTCATTTCTGTCTTGAACAAGTATAGCCAACTCCTCTCGGATTTAGGAGCCACGGAGAGGTTCCGAGATCCTTTTACCTCTTTTCTGAGGTGGGGTGGACCCCCAATAGGTGTTAGTTTAGGAGCGGTCCTTCGAGTCGAAAAGTCTTGCAAAAGACTTTCTCTTCCTTTCCAATTCTAAATCGAGCCCTTTACCTTTTCTATAACCTTTTTCCTTCAATCGTTTTGTTTCTAACAAACAAACCCGCTAATAAATAACCTTCAAATAAACAATCTCTTTTTTAAAAAAAATCACAAATACACTAAGATAAACGAAAATGCGTTCGAACTCTTCCTTTTTTGTCCTAAGCTTTACGATGAAAAGAAGCATAATTCGGGACTGACATTCGGAATCTGTCATGCAGAAAATGACTACCCCCAAAGTTAATCTTCTCCTTCACCAATGGGATGGACTTCGCCGTTTACAAGAATGAGCTGCCCAACAAATGGATCATCCGTTTCAGACAAGGATTCGGTAACACAGATATCAAGTTTGCTGATGTCACTCTCTTCACACTAATGGACAAAGTGTCTGAAACTGAAAAACCCATGATTGAGTTCAACTTGAAATCGACTCAAGAATTCCCTCCCCTGCAAAGGATTCCAGCTGAAAGGAGTACTACTATTCGTAGGAGGACTGTTGTCTCTACCCCCACCGGTCTAGTCATCTCTGCACTTACCCCGACTACGCAAGCGCGAAGGGGAAGGAAATCCAAGTACGTGATGAGCTCGTCACCGTGGAGGGTACAGATTTTGCTACAATACCATCTATTTTTGAGATTGGGTCCGAGTTCAAGACTTGCACCCCTAACTCGGACTCGAAAGGAGAAATAGAAGCGGAAAGATCGCCGGGATCGAGAAAGCCGGAGATGCCGAAGTTGCTTTTCTAGAAGAAATTCCGAGGAAAGAGAAGAAGCTGCTCGAGTATATACCTGCGTTGGAAGGGAGCAGGTTTCACCCTCTCTCTACAGCATTAGATGAAGAGAATGTCTGTATGATCGCCTCTGCATTACCCCGACCTGCGTACTACATCAATTACAAGAGGAAAAGGGATAAGACTACGCCATTTGCTCGACTGCAAGTTGTTATAGAAAGATTGTCAAAGAATGAAAGATTCCCTGTGTCAGAAATCTTAAGAAGGATAGGACAGGTGCCAGCTAAATCCTGCCTCGGACCGCGAATAGAGCCTGTTGCTGTCACAGAGAAACCAAAGAAGAAAATAAAAGCCAGTTCACCCGTTGTTGTATCGGGTCTACAAATTAAGGAGGATACCACCTTCCAGCATATAGCCGACAAATCATCTGGTCCTAGGCTTCCGGCTGCAAGAAGGATGGTATGGCGACCTACTACTGGAGAGCTAAGACCTAAACAATGTCCTGAATTAGGAGAGAGTGCTACTGCAATAAAGGGGACTCCCGGGAAGGAAGTTTAACAACCGTCACGAGACAACTGCGAGACCGTGCAGAAAAGGCCATTAGAGGATGCCATGGACAAGTTAAGGACCGACATCCGACGGTTAGCAAAAGAAAGAGAAGAAGAACTAGGAGATGAAGTTAACTCATCAGAGTTCATGGATGAGGAGTATGCCGAGATCAACATGGTTGAAATGCGAGCATCATCCGCTTCACAAGGTGCTCCAGCAGCTGCAGAAAGAGATGAACCGGAAGTGATGAGGGCACAGCTTCGGGAAAGAGATGACACAATTTCCCAGATGGCAAAGAGGATGGAAGAGATGGCTGCTGCCTTAGCCACTCTCCAGAGTCAGGTACAACCTCAGAAAAAGACACCCCCAGAAATTATCCATATTGCAGATGGAGGAAAAGCGATCACATCCGTCAACGGAGACGAACAACCAAAGAAAGATCTTGCATAAAGCATGATTCCAGAAAAGGACATTAAGAGCGTGGTAGAACAGCAGGTGCGAGAAACCCTAACACAATCCAAGAGTGGAGCATCTATTCAGACGGGTAGACCTTACCCCGAAGAGTTCGATGCAGTCCAATACCCGAAAGGCTTCGTACCACCTCTGTTTAAGACTTTTGATGGGACGGGAAACCCTCGGCAGCATGTCGCACATTTTCGTGCTAGTTGCTGCAATGCCGGTGGAAGTGACGCTCTACTCTTCCGCCAGTTCGTCAGTAGTTTATCAGGGATTGCCTTCGACTGGTACGCAGAATTGTCGAATGGTTCAGTAAAGACCTTTTCAGAACTAGAGAATCTCTTAGTTAAACGGTTTGTCAGGGCTCAGCACCACATCACTATCGGTGATCTAGTGGTGGAGCAACAAAAGCCGAACGAGACTTTAGTGGATTACATACTTCGATAGAGAAACTTAAGCATGAAGTGTGAACCACAGCTTCAAGAACGACATACAGTCAGCATCATACTTAAAAGTATCCATGGCCTGATAGCACTTCTCCTTAAAGGAATTACAATCAAGACTTTCGAGAAGTTACTTAGGAAGGCCGGGAGCTTGCAAGAAGAGGCAAAGCAATTAAGTTTCATGGACAAGAACGATAAGCAGAAGCCCGTGAAAACATTCAAAAAGAAATCTGGAATCGTCGCAGTAGTAGATAAGGGCAAGCAGCCAGTGCAGATACAGTCAAAGCGGCCACAGCCTAGTTATCAACCACCACAAAGGACTTATCAGCAACCTTAGCAGGGCTATCAGCAACCTCAGCATCAACAACCTCGTCCGAGCTATCAATGGCCTCAGCATTATGAACAACTGCCTCGTTCATCGCGTACCTTAAGAGAACTTCTAAATAAAGAATATCCATTCAAAACTGAAGCAGTAGCAAAGATGTTCCGCAGCTTAATGAAGACACCGGATTTTCAGTAGCCCGAGCCCAAGCCGGAGGAAGTCAATAAGAAAGATCATCCGAACTATTGCCCTTACCACCAGATGCTCGGACACAAGATAGAGGATTGCATCACTTTCAAGAGTTGGCTTGATGACAATCTCCGGAGAGGGAACATAATGATCCCAAAGGAATACATGAAGGAACCCCAGAAAGGAGGTTCCATCAACGTTATTTCAACGGATCCCATTGTTCCGATAAACCAGTACACGATCGATGATGGATGTAGTACCGTCTGGACAAAGTCTTCAAAGAAAATTTTGGATCACATCCAGATCGCTTTGGTACGCGCTTCAACTCAGAGTTTGGAACCTGTCGAGCCGGCACTATCATTGCAATTGAAGAACTGCCCCAGAAGGAGAAGAAGATCTTGGAAGAAAAGAAGACTGAGGCTCCGAAAGGTAGACTAGGGGTTGCTTATCCTAGGATGGTTGTTTCTGATTCGGGGGAGAAATCCCTCGAACTCCTGACTCTGTATGATTATCTGCTCGCTCTGGAAGGATCTTATAATGATAAGGGTTATGATGTTGGCTACGTTTTGACTGTTTTTAACCATTATGTAACTAGCGACAACCGGCTTAATCCGGATCTCGATTCCAATACAAATAATGATTCTCAAAATCATACATAAGCTCGATGACCACGACGAAGAAGATGTTCACAAAGGAGGCTACGAAAGCTCGACAAGCAACGAGTCCATTTGTGAATTACAAGGGGCTCCGATCACGATAGAATTAGAACCATCAGACACCGAAGCAACTTCAGAAGAGCCAGTTTTTCCGATTCAAGAGGAGACACCGGTAAATTTAGAAGAGATAACGAGAGGTCGATCTAAGAAGCGGAAAAGTTCTACCCCCGAGAATGGGTCCAAAGGATAAAGGAAAGCGAGATGGTTGCTCGGGAAGAGCCAACCCCGACGGAGGAACCGCCCATTCGGGAAGAAACCGAGGAACATGGTAATAAAGTAGACTACAACGTGCTAGCCCATCTTAGGAAGCTACCGACCAAACTAAGCATATACGATGCTCGATCCTGTCAAAGGAGATGAGGGAGGCTACGATCGAGGCTTTACTTGATCCAAAGATTTGTTTAGCCCAAATGGCCGGTAATTCCTTCGACAGGGTTTGCTCCTTCACGGACAATGATCTGTTACTGGGAACACTGATCACAACTGATCGTTATACATTTCAGTCACTATTGGAAAGTTTATGCTCTCTAGAGTGTCGGTTGATCCGGGAGCATCAATCAACATAATGAATCTTCGGACGCTAGCATATTTGGAAATTGATGCTCGCGAGCTTGAAGCAAACAAGATGTTATTAAGAGGCTTCAATCAAAAAGGAGAAAGAGCTCTTAGATCGATAACACTAATAATGAAAACCGGTGATTTAGCAAAGACAACCGCAAAATTCCACATAATTGACTCTGAGACATCATTCAATGCTCTATTAGGTCGATCGTGGATCCATGAAAACTGGATGGTACCATCGTCTCTACACCAGTGCATAAAGTATTACGAAGGAGGGGAACAGTGTATCAAAGGTGATTTGCAACCGTTCTCCATGCACGAAATTGGAATTCATGAAGATGCGGCCTACTACGCGCCCCCGAAGAAAATAATCTTTTCCAGAAGTACCATACCAAATGAAGCAGAATGAATTCGAGACGATGAAGAACCTGAGGTTCTAGTCCAACATTTACTCAACACTCCCTTACGGCAAGATGGTGAAGATTTCTCCAGAACTCGCACACGAGGTCGAGGCCAGGGACGAGGACGTGGAAGAAATGTTGGAACAGTTGGATAGAAGAAACCGGTCATCGATGTTGATTGGGAGAATAACTCTGAAGAAGAAGAAGAAGAAATTGAGAAAGAAGCAGCGACAATAAGTCAAAAGAAACCCCAGTTCAACATTTCTCTCGAAGATGTAAAGAATGAAGAATATAAATCAATGTACGAGAAGATTAACCATTATGTACATACTATGACCCTGACCCCGATCCATTCTAATAAGATAGAGGGTATGGTGGTCAAGGAAGTTTATGATGGTGGTATTAAACCAATCAAGTTTTACCGTGTTGCTTCTTCTTCCAATACTGAAAAAGATGTACAATTTGAAGATGTTACTTCATCTAAATTAATGGAACTACCTTTTGAGTGGTACTCTCCCTGTGTTCAAAATTTAATTCAACGTGGTGTCTTACCTCGATAATGGACAAAAGGCCGATCACAACACTTCGAAAAATTATGGAATAATGTCAGTCAGCCTCCCAATTCAAAACATGGTCTCGAATTCGGCACAGTAGGATCAGCTGATGATACAGGATTTTGCTTGGTTGTCACTTGCGAACCTAATGAAGATTGCTTGGAAGCTTCAGAAGATCTTGAGGATCTACCAATCGGCGTCGCTCCACCAGAATTCGAGGAAGAAATAAAATCTACAATAGATGAGTTAACGGAAGTTAACTTAGGTAATAGCGAAGAGCCTAGGCCTACCTTTGTTAGCTCCTTACTCAATAAAGAAGACTCCAAGGAAATAATCAAGCTACTAATGGAATTCAAGGACTGTTTTGCTTGGAGTTATGACGAAATGTCAGGATTAGCTCTAGAAGTCGCAGTTCACACGTTAGGAGTAGATCCTACTTCCGTTCCAGTCAGACAAGCTCCCAGAATAATGCGTCTAGAAATTTAGCAACAAGTAATAGCCGAAGTTAAGAAGCTAATATACGCTAAATTTTTTCGTGAAGAACAATATCCTAATTGGTTAGCCAACGTGGTACTAGTCAGAAAGAAGAATGGTCAGATCATAATCTGCGTAGACTTCAGAGATTTAAATAAAGCATGTCCAAAGGATGAATTTCCACTAGCAATCCCAGAACTGATGATCAACATTGCTTCAACACATGAAATCTTCTCTTTCATGGATGGATCATTAGGATACAACCAGATAAAGATGGCACCAGAAGACGAAAAACTCACGGCCTTCAGAATGCCGATCGAAGTGTATTGCTACACAGTAATGTCATTCGAACTAAAGAACACAAGAGCAACATACCAAAGAGCGATGACAAAGATTTTTGATGATCTCATTCACAACCAAGTCGAGTGCTACGTGGATGATGTAGTCATCAAAAGCAAATTGAAGGAAGATCACCTGTATGATTTGAGAATTGTATTCGAGCTATTAAGATAATTTAACCTTAAGATGAATCCCTTAAAATGCGCTTTCGGCGTCACCTCAAGGAAATTCTTAGGATTTGTTGTCCGACATCGCGAGACTGAAATTGATCCGGAAAAGATTAAAGCTATTTTAGAAATGCCTCCTCCCAAAACTTTCAAACAACTACGATCTTTTCAATGGAATTTGGCATATCTTCGATTCTTTATCTCTAACTTGTCAGGTAGGTGTCAGCCCTTCTTGGCATTGGTTAAAAAGGACGCCAAATTCGTTTGGGATGAGAAATGCCAGCGGGCTTTCAAGGACGTTAAACAATATTTAATGACACCTCCTGTTTTAGCAGCCCCAGTCTCAGGTAGACCGTTGATACTTTATACCGCGGCTTTAGACGACTCCCTTGGAGCCCTGCTAGCCCAGGTCAATGATGAGAGAAAAAAAAAATGCTCTCTACTACTTAAGCCGTCGTCTAGTTCGACGGAAGTAAAGTATACTCTATTGAGAAGCATCGCTTGGCCACGATCTTCGCCGCACAGAAGCTCAGGCATTACATGCTTTCTCATAAAGTCAACCTTATTTCAAGAGTTAATCTGTTGCAATACTTGATGACCCGACCGACGCTTTCTGGCAAACTTGCCAGGTGGTCGATGATACTATTACAATTTGACATAACTTTCGTTCCTCTTCGCGCCGTAAAGGGACAAGTCCTAGCAGACTTCCTTACAACACACCCTTTGCCGGCAGATTCACCTCTCGACGACGATTTGCCTGACGAGCAGATAATGAGCCTAGAAGACCCTGATGATTTACGTTAGGAGCTGTACTTTGACGGTGCGTCCTCAACACAAAAGAACAAAGAATTACAAACGATAGTGCCCGGTAAGGTAGGAATCTGACTAATCTTTATAACACCGGAGCGGGGGATGTTAAGATACTCTTACCACTTAACAGAACCGTGTACAAACAACAAGGCAGAATACGAAGCCCTTATAACCAAATTGGAATTAACCATTCAGATGGGAATAATGGACATCAACATCTACGGAGATTTTCAGTTGATCATTCAACAGGTTGTCGGACTATACAGAATTCTAAAGCCAAAACTCAAGCAGTACTTTCAGTACACCATGAAATTGTTGGAACAAATTCCAAATGTAACAATCTATAAGATTCCAAGAAAAGAAAATGCTCTCGCCAATGCGTTAGCCCGCCTTGTAAAGGAATTTGCCTGCTTGCAGGATGAGTCAGTTGAAGTTTCAGTTCAAGGACGACAGGTCCTATCACAGCTCGACATGGATACAATACATAAATCAGAAAGAAAAGCAGAAGAAATAAATTCACAGTGACAGAAAATACAGAAGATTGGCGGTAGCCATTAATAGACTACTTGCAAACAGGAAACCTACCAGACGATAAGTCGATAGCCCATCAAATCAAGAAAAGAACTCTGTCTTTTGATCAGATGTAGCTAAGATGCCCGAGCAGGTGCGAGGCTCGTGAAATCGATAAAGAAGTACATTCAGGACTTTGTGGCGCTCATCAGTCGGGTCCGAAAATGAAGATGAAGATAAAAAGACTAGGGTACTACAGGTCCTCAATGATGACCGACTGTATAAAAGTTGCCAAAAGTTGTCACCAGTGCCAAGTGCACGGAGTGGTTCTACACCAACCTCCAAATGTGCTACATCCGACAATTGCATCATGGCCATTTGAGTGTTGGGGCACAGATATTGTGGGTCCGATAGAACCGCCTTCTTAAAGAGGACATCGCTTCATTCTTGCGGCTACAGACTACTTTTCTAAATGGGCAGAAGTTATACCACTCAGAGAAGTAAAGGCACATCATGTGCTATAGTTCTTCAAGAACCAAGTTGTCTACCATTTTGGGGTACCGTGCAGGATCATTTCAGATAATGGGTCTGCATTCAAAAGTACAAAGATCAACAAATTTGTCAAAAGACACGAGATCGATTGGCGATACTCAACGATCTACTACCCAAGAGCAAATGCCTTGGCCGAGCCTTTTAATAAAACTCTCGTTCAAATTTTAAAGAAAACTTTGAACGACAACAAGAGAAATTGGCACGAGAAGTTGTTAGAAGCCTTATTGGCCTACAAGACGACTTTTTGAACTCCTATTCAGTTTACACCTTACGCTTTAGTGTACTTGTCCGAGGCCGTCTTGCACCTGGAAGTTCAGCTTCCATCACTTTGAATTGCAGTTACATAAAAGATCACTACAGAAGAAAATGTCAGACTACGACTGGAAGAACTGGAAAGCTTGGAAGGGAAAAGACTTTCAGCACAGCAGAATTTAGAACTGTATCAAGCCAAAATGATTCAGACCCATGATAAACTGGTCCGCCCAAGAACATTCAAAGTCGGTGACTTGGTTTTGGTTCTCAGAAGACCTATTCTTGCACATCGCAAGATAGGTGGTAAATTTGAACCAAGATGGGAAGGGTCGTTCATGGTCGAGACAGTCTACTCAGGAGGTTCCTACCAGCTTCGAAAATTGCCATGGAGAACGACCCATGCTTCCAATCAATGGATGGTCTTTAAAGAAGTATTACGCGACCTGATGTTTCGAAGGGTAGCCTCTAAAATAGAATCTTATCCCTAGAAACACGGTTGAAGTAATCATTTTGTGACTGGGTCCAAATCCAAAACAAAATAAAATGGATGATAAAAAATCTCATCAACGAAAATGTTAAAAAGAAAACATGGGAAATCATAATATAAAAATGTCAATCTTTCCTTTTAAATCCATTCATTCCTGATATTTTCTCATCTCTTCCTACTTCCATTAAATTTAAAAGAAGTGAATAAGATTTTTTAAGTGTTTTTTTTATTTTTCTTATTCTTAGTACAACCTCTGATCCTTTCCTTGTTTTTCTCACAGGGAAATGTCGAACAGGCGGTTGGTTCTGATTAAAAGAACTTTAAACGAAGAACAGAAAAGAAAAGAAAATAAATGAGAACTTTTTCTAAAAATCTAAATATTAAAATGAACTTCAAATTCACATGAACACTAAAAAAATTAAAAATAAAAAAATGGGATCGTTAAAGGACAAACAAAACTAATCTAAATCTCAAATTGATTTCCGATCTGAATCCTTTGATTCGAACCTTTCAGCTCTTTCCTCAATTGAAATATGTTTGAAACTCTTTTGAAATTTGAATATTCTCTTCGACTTATCGTTAAGTCAAGTCTTTTCATCTTGGTACCCTTACCAGCTCCTTTCAATTCTCTTGATGTTGTGTCTTAGAGGATCGACTAGTTCTATTGACACGGAGCCACGAACTTTGTTCGATTTGGTTCTGATGGCATGAGACTGGGTCCCTCTACATACAGATAAATCTTTGAGACTGAAGCCTAACTTCCAGTTCTCTTCGAGGCTAGAGCCTAACTTCTAGTCCTCTTTCAAATTTCCGAGACTGGTACCTAAATTCCAGTTCTCTTCCTTTGAGTTCGGTACCTAAATTCCAGTTCTCTTCCTTCGAGGTCGGTACCTAAATTCCAACTCTCATTCGAGATCGATACATAAATTTCGATTCTCTTTCGGATTGATACCTAAATTTTAATTCTAAATTCTGAGACTGGTACCTAAATTCCAGTTCTCTTCCTTCGAGGTCGGTACCAAAATTCCGACTCTCAATCGAGATCGATACCTAAATTTCGATTCTTTTTCGGATTGATACCTAAATTTCAATTCTAAGTTCCGAGACTGGTACCTAAATTCCAGTTCTCTTGCTTCGAGGTCGTTACCTAAATTCCGACTCTCATTCGAGATCGATACCTAAATTTTGATTCTCTTTCAGATTGATACCTAAATTTCAATTTTAAATTCTGAGACTGGTACCTAAATTCCAGTTCTCTTCCTTCGAGGTCGGTACCTAAATTCGGACTCTAATTCGAGATCAATACCTAAATTTCGATTCTCTTTCGGATTAATACCTAAATTTCAATTCTAAATTCCGAGACTGGTACCTAAATTCTAGTTCTCTTCCTTCGAGGTCGGTACCTAAATTCCGACTCTCATTCAAGATCGATACTTAAATTTCGATTCTCTTTTGAATTGATACCTGAATTTCAATTCAAAATTTCTGAGACTGGTACCTAAATTCAAGTTCTCTTCCTTCGAGGTCAGTATCTAAATTCCGACTCTCATTCGAGATCGATACTTAAATTTTGATTCTCTTTCGAATTGATACCGAAATTTCAATTCTAAATTTCTGAGACTGGTACCTAAATTCCAGTTCTCTTCCTTCGAGGTCGGTACCTAAATTCCGACACTCATTCGAGATCGATACCTAAATTTCGATTCTCTTTCGAATTGATACCTAAATTTCAATTCTAAAATTCTGAGACTGGTACCTAAATTCCAGTTCTCTTCCTTCGAGGTCGGTACCTAAATTCCGACTCTCATCCGAGATCGATACTTAAATTTCGATTCTCTTTCAGGTTTGATACTTAAATTTCAAATCTCACTCTCTCGAGATCAGTACCTAAATTCTGATTCTCATCCTTTTTCCGTGGATACTTAAACTCTGATTCTCACTCTGAGGCTGGTACTAAATTCTAGTTCTCTTCGCAATCCCGAGGTTGAAATCTAGGTTTCAATTCTCATTTCAAATCTAAATTTCAAATTCAAAATTTCCTTAAATTGATTTTAAATTAAAATTCAATCGAAATTGAGACTCATAAAAAATCAAAATCTAAACTCACACATTTAAACTTGAAATTTAAAAGTAAACTGGAATCTAAATTGAATTCCCCAGATCTTGTGATTTGGAGTTCACCTCCTTTTCCATTCCCCAGCGAGAGTTCAGGAATCTCCAGTCTTGGAAATATACCTGATACTCCCGAGGATAATTCTTCTACTTCGTCCTAAGTTTTTCACTTGGACATCTGTGTTGGTTTTTTTGATCTCTTCAGTCAACGCCAATACGCGCGGTGTGCTTGGTTAGCACACCACATCTATTGGGGGTCCATTTGTTGACCTCATTTTTTATGAGGTCTTTTGCTTCTCTCTCCTTAGTACTTAGGATCTAGCCTTAGGCTTTTCCTTTGACTAATCTTAGAGGACTAAAAATGGAACCCACCACTTAGAAATTCAAAAACCTCTTGACTCCCTACAAACCCCATAAGCTTGATTGTAGACCCCTAATCACCTAGAGGGTTGAAATCAAATGTGGAGGTTTAAAGGATGAGTTCCCTATAGGACTTTTTGGCCTTAGGAATACCCTGGGTGGCCTGACCTGGTGAGGGTTGACTTGCACATACACTACACTATCACACACATTCCAAGTCCTAAAACTACACTCTCACCCAACTAGACCTCCTGACTCATGTAGGTAATTCATATGGATGATCCTTAACCCCTAAGCCCCTGGCTAAGAGGGTTAGGAACAACATAGTGAATGCCTCAAATGAGTCCTTTCATGGCTCATATCGGCTTAATATGGCTTCATGGCTCAACAAAAGTGATTTCATTTCACTCATATTTGATCAAGCTTCCATTTTTTAAAATTTCAATTTTTGACCCTCGGGGCCCCGGACCTACCAAACCAACCAAATACCCTTGAAATGACCCAAAATTTGCAAAATTGCCCAAATTACCCAAGATCCCTCAAAATCAATCCTAAACACTTCCCACCATTCAAATAGACCATCTTTGGCCATAAATAACAAAATTTCCAAAAATACCCCTAAACCCCCAAAATTACCAAAATACCCTTTTACCCCAAAAATCCAAAAATTCAAAAAATTCCCAAAAACTTCCAGAAAATCCTAAATATTCCCAATTTCATTTTTTTCAACTACACCATGGGCCAGTTTTTCCAATTTACCCCACTTTTACCAAAACCCCCAATTTGACACCCATTTTAACCCAAGTGAACCCAATGTCAAACCAAACCACCCCAATTAACCTCAATTATAGTCTAATTCAATTCTAAACTTCAATTAAACATCCCCAACATCAATTTAGATCAAATCCAAGTCCAATTTGATTGACATTTGAGCCCAATTTCAATTTGAAGCCTAAGGCCCAATTTTGGCCCATGACCTGAACATAGCTCAAACCAATCAAATTCAACTCCAATTGGCCCCAAATCTTTTTTAAAGCCTTCCTAACACCCCCATAAACAAAACACTAACTTGGTTTGCCCAAAATTTGAACCTAAACTCCACCCAAACCTAACCCAAAACCAAAATCCCTTAAATTGACCTAAGCCCAAACCTAACCCAAATGGGCCCAAATCCCAAAATCAAAGCCGTCCAAAGTTGAAAACTCTTTGTGACATTCCCATAAACATTTCTCAACATTAATTTTACATCAAATCCAACTTTATCCCAAACTTAAACCAAGTTAGCCCAATTCGAACCACTTTGGCCCCTTTACTAAAAGACCCCACATTAAACCTAATTCAATTCAAACTCACTTCAAATTTGTTTCCAATCACTCATGACACATCCCTAAACTAAACCCAACATTTATTTGGCATGGTCCTTCACAAAACTTTCATCCAAAAGCCCATTTTAAAATCAAAAGCCCACTTCCTTAAACCACTTTAAAAGCCCATCCAAAACCATTTCAAAAGCCCAAAATCAATCCTAAAGCCCATGTGATATTTTCATTTGTCATCCTTTTAACCAAAATCAACCCCTAAGTTTTAAATACATGATCAAATGATTCCAAATCAAGCCTCATGCCAAATAACCCCTAAATGCCAAAATTCCCAAAAACCCATTTTCATGAAACTTCGCTAAGCCATTCCCAAGCCACATGAAGCCATCCTTAAGCCCCATGTAAAGCCAAGAGAAGTTTGACATGTGACCATCCCATAAATGGCAAATGGAGGAGCCGCTTTCTTAAGCCTTCCTTAAGACTTTTTAACCCCATCCATGATACACACTAAACCAAGGTAGCCGCCTAATCCTTGATGGAGACTATACCATTTCCTCTAGGCTGACCCAAATGAACCTTTTTAGCCTAAATCCAGGCCTTGGGTGGTGTACCTAGCCCAGAACCATGGGTTGACCCATTTGAACCCAAAATGACCTTCTCCCCATGCTATTTCAATCCAACTCCTTTACACGTGTCCAAAGCCAATTTTTGGCACCAAACTCAAGCACTGACCTCCCCGACCCTGAGGTTGACCCATGCACAGCCTGCCGACCACCACGACCACCGGAAAACACCGGGCCGAGAGGCTCGATATGAATCGAAAATTTAATTTGAACTTGCTGAGTCGTCCCATGCCCGATGGCCATTGCGGTTGCTCTTCTCCTCCCCGAGCGGTCGATCCCGGACTCCAATTTCCTGCGGGAAGCCCTCCAACCACCTCTATTTAAACACCACCACCTCTCAGCCAAAAAAAGTGTTGAACCAAACCTTACCAAAACTCTGCCAAAATCACTCCAGACTTCTCTCCAAACTTAGAGAACTTGATCCCCACTGAAATCCAGCCCTAAAACCCTCTCTGTGAGCTCAATTTCTGAGTTGAAAATCCACCTAAAAAATACGACACTTCACCATAGTGAGCCAATCTCCAAATTGATTGATCCTACACCTTTACCAGACCAAGAGGAGAAGTTCCCCAGCAAAAGCCCCCTCATCAGGCCAGCCATTTCTTCTAGCCTCCAAGCTTTGTGATCGGCCTTGGTCACTTTCATACTTAGACAATTCCCTAGATCCAGAGACATCATCTGGAGCTTGCCTGGACTCAATCAAATGTGACACAACTCTCAGATCGAAGCTTCACTTCTCTGAGCAAAGGTATGAACTCATTCTTCCTCCCATGCTTCCAGCAATTCTCCATTTTGTTTGGGTTAATTTCATAGCCTATAAACCATATGGATGTGTTCTTCTCTTCAAGACAAATCGATAGAGTATAAGAATTTGAAAATACATTGAGAATCAAGAGAGATATTAGGGTTTGAGTGTGGATGGTCACGGGTGCACACCAGTCATAGACAATGACCAGGAACCATTGGATCGCGCGTGTATCGAGCGGACGGTCGAGATCAAGCTGGACAGTGTAATGGTACGTGAACCGCGGACCCCTGGAGAGTTGAGTCAGATGGCGGCGCGAATCACAGCGCGACGCGTGGGCTTTCGGAGCTGCCGAGGTTAACGCGGTGCTGCGTGGATAAGTAGAAAATTAGGATATTTTTGAATTATTTAAATGCCCTGAACTTCAAAAATTCATATATTTGCATAGAAAAATCACAAAAATAAAATAAAAATACCCTCTTGCTCAGTGAAAGAGGAGAATAATGTGGAAAAGAAATTATGTTAATTGGATGAGTATTTTATTTTTAATAATTTATTTACTATATTCAATGTTTTGATTCTTCATTTGCATAGATAGTTCACCATGGCATGAGACCATAGAGCTTTTGAAGCCTCTGATCCTGGGAACATTCGCTGAATTTTTCAAGGTCAGAGGCCATCTCTGTGAAAAATTATTGATTTTTCAAGTTCATGTCACTGTTTTAGGTATTTTAATTCCAGTAATTAGCATGTTGTAAAATAAATTCTAGAAAAATTTGTTGATGTTTCTTAGGACCAGGGGACACTATGAAAAATATATTTTGAGTTAATTCATTCATAATAACCTTAATTGGCCTAAACCCCTAAAATTGAATTTGAATTAATTCGGGTTAACCACACATCAAATTGACTTGAAAACAATTCTCCATTACTCTTTAGGGTCAGAGGAACCTTACATAAAATTTTGAAATCAATTGGACTTGATTAACCACACCAAATTGATTGATTAAGCCTCATAAGCAAAATGGAACTTTAAAAAATCATAACTCCAAAAATACTTTTCAAAAATTCACAAAAATGATTTTGTAGCTTCTCTAATATTAGGGGAGTTTAGGAAAAATAAAATTGGAATTTTCTAAAAAGGTTGATTTTTCACAATATTTTAATATTTTAATAATTAAAAAAATAATAAAAAATCATGAAAATATTAAAATCATAAAAATGTCACATTTTAACTCCTAATCATTTAGGAACAAACCAAATATTTTTCCTAAGTCCCTAGGGTAAGATATTGAATTTTAAAGGCTTAATGTAATTTTTAATATTAAAAAATGAATTTTCAACCTTCTTCACTAAAATAATTCTAGTAAATCAAAGAAAAATTATAAAATTATAAAATTTATTTTTCTGGACTACTTGAGGTCAGAGAAATTTAAGAAAAATATAAAATCTATTTTTCAACTTTTATTTTATTTTAAAATTAAATAATACTCTAAAACTCAAAATAATTATAATAAATAAATTATATTTCAAATAATCACAAAAATTGGTCAAAGTGGTCCTCTGGTCATTAGAAACATTTCATAATTTTCTTAAGGATAGAAACCTTTCCTTGGTCATGTTGTTGAATTTTCTTTTAAAATATTTATTTTCTACTAAAAATAATTATATAAATAAATTAAATTCAAAAAAATCATATTTTCTCCTCTAATGTCTTAATTGATATGTGAGTGAGGTCACATAAAAATTTTAAATTCTTTTGAGCTCAATTTAGTGAGTTATGAAATAAATAAGCTTAAAAGGGCATAAAGGTAATTAAAAATTTTAACCCTTAATTAAAGCTTTAGGTTTAATCAAAATGGGGGGTAAAATATTTGATTTTAACTTTCTCTTGGATGATTGAAACTTAGGGAAATTAACGGGTAGATACCCATTAAACACTTTGAAATATCAAAATGAAACTTTAATTAATTACATGATTTAAATTTTGGAAAGAATATATTTAAAATTTGGATTATTAAAATAGGGATATTATTAAGAGGATATTTATTATTTAATTTAAAAATCCCTAAATAAGTTAAATTAACATTATTTAGTTCTTAATTAAAAATTAAAATAATCATCCAAATTAACAATTAAAGCTAAAATTAAATTAAAATTAAAGTTAAACTAAAATTAACAATTAAAATCAAAATTAGAATTAAATAAAATTAAATTAAATTTAATTTAATTTAAACTAAAATTAAATTAAATTAAAATTAAATAAAATTAAATTAAATTTAAATTTAATTAAAATCAAATTGAATTAAATTAAATTAAAATCATTTAACAACAAACCTAAGTGAAATCATTAAGAGTTAAATCAAAACATATCAATAATTTCAACACCTCTTCCTATCTAAGTAAATTTAAAACATGAACATCAATTTGGAATACTAAGATAATTGAAAATGTAAAGATTTAAATCAAATCTAAAATAATTTGAACACTATTCCAAACTTAAAATTATTAATTAAAACCTCATAATCAAATTAAAACACTTTTAATCTTTAACTCAAACTTTTAATTAAGTATGATTAAAATTCTTGATAAACCAACCTGCTCTTAAAGGCTTTAATTATTATAACTCTTAAATAGAGTATTAAGTGAGATGTCACTTCATTCATCAGGTAATCAAATACCCAAGTTCACTGAGCAAGAGACAAAGTTTAACCAAACTCCTGGACTCAAAATTCATATGTGCAACTAAATTTACTTGGACTCAAAATAATCCCAGAAGTATTGAAAAGATGTTTAGGACTCGTCCTAAACACTTCCTCAATATGACGGGATGTTTTAGAAGAACAATTGAATCTAATTGTTCTTTGATGAAGAAAATCAGCCTTAAATCAAACACAAGAACCTAGACGTCATAGGAAATGACTAGCAATAGGATTAGGAATTTGGTAGACAACAAAAACCCTTCCCTTAGCTTTACCTAGTTATTTTTCAAAATATTTAAATGCCTTAGCATGTGTTTTAAGTGCAGCTTGGGATGACGGGAAGACCCTCCAGGTACACTTTTATTTTATTGCAATTTACTTTATTGCAAATTGCTTACATGCACTGTACTTTACTTTTCTTGCATGATAAATAAAACTGTTGCATGAAAACCAGAACCTTTAGGATAGTCCCTAAATTGAAACCAAAACTAAATTAAAAGTCATTGCAAGATAAAATTCACCGCCACAACATTCCAAAATATAAAACAACTCAAAATTTAATCACAAACAGAACAACAAAACTACAATTGCAACTAATTTAAAATGACTCGTTGAATGATCGGGAATACCTCAGATGATGTAACCCACGTGTTGCTAACGTGATTTCTTACGGTCTAAATGAAAGTGTGGAACTCATTCAGTTAAGTTCAGCAAATTCATCTGGACTAAGTGAATTCAATGAAAATATTGGTGTCGGGATGACGGAACCGTGGGATCTTAATCGGTTCTGTTTAAATAACTTTAAGATTTATTTTAATTAAAACACTAAAAACACTTAGACTTTAAGATTTCTAAACCAAAACACTTCTCTCATCTCCTGATTTATGACTTCTAAAACTAAACCTCTGCAACAACAAAGAGCTTGGAGCATAGTGGGCAGCACAGCAATTGTCGTCAGCAAAACTGGAATCTACTTCAGTAAAACCTTTCCTAGTTTTAAACAACAAAGCCATAGGATTTTGAGGTAGTTTGCTTAATGCAAAATAAATCATCAACCTTTCTTTAGGCATTTGTATAATCATGTTATGCAAATTAAGCCCTAACCGGTCTTAGGACTCCGAGGTAGTCGTTTGGTACGACATAAACCCTCACATCTTCGAGGCTATTTGCATGATTGTGTCACACAAATATAAGTCCTAATTAATTAAAATTGGCAGTATTGAAACATTAAATAAACTCTTAAATTGAAGACAAACAATAGGATAGTTTGGGAAGTTGCCAAGATTCTTCTTGGATCCTCAGCTTCTCCTACTTCTCTTCCTTTAGACTCTTAAAATAAACTTATTCCAAATTTGAGCTGATCCCTATTGAAATTTCCAAAATCCAATCCTTTGAAAACCTTAAACTTTGAAATTCTTGAGAGCAAAACCACTGTTAATTATCGAGAGTTTTCTTAAGTGATTCCCGTCATTTAAGATGTAATTGACTATAGGGGCTTACCCTTATAGGGAACTTTAATAACCCAGGTAATATAAACCTTGCTTAATTCCTTTATATTAAGCAGGGGAACTATTCAGCTTATAAAATTGGTTTGCAGACCAAACAGATGTCACAAATCTTCTAGTTTATTTAATCGAGCCCTATCGTCAAGCAGTGTGTCTTTTCTTCGGGATAGATACACGGTTTTTGATGCGATGCTCGTTTATATAAACTATTTGGAATGTGAGATCTGTTTGATTTTTCATATCTTAAAATTTTAAAACTTAAAATTATTTTCAAAAATCAAATACTACTTTTCAAATTATATATTTTAATTAAATTAAAAATTTGCCGACAACTTCTACAGGCGACCTCCTTTTCAAAATACAACACACAAACCAAAAAAATATGCTGATAGGCATCCATTTTCTTTCTTGCTACTGGATACATTACCTTTCCTAACACAGAAATATGGCATTGCTTTAGCTCTTTCTTTGAGAAAGGATATAAGTCGCATAGCATTCCTTCTCAAAATTGACATATAGATATCTAAAATTTTCAAGAGATGGTATGACCCCCACTCTCTCTCTAATTATTGGATATAAGTCATTTCCTGACATGGAAATATTACATTCATTTATCTCTTTCTTTGAGAAAGGATATAAGTCGCATAGCATTTCTTCTCAAAATCGACATATCGACACATAACATTTCTGAGAGATGGTATAACATCCACTCTCTCCAACTATTGGATATAAGACCTTTTCTGACATGGAAATATGGCATTCCTTTAGCTTTTTATCTGAGAAAGGATATAAGATGCATAACATTCCTTCTTGAAATAGACATATAAACATCTGACATTTCTGAGAGATGGTATGACACCCACTCTCTCTAGTTTTTGGATATAAGACCTTTCTTAACACGGATATATGGCATTCCTTTAGCTCTTCTTTGAGAAAGGATATAAGTCGCACAACATTCCTTCTCAAAATTGACATATAGACATCTGACATTTCCGAGAGATGGTATGGTTCCTACTCTCTCCCCAACTATTGCATATAAGATCTTTTTCGACACGGAAATATGGCATTCCTTTCTCATGAAATAGGAACTCAACATTGACTTCTCCGAGATAAAGTAAAAGACCACTTTAAATGGAATCTGGCATCTGTTATCACTTGCTATATGAAACCTTCCTGAAATGGATTATGTTTTTTCTCTAGCTTTTCCTTTGAAAAGGGATATAAGTCCCCAAAAATTTTTTCTCAAAACTGACATACCGACATTTGAAATGTACTCCTCTCTTTTAAGATAGGATATAAGCCTCATACAATTCCTTCTCAAGACCGACAAATCGACATTTGACATCTTCTAAGAAGTATTATAAGACCTCCTTCATGGAATACAACATCTACTCACTTTACATTGAGATAGGATATAAGTCTCATAGCATTCCTCTCAAGAATGACATATCGACATTTGACATTTTCTAAGAAGTAGTATAAGACCTCCTTCATACAACGTCATCTACTCACTTTTCATTGAGATAGGATATAAGTCTCATAGCATTCCCTCTCTAGACCGACATATCGACATTTGACATCTTCTAAGAAATACTGTAAGACCACCTTCAATGGAATACGACATCTACTCTTTAACTTTTGAGATAAGACATAAGTCTCATAGCATTCCCTCACAAGACTAACATTTTGACATTTCACATCTTCTCAAGAAGTTGCGTAAGACACCCTTCATGGAATACGCCATCTACTCTCTTTCTTTTGGGATGGGATGTAATTCTCATGGCATTCCTTCTCAATACTGACATTTGACATCTACCCACTCTTATTTGAAATAAAATATAACTCTCATAACATTTCTTCTCAATACTAACATTTGACATGTACCCTCTTTCTTTTGAGATAGAATGTAAGTCTCATAACATTACTTCTCAATATTGACATACCGACATTGACATCTTTGAGAGATGATATAAGACTTCCTTTAATGGAATTTGGCATCTATTTTTCTTTTGTTTGTTGGATGTAAGCCTTTCCTTATATTGGATCATGGCTTTATTATAGTCATATCATCCCTCTATCCATTAATCATAAAGATGATATAATACCCTCTTTAATGGAATATGGCAACTATCTTTCTAATGTCTATTAAAGTAAGCCCTCTTTGACATGGAATCATGCCTTTCATGTAGTTATATCAACCCTTTATCTAATAAATTTAAGGGACAAATACCTGACATGGTATACCATATCACTTTCATAACCACCGACAAATTGGCAATTTTAATGGGTTATCTAAACCATTTTGGTCAACGCTAAAATGCGCGGCATAATTATTCAGTATTCCACACATATTAGGGGCCCATTTATTGACTTAACTTTTATGAGGACCCAAAATGGCACTCACAGACAAGAAATATCTTAAGCCATCTTCATTGACTCAAGATCCTCAAACACTTTTTTACAGACCTAATGATAATTATGGTCATTAAATACATCCTAGAAGGAGGTCTAACAATGTTAACCCCTTTAAACTCTCTAGGGATTTCTCAAAACCCTAAAAGTTAGATTGACCTCAATATACCCTTTTTGGATCAAACCGACATGACATCATAAAATGATCAGACCAGCAGCGACAATTCCTGATGTGGTTAACCCTTGACGTAAGATGGTCAAATTTGGTCAAAATGGTCAATCCATGATCTAATGACCGCCAGTCTGACCCCATGGTCAAACCAATGACCTAAATGGTGAAATTAGGTCAAAATGGTCAATCCATAACCCAATGAGCTTCCCATTGACCAAACTGGTCAATCCTTGACCCAGATGGTCAATTTTGGTCAAAATTCTCGATCCATGACCTAATGATCACCAAATTGACCATATTGTCAAACCAATGACTTAAATAGTCAAATTAGGTTAAACTGGTCAATCCATAACCCAATGAAATTCCCATTGACTAAACTGGTCAACCCTTAACCCAGATGGTCAAATTTGGTCAAAATGGTTGATCCATGACCTATTGACCACCAAATCGATCCTATGATCAAACCAATGACATAAATGGTCAGACTTGGTAAACATGGACAATCCATGACCTAAAGACCACCACATTGACCATCTAGTCAACCCTTGACCTAAGATGCACAAATTTGGTCAAAATGATTAATCCATGAACTAATAACCACCACATCGACCCAAAGATCAACCCTGGACCTAAATTAAACTATCCTGGTTAACCTTAGTTAACATTAGTCAAACTTGGTCAACCTTGGTCAACTTTGGTCAACCCTGGTAAATCATGATCAACCTTGCACAACTTTTGTCAAACATAATCAACCTTAGTCAACTTTGGTCAAACGTGGTCATCCTTTATCAACTTTGGTCAAACATGGTCAAACTTGGTCAACTTTGGTCAAATGTGGTCAACCTTGGTCAACCTTGGTCAACATTGGTCAAACTTGGTCAACCTTAGTCAACTTTAGTAAGCCATGGTCAAACTTGGTCAACTTTGGTAAAACCTGGTAAATCTTAGTCAACTTTAGTCAAACTTGGTCAATCATGGTCAACTTTGGTCAACCATGGTCTATCATGGTCAACCTTAGTCAAATTTCATTAACTCTGGTCAACTTTAGTCAAACATGGTCAACCTTGGTCAACTTTGGTCAACCCTAGTCAATCATGGTCAACCTTAGTCAACATTGGTCAAACTTACTTTACCTTGGTTAAATGACATCACACATGACATCACATATAACATCACACATGACATCACATATGACATCACACATGACATCACATATGACATCACATATGACAACACATATGACATCACACATGACATCGCACATGACATCATACATAACATCACACATGACATCATACATGACATCACATATGACATCACATATGACATCACACATGACATCGCATGGATGACATCACATATGACATCTAAAATCTATAAATGATTTTCAAAATGAATTTGACATATGTAGGGTCACTAATAGGTCACCCATGACCCATAATACTAATTATGACCCATGCCCTTAACAAAAGACAAAAGATCATCATGAAGCCATCATGAAAGGGGGATGGATGTGTCATTCCATCATGAAACATGGAAGGAAGGCATGGATAGCTCATCACTCACCACAACCTACATCCAATAAGAGATGGACCCATCTAAAACCTTATCTCATGCATAATTGTGGTCATCATGACCAAATAATGAAAATTGGGAATGAGAAGGTATATGTGTCATCTCATCCCAAATTCATTAAATGATCAATGAGTTTATATGTGGGAGGTTTATCCATGAGCTTTATCCACTTCATAAACAATCCAATGAGAGCAACAATCATATAAAACCTTATCTCACACATAATTATGGTCATTATGATCAAATCATAAAAAATGAAATGAAGAGGGATATGTGTAACCCCTTTGACAAAAGAAAAAAAAAATCATTATGAAATCATTATGAAGGGAATAATGAGATATCATTCCCTCATAAATTTTTGAAAAAGGATGAGGAAAGTCATCAATCACCCCCCTCCTAATCTAATGAAGAAAGAATCTTAGACATGTCATTCTCCTCATTATAGTTGGCTTCATCATTACATTCCATGATGGTGAGGAAGGAGATGACCCATGTGTCATCCTCTCCACGAACTTATTAAATGATTAGGAAGAAGTATATGGGGAGGGGTCTATCTATCCTATCTTAAGCTTTTATCCACCTTATAAGCTATTCAATGGTAGGCGGCCACAAATTACATGCCAAATCTTCACAATGGTTAGGTTCATCATAACCAATCCATGAAAGAGAGGGAATGAGAAGCTTATGTGTCATTCCTTCATGAAATTTGGAGTGAAGATATGGTGAGCTCATCACTCACCACCACCTCCATCCAATAAGAAAATGACCCATTTAAATTCTTATCTTAAACATAATTAGGGTCATCATGACCAAATTATAAAAATTAGGAAAGAGAAAAAATATGTGTCATCATCCCCAATTCATTAAATGGCTCATGAATTCATATGAGGGAGGTGGATCTAAGAAGCTTTATCCACAACATGGATTTACCAATAAGGGAAGAACAAGTTAGGATCACCAAGATAAGCCATCATGAGCTATTTATCATCATCTCCAAGCAATCCTATGCTTATCCATGGCTTCCCCGTGGCTATAAAAAGCCATACCCATAAGCTCACAATGTTGGGAGAATGAGAGGAAAAGCTCTTAAACACTAACACACCTCGGTTCGATTAGACTTATGATAGACTTTGACCAGGTATGTGAAGTTAACTCTAATTCCTTGCTTAAATTTGAGTCTTTATGAAGAAAACCATCACAAGCACCCATATAGTCCTAGGGATATGATTATCTCGATGAGATTTTTTTTTTTTCAAGGCTAGGAAATATTCCCTAAAATTGAATTCACCAATTTTCATCAAACTTTGTAATTATTTTCAAAAATAATTATTAAAATTAGGAAATTTGTAAATTAAATGAGAAATTGGTTAGAAAATTTATGGTTATGAATTCAAACCTTTAAATGTCAATTTCCAACCTTTGATAAATAAAAATGACATTTTAACCTCTTTGGGTAAAATTGAAAATTTTCAAACTTGCATATAAAAAACCCTTAGGCTTGAAGGATCAGTTTGAATGATTTAATCTTAATCCTTAGGTTTAATTCTTAATTAGACCTAGAATAAAACTAAGCCTAAACAACAATTGGGCTAACTCACATCCCTGAGCTTTGGGTTCAACCCAAATGAACTTACATCATATCCTGAATACTTATGTTCAACTTACATGAACCTAAGTAAAAATTAAAAATCTTTGGGTCTAATCAAAATGGACCCAGACCAAATTTTAGACACTAGAGTTCAGTCCATATGAACCCAAAATCGAAATCAAAATTCCTTGCGTTTTACTCACATGAACTCAAGTCAAATCTTGAACTTTTGGATCCAATCCTTATGAATCCAAATCCAAATCAAAACCAAACCTATGACTTCGGTTGAACCCATATGAATTTAAACCTCATCTAAACCCTAATTAGGTCTAAGACATCAATACACCTAATTAAACCAAGTTAGACATTAATCACATTAGCTTTAACTTAATAAACCCCATTTAGGTCTAAGACACCAATTACACCTAATTAAACCAAGTTCGACCTTAATCACAATAGGTTTAACTTAATAAACCCAAATTAGGTCTAAGACACCAATTAGACCTAATTAAACCAACTTAGACCTTAACCACATTAGGTTTAACTTAATAAACCCCAATTAGGTCTAAGACACCAATTAGACCTAATTAAACCAAGTTAGACCTTAATTACATTAAGTTTAACTTAATAAACCCCAATTAGGTCTAAGACCCCAATTAGACCTAATTAAACAAATTTAGACCTTAACCACGTTAGGTTTAAATTAATAAACCCCAATTAGGTCTAAGACAAAAATTAGACCTAGCTAAACCAAGTTAGACATTAACTACATTAGCTTTAACTTAATAAACCCCCATTATGTCAAAGACAACAATTAGAACTAATTAGAACAAGCTAGATCCTAATTACATTATGTTTAGCATAATAAGTCACAATTAATTCTAACCTTAATTAGATTTAATTAACCTTTAAGCCTTTCTTACATTAGGCTTAAACAACATTAAATCTTAATTAAGTCTAATCCTAATTACACTTAATTAACTTTTATGCCTTACTTACATTAGGCTTAAACAACCTTAAGTCCCAAATAAGTCTAACCATAATTAGACTTAATTAATTTTTAAGCCTTACTTACATTAGGCATAAACAACCTTAAGTCTTACTTAAATTAGACTTAAACAACCTTAAGTCCCATTTAAGTCTAACTCTAATTAGACTTAGTTAACCTTTAAACCTTACTTACATTAGGCTTAAACAACCTTAAGTCCCAATTAAGTCTAACCCTAATTAGACTTAATTAACCTTTAAGCCTTACATACATTAGGTTTAAATAACCTTAAATCCCAATTAAGTCTAACCCTAATTAGACTTATTTAACCTTTAATTCCTACTTACATTAGGCTTAAACAACCTTAAATCCTAATTATGTCTTATCCTAATTAGACTTAATTAACATTTAAGCCTTACTTACATTAGGCTTAAACCACCTTAAATCCAAATTAAGTCTAATCGTAACTAGGCTTAAATCAAAACCATAACTTAGGTTCAATTCAACTTAAACCCAAGTCAACCAAATCTCTATGTTCAACTTACATTGAACCTAACTTAACCTAACCTTAGGTTCAACCTACACTGAACCTAACCGAAGCTCTAGGTTCAACCTACACTGAACCTCTTAACCAAACTTTAGGTTCTATCCAAATTGAACCTAACCATACTTTAGGTTCAACATACATTGAACCTAAATCAAACTTAAGCTTAGATTCAACCTAACTTGAACCCAAGTTAACTTAAACATTAGGTTCAACCATATTAAACCTAAATCAACTTCTAATTTAGGTTCAACTTAATTTCAACCCAAGTTAACCAAACCTTAGGTTCAACCCATATTGAACCTAAATCAACTTCTAAATTAGGATCAACCTAAATTGAACCCAAGTTAATATGAAAATTTTTAGGTTCAACCTACATTGGACCTAACTCAAACCTTAACTTAGGTTCAACCTAACTTTAACCCAAGTCAAGCAAACCTTAGGTTCAACTTATATAGAACCTAAATCAACTTTTAACTTAGGTTCAACCTAACTTGAAGCTAACTTAACCTAAACTTAGATTCAACCTACATTGAACCTAACCAAACCTATAGGTTCAACTAACATTGAACCTAATTCAATGTAAACTTTAGATTCAACACAAATTGAATCTAACTCAACATAAACTTTAGATTCAACCTGAATTGAATGTAACTCAACATAAACTTTAAATTCAAACCAAATTAAATCTAACTCGACATAGACTTGAGGTTCAACTGAAATTGAACCTAAGTCTACCTAGACCATAGGTTCAACCAAAATTGAATTTAAGTTAAACTAAACCAATTTAAACCTTAGGTTCAACCAAATGAACTTAAGTTAAAATTAAATTCCTTTGGTTCAACACTTTGAACACAAACTAAATCTAAAATCAAAATATGTCTAACTTTAATTAGACCTAATTAACAAGATTAATCCTTACTTACATTAGGCATAATTTAACATAAACCCCAATTATGTTTAACTCTAACTAGACCTAATAAAACTAATTAAACCCTACCCATGTTAGGTTTAATTAAACTTTAAATCAAATCAAATTCTTAGGTTCAACCCAACTTGAACCTAAATCAAATTAGACTCTTAAGTTCAATCCAACTTGATCGTAAATCAAATCAAACTCTTAGGCTCAACCTAACTTGAGCCTAAATCAAATCAGACTCTTAGGTTCAATCCAACTTGAACCTAAATCAAATCAGACTCCAAGGTTCAATCCAACATGAACCTAAATCAAATCAAACTCTTAGGTTCAATCCAACTTAAACCTAAATAAAATGAAACTCTTAGGTTCAACCGAACTTGAACCTAAATCAATTAAGTCTCTTAGATTCAATCGAACTTAAACCTAAATCAAATTAGACTCTTAGGTTCAACCCAACCTAAAATTAAATCAAATCATACTCTTAGGTTCAACCCAATTTGAACTTAAATTAAATCAATCTCTTAGGTTCATCCAAACTTAAACCTAAATCATATCAAACTCTTAGGTTCAGTCCAACTTAAACCTAAATCAAATCAAACTCTTAGGTTCAAGCCAACTTGAACTTAAATCTATCAGTCTCTTAGATTCAATCAAACTTGAACCTAAATCAAATCAGACTCTTAGGTTTAGCCCAACTTGAACTTAAATCAAATCAGACTTAGGTTCAACCCAATTTGAACCTGAATCAAATTAAACTCTTAGGTTCAACCCAACATGAACATAAATCAAATCAAACTCTTACGTTCAATCCAACTTGAACCTAAATCAGATCAAACTCTTACGCTCAGCCCAAATTGAACGTATATTAAATCAAACTCTAAGATTCTTCCCAACTTCAACTTAAATCAAATTAAATCTTTAAAATCTAAATTACTCTTAAATCCTACCTAAATTGGACTTAGATTAATTTCAAACCTTAGGTTCAATTCATATTAAACCTAAGCCAACTATAGATCCTACTTACATTGGATCAAATACATTGGACTTACCAACATATCAAACTTTAGGTTTGATTCATATTAAACCTAAACCAATTTTAGGTTCTACTTACATTGGATCAAAATCAACCTTAAGTCCTACCCACATTCAGCTTAGAACCATTTCAACTCCTTGGGTTCAATCCTAATATTAAGTTTAAATCCTATTTACATTGGACTTAGAACCATTTTAAACCTTTCAGTTGAATTTATATTGAACCTAAATCAATTTTAGTTCTTACCTAAACTGAACTTAAAATAATTTTTAAACTTAGGTTCAAACCACATTAAACCTAAACTAAAACTTTAACTTAAGATCAACCCAAAGTTTAGGACTCAATCCACGTAGGACCTAAAAACAAACCTTTAACTTACGATTAAACCAAAGTTAAACTTAAGTGAACCTTAGGTTCAACCTACATTGAACTTAAACTCAACATTCAATCCAAATTGAATCAAACCCAACCAAATACTTTGGTCCAACTTACATTAGGACCTAAAACCCTAAGTCTAACCTACATTAGACGTAACCAAATTTATTTAGTTCTAACCAACATTAGGACTTAAACATTAAGTCTAATTTACATTTAAACTTATTCAAATTAATTCAAAACCTTTAGATTCAAAAGACATTGTATCTAAATTCCTAAATCTAATTCATATTAGACTTAACTCAAAAATTTTAGATTCAAACAAATTCTCAAGTCTAACTTACAGTAGTCTTTATCCAGAACCTTTAGATTCAAAGGACATTGAATCTAAATTCCTAAATCTAATTCATATTAGATTTAACTAAAAAAATATAAAATTCAAACGACACTGAATCTAAATTTTCAAGTCTAATTAATGTTATACTTAATCTAAAACGTTTAAATTCAAAAGAGATTGAATCTAAATTCCTAAATCTAATTCATTTTAGATTTAACTAGAAAACAATTGATTCAAATGGCACAAAATATAAAATTCTCAAGTCTAATTAGATCTTACAGACATTAGATCTAAATAAACTTGACTCATTCTTCTAGTTCTATAATACATTAGACATAAATAAACAAATCAAAATTGACATATAAAAATTAATCAAAATCACACATGGAAAATTTTAATTGGTTAATAAATCATAAATAACTTAAAATTTTCCAACCTAAAACCCAAAAAAAAAACATTAACACTTAAATGAAGCATAAATGAACAAAGATCACCAAATACAACTTGAACCCCTACGTTCTTGATCTACGAAGATTTCTTGGATGATGCAATCTTGGTAGTTGACAGGAGTCCTCCGGTTCTGGTTTCAAAAGCTTTCAGACTATGTAAATCAAACCATCCGACAACCCTAGGACGACAAAGCCATGGGTATCTTGACCAGGTTGTCTAAAAATCAACCAACTAAATCAATAAAATCGACATTATTTCTTTTGCGAGAATAAGTCTGACACTATTTTTCTTGTAGGTTGAAGATAAGATTCGTTTTAGATTTATTTTGCATGTTATTCGGATGAGCTAACTCTATTTTGCAAGGCGAAATTCTAAATACGAGACAACAATGACATTAAAACAAAACCATAACAACAAAATAAAAACAAAATGATAACAAAACAACGACATCAAAATAAAAAAAAAAATTAAGATAGCCATTAAACCTAAAACAATAACAAAACGTCATTGAAAAAACAAAACTAGATAACGACATTAACAAAACAACATTGATAAAACAAA
Organism: Papilionanthe hookeriana x Papilionanthe teres; assembly: GCA_022702705.1. NCBI lineage: Eukaryota > Viridiplantae > Streptophyta > Magnoliopsida > Asparagales > Orchidaceae > Papilionanthe > Papilionanthe hookeriana x Papilionanthe teres. Next base: position 49,411,646 of record CM040439.1, on the reverse strand, counting down.
ACAATACAACGACATTAACAAAACTACAACAAAATGACATTGACAAAAAAAACAAAAATAATGACATTAATAAAAAAACCAAATAAATGACAATGAAAAAACAAAACAAACAACAAAATTAACAAAACAGTAATAAAATGACATTGACAAAACAAAACAACATTGACAAAACAAAACAACAATGATTATAAAATCAAACCTTTAGGGTAGTACGTGACACTTAAGCTTAAACATTGACATTTTCTTCCTTGATCTTGAATATTTCTTAGAGAACGAGTGTTAACATTAATCAAGAGTTTTCTTAGACATTCCTAATTGTCTAAGATGTAATTAACTATAAGAGCTTGCTCTTATAGGAGAATTAAAGAACTCAGAATAGGAATCACACTTAAAATCTCTGGTTATTAGATTTTCCATTTGCTCATCCTTATATAGAGATATCAAGAATAATGCATTCTGGAATCTTCTCCACAAGGATTACCACTGATATTTCCTTGTTCTACTGTTTTCTATTTTATCAGCACTTATCTTTGTTATTAAAGTTTCTTAACATCTAAGGATCCTTCACATAACCAAAAGAATAAGATTACTTAAAGATTAGAGCAATATGATAGCTAAACAGAGTGGAGACGCCTCAACAATGACATTGACAGACATTTTGACATCCACAATAACACGAGAGAATTGACGGTGTCTGCGATGATGAGCCGAGTACCCGGAAAACTAGGGAAAACACAACTCCAATAGGAATTTTAGTGATTTCCCAAACTATGCTATTTTCTAGCTTCAATTTGAGATAATTATTTGGTGTTTCATCCAGCTAATTTTATTATTGAGGGCTTATATTCACTTGATATCGATCATGTGAATAACCTAGAAGATAAGATGATTTATGTCATGTCCGATGACAACCTCAGAATCCTATGATGATATTAAGACTTATATTGCACGAGGTACAAAGGCCTAAAGAGATAAAGCGAGGGTTTATGTTGCACTAGGAAAACTACCTCAAAATTCTATGGCTTGTTTTTTTATTTCTAAGAAATTAATTTTGATATTAAAGATGGTTGTGTTGCCCACGTTGTATGCTCCATGCACCTTGTTGCGGCAAGTTTAATTATAGAAGTGTCAAATGGAAGAGATGAGAGAAGTGTCATGTTTTGGAGATATTTAAATTGGTGTGTCTTAATGTCTTATTAAGGGGAATTTAAGTTAACCATAGCGACACCGGTTAGAATCCTACGGTTTCCTCGTTCCGGCACCACTATTTTCTTTGGATCACTTAATCCAGATGAATTTACCAAATTTAACTTTCATTCAGACTATGTAAAATCTCGTTAGCAACTATAGGTTGCCTCCTCTAAGGTATTCTCGATCATCCAAAGAGACATTTTAATTTAGTTGATATTATGATTTTCTTTTCTGTTTGTGATTAAATTTTGATTTTTCTTATATTTTTCTTTGTTGTGGCGGTGAATTTTATTTTTAGATTGTTTTGTTTTGGTTTTTTGGCTATCCTAAAGTTTTAGTTTATACATGTAAGTTTTATAAGTAGGAAAATACAGTAAAGTTAATGTAGGAAAAGAAAGTATTGTAACTGTAAAAGTGTACCATTCCTCTTCTCGCACTCCAGCTGAAAGCTTAGCTTTTTCAATAAATATTATTTTGCAGGTAATTTAAAATTACACACCAAAAAAATAGTAAAATAGGTTTAAAATGAACCTACCAATTCCTATTTCATAAATTATTAGGTTACTATTTGGTCATTTGATGAGGATGATTTTTTTAAGTAAAGCATGATAGGTTCAGTTGTCCTCCAAGAAATCCGAAAGAATATGAAGTGGCACAGGGCAATACCCTAGACGCTTCACAACCTTTTTGAATCATCTCAAGTTCATTTGAACATATTATGTTGCTAAATAATTCATCCATTTCAAACCCTTATGCTCCATAAGTATTGATGTTTAAATTATCCCAATGAGTAGGGTAACCATCACTTGATATTTAATTTATAAATTATGTAAGTGAAGGCCCTGAGAGGCAAATTGATTTGATTAGGAGACTTAGCCAATTTAGTTTTAGAGTTGGGCATGTAGTGTACCTAAGTTTTTTATGTTATTGTATTTCATTTTCTAAACCTCATTAAGTCAAATTTTGATTAAGCCTAATTCACCACTAAGCCCTTAAGACTTAACAGATAAATTTGCAATTTTAGGAAATGTTGAGTGATGTGATCTTAATACTTATCAAAATATTGAATTTTCATTTCATCATTGATTTAGGATTATATATTGGTGAATGATTATCTTCCGATGTCAAACCCCTCATCTTGGAATCATTTAGTTTTAATCATCCTCCAACTTTCCTTAATTCAAGAAATTACAATTTCATCCTTAAGGTAGAGAAGTTTGAAATTTGTTTCTACCATTAAGTCCCTTGAATTTCAATCATCTAGATATGCGAAGCATGATCATTTGTTACCCATTTCCCTTTAATTAGGCCTAAATATTTAATTAAGGCTTAAATCAAAATTACAATTATGCCCCTACAAGGCCTATCACTTCATAATTCATTAAATTCAACTCAAATGACTTTGAAACTTTTATGTTACTCCACTCATAGGTCAATTAAAACATCAAAGGAGAAAATGTTATTTTTATGGTTTTAATTTAATTTTTATAGTTAATTTAATGTAAAATAGGGATTTTCAATGTTAAATTAATAACTTGGCCAAAGTAAGGAATCATTCCTTACAAAAATTATTGGCAGTTTACCTAGGTTAGTAGACCACTTTGACTAATTTTCAAGATTTTTTAAGATTTATGTTATTTTTCATAATTATTTGTTGGTTTTAATTATTATTTAAATATAAAATGTTATTTGGGTGGAAAAATAATTTTTAAATTTTTTTATTAAGTTTCTCTGATGTTAAAGAACCAAGTGAAACATGTTTCATATTTTTATAATTTATAGTTTAATTATTAGAATTATTTTAATAAAAAATAAGGGAAATTTATTTTTTAGCTTTTAAAAATTATTTTAAGCCTTTAAAAATTAATATCCTCACTTATAAAATTAGGAAAATTATTTTAATTACTCCCAAGTGATCAAAAGACCGAATGTGACATTTTGGTCTATTTTAATATTTTTGTGATTTTATTATTTTGAAATATTTTGAAATATTTTAATATCAAAATATAGTTTTAAAATGAAATATTTAGTATTATTCAATTTTTTTTTTCATATACTCCTTGGGTCACAGAGAACTACCAAAAACTAATTTCATAATTTTGTGACTTATATTATTATTATTATTATTATTATTATTTTAATTCTAAAAATGGCATTTCATTTGAAAAATCATTTTAGTGATCAAATTAGTTTCAATAGACTTCGAATTTTTATGTGGAGTTCCCCTTACCATTATTTACAGCGGAGAATCCTTTTTATTGTTTTAACATTATTACTATAACCATTTTAATTTTCTTTCATTTTAGAGGTTTAATTAAAATTAATGTCATTCTTAATGAGTTAAATTAATTCTATATTTTTCCTAAGGTTCTCTAATCATAATGAATCTACTAAAATAAATTTTGTATTTTATGATCAATATTTTAATTATTATATTTTTTTAGAGGGGATTAACTTAGAAATTAGGTATCCCTAGCAAGAAATTCCCCCTAACTTTGAAAAAAATTAGGGAAGATTTGTAACCACATTGTCTACAGCCCTACAAACCTCATGCCATGGTGAAATGTTTGGAATAAATTATAGGCTAAGTATGATTTTTTGTATTTAATTAATCATAAATCAAACATACGTCAAATAACTTCAAATGTATTTCCATAATGTTCTCCTTTGTTCACTGAGTAATGTGATATTTTAATTTTACTTTTTTGAATTTCATACACCAAGTTTTAGATTTTTAAATGTGGACTGATTTAAATAAATACAACATATACTATTTTCCTATTTAAACCATGCAGCGCCACACAAACCTATGGTAGCTCCGAACTCCCACACGACACGATCCCAATCGAAGTTGCCACATGACTCGGCAGCCATGTATCCCAAACTTTATACATTGCTTCTATGTTCAGCGCAATCAGGGTTTTCCACTGAATATACGCGCGATCTAATAGCGCCCGAGCTTTGTCCCCAACTCATTCGTCCTGATAGTCGTCCACCTTCTAACCCTAAGATTACGAGTTAGAGTCAACCAAATCATCTCGGGTCTGTTTCTATAGACTCATCTGGCCTAGATGAACCTATCTATAAAGCTGATATGGTATGAAATACATTGTACATGCATGGAGAATCAAAATAAGCTCGGGTTAAGTTGAAAGCTTAATACCACGGTCTAAGAGGTGAGGCCTCAATGAGATTGGTTCAACTCGTTTGTTGTGACCTCGTGAAGGTCCTGCAAGCACCAATTTGAGCTCTCCTTGGGTCTGCACCAAAACTCGATCTGGGGGAGATTTTGCGTCTGAGGGAAGTCTATGTTGGAGAGGCTCTATGATGGTGCTTTTTGTGGAGAATCTTGTTTATTTTTTGAGGGTATGGTGAGGAGCAAATCAATTTGAAGTTTGGTGCACTGTGGAGCCGTAACAAAAGGTGTTCTGGTTCTAGGGCTATCAGTGGAGAAATTGGCACTAGGTAGTGGCAGTGTTTGGTTGAATGCAAGGTGATTGATCTTAGGAAGGTTGTCAGAAGCTCTGGGAGGATGATGTAGACTTTTTATTATGCAAGAACATATGAACCCAAATTTTTATATTTATAATGATTTTCTAAAGTCCAAACTTCAACTCAAGTATACGTATCGTATCAAGTAATACAGGGCTCTAATAGAGTCATGATTATCGATCCCACATGGAAGATACATTCCTAATAATAGATAGTGTAATACTGAAATCTAATACTTAAATCGCAATTAAAGTTTAAGTTTACTTCTACTAACAAAATGCAGAAAACAAAAACAGTTAAGCAAACCACAATTACTTCTAATATCTTTAAACAGAATTAACTAACACACACACACATTAAGCTTTGTATTTGAAAGGTTTTGATATATATATATATGAAAAGTGTCTTTCCTCTAGCAATGAGTATAAGATGTGTGAATGATATAGAATGATTATTTTTTGTATTGTGCCAAATAGGAACATAAATGTTTTTTTACCCTCAAAAAGTACCCCCTCTTCCAAGCATGTAAAGAACATTGACATATCCTAAGTTCAGTCACTAAATCAAAGGATAGGCTGGGAGGATATCAGTTGTCACTACAGAGCTCCCACTCACCCTTCACCTGAAGGCTGACCTTCAACTTTAGTTACCAATCTTAGGACCACATTAGCGTCTCAGACTGCACCCTGAAACCTCCAATTTGAAGCCCATCAAAACACAATTCCCTATTTATTTGTACTAAATTCCGATGAACTACGCAATTCATTCATGGATATTGAATGGATTCTTTATTATTGTTGTAGGACACTCAATCCTTTCGGAGTTAATGTACAACAACAGATTTTAACAATTCAATTCGCTAGATCAAAAAGTAAATTAAATTCGAAATGAAAAACCATCACAATTTCTTCAATACTTTAAAAGCACTTTAAATCTACATCATCACAGCATCATATCTCTATGTAAGAAGAAAGACAAAGGAGACTACTCATAATTCATAAAGAAGACACAATAAAACATGGATTTTATATATAAAAGAAAATTCATACAAACCACAATAGCAAATACAACTTATCTCTTTCTATTCTCTAAGAAAATCCCTTGAAGTTCCTTTGAATCCTTTTCTCTCTTCTTTGCAACACTTAATTCCCCCTTTAGAATGGAAAGGAAGAAGCAATCCCTCACTTTACTCCTTCTCCTTCACTCCTTAGAGAAGAATCCCTCTCAAATCTTCACTTCTACACTCACTCTTCCAAACCCTAACTCTAAAGTCACCCTCTCTCTACTTCTACACTTTTCTCCCCCTCTCAAATTTTATCAAAAATAAGTTATATATATGTTAGAAATAAATTCCCAAGAGTTTACTTAAGAATCCCTTTAAAAGCTGCCAAAACTCATCATTTTTGAATTGCACCGACGTAGGGCACCGGCAGTGCTCGATAGGGCACCGGCGGTGCTTTATCATCCATTTATTTCTGGAGTCTCTAGAAGATGGTGATGGTGGCACCAGAAGCTGTTTTCTCCCATTTTGCTCATTTTCGCTCGAAATTTGTTCCTTTTTGCTTCTTTTTGCTCCAATCACCTTTAATCATCATACCTGTAACAAATCATGAAAAATACCTTTCTTTAAAGTGCAATATCAAAAAATAGATAAAATTATATAGAAAAAATAGTATATAGTTTTGGTGCATCAAAGCACTTGGATGGAATTTCCCCTAGGTTTTGTGTCATCTCCTTACTTGGTCATGAGAGGTGGTGGTTTGGGTAAGAGATCCTCATGGTATAACCAAAAATGGAAAGAGATCTCGTAATTTAGTGGACCCTTAGTCCATGCCACATGTAGGTTGGGCTAAGCAGATCTAGGGTGGTTCCTAGGGTCCATTAGATGGCTGTAAGAGGTTTATTTTTGTCAATTTGGCTAAACTTACGTGAAATTTATGTCTTGATTTAATTTGGGTCATTTGGGTTCAAGTTAGGCTAAGTTAGGTTTGAGCATGGGTTGGGTCCAATTAATTGTTTAAATTGGTGTGTATGATTGTCACAAAGATTTTAGTAGAGGATTGGAGTGATTTTGAATTGGTTTGTAGGGTCAATTTAGTGGAATTTAGACATACGATCAATTTGGGCTAACATGGGTTAGGCTTGAGTTTGGGTAAGGCTAGAGCTTGGCTAGGTTTCAATTGATGGTTTAGATTAGTTTAAGGGAATGTCATCAAGGGTTTTGGATAGATATTGGGTGGAAACTTTGGGTTTAGGGCATTCAATTTAGTGAGATTTGGCCATATGGCGTATTTGGGGCAAATTTAGGGAATTTAGATTGGGTTGGACTTGGTGGAGCTTTGAACTCAAATTAAGGTCAAATAGTGGATCAATTTGGTTACTAGGAATGTTATGAAGAGTTTATAATCTAGATTTAGGAAAATGAACGTGGCTAGGGGGTTTAATTTAGGGGCTTTTGAGTAGATGGTAAAAATTGGGGCTTTTTTATTTCGATTCAAATTGAGTGAAATGCTACTTAGATTTTGTTTGAGTTGGGTTTAGGCATGGTGAATTTGAGCTTAGGATTGAAATTGGGGAAAATTAGGGCAATTGGGTGGACATTGGAGGTGATTTGTGCATTTTGGACCTTTAAGGGCAATTTGGTGCTTTCGGTCAAAATTAAAGTCTAGGGGTAATTTGGTAATTTGGGGAAAGTTTGGGGTAAGGAGTCAAACGTTGGAATTTTGGTAAAATTTAGGTTAATTAAGAATTTCAACCTCCCTGAGTCTTGGACCAAGAGAAATCCCACTTTTGATCCTCCATGTATTGGTTCTAGCAAAACCCTAGCTAGGGCCAAGAGCTTATGGAAACACCTACATGAGTTTCCAAAGGAGCAGGGGATCAAGTATAGGCAGTTTGGTTTATGGTTGTGAGTGTAAGTGTAGTGTAGGTGTGGTTGTTGTGTACCTGATCTAGACCAATCCACCCAGGTGAGTCCTAAGGCTTGACCATTCTATAGGGAACTCCATTTGAGCTTACTTATGCATGGTCTCATACTCCTAAGTGCTTAGAGGTTAGACTTTAAGCATTCGAAACTCCAAGTGAAGCAATGAAGTGTTTTGAATTTATATGGGGTAAGAGTTCCATTGTAAGTCTTCTAAGATAGTCACTAGGAATGTTCTATGGCGAGATCCTAGGCTCCATAAAAAAAATCTAGATGTCAACAAAAGTAAGGTCAACAACTCGCAACACACACAGACACATGCCACACACAAAAGATATTTGAAAAAAAGTCCCCTTTCGACAAGCCAATTTCCTATTTAAGTAAATCTCTAAAAACATAAAGAGTCACTTTAAGAACCCTTTCAAGATTTGTACAAAACTCAAAACTAATTCTGACGCTTAGGCACCAACCTTCTAGAAGCCATTTGTAACTGGCTGACGCTAAGAATTCAGCTCCTTGCTTTGTTTCTCTCTGCATTTCCTCCTTTTTTATTCAAAATTCCATCTCTTGTACCAGAAACTAAAAACATGTAAAATAACATCCATTAAAGCACAATATCCTTAAAAATGAGCATAAAATGTATTTATAAAAATAACACTTTTTAAGTCGTGTTGATTCATCCAAACTTAAATGTTACTTGTTCTCAGGAAACTCTTCAATTTAATAAAATAAATGCTTTGACTTATGGTAGTGGGTTTTATTAAATATTACTATATTTTTGCACCATAAATGTGATAGTGAGCTTTAGAAAAATTTTTAATAACTCGTGGTAGAACTAGGGTATAAGAGAATCTAGTACTTAAGTTAGAAATTCAAATATTCTATTCATTTAAAAAAGAATTATAATTTGTCAGACATAGGTAGCTTAGATGAATTAAATATATAATTAAATGAGAACTCAATTAGTAAATATTTGAATAATACATTTAGAATTAAGAATGAGCTCAAAAGTGTAAATAAGTTTCTTCCCTTAGGTTAATTCAAGTGTAACCAATTTTAAATTAGGAATCTCCTCAAGCTTCTCCCCATATATTTTTATTTTAAATTTTTATTTTCTTTTGATTTTACTTTTCTTTTTCTTTCAGGATCATATTCAATCATTTCTTTTCTTTTCTTTTTTGGTGAGGATTACTATATTTGGATAGTCTTTAATGATTTTGAACTTCACTATCATCTTATTAAAGTTAAAAACCTCTAAAAGTTCCTTACTTGATAATGTGTATTAGTGTCAAAATTATTTTTCATAGAGCCTCTAATTCTTTTAAAATTGTAAATATAAGATTTCCTAGTATTTAAAAAATACAATATTTCCTATTTTGAATAGTAAAAGCAAATTCCTATAATTTTTTAAGAAATATCATAACTATAGAATTATCCCTTATTCAAAAAAAGTTTAACATTCCTATAACTTTCATATTATCAAAAATATATATCTCTAAAGATAATTCCACATACCATAGGTTGTGTTTAAAACATTTTTTTAATATAGTCTATTAAGGAAAAATAATGCATATATATTTTTTAAAAGTTTTTCTCCCTCTCTGAAACTTATGTTTTTAAATAGTATAAAACATGTTAGTCCAGAATAAAATGAAGAGAGAAAAATTCAACATAATTATTATCTATCGCAGGGTTCTAAACATGAAAATCGTATAGGGATAAGAAGTAAAGACAAATACTTAGCAGTAGTAAATCTTAAATCAACATGTATAGCATGAAAAGTGTAAAGTAAAAGAACTACTCTAACACACAGACAATAATATATATGATATGGAGTAAACAGTAAACAATTGCCCAATAACAACAGAAAAGTCAAGATTCCACATCGGCAATATTAAAAAACATAAATACAATACCAAAATATTTAAAAGAATGGAACTTCTAGGGAAAGTAATACAAAAAGAGTCTGGATAACTACTCTTCATCATCATAATCATCATCATCATCATCATCATCATCCTCATCATCATCATCCCGATCCATAGCCTTGCACCATTTGAACATAACATAGTGAGGATATGCAAGAAACTCCACACTATGGTCTCCTATCTGGAAGCTCACCAGGGAAGTATGAAAACTAGCCTCGTGATCGCTCTTCTAGTTTAGATATTATTCTAAATGATCCCAATAATCTTCATTTTCTGGTAGCTGACACTATAAAAAAGTTATATCACCCTAATGTATCTGCAACTCCTCCAGTACAGTGTCCCTAATAAAAGGAGAACGAGTCAAAGTACTAGAGGTGGAAGGTCAACAAAGCTGAAGTAGATAGAATATTTGAAGCAATACCCCAAGATCTTTCATATAAATCAACATTAGCCTTACCAATAAGCTTTAGTGGCTGTAGTTACTTCTCTCAATTTTTAATTCTAACCCCAGATTGCTTGCAAATAGTATAAATGGGAGAAGGGTGACCCAAACCTGCTGTAGTGCTAGCTCTGGAGGACATGTAAATAGACTTGAAGAAGAGAGAGCCAACATCAATTGGTTTCATCTTATGAATATAGTAGATCATAGTGGATCTTTCTCAACTCACTTAACTTAAATGATTTGTAGGAAGCAGTCAAGCTGAAATATGTTAGGCTTTAGATGGAGCATTAAGCATGGCAAAGGAGAAATTTACCTTATGCTCGTTCTTAACTTTCCATGCTCCACACCCATCCATCAGGAATCCAATAATCTTATCAGGCTCTAAATTTGTTGGACATAATTTAGAATAGTAGCAATCAAGAATAGGAGGCAGAAAATATAAGGAATTATTCTACTCGAGGGTGAACTCAACCTCCCTCTCCCGAAAAAACACTTCCACTTATGGTGCTTCAGGGAGATTTGCATAAAAATCTCGCACCACATCCATAAATGCTACAAAAGTGAAATAGCTGAAGCTTTCCCAGTGATGAGCAAAAATAAAATTCTCCAGAGCATCACTAGGACTGGAAAAACATCACTCAGCAATAAACTTCTTAGATAAGGACCTTGCGCATTAAGGTTAACGAATTTATTATTATCAAAGACCACATTACCCTTTCCTATCTTTGTTTTTGGAGCCATCAAAAAATCTATTAAAATTCCAAATATAAGTTCTAATGGCTCCTACAAGAAATTTCCACGAAAAGAAACTCTTCCACCATGGATTTCTCACTCTTTTCTCCTAAATTTTCAAAATTTAGCCTCAACACAATGTGGAAGAAATCTATGTTGAAATCAAATAATTTTTATGCCAAAGTGTAGATCTTACTAAGAGAATAAGATATCCACAATTTTTTAGTCCAAAATTATCATGATTCATGAGCTATGAGGAGCCCTAGGGATTTGTCGACGACGAGTTTGGGAAGAAGATGACGCTCGGGCTTAAAAGTGGCTATGAACTGGTCCAGTTTATGATTTAACAGGCTGATGGCTTAGGCATGAGTTTGTTATTTAGGCTTGCTTCTACTCAGGTGGCTGGTGCTTCGGCGCTAGATTTTGGCTCCAAGGCACCAATGCCAAAATTTGTGGATTTTATTATTTTTTTATTTTAAGAATATAACGATCGAGCACTGTTCGGCGCTAGAAGTTGTGCCATTCAGCGCATTTTCTTCTCTAATGGCCAAACTCTCTATCTTTTAGCGTGGTCTAGCGCTGGAGACAACTTCGTTTGGTGACATTTCAAAAATTAGGTTTCCAACTTTTTTTTGTAATTTTAATCTTTTCAAGCTCGCTCTGACGTCTAATTAGTCTAATTAAGCTTTGAATAACATTCTAAAGTCATGACAACTGATATTTTTGAACACAAACAACACAAAACATCACTTTCTTATGTAAAATCCAAGTGTCGGACACATACACATAACACTAAACATTACACATTATCAAGCCACATAATCTAAAATTTAGCGTCGCACACAACCACAACACATATAACGCTAAAAACTAAACAAGAAATCATGTCCAAATATAACTTCCAAGCAAAGAAAAGCAAAGAAATCAGATACACAAACACATAAAAATAAAAATCATGTTTTCATTCTTCCTCAAAACTATCATCAACTCTAAGATCTTCAATTGATTGAGTGAGGACAAACAGATTGTAGAATGAACGAAATGGAAATTCCTCAGTAGAATCTTTTTTAATCCAACCTTTCCTTTTCATCAATAGCGTCAAACGTCATTACAAAGCCTCGTTCCTTAATCAATCTCATTTTCGAGATATTTTTGTTGAATAGACGTTGTGCCTCGAAACTGACAAAATTTCTACTTTTGAAAACTTGAAATCTTAAAATTTCTATCGAGTCGGAGTCCATTTGGGCAAGAATTTGGATCTTCCTCATTGTTTCTTCTTTGTTTCTTTGGTAGTTTCTGCATCTGGGGGCGGTTTTTGGGAGTTCTAATGGAGGATTTACCGCTTAGAACCACCAAAATTTGAATTTAAGGACGTAAACGATTTTCTGAAGAGCGGCGTTGTTCGGCACTGGCGCTAGTTCAAATTTCGCCAAACTTCACTTCATCCAAATTCTTTCTGAATTTTGATTCAGTTCATTTCTAAAATGTTATTAAAGGTCTTTAAGGAAGAATAAGACTTAATTAAGTAACAAACAAACAAAAAAAACACATCAAACAAAGCAAACACTCGATAACTGTGGGTTGCCTCCCATAAAGCGTTTGGTTTAACGTCGTCAGCCCGACATAACTTCCAGTTATTTAGGTTGATCCAACATTAAAACTTCTTTAAAATTAGGTATATTACCTTCAAAATATGGTTTTAATCTTTGGTCATTAACTTTGAAAATTCTTCCAGATTTAGGGTCTTCGATAATTACAGCTCCAAATTGATATATTTTTATGACAATGAAATGTCCTATCCATCTAGATTTCAGTTTCTGAGGAAATAATTTCAATCTTATATTGTATAATAAAACTTTTGTCCTGGTTCAAATTCCTTTTTGACAATCTTCCGATCATGCCATATTTTTCTTATTTCTTTGTATATTCTATCATTATAATATGATTCAATTCTGATTTCTTCCAATTCATTCAATTGCAGTAGTCTTTTCTCACTAGAATCTTTCAAATTAAAGTTCAATTTATTTATTGCCCAATATGCTTTATATTGTAATTCAACTGGCAAGTGACAGGTTTCTCCAAAGATTAATCTGTAAGGGGACATTCCTATAAGAGTTTTATAAGCAGGTTTGTATGCCCACAAAGTAGTATCTAATATTGTAGACCAATCCAATTTCTCATGATTAATGACTCTCTTCAAAATTCGTTTAATTTCACGATTAGATACCCCTGTTAAACCATTAGTTTGGAGATGATAAGATGTAGAGATTTTAGGCATAATATTATATTTTCCACCAATCTCTGAATCAGATTATACTTAAAATGGGATCCTCCATCGGTGATGACTACTCGAGGCATTACATATCTTGTGAAAATATTTCATTAAAAATCTCGAAACACTCCTAGCATCACACCTAGGTAAAGCTATTGCTTCAATCCATTTTGATAATAATCAACAACAATCAGTAGATATTTATATATTTCTAAATGAAGGTATAAATAGCCCCAAAAAATCTAATCCCCATGCATAAAAATTTCAACTTCCAAAGTAAAATAAAGAGGCATTTAATTTCTTCTAGATATATTGTCTATTCTCTGACATCGATCACAAGTTTTGATAAATCTATAAACATCTCTGAAAATTATAAGCCAATAAAATTCATACTGCAAAATCTTATGTGCAATTCTATCAATTCTGAATTGTCCTCCAAATTCAGAATCATGACATTCTCGAATAATTTTTCTAGTTTCTTCATAAGGCACAGATCTCCTAATAATAAGATCTTTACATTGCTTGTACAGTTAAGGATTATCCCAGAAATAAAATTTAGCATCATGCTTAAATTTTTTCTGTTGTTGCATTGTTAAACAAGTGGTAAAATATTACTAACGATGTAGTTCACAATATCAGCATACCATGATAAATTTTCTTCAATAATATTATATAATTGCTCATCAGGAAAAGTTTCAGTGATTTCCTTTTCAAAGTCATCCAAATTAGGTTGTTCAAGTCTAGATAATGATCAGCTATTTGATTATTGACACCTTTTCTATTAACTATCTCAAAATCAAATCCTTGCATTAAAAGCATCCATCGAATCAGTCTTGGTTTTGCATCCATCTTTCACATTAAATATTTAATAGCATAATCATCAATATGCACTATACATTTAGCTCCAATTAAGTAAGATCTAAATTTTTCAAAGGCATAAACGATCGCTATAACTCTCTTTCGGTAGTGGTGTAATTAATTTTTGCATCAGTAAGAGTCTTACTAGTGTAGTATATAACTTTAAACATTTTGTCATGTATTTGCCCTAAAACAACTCCAATAGCATAATCACTAGCATCGCACATTAATTCAAATGGTTTCTCCCCATCAGGTGAAACTATTGTAGGTGTAGCGATTAATTTTTCCTTTAATAGATCGAAAGCTTTTAAGCATTCATCGTTAAAATCAAACTTTCTATCTTTTTCCAAAAGTTGGCATAAAGGCTTGGTAATTTTTCAAAAGTCTTTAATATATAGTCTGTAGAATCCTACATGTCCCAAAAAAGCTTCTTACCCCTCACACAGTAGTTGGAGTTGGTAATTTTTCTATAATTTGAATTTTTGTAGGGTCTACTTTCATGTCATATTCAAATATTTTATGCCCAAGCAGAATTCCTCTTGCAACCATAAATTGACATTTTTCTTAGTTTAGGACTAAATTTGTTCTTTCGCATACCTCTAAAACTTTTTTAAAGTTGCATAGGCATGCATCAAATGAATCTCCAAATACTGAGAAATTATCCATAAATACTTCTATTTCATCATCAATTAATTTTCTAAATATGGACGTCATACATTTTTGAACTGTTGTAGGTGCATTGCATAATCTAAAAGGCATTCTTTAAAAAGCAAATGTTCCATAAGGGCTAGTAAATGTAGTCTTCTTTCTATCCTCAGGAGCAATATGTATTTGTGATAACCAGTATATTGATCCAAAAAGCAATAGTACTTGTCTCCAGCAAGTATGTTTGCAACGCTCAATCACCAAATTAATTGCTGAGTCTCTGAAAAATGGCGTCGGCGGCTCCAGAACCTGTTTTCCTTTTTTTACTTATTTTTGCTCCGAATTGGTACTTTTTCTCTTCTTTTCACTCCAATCACCTAAAATTATCATACCTGCAACAAATCATGAAACTTACCTTTCTTTAAAGTGCAATATCACCAAAAATGGGTAAAATTATATAGCAGAAATAGTATATATTTTTGGTGCATCAAAATCTCCCAAACTTAACTATTACTTGTCCTCAAGTAATCCTTTTACTACATAAAAATATAACTCTAGGCAATGCACTTTTCACCTGTAAGATACTAAAATTTTTCATTTAAAAGAATATATTGGTTAGAGCTTAAGAAAGAAATTTAGTAACTCAGGTCAATACTACAGGTATAAGAATACAGCAATCAAGTCTAAGAGTTCTAGTCTTCTATTTATTTCAAGATAAATCATAATTGGTTACATTAAGAGTGCCTTGAAAGATTATGTGAAAAAGGTGTTCATGCAAAATTTATCAAAATGTAGGCCAATACTCTAAATAAAAACTCAGAAATGAAATCAAGTTCTCCCTTTAGGGTGATTCAAGTGAAGCCAATTTTTTATTAGGCATCTCCCCAAGCTTCTCCTCATAATTAACTTTTTCTTTCTTTTTTTATTTTTCTTTTCTTTTTGGGATAATTTTTCAATCCTTCTTTTCTTTTCTTTTTCTTTTTTTTAATGAGGATTACTATATATGGATAGCCTTTAATGATTTTGAACTTTACTCTCCTCTTTCTAAAGTTCAAACTTGAGACACCTCCTTACTTTATAATTAGGTACAAGCTTTATTTTCATCATAAAGCCATAATCTTTTCTTAACACAAAACACTTTAAGTCCCTTAACATTTCAAAAACACAGTTTCCTATACTTTAAATAGTTAACTATAATCAAATCCTTTCATAACAAATATCTTACCTATCTAAAATTAACCTTTAGTACTAAAAACTTTCATCCAACTGAAATAAAAAGTTTTAGTTGCCTACAGCAAGGTTCAACTGCCAAAAGTTATGCTAATAATTTTTTAAAATATAATAATTGAGAACAAATAAGAGTCAATATTTCTCTCCCTCCCCCAAACTTAAATTTTTCAATAAATTTGAAACAGTAGAGAGCAAAAGAAAACTAACATTTTTGTGCTGGGATCTTGAAATCTTCAACAACTATCTGGTATTAGTCAAAATTTACAACTAGCAGGCATGAAACAATTAGTAACAATGATATAAAATTTTAAAACTTTTGCAAGGTGAAGAGAAATTAACTTTAAACATTTAAACATCCAACAAAACATCACAATACTAAACAAACTATTACATCACTACACAGTTCCTTTAATAATTTCAAATTTTCAATACAACATAACAGTACACCAACAGGGTTACTCATCTCATGAAAAGTAAATAACTACTACATCATAACAGTACAACACAACACAATAAGAAAAACAATAATAGAAACAAACAATCTACCAATCTTCATCACCAGGATCATCAGCAGGGTCATTAGCAGGGTCAGGTCTATACGGTGTGTAGTTGGGGTAAGTAGGAAATATCACATCAGACTCCCCCCTCATAAATCTGACCTGAGCATCATAATAGGCAATATCGAACTCAACTCTCCTCTTCAAATAATCTTCATTCACATCACTCCTGGCCTCAAACACATCCATTGTACCATAGAGTCTATCCACACTAGCACTTTGTAATCGCAGTTGCTTCATAATAACAGATAAGGTAGGCGGCTCAAATGTAGATAGAACGTCATAACTCATAGTAGGAATATCAGTACTTCTACTCTCAACTCAGGCTCCACATGAGACTCATAAGTATGGATAATATTCTTTGTAATTGGTCTCAGCGGTATAGCCACTTCTTCAAAACTGTTGAACTCCACTCCAGACCGAATATAGAGGGAATGAACTAAGACAAGATGCCTTAGTCCACTAGTGGTCTTGCCTCTAGCAATAGTCTGAACGTTCTTGTAGATAATAGTTCCAATATTAATCTTTCTCATCTTCTAAATACAATAGTTCAGAATTTCTCTATCCCTTGTAACTTCGCTGTGGTGATAAGAAGGTAATAGTCTTGCAGAGATGAAATAGTGTCAAACTGTTGATGCAACATTCAATGTGGAAGCGGAGAAATTAATCATCTGTTTTTTTCTTATTTTCCATTCCCCACTTCCATCCGTCAGAAATGCAATCACTTCTCTCATATTTGCCTCTCAAGTATCAAAGTTTTCATATTCACAAACAAATGGTTCCCGAGTCTGATAGAAGGCATTAATACGCTGAGGAGTAAACTCAATCATTTTTTCCTCTAACACATACTCAGTCTCAGTCCAGGGCACATTAGCATAGAACTCTCTAAAAACTCCCATAACAGCATTCAAAGTGAAATAACAAAATCATTCCCAGTTCCTCTCCACAATGAATTGTTCTACAGATCCACAAGGATTATCAAAAGCTCGATCATGGATACACTTCTTATTGTAAAGGTAAGAGTTAAAGCAAAATTTCGCTTTAATATTACTGTCTTTTTCTTCAGCAAAATCTAATTTTCTTTTCCCTTTACTCATCCTTGAAGCCATGTGAATTTCTGAAATTTGCAAGAAATCTCCAATAAATTCCAAATTCACAATGTAACAAACTCCAAATACTATTCTAAACAAGTGAGAGAAAATTTCATCATGGAAATCTCAAAATCTCTTTAAAAATCCAAAAATTCCAACCTAAGCAATGTGAGAGATTTCCATGGTGAAAATAAAAAAGTTTTAACTTAAAGTGAAGCTCTTACCAAGAGAAGTGTAGATCTGAACTCGAAATGCTTTTAAATCACTTCAAATCTGAGATCCAGCAAGCCCTAGTTTTTCAAAATCATGAAAATAGAGGAGGAAGACAAAAAGAATTGAAAAATCTGCGGGTCCCAGGGTCAAAATGGCGAAATAAAGGGTTTTCGGCTATTTTCTATACTTGGACGCCGGCGGCACTCGATAGGGCGCAGGCGGCACTCGATAGGGCGCAGGCGGCACTCAATAGGGCGCCTGCGGTGCTCTATTTTATAAAAATGCCAAACTCTCTGGATTTGGGCACCGGTGGTACCCATTCTGGCGCCGGCGGTACCAGTCCAAAAAATTTTTCTGGGTCCGAAAATTTTTTCGTAATTTCGATCGTTTCAACTTCCGCAATGATTTTTAACACTTCAATAAGCATCTACTTCATCTCACAAGCAATCATTAACACAATTCTTTACACAAACAATACACAACATACTTTTATATAAAATCCAAGTTAAAATATAAACACCAAATATGTTCATTCAAACCAAACCAACAACTCTTAGATGTTTAGTGTTGCAAGTACACTGCGATAAGCAAACACTAAAATATAAGCACACAATGAAAGTAAGAATATCCAAATCTAAGTTCAAATTACAAGGCAAAGAAAACTAAATACCACACACACCAAGAAAAATTAAGCAAAGTAAACTAAACACACAACAAACATAAGTAGAATCCAATAATTACTCCACATCTATTTCAGAACTATCTTCTCCTCTGATGTGTCCAATTGATTGTTGATGCACGAACAAATTATACAATGGACGAAATGGAAATTCGTCAGATGAATTCTCAACAATCACCGCGTTCTTCTTCATCAGATTAATCAAGCCCATCTCAATTCAACCAATATGATCAAATTATTCTTTCATCCTCTAATCAATATGATCAAACAAATAAGAAATTTAATTGATTACATTCATAATGTTTTGTACCTCTTTCTCCAAATGTTTGATTCACTTTAATATCATTCTGGAACTTTCAGGAAAATAGGGTTGAATCGGTTGTGAAGTCTTTGTTGGTTTATAAGCAAGCAAATTCATATCATCTTCATCTCCCACTGTTTGGTAGTCATAAGGATTAGTTGGATCAATAGGCCTCCATGGAAGAAGAACCTTTTCCCAACTCTCATATGGAACTTGTGATTGACTACATAAAAGAAATATAGTGGACGGGTGTCTAAGCCCATATTTAGATCTATGAACAATTAATCTCAAAACTGATTTCACATATATATACCAATGTCAATCGACCTCCCAGTTTGAATACAGAAATTCTAAATGGCACTTTCCTTGGTTACCTTGTTAATCTTTAATGTTGGAAATAACTTTGCTGAAATAAAGTACTACCACTGCTTTTACACTGGATTTAGAGATGCAGATGGGAAACTAATATATCCATTTTCTCTCATTTCCCATTCCTAATTCTCGTCCATTAAATAATGATACACATCATTCATATTATCACTTGTTGCATTAAAATTAGAATAATGGCAAATAAGTACATTATCAATCATTAATAGATTGTTAATTCTTACAGGTGTGAATTGTACAAACCTACCTCGCACAAATACAAACCCTTGGTTGATCCCGTAAAGATTTGCATAGAATTCTTTCACGATCGGAACAACTACGGTAGCGGTAATGTAGCAAAAAACATCTCAATATCTCTCCTGAATTACCTCTTCAATTCTAGTAGTAGGAATATCCATACCTCAATTTATGAAGCCTCTTCCCATGATAATCCTCACTTTGTTGAACAATCACTGCACCTCGATACTTATAAACTTCTTTCGGTTAAAAATGCAAGATCGAGGGGTTTCTTCAGAGTAGGAATCCATGGGATGCGAATTGGGAATGGTAGTTTTCATTTTTCTGGAGTTAGGAAGTCTAAAATGGAGTTTAGGGAGTTATAAGGACGAAGATCCCACTCAAAACCGCCAAAACTGGCATTTTGAAACTCTAAAAACTGTTAACAGGTTTTGGGCGCCTGCAGCACTCGTTAGGGAGCCGGCGGCGCTCAAACTTGTAAGTTCAGTAACTTCACTATGATTGGGTGTCGGCAGCGCCAGGGGTAAAAAATTCTCACTAAACTTCCTTTTTCCCAAAATATTCCAATATCTCAATTCGATCCAACATTTATCAATTTTAAAAGTATTTAGGAGTGTTTAGGATTCAAAAATAACTATTTAAAAAGCACAACTACAACAAACAAGCAAACACACCACAAAGATACATATGGGTTACCTCCCATAAAGTGCTTGGTTTAACATCGTCAGCCCGACAAATCATACAGTTAATTGAGATGACTTAAAGATTAAAACCTCTTTAAAGTTAGGTTGAAACCCATCAAAGTAAGGCTTTAATCGATGCTCATTAACTTTGAAAATCTTTCTAGTATCAGGATTATTAATATCAACAGCTCCAAAAGAATGAACTTTTACAACTGTAAAAGGTCCTAACCATCTAGACTTGAGCTTTCCAGGAAATAACATCAATCTTGTGTTGTATAACAAAACTTTTTGTCCAAATTCCAATTTCTTTCTCAATATCTTCCGATCATGTCAAAATTTCATTTTCACTTTATAGATCTTGTCATTGTGATAAGATGAATTTCTAATCTCTTCTAATTCATTCAATTGCATTATTCTTTTTTCTCCAGCATTTTTCAAATTAAAATTTAACACTTTTATCGCCCAATGTGCTTTGTGCTCTAATTCAACCGGTAAATGGCAAGTCATACCAAACACTAATTTATAAGGAGACATTCCAATAGGGGTTTTAAAAGCAGTCCTATAAGCCCATAAAGCAGTATCTAATCGAGAAGACCAATCTAATTTATGATTATCCACAGTTTTCTCCAAAATTCTTTTAATTTCACGATTAGACACTTCTACTAAACCACTAGACTGGGGATGATAAGCAGTAGAGAATCTATAAATGATATTATATTTCTCAATCAATCTCTGAATTTGATTATTCCTAAAATAGGTTCCACCATTAGTTATGATCATTCTCGGCAGTCCATATCTTGTAAATATATTTTTCTTTAAAAATTTTGAGACACTCCGAGCATCACATTTAGGTAAAGCAATAGCTTCAATCCATTTTGAGACATAATCAACGACCACCAATATATATAAATTTCCAAATGAAGGAGTAAGTGGTCCCATAAAATCTAATCCCCATACATCAAAAATTTCAACTTCCAAATTACAATTTAGAGGCATCTCTTTTTTTCTGGAGATATTACCTACTCTCTAACATTGATCACATGATTTAATATATTTATAAACATCTCTAAAAAGAGTAGGCCAATAAAATCCAGATTGTAAAATCTTAAAAGTTGTTTTATTAACACCAAAATGACCTCCAAATTCAAAATCTTGACATCGTTGAATAATCAAATTCGTTTCTTCTTGTGGCACACATTTCCTAATAATCAAATCCTTACACTGTTTATATAGATAGGGCTCATCCTAAAATTAAAATCTTGCATCACATTTAAACTTCTTTTGTTGTTGCCTTGTTAAATCAGATGGTACAATATCACTTACAATATAATTCACAATATCAGCATACCAAGGCAAATTGCTTCCCATAATAGTATAAAGTTATTCATCAGGGAAAGTTTCTGTAACTTCCTTCTTAAATTCATATAATTTATCATACTCTAATCTTGACAGATGATCAGCTATTTGGTTATCAGCTCCCTTCCTATCAATTATCATAAAATCAAATTATTGCAGAAGAATTATCCATCTAATAAATCTAGGTTTCAGATCCTTCTTTTGCATTAAATATTTGATGGTCGAATGGTCTGTTTGCACAATACTTTTAGCTCCAATTAAATAAGGTCTAAACATTTTAAAAGCAAATACTATAGCTAATAACTCTCTTTCAGTGGCGGTATAATTAATTTGAGCCTCATTAAGAGTTCTACTAGCATAGTAAATGACTTTAAAAACTTTATCATGCCTTTGCCCCAATACTACTCCTATCGCATAATCACTCGCATCACACATAAGTTCAAATGGTTTCTCCCAATCTGGTGAAACAATTAAAGGTGCAGTGATTAATTTCTCTTTCAATAATTTAAAAGCACTCAATCATTCATCATTAAAATCAAATTTTCTATCATTTTCTAAAAATTGGCACAAAGGTTTGGTAATTTAAAAAAAAACTTTAATATATCGCCTGTAAAAAATAGCGTGTCCTAAGAAACTCCTCACCTCTCTCATGGTAGTGGGTGCCTTCATTCTCTCAATCACTCTAATTTTAGCAGGATCGACCTCCATACCATATTCAGAAATTTTATGCCCAAGCACAATTCCTCCTGCAACCATAAATTGATATTTCTCCCAATTCATAACTAAATTTATTTTCTCGCAGAGCTCCAAAACTTTTGTTAAGTTTTCCATGAAAATTTCAAATGAAGTCTCAAATACAGAGTAATCATTCATAAAAACTTCTATTCTATTATCTATCATACTACTGAAGATATACATCATACATCTCTGAAATGTTGCAGGTGCATTACACAGTCCAAAAGGCATTCTTCGAAAAGTAAAGGTTCCATAAGGGCTAGTAAATGATGTATTTTATTGATCCTCAGGAGCAAGAGATATTTGATGGTAACCAATATATCCATCCAGAAAGTAGTAGTACTTATGTCCAGCAAGTCTATCTAGCATTAGATCAAGAAAAAGAAGAGGAATGTGATCTTTTCTGGTGGTGGCATTTAATTTCCTATAGTCAATACAAATTTGTCATCCATTAATTTTTCTTGTGGGTATAATTTCATTACATTCATTAACTTCAACAGTCACTCCTCCCTTTTTCGGTACATAATGTATTGGACTCACCCAAGCACTATACGAAATAGGATAAATATTTCCAGCATTCAGCCATTTTAAAATCTTTTTTCTTAACTACTTATTCATTATTGGATTCAATCTCCTTTACGGATCAACTCTCGGTTTATGTTCTTCATCTAATAAAATTTTTTGCATACAAAACGAAGGACTAAATCCTTTAATATCTATTAAAGTCCATCTAAAAGCTTTCTTGTATCTTTTTAAAATTTCCAACAACTTTTGTTCTTGATAAATGTTTAACTCTGAAGTTACAATAACAGGCAGGGTAGATGATTCTCCTAAAAACATATAATTCAAATGATACTTCGAATCTCTCATGAACATACTCCAAATCTTCATTCTTCTTACTATCTGAATTTTCTTCATTTTCAATTTCTTCTTCAAACATATTTTCATACTCTACTTCTTTTTCAAATATATTTTCAAAATGATCATTTCTCCAATATTCACAGACCTCCATCCTAAAACATCCATTATCTTTTCCATTGAGGGATACTTCATAGATTTCAAAATATTAAAAGTCACCTCTTGATCATTAACTCTCATAGTTTATTCTCCTTTTTGAATATCAATCACTGCTCTTCCAGTAGCAAGGAATGGTCTTCCCAAAATGATTGGAATTTCTTTATCTTCTTCCATATTTAGGACAATAAAATCCATAGAAAAGATAAATTTATCCACTTTCACTAAAAAATCTTCCACCACTCCTTCAGGGTAAGTAATGGAACTATCGGCCAACTGAAGAGTCACAGATGTAGGAGAAACTTCTCATATTCCTAACCTTTTAAAAGTTGATAAAGGCATAAGATTAATACTATCTCCCAGATCACATAAAGCTCTTCAGAAAAATTTTACACCTATAGCACACGGAATAGTGAAACTACCATGATCTTTATGTTTTTCCGTAAGCTTCTTCTGAATAATGCACTACACTTTCCGCTAAGTGCAATTGTTTCATGATCTGTAAACTTTATTTTCTTTTTCAAGATATCCTTCATAAGCTTGGCATAGTCAGGCATCTGTTCTAATGCTTTAACCAAATGAATATTTATTGTTAATTTCTTGAGGATCTCTAAAAATTTTCAAAATCTGTTATCCTTTTTTTTTCTTCAATCTTTGAGGAAATGGAGGTGGTGGTTTTTCAACAGTTATCTTCATTAGCTCAAGAGAATAATCCACGTCTGAATAAATCATGTTTGAACCCTTTTAAATTCTACCTTCTCCGTTTCTATTTTAACTTCTTTTTGCACTCTAGTTTCCAATTCTTTTCCACTCCTTAATTGAATAGCCTTAAGTTGTTCCTTTTTTTGATCTTTTTGATTGATCTCAACATTACTTGGAAGCATTCCAGAAGGTCTATTATTAAGTACAGTGAAAATATGCCCCAATTGATTTTCAATATTTTTCATAGGAACACCTTGAGCTTGTAATTGATTTCCCATTACCATAATCATTTCTTCAATAGACAACTTGTTATCCTTAAATTGCGGGTTACTATTAAATCCAGAAGGATAAGATGGTCTAAAATTGGTATTTCCTTGATTGTTCAAATTTCTAAATGGATTTATAGAATTGTTCCCCCAATGTGGGTTAACATTGGCATTGTTTTTATTCCAATTGAAATTTAGGTGATTCTTCCAACCTGGATTATAATAATTTGAATAAGGATGGTTAGGTCTATTAATAGCATTTAAAGTCTCATAAGGTGTTTGAGATTCTGTTATCTGTTCAAATGAATTTTCCTCCAACACTTGAGGTGGTTGAGAATAATTCAATCCATATTGATCTATTTTCTTAGAAAGGGCTGCAATTTGAGAAACTATCATAGTCATCATATTTGAATCATGAACACTAGTTACACTCTTAGGATTTACCCGTTCGGAGGGCCATTGAAAACTATTAGTAGTCATTTCTTCAATTAATACATAAGCTTCATCAAAAGGTTTTGACATTAACGATCAACCAGCAGTAGCATCTATAATAGATCTCAATGATCCCACTAATCCATTATAAAATGTTTGAATTATTAACCAATCTGGTGAAGCATAATGTGGGCACTTCCTAAGAAGATCTTTAAATCTCTCCTAAACTTCTTATATTAACTCTCCTTCAAATTGACCAAAATATGTAATATCATTTCTTAGTTTAGCAGTCTTTGATGGAGGGAAATATTTTGAAAGAAATTTCTGAGAAAATTCTCCCCAAGTTCTAATAGATCTAAGTGCTAACGAGTTTAACCACGCCTTAGCTTTATCCTTTAATGAAAAAGGAAAAAGTCTAAGTCTGACAGTGTCACTAGACACTCCGTCATATTTAAAAGTAGCACACAGTTCTAAAAAACTAGCGAGATGTAAATTTGGATCCTCATTAGGTGTTCCTCTGAATTGATTATTTTGTACCATTTCGATCATAGCAGGTTTAAGTTCAATTGAATTGGCAGCAACATCGTGATTTTGAATAGTTATGTGAATTTCGTATGTTGTTGGGTTAGCATAATCTCTTAAAGGTCTTAGTAAATTTCCAAAATCATCTCTCTGATTATCTTGATTATTCTCCATTTCACAAGGATTTTTAGTCTGTTTTTGTTGTATTCTAATTTTTCTGACAGTACGCTCTAACTCCGAATTGTAAGGCACTAAATCTATAGATCCATTACGAAGCATATTTAATCACACAAATACTTTTTAAAAGTAAACAAACACACAATTACACACTACAAAGTAATGGTTTTTAGTTACTATATTATCAATAAATACTATTTATACTTCCTTCCTTAGTTACTTCGTCGCCAAAAACTTGACCGGATGATTTACAGACTTTTATTTTGCAAGAATTTATGAACTCAAATTTATATATGTTTATAATGATTTTGTAAAGTCCAAGCACTCAACGCAAGTATACGTATCGTATCAAGTAATACAGGGCTCTAATAGAGTACTGGTTATCGATCTCATAGGAAAGCTACGAAGTAGAAGAAAGTGTTTCACAATAGGTAATGTAGCACTAAATCTGATACTTAGATAGCACTTAAAGTTTAATGCTTACTTTTACTACCACTATGCAGAAAACAGTAACAATCAATCAAACTACAATTACTTCTAAAAACTTTGAAAATAGAATTAAGTAACAGACACACACTAAGCTATATATTTGAAAGGTTTTTGATATATATATAAGAAAAGTATCATTCCTCTTGCAACGATATTATGATGTATGGATGATATGGAATGATTGTCTATACTATTATGCCAAATAGGAGCATAAATTTTCTTTACCCTTAAAAGAGTACCCCCTCTTCTAAGCATCAAAAGAACATTGACATATCCTAAGTTTATTTCACTAAATCTAAGGCTAGGCTGGGAGGATACCGGCTCACACTACGGAGCACCCACTCATCGTTCACCTGAAGGCTAACCTTTGAGTTTAGTCACTAATCTTAGGATCAAATTGGGAATCTCAGCCTGTCACCCTGAACCACCAAATTGAAGTCCATAAAAACACATTTCCATATTTATTTGCACTCAATTCCCATAAAATACACAATTCATCCATGGAAATTGAATGAATTCTTCATTATTGTTGTAGGACACTAAATCCTTTCAGAATTAATGTTCAACAACATATTTTAATAATTCAATTAGCCAGATCAAAAAGTAAATTAAGTTTGAAACGAAAGACCATCACAATTTCTTCAATACATTAAAAGCACTTCAAATCCACATCAATCCATCATCACATCTCTATGCAAGAAGAAAGACAAAGGAGACTACTCAGAATTCATGAAGAAGATACAATAAAACATAGATTTTAGATAAAAAAAAAGTCATACAAACCAAAAAAGAAAATACAACTTATCTCTTTCACTTCCCCAATGCAATTCCCTTAAAGTTCCTTTGAATCCATTTCTCTCTTCTTTGCAACATTTAATTCCCTCTTTAGAATGGAAAGGAAGAAGCAATCTCTCACTTTACTTCTTCTCCTTCACTCCTTAGAGAAGAATTCCTCTCAAATTCTAACTTCTACACACTTTTCTTCTAAGCCCAAACACTCAGCACACACTCTCCCTCTCTAGAACTTTAGAACACACACACACAAAACCACCCATTTTCGTCCAAAAATAGTTACTTATAAGTTAGAAACGAAATCCCAAGAGTTTTTATAGGCATCCCTTCAAAAAGTCGCCAAAACTCTTCAAATTTGAATTCCACCGACATCGGCCCCGACGGCGCTCTATCGTCGAATTAAGTGCAGGAGTCTCTGGAAAATGGCGCCGGCGGCGCCCATTCTGGCGCTGGCGGCGCTAGAACCTGTTTTCCTCCTTTTTGCTCCTTTTTGCTTCAAATTTGTTCCTTTTTGCTTCTTTTCGCTTCAAATTATATAGCAAAAATATTATATATTTTTGGTGCATCATACACACAACAAAATTAAGCAAAGTAAATCCAAATGCAAACTACAAAGCAAAGCAAAGCAAATACTACACACCAAACAAAACTACCAAAGCAAAGCAAACACACATCAAGCACAAGCAGAATCCAATAGTCACTCTTCATTAGTCTCTAAACTATCTTCCTCTCTGATATCTCCAATAGATTGACGATGCATGAACAAATTTTAGAAGTGAAGAAATGGTAATTCATCAGATGGATCCTCAGCAATCACAGCATTCTTCTTCAATAGATTAATCAAGCCCATTTCAATCCAACCAGTGTGAACAAATTGTTCCTTCATCCTCCAGTCTATGTGATCAAATAAATCAGAAATATTATTAATGGCATTCAAAACATTCTTTACCTCTTTTCCAACTACTTGATTTTCTTCAGTATCACATTAGAACTTTTTGGAAAGTAAGGTTGAATGAGTTGTGAAGTCTAAGTTGGTTGATTAGCCTTCATCTCCTAATGTTTGGTATTCATAAAGATTAGTTGGATCAATAGGCCTCTAGGGAAGAAGAACCTTTTCCAAACTCTCATACGGAACTTGTGATTGACTACACAACAGAAATATGGTGGACGGGTGTCCAAGCCCATATTTAGATCCATGAACTATCAATCCCAAAACAGATTTCATAATTATATTTCCAATATCAATCGGTCTTCCAATTTGAATACAAAAATTTAAAATAGCACTTTTCTTGGTTACTTTACTAATCTTCAAAGTTGAAAATAACTTCGCCAAAATAAAATAATGCCACTACTTTGACATCGGATTTAAAGATGCAGAAGGGAAACTAATATATCCATTGTCTCTTACTTCCCAATCTTCATTTTCATCCGTCAAATAACGATAAAATTCATTCATATCATCGCTTGTTGCATTAAAATTGGAATAGTGGCAGATAGGTGCATTCTCAATCATAAAGAGATCATTAATTCTCACAGGAGTGAATTGGACAAACCTACCTCACACATAGACGAATCCTTGGTTTATCCCGTGAAGATTTGCATAGAATTCCATCACAACCAGAACGACTACGGTAGTGGTAGTGTAACCTAGCACTTCCCAACGCCTTTTCTTTATTATCTCTTCAACTCTTATAGTAGGATCATGCATACCTCGATTAATAAAGCCTCTCTCCTTGATAATCCTCCTCTTCATTATCACCTTGGTGAATAATCGCTGCGCCTCGAAACTGATAAACTTCTATAAGTTGAAAATGGGAGATGGAGGGGGTTCTATGGAGTAGGAATCCATGGGATGCAATTTGGGAAAGGAAGTTTTCCTTTTTCTGGTGGTTAGAGGTTTAAAATGGAGTTTTGGAGGTTATAAAAGAAAAGATCCCGCTCAAAAGCGCAAAAAAATTGAATTTTTAATCTCCAAAAACCGTCACCAGGGCTTCGGTGCTGATGCGGCAGACTTATACTTTGTAATAATTTTTGAACTTAGATTTATATATTTATAATGATTTTGTTAATTCAAAACATTCAACGCAAGTATACATATTGAATCAAGTAATATAGGGCTTTAATGGAGTCCTGGTTATCGATCCCACAGGGAAGCTCGAGGTATAAGAAAGCGTTCATAAGATATTAAAAGCACTATAATTCGATATTTAAATAGCACTTGAGGTTTAAGACTTACTCCAACTAACACTATGCAGAAAATAGTAACAGTTAACTAAACTATAATTACTTCTATCAGCTTTCAAGATAAAATTAACTAACAGACACACTAAACTAAGTATTTGAAAGGTTTTCGATATATGAGAAAAGTATCTTTCCACTTGCAATGAGAATATGATGTGTGGATTGATATGAAAAAAATATTTATGTTATTTTGCCAAATAGGAGCATAGATGATTCTTTACCCTTAAAAGAGTACCCCCTCTTCTAAGCAAGAAAAGAACATTGACATATTCTAAGTTTAGTCACTTAGTCTAAGGCTAGGCTGGGAGGATACCGACTCTCACTTCAGAGATCCCACTCACCCTTAACCCGAAGGCTAACATTTGATATTAGTTACTAATCTTAGAACCAATTTGGGGATTTCAGCCTGTCACCAAGAAATCTCCACATTGAAGTCCATCAAAACACATTTCCCAATTTATTTGCACTCAATTCCCATGAACTATGCAATTTATCCATAGAAATTAAATGGATCTTTCATTATTGTTGTAGGACATTAAATCTTTTCAAACATAATGTTCAACAACACATTTTAACATTTCAATTGGCCAAATCGAAAGTAAATTAAGTTCTAAATGAAAACCATCACAATTTCTTCATTCCATTAAAAGCACATCAAATCCACATCAATCCATCATCGCATCTCTATGAAAGAAGAAAGATAAGGGAGACTACTCAGAATTCATGGAGAATATACAATAAAATATGGATTTTATATATAAAAGAAAATTCATACAAACCACAAAAGAAAATACAACTTATCGCTTTCTCTTCCCCAATGGAATTCCCTTGAAGTTCCTTTGAATCCTTTTCTCTCTTCTTTACAACACTTGATTCTCTCTTTAGAATGGAAAGGAAGAAGCAATCTCTCACTTTACTCCTTCTCCTTCACTCCTTAGATAAGAATTTCTCTCAAATCCTCACTCTGCACTCACTTCTCCTAAACCCTAACACACTAAAAACACTAAGACATTGAAGAAGCACACAAAACTAACTCTAAACTACTGAAGAAATACTCTAGAACCTTTCCTTTTCATCCAAAAATACTTACTCATAAGATAGGGATGAAATCCCAAGAGTTTCCATAGGCATCCCTTCAAAAAGTTGCCAAAACTCTTCAAATTTGAACTCCACCGACTTCAGGTGCCGGCGGCGCTCTATCGTGCCATTTTATCTGGCGTCTCTGGATTTAGGCACCGGCAGCGCCAGAACACTTTTTTCACTATTTTGCTCCTTTCTGCTCCTTTTTGCTCAAGATTCGTTCCTTTTTGCTTCTTTTCACTCTGATCCACCTAAAAATTATCTATTTTTCAATGTAAATTTCAAGCTTATTTTATGCATGTTTTTAATGATATTACACTTTAAAGGAAGTTATTTTACATATTTTTGTTTTCAAGTATAAAAATATGATTTTAGAAAAAATAAAGCAAAAACTAAGCAATTTTGAGCCAAAATGAGCAAGAAAGAAAATTCTGACTTCGCACATATCAATATGTCTTTCTATGCTTAATATCTTTTATATTTCGGACATCTTTTTTAATGAAATTATACTTTTGAAAAAGGTTATTTTTATTACTATCCTGTAATTGAAAATGTTAAGAATGCAACGCAACTGAAATGGGGCGAAACGGAGTTGAAATAACGCCAAACAGAGCAAAACAGTGGAACTACACACAGGGTGGCGCCTAGGCGCCAGAATCAAAGCCTAAGCACCAGAACAATACCAGACACGTGAAGAAAGGTTTTGGCCAACTTTGAACAGTTATTTTGACGACGTTAAGTAGTTTTCAGAACTTCTAGAAGACTGGAAGTTACTCCTAATATATAGGACATGTGATACAATGAATTTAGACACGAGAAAACAGTTTAAACCACGAAGAGCTGCGACCCAAAGTGAAGGGGTGCGACTGTTTGGGCACGGATTCTGGTGCCTAGGTGCTAGAACTTGGCGCCTAGGTGCCACAGTTGGTTTCTAGAAGATTCAATGAATGTGAATGAATTTTGAAGAGGTGCCTTTATTTACCCCTAGTCATTTTCGAAGCACTATAAATATGGATCATTTCTACAACCAAAGGGCCCCCGTTGTCATTTTCTTTAAGGTGAGCCGTTTTAGAGTTAGGTTTAAGTATGAAGATGTAGATTTCTACATCTCATGGAGAGATTGGTGAGGGATTTTGAGATATTTATGTAAGAGATGTACGAGTGGTGCATGGATCAGTGGGAGACTTTAGTGGAGAGATTTTCTTCTTTCCTTCAGAGGGAAAAAGATAAGTATTGTGTTATTCATTCTCTTGTAATTGTTTTGAACATCTTCTAGTGGATTTTCTTTATTTTAAACCGAGTTTTCTATCATGATTTATCCATGCTTCGAAGTGATTTTATTTACTCTTTCTTTTAATATAAAGTAGTGGCATGTGCAGGAAAATTATTTTTCTGATAGAATTATCTATTAGATGCTTCTAAGTGTCAGATAGTTGCATAAATATAATAGAATATTAATGAAATAAGTTCCTTGTTGACACGTAATTTATTAAATAATTCCATCAATTCTTCTACTTCTTATGTCATTATTTTCATTTACTTTTATTTTGTAATGAAATTGATGCATGTTTAGGAATTAAGATTTGCTTAGATATTCTCTTATTAAATTATGGTGATGATATTCATACCAGATCCTCATTTACTTTACAAATTGATCACTTGTATTGTTAAAATCTGTTGAAGAATTCTGAGACATATCCGGAGATGAGTTCTTAACTAGTAGATATCACATGAATCCTTGGCTAATCGAAGGCCTTGAGTGGGATATTCAAGGTTAAATAAAAATAAATAGGGAGATATTGTTTATTTGGCATAGAATTGATTAGTTTTTAGAGTGACAGACTAAATTCTAATAATTTGGTTTATAAAA
Organism: Papilionanthe hookeriana x Papilionanthe teres; assembly: GCA_022702705.1. Taxonomy (NCBI): domain Eukaryota; kingdom Viridiplantae; phylum Streptophyta; class Magnoliopsida; order Asparagales; family Orchidaceae; genus Papilionanthe; species Papilionanthe hookeriana x Papilionanthe teres. The sequence goes on along the minus strand of CM040439.1, from coordinate 49,380,109 downwards.
AGGGAACGGGTCAGTAGTAGAGCCTACCACAGCCACCCTTGGACATCTAGAAGTGTGAGCCTAGATTAACCAATTCTACTAATAATACATCCTGAACCCATCTATAGATTAGCCAATGTTCTTTATACTATCGAGCAAAGGTATAGAATAGGAATGTTACTATTTGGCACTACTACATAAAATTCTAATCATTTCTTTCCTACACATTATCTATGTAATTGCAAGAGAAATGTAGTTTTTAATATCTCAAAATTTTCCAAACAAATTTATCCAAATAGGTTGTCTTTTTATTTAAGAACATTATTTAGGATTAGTTATTAGAAAACCCATTTTAATCGACATTCCAAATTTAGGCCTTATAGAAATAGACTGGAATTAGCCTAAAGAATTTCTTACCTCGCTTCTCTCTGGGATCGATACTGGGGTTGCCAAAGAAAACCCTATATTACTTGAAATGATACGTATACTTGCGTAGTACCTCTAGTGTGTAAAATATTTTCTAAAATTTTACAACATTCTAATTTTATACACTAGCCGCTATTTATAAATTGAGTCAAGTTTTTTGCTATCTTTTCGAAGCAAAAATTACTGCGTTGTTGCGGTCGGGTCAAGTTTTTGACGTCGTTGTCGGGGAAGCAATGGTATGAACTTGTTGGGTGAATTTTAGTTAAACCTGTAAGACTTAGTTTTGGAATTTATTTTATTATTATTATTATTATTATTATTATATCGTGTGTTTAATTATTGTGTGTTTATTTAAAAATTAAAAATAGCAAAAATATTTTTGATATCTATCCTTTTAGTTAAATCTTTAGATTTGTACACATCAGATTGAGAGAGAACTTTTAGGAGGATGTTGAATCAGAGAAGACTCCATGTTATAATGTAGAAATGGCGGATCTACAATACAACTAATAATCAGATTTGGATTATAAATGGATGGAAACTGACCATGAGATGCACTATCCTTATTTTGATTATTACAACCCAGGTTGGGAAAATTATTCAAATTTTAACTGAAATACTAATTTTGGAGGAGAATACCAATTTTGGGAAGATAATCAATTTATTCAGATATGTGATTGGAAGAATCGCAAAGACTTAAATGATGAACTTTCTTTTTCTTATAGATTTAACTCCAACCTACTAGATGAGGAGAAGTAATTAATGTTAGAAAATCTTGTTAATCAAATGGCGAGTCAATTGGAAAGTTAAGAGGTCGCAATAAGGAATATAGAAAACCAACTGAGGCAGATTATTAATGTAATCAACAGTTACCCCCCAGAGAATTTACCTAGTGACTCTGAGATAAACCTTAAGGAAATGAATGAAGAACAAAATAAAGATATCGAACTAAGACTTAGAAGAGAATTTGAGGATATGTTTGAAAAGAACATTAAAGAGATGAATCAGACGATAACTTGAATCAGAAGAGTAATCAAGAAGAATTTGATCCAGAATCTGAATTATCTAACGAGAATCCGATCCAAAATATGGGAGATCTTGAACTATCTTATAGAGATCCATTTCTTATAAATTTCAAAGAAGATATTTACACGTAATTTTAGAAAATCAATAGAAGGATATTGGATCTAGAAAGAAACTTGAGGAACAATGATATAAATCAATCTGAGATGGAAAAGCTGGTTGAAAAATTTTAATTTGAGATTTTTTAAGGAATTCCTGGATCTGAAAAAGAATAGGTGATTGATCAAGGATTATTAAAATGGAATTTTTATCCAGGAAGAAACATTTGTCGGGCTGACGACATTAAGTAAAGCGCTTCATGGGAGGCAACCCATGGTTATCTTTGCTAGTATGTTTATGTGTTGTTTTTTGTTTGCCTTAGTGCGGATTGAATTATTATTGTGAGGTTATGCCTTGGTCTTGACTAAATTTGTATATGACTTCTACTAGTAGCAGGCTAACGAGTCTGTTATGATTTAGTTCTCAACTGCAGCTGAGCATTATCTTGAAGCATGTAGAGTTTTGACTTGGACCACTCCATGTCAGCTCTATTACTTCCTTTATCTAACTTTATTTTCACTAAGTAATGTCATGAAATTGCTTAATGAACAAAGTATGAATGAACTGTACTATTTTTATTTATCAGATTATCGTTATTAGTGTAGTTTCTTCCGTTAGAAATTGAAAGTAAGGGGGGAAAATGTGAGTAGTAAAGAGATCAAATTAACCTCAATTGATATTTGTTTATGAATCTGTGAGTCTAAGTATTTTAGTTTGTGTGTTTGTGTTTGTGTTTGTGTTACAACAATTAAGAGATTTGAATAACACTTAAATATATATTCCTATGTCGATACATGTCCCGCTTATTTGACCTTTCTTTAGTTTAATTTTATTCTAGCATGTTTAGTTTATATTTACTTTATATTGCAAATTGTTATCTCCTGATGAATATTTGTAGATGTTTTTGACAAACATTTGTGGTAAATAGAATTTTCTGAACTATTTTTCTTCCTTCTTATATTTTCTGTGTTGAATGTTATACATGTTCAAATTCAAGTTTGAGGGTAGGAAGAAAAATATATTTTAAAGTTAATATACTTCCTTTGAGTTTAATATTATAACAAACATGTTTAGGCTAGAATTACTTTCTCGTGCAGTCATTCTATCCTGATTATGCATATATATAAATTTGATAGGATGTTGTAGTAGTTAGTAGATTTAACTTTTATTTTTCTTCCTACTACATTTTATGGAATTAATTGCAAAATATTTTAAAATTCAAGTTAGGGGGAATGAAAAACAAATTTCAAAAACTTAAATTTAATTTGTCCTAAAAAATGCTATAAATAAATTTGATTTTTGATTGAAAAATAATTGTGTATGAAGTTATATTAGGGAAATAAAATTTTGAATATAGAAATGAGTAAGAAAATTTAGTTAAAATTTATAGTAGTGATGAAAAATTTAAAGTTAAATTTCTCTTAGTGAAGAAATGATAAATATTGTGTAACCATCTTTAGTAAGAAAATTTGTATTTTTAGAAAAATAGAAGGATTAGACTTTTGTTTTCAATATTTAAATTTTTTTATTGAAAAATAATTTTCAAAACTGTTATTATATTTCTAAGTAAAAGATATATATCTACCTTATGCTTTATGAAAGGAATGGTGGAATTCAAAATTATTAAAAGCTTATCCAGATATAGTAATCCTTGCCTGAGAAAAGAAAAAGTAAGAAAAGAAAAAGAAAAAGAAAAAGAAAACAAAAGAAAACAAAAGTATAGTATGTGAAAAAGGAAGGAGAAGCTTGAGGATTAAAAGGTCTAATCAAAAATTGGTTCCATACCTAAGCTTTTTAAAGTATAAGATTTGAGAAAATCTTAAGCTTAAAATATAATATAGTTGGTTTAATTATTTTTAATAAAGATTTTTAAGTAAAGAAAAAAAAATGTCTAACCCCTATATTTTGAAAAATCTTCAAGTATTTCTGAATTAGATAGCAACATATATTTTCATACTCTTTAATCTAAGAGATTTCTAAACTTCAAATTGGTCTCATTTACTAAAATTTTTTCTAAATTGGACTACTACATTTATAGAACAAAATTTTAGAAATTACTAAAGAAACTCATACACATGATTTGCTTATGTGGTTTTACATGATTATAGTGTTACTTAAGGACAAGTAACGTTTAAGTTTGGTGGAATTTGATCCACTTAAAAATTATCTATTTTCAATGTAAATTTCAAGCTCATTTTATGCACATTTTTAATTATATTACACTTTAAAGGAAGTTATTTTGCATATTTTTGTCTTCAAGTATAAAAACATGATTTTAGAGAAAATGAAGCAAATACTATGCAATTTTGAGCTAAAATGAGCAAGGAAGAAAATTCTGACTTCACACATATCGATATGTCTTTCTATGCTTAATATTTTTTATATTTCTCATATGTTTTTTAATGAAATTATAATTTTGAGAAAGGTTGCTTTTATTTCTATCTTGTAGGTGAAGATGTTAGGATGTAACGCAACTGAAATGAGGTGAAACGGAGTTGAAACGGAGACAAATGGAGCAAAACAGTGGAGTTGTGCACAGGGTGGCGCCTAGGCGCCAGTTACGACGAGAAAATGATGCCTAGGAGCCAGAATCAAAGCCTAAGCACCAGAACGATACCAAATATGTGCAGAAATGTTTTGCCCAACTTTAGACAGTTATTTTGATGGTGTTAAGCAGTCTTCAAACCTTCTAGAAGACTAGAAGTTACTCCTAATATATAGGACATGTGATACAATGAATTTAGACACGGGAAAACAGTTTAAATCGCGAAGAGGTGCTGCCCAAAGTGAAGGGGTGCAACTGTTTGGGCACGGAGTCTGGCGCCTAGGCGCCAAAACTTTGCACCTAGGTGCCACAGTTTATTTCTAGAAGATTTAATGAATGTGGACGAATTTTGAAGATGTGCCTTAAGAAACCCCTTGTCATTTTCGAAGCCCTAAAAATATGGATCATTTCTACAGCCAAAGGGTCCCCGTTTCAAGTCATTTTCTTTAGGGTGAGCCATTTTAGAGTTAGTTTTAAGTATGAAGATGTAGATTTCTACATCTCATGGAAAGATTGGTGAGGGATTTTGAGATATTTATGTAAGGGATGTACGAGCGGCGCATGGATCAGTAGGAGACTTTGGTGGAGAGATTTTCTTCTTTCCTTCAGAGGGAAAAATCTAAGTATTGTGTTCTTCATTCTCATGTAATTGTTGTGAACACTTTGTAGTGGATTTTATTTGTTTTAAACCGAGTTTTCTGTCGTCATTTATCCATGCTTCGTAAGTGATTTTCTTTACTCTTTCTTTTAATATAAAGTAGTGGCATGTGCAGGAAAATTATTTTTATGATAGAATTATCCATTAAATGCTTCTAGGTGTCAGATAGTTGCATAAATATAATAGAATATTAATGAAATAAGTTCCTTATTGACACTTAATTTATTACATAATTATATCAATTCTTTTACTTCTTATGTCATTATTTTCATTTACTTTTATTTTGTAATGAAATTGATGCGTGTTTAGGAATTAAGATTTTCTTAGATATTCTCTTATTAAATTATGGTGATGATATTCATACCAGATCTTCATTTACTTTACAAATTGATCACTTGTATTATTAAAATCTGTTGATGAATTCTGAGACCTATCCGAAGATGAGTTCTTAACTAGTAGATATCACATGAATCCTTGGGTAATCGAAGGACTTGAGCGGGTTATTCAAGGTGAAGTGTAAATAAATAGGGAGATATTATTTATTGGGCGCAGAATTGATTAGTTTTTAGAGTGACAGACTAAATTCTAATAATTTGGTTTATAGAAAGGAAACGGGTCACTAGTAGGGCCAACCATAGCCACCTTTGGACATCCATAAGTGTGAGCCTAGATTAACCCATTTTACTAGTAATACATCCTGAACCGATTTATAGATTAGCCAATGTTCCTTATACTATCGAGCGAAGGTAAAGAATAGGAATGCTTCTATTTGGCACTACTATATAAAATTCTAAGCATTTCTTTTCTACACATTATCTATGTAATTGCAAGAGAAAGGTAGTTTTTAATATCTCAAAATTCTCCAAACCAATTTATCCAGATAAGTTATCTTTTTTTTGAAGAACTTTATTTAGGATTACTTTTTAGAAAACTCATTTTAATTGACATTCCAAATTTAGGCAGTATAGAAATAGACTAAAATTAGCCTAAAGAATTTCTTACCTCGCTTATCTATGGGATCGATACTCGGGCTATATTACTTGAAACGATACGTATACTTGCGTAGTATCCCTAGTGTGTAAAATATTTTCTAAAATTTTACAACATTCTAATTTTATGTACTAGCCGCTATTTATAAATTGGGTCAAGTTTTTTGTCATCTTTGGAAGCAAAAATTACTGTGTTATTGTGGGTCGGGTCCACTCCAATCTCCTAAAATCATCATACCTGCAACAAATCATGAAAAATAAGTTTCTTTAAAGTGCAATATCACCAAAAATAGGTAAAATTATATAGCAAAAACTGTATATATTTTTGGTGCATCAAGTAATATTTTTACTACAAAAATTTATAACTCTAGGTAATGTACTTTTTAACTATAGGACACTAAAAATTTTTATTCAAAAGAATATATTGTTTAGATTTTCAGAAAGAAATTTAGTAACTCAGTTTAACACTATATGTGTAAGAATATTTAGCAATCAAGTCTAAGAGCTCTAGTTTTCTATTTATTTCAAGATGAACCATAATTTCTCACAATAAGAGTGCCTCAAAAGACTGTGAAAGGGAGTTCATGTAAACTTCATTAAAATGTAGGCCAGTACTTAAAACATAAATTCAGAAATGAAATCAAGCTCTTTGTTTAAGGTGATTCAAGTGAAGCCAATTTTTTATTAGGTATCTTCTCAAGCTTCTCCTCATAAACATTATTCTTTCTTTTTTTCTTTTCTTTTCTTTTTTTCTTTTAGGGATTGTTTTTTAATCCTTCTTTTCTTTTTTTCTCTTCTTTTTTTTAATGAGGATTACTTTATCTGGATAGCTCTTTAATGATTTTGAACTTCACTCTCCTCTTTCTAAAGTTCAAACTTGAAACATCTCCTTACTTTATAGTTAAGCATAAGCTTTATTATTCATAATAAAGTTACAATCTCTTCTTAACACACAATACTTTAAGTACCTTAACATTTCAAAAATACAGCTTTCTTTACTTTAAATAGTTGATTATAATCAAATCCTTGCATACCAAATATCTTATTTCTATAAAATCAACTTTTATCACTAAATAATTTGTCATCCTATCCTTCCATAATATTCATCTGAAATAAAAAGTTTTAGTTATCTTATAATGAGGTTCAACTGCCAGAAGTTAGGTTAATAATTTTTTAAAATATAATAATTGAGGACAACCAAAAGTTAGTGTTTCATCTACCCTCCCCCAAACTTAAATTTTTCAGTAAGAGAGTAAAAGAAAACTATCATTTCTATGTTATGATCTTGAAATCTTCAACAGCTATCTGGTATTAGTCAAAATTTGCAACTAGCAGGCAGGAAACAATTAGTAGCAGTGATATAACAATTTTAAATATTTGCATGGGTAAAGAGAAATTAACATTGAACATCTAAATATCCAATAGAACACTACAGTACTAAACAAACAATCACAATACTACACAGTCCAACTAACAATTTTAATATTTCTGTACTACATAACAACAAACCAACAAGGTTACACATCACATGAAAAAGTAAATATCCACTATATCACATCAGAACAACACAACACAATAAGAACAACAGAAATAAAACAAACAATCTACCAGTCTCCATCACCAGGATCAGCAGCAGGGTCATCAGCAGGGTCATCAGCAGAGTCATCAGCAGGGTCAGGTTTATATGGTGCATAGTTGGGGCAAGTAGGAAATATCACATCGGACTTCCCCTCATAAATCTGACCTGAGCATCATAATAAGCAATATCGAACTCAACTCTCCTTTGAATATAATCTTTATTCACATTACTCCTCACCTTAAATGCATCCATCTAACCATGGAGTCTATCCATACTAGCACTCTGTAGTCTCAGCTACTCCATAATATCAGATAAGGTAGGTGGCTCGGAAGTAGATGGAACATCATAACTCTTAGTAGGAATATCAGTACTCCTACGCTCAACTCTGGGTCCAACATGAGACTCATATGTATGGATAATATTCTTCGTAATTGGTCTCAATGGTATAGTCACTTCTTCAGTACAATGGAACTCCACTCCAGACTGAACACAAAGGCAGGAACTAAAGCAAGATGTCCTAATCCTCTAGTGTTCTCGCCTCTAGCAATCGTCTGAATAGTCTTATACATAATAGTTCCAATATCAATATTTTTCATCTTCTGAATACAGTAGTTCAAAATCACTCTATCTCTTGTAACTTTGTTGTGGTGATAAGATGGTAATAGTCTTGCAGAAATGAAATAATGCCAAACTTTTGAAGCAACATTCAATGTGGAGGCGGGGAAATTAATCAACTATTTTTTACTTACTTTCCATTCTCCTCGCCCATCAGTCAGAAAAGCAATAACTTCTCTCATATTCTCCCCTCAAGTGTCAAAGTTTTCATATTCACAAACGAATGGTTCCCGAGTCTGATAGAAATCATTGATACACTGAGGAGTAAACTGAACCATCTTTCCTCTAACTAGCACATACTCAGTCTCACTCCAAGGTATATTCAAATAGAACTCTCTAACAACTCCCATAACAGCATTTGCAGTGATATCAAAATCACTCCCAGTTTCACTCTGCAATTAATTTTTCTATAGATCCGTCAGGACTATCAAAAGCTTAATCCAAGATACACCTCTTGTTGTGAATGTAAGAGTTATAGAAAAATTGGGCTTTGATGTCGATGAACTTCTCCTCATCAAAGTCCAATTTCCTCTTCCCTTTACTCAACCTTGGAGCCATGTGAATTTCTAAAATTTGCAAGAAAATTCCAATAAATTTCAAATTTACAATGTAACAAACTCCAAAAACTATTGTAAAAAAGTAAGAGCAAATTTCATCATGGAAATCTCAAAATCTCTTTAAAACTCCAAAAATTCCACCATAAGCAATGTGAGAGATTTCCATGGTGAAAATCCAAAAATTTTAACTTAAAGTGAAGTACTTACCAAGAGAAGTGTAAATTTATTGTCGAAAAGCCTTGAAATCTCCTTAAATCCAAGATCTAGCAAGCCCTAAATCTTTAAAATTACAAAAACGGAGGAGGAAGACGAAGGAAATGGAAGAATTTGCGGGTCCCAGGGCAAAAATTGCGAAAACGAGGGTTTTAGGCCTTTTTCTAGGTTCGGGCACCGACGGTGCTTAATAGGGCACCGGCGGTGCTCTATTTAAATAAATTAGCCAAACTCTCTGGATTTGGGCGCCGGTGGCGCCAGTCCAAAATATTTTCTGGGTCCGAAATTTTTTTGGTAATTTCGATCGTTTCGACTTCCACAATGATGTTTAACACTTCAATAGGCATTTGCATCATCCCATAAGCAATAATTAACACAATTTTTCACACAAACAATACACAATAATCTTATATATATAATCCAAGTTACATTATAGACACCAATTATGTTCATTCAAACCAACTACTCTTAGATGTTTAGTGCAGCAAGTACTCTACGATAGGCAAGCACTAAGATCTAAGCACACAATGAAAGTAAACACATCCAAATCCAAGTGCAAATCTCAAAGCAAATACTACACAAACCAAACATAACTACGCAAAGCAAACTAAACACACAACAAATATAAGTAGAATCCACAAATTACTCCAAATCAGTTTCAGAACTATCCTCTCCTCTAATGTCTCCAATTGATTGCTGATGCACAAATAAATTATGGAATGGACAAAATGGAAATTTGTCAGATGATTCCTCAGCAATCACCACGTTCTTCTTCATCAGATTGATCAAGCCCATCTCAATTCGACCAGTGTGATCAAATTGCTCTTTCATTCTCCAATCTATATGATTGAATAAATCATAAATGTTATTGATTGCATTCATAACATTCCGTACCTCTTCTCCAATTGATTGATCCTCTTCAATATCATTCTGGAACCTTCAGGAAAATAAGGTTGAATCAGCTATGAAGTCTGTGTTGGTTGATCAGCAAGCAAATTTATGTCATCTTCATCTCCAGATGTCTGGTAGTCATAGGGATTAGTTGGCTCAATAGGCCTCCATGGAAGAAGAACTTTTTCCCAACTTTCATAAGGAACCTATGACTAACTACATAACATAAATATGTTGGGCGGGTGTCTAAGCCCATATTTAGATCCATGTGCAATTAATCTAATAACTGATTTCACAATGATATTACTAATGTTAATCGGCCTCCCAATTTGAATACAAAAATTCAAAATGATGCTTTCCTTGGTTACCTTGCTAATCTTCAATGTCAGAAATAACTTTGCTGAAATAAAGTAATGTGATTGCTTCGATAATGGATTGAGAGATGCAGATGGGAAACTAATGTATCCGTTCTCTCTAACTTATCATTCTTCATTCTCATCCGTCAGATATCGATACACATCATTCATGTTATCCTTCGCGGCATTGAAATTGGAATAATGGCAAATAGGTATGTTCTCGATCATAAAGAGATCGTTAATTCATGTAGGAGTGAATTACACAAATCTACCATGCACAAATAGGAACCCTTGGTTGATCCCGAGAATATTTGCATAAAACTCTTTCACGACAGGAATAACAACGGCAGCGGTAGTGTAGAAAAGCACTTCCCAACGTCTCTCCTTAATAATTTCTTCAATTCTAGTAGTAAGATTATCCATACCTCGATTTATGAAGCCTCTTTCCTTGATAATCCTTCTTTTTATCATCACTTTGTTGAACAAACACTGCGATTCAAAACTTATGAACTTTATTCGGTTGAAAACACAAAATCGAGGGGTTTCAATGGGATAGGAATCCATAGGATATGAATTGGGATTTGTGGTTTTCGCTTTTCAGGAGTTAAGAAGTCAAAAATGGATTTTAGGGAGTTATAAGGATGAAGATCCCGCCAAAAACCACCAAAACTCGCTCTTTGAAATTTAAAAACCATGAAACAGATTTTGGGCGCCGGCGGAGCTCGATAGGGCACTGGCGGCGCTCAAATAGGCAAATTCATTGTGGTAAATGTGATAGAGCGCTGGCGGCGCCCATTCTGGCGTCGGCGGTGTCAGTGGTCAAAAATTCTCACAGAACTTCGTTTGGCCCAAAATATTTGAATATGTTTATTCGATCCATCATATATCAATTTTTAAAGTATTTAGAAGTAATTAGGACTCAAAAACAACTATCTAAAATGCACAACTACAACAAACAAGCAAACACACCACAAAGATACATATGGGTTACCTCCCATAAAGTGCTCGGTTTAACGTCGTCAGCCCAACAAACCATTCAGTCAATCGAGATGACTCATCATTAAAACCTCTTTAAAGTTAGGTTGAAACCAAGCAAAGTAAGGCTTTAATCATACCCATTAACCTTAAAAATCTTTGCAATATCAGGATCTTTAATATCAACAGCTTCAAAAGAATGAACTTTTACAACTGTAAAAGGTCCTAACCATCTAAACTTGAGCTTTCCAGGAAATAACTTTAATCTTGTGTTGTATAATAAAACTTTTTATCCATACTCCAAGTTCTTTTTCAATATCTTCAGATCATGCCATAATTTTCTTTTCTCTTTATAGATCCTATCATTGTGATAAGATGCATTTCTAATCTCTTCCAATTCATTTAACTGTATAAATCTCTTCTCTCCAGCATTTTTCAAATTAAAATTTAACTCTTTTATCACCCAATATGCTTTATACTCCAATTCAGCTGGTAAATACAAGTCTTACCAAACACTACTCTATAAGGGGACAGTCCAATAGCGGTTTTAAAAGCAGTCCTATAAGCTCATAAAGCAGTATCTAATCGAGTAGACCAATCTAATTTATGATTATCCACAATTTTCTCCAAAATTCTTTTAATTTCATAATTAGACACTTTTGCTAAGCCACTAGTCTGGGGATGATAAGCAGTAGAGATTCTATGAATAATATTTCTCAATTAATCTCTTAATTTGATTATTCCTGAAATGGGATCCACCATCAGTTATGATCAATCTCAGCATTCTATATCTCGTAAATATATTTTTCTTTAAAAATTTTGAAACACTCCGAGCATCACATCTAGGTAAAGCAATAGCTTCAATCCATTTCGAGACATAATCAACAGTAACCAATATATATAAATTTCCAAATGAAGGAGTAAATGGTCCCATAAAATCTAATCCACGTACATCAAAAATTTCAACTTCCAAATTATAATTTTGAGGCATTTCATTTATTCTAGAGATATTACCTACTCTTTGACATCGATAACATGATTTAATATATCTATAAAGATCTCTAAAATGAGTAGGTCAGTAAAATCCAGATTGTAAAATCTTAAAAGCAGTTTTATCAGCACCAAAATGACCTCCAAATTCAGAATCATGACATCATTGAATAATCAAATTTGTTTCTTCTTGTGGCACACATCTCCTAATAATCAAATCCTTACACTATTTATATAGATAGGGCTCATCCTAAAAATAAAATCTTGCATCATATTTAAACTTCTTTTATTGTTGTCTTGTTAAATCAGATCGTACAATATCACTTACAATATAATTCATAATATCAGCATACCAAGGCAAATTGCTTCCCATAATAATATAAAGTTGTTCATTAGGGAAAGTTTCTCTAACTTCCTTCTCAAATTTAGATAATTTATCATACTCTAATCTTGACAGATGATCAGCTATTTGGTTATCAGCTCCCTTCCTATCAACTATCATGAAATCAAATTCTTGCAGAAAAAGTATCCATCTAATGAGTCTAGGTTTCGTATCCTTCTTTTGCATTAAATATTTGATAGGCAAATGGTCTGTATGCACAATAATTTAAGCTCCGATTAAATAAGGTCTAAATTTTTCAAAAGCAAATACTATAGCTAATAGTTCTCTTTCAGTAGTGGTATAATTAATTTGATCCTCATTAAGAGTTTTACTAGCATAGTAAATGACTTTGAAAATTTTATCATGCCTTTGCCCCAATGCTACTCCAATCGCATAATCACTAACATCAAACATAAGTTCAAATGGTTTCTCCCAATCTGGTGAAACAATTATAGGTGCAGTGATTAAATTTTCTTTTAATAATTCGAAAGCTCTCAAGCATTCATCATTAAAGTCAAACTTTCTATCATTTTCTAAAAGTCGGCACAAAGGTTTAGAAATTTTAGAAAAATGTTTAATATTTCACCTGTAAAATCCAGCGTGTCCTAAGAAACTCCTCACCTCTCTCATAGTAGTGGGTGGCGGTAATCTCTCTATCACTCTAATTTTAGCAGGGTCGACCTCCATATCATGTTCAAAAATCTTATGCCCAAGCACAATTCCTCTTGCAACCATAAATCGACATTTCTCCTAATTTAGAACTAAATTTGTTTTCTCACAAAGCTCCAAAACTTTTACTAAGCTTTCTAGACAAATTTCAAATGAAGTCTCGAATACAGAGAAATCATCTAGAAAAACTTCTATACCATTATCTGTCATACTACTGAAGATAGACATCATACATCTCTGAAATGTTGCAGGTGCATTACACAGTCCAAAAGGCATTCTTCGAAAAGCAAAGGTTTCATAAGGGCTAGTAAATGTTGACTTTTCTGGATCCTCAGGAGCAATAAGTATTTGATGGTAACCAGTATATCCATTAAGAAAACAGTAGTACTTGTGTCCAACAAGTATATCTAGCATTTGATCGAGAAAAGAAAGAGGAAAGTGATCTTTTCTAGTGGCGGCATTTAATTTCCTATAGTCAATACAAATTCTCCACCCATTAATTTGTCTTGTGGGTATAATTTCATTACATTCATTCAATTCAACAGTCACTCCTCCCTTTTTCGGTACATAATGTATTGGACGAACCCAAGCACTATCCGAAATAGGATAAATAATTCCAAAGATCCGACCATTTTAAAATCTCTTTCTTAACTACTTCTTTCATTATAGGATTCAATCTCCTTTGCAGATCAACTCTCGATTTATGTTCTTCATCTAATAAAATTTTGTGCATACAAATCGAAGGACTAAATCCTTTAATATATGCTAAATTCCATTCAAAAGCTTTCTTGTATCTTTTTAAAGTTTCCAATAACTTATGTTCTTGATAATCGTTTAACTCTGAAGATACAATAACTAGCAAGGTAGATGATTCTCCTAAAAACATATACTTTAAATGATTATGGAGAATTTTCATCTCAAGTTCAGGATGTTTTATGATAGATTGAATTAGGATTTTATTTCCACCTTCCATAGTGTCTAATTCTTCGAATGTCTTGAACATCCTCCAAATCTTCATTCTTCTTACTATCTGAATTTTCTTCATCTTTAATTTCTTCTTCAAACATATTTTCATATTCTTCTTCTTTTTCAAATATATTTTCAGAATGATCGTTTCTCAAGTAATCACAGACCTCCATCCTAAAACATTCATTATCTTTTTCCATTGAGGGATACTTCATAGATTTTAACATATTAAAGGCAGCTCTTGATCATTAACTCTAATAGTTAATTTTCTTTTTCAACATCAATTACCGCTCTTCGAGTAGCAAGGAATGGTCTTCCCAAAATGATTGGATTTTATTATCTTCCTCTTATCAAGTACAATAAAATCCACAAGAAAGATAAATTTATCCACTTTCACTAACACATCTTCCACCTCTCCTTTAGGGTAAGTAATGGAATGATCGACCAACTGAAGAGTCACAGATGTAGCAGAAATTTCTCCTATTCCCAACTTTTTGAAAGTTAATAAAGGCATAAGACTAATACTCGCTCCCATATCACATAAAGCTTTTTCAAAAAAAATTTCACCTATAGCACACGGAATAGTGAAACTACCAGGATCTTTAAGTTTTTCCCGAAGCTTCTTTTGAATAATTGCACTACACTCTCCACTAAGTGCAACAGTTTCATGATTTGTAAACTTTCTTTTCTTTCTCAGGATATCCTTCATAAACTTGGCATAGTCAGGCATCTGTTCTAATGCTTCAACAAAAGGAATATTTATCGTTAATTTCTTAAGGATCTCCAAAAATTTTCCAAATCTGTTATCCCTATTTGTTTCTTCAATCTTTGAGGAAATGGAGGTGGTGGTTTTTCAATAGTTATCTTCATTGGCTCAAGAGGATAATCCAAGTCTAGATAAATCTTGTTTGAACCATTTTCAATTTCCATTTTCCCCTTTTCTATTTCAACTTTTTTTTGCAATCTAGTTTCCAATTATTATCCACTCCTTAAATGAATAGCCTTAAGTTGTTCCTTGTTTTGATCTTTTGGATTGATCTCCACATTACTTGGAAGTGTTCCAGCAGGTTTATTATTAAGTGCAGTGAAAATATGTCCTAATTGATAGCAACACCTTGAGCTTGTAATTGATTTCCCATATTCAAAATCATTTCTTTAATAGACAACTTCTTATCCTTAAATTGTGGGTTTCTATTAAATCCAGGGGGATAAGATGGTATAAAAATAGTATTTCCTTGATTGTTCAAATTTCCAATTGGATTCATAGAATTGTTAGCCTAATGCGGGTTAACATTAGCATTACTATTATTCCAAGTGAAGTTTCGGTAATTCTTCCAACTAGGATTATAATAATTCGAATAAGGATTGTTAGGTCTATTAATAGCATTTAAAGTCTCATAAGGTGTTTGAGATTTTGTCATCTGTCCAAATGAATTTTCCTCCAACACTTGAGGTGGTTGAGAATAATTCATTCCATATTGATTTATTTTCTTTGAAAGGGCTGCAATTTGAGAAACTACCATAGTCATTATATTTGAATCATGAACACTAGCTACTCTCTTAGGATTTACCCATTAAGAGGGCCATTGAAAATTATTAGTAGCCATTTCTTCAATTAATGTGTATGCTTCATCAAAAGTTTTGACATTAATGATCCACCAGCAACAGCATCTATAATAGATCTCAATGATCCCACTAATCTATTATAAAATAATTGAAGTGTACGTATCGTATCAAGTAATACAGGGCTCTAATGGAGTCCTGGTTATCGATCCCACAGGGAAGCTCGAGGTATAAGAAAGCGTTCACAAGATATAATAAGCACTAAAATCCGATATTTAAATAACACTTGAGGTTTAACACTTACTCCTACTAATACTATGCAGAAAACAGTAACAATTAACAAAACTACAATTACTTCTAACAACTTTGAAGATAGAATTAATTAACAGACACACTAAACTAAGTATTTGAAAGGTTTTTGAAATATGATAAAATTATCTTTTTTCTTGCAATGAGAATATGACGTGTGGATTGATATGAAACAAATATTTATGTTATTGTGTCAAATAGGAGCATAGATGATTCATTACTCTTAAAAGAGTACCCCCTCTTCTAAGCAAGAAAAGAACATTGACATATTCTAAGTTTAGTCACTAATTCTAAGACTAGGCTGAGAGGATACCAGCTCTCACTTCGGAGCTCCCACTCACCCTTCACCTGAAGGCTAACCTTTGATATTAGTTACTAATCTTAGAACTAATTTGGGATTTTCAGCCTGTCACCCTGAAATCTCCACATTAAAGTCCATCAAAACACATTTCCCTATTTATTTTCACTCAATTCCCATGAACTATGCAATTCATCCATAGAAATTGAATGGATCTTTAATTATTGTTGTAGGACATTAAATCTTTTCAAACTTAATGTTCAACAACACATTTTAACATTTCAATTGGCCAAATCAAAAGTAAATTAAGTTCTAAATGAAAAACCATCATAATTTCTTCATTACATTAAAAGCACATCAAATCGAAATCAATCCATCATCACATCTCTATGCAAGAAGAAAAACAAGAGAGACTACTCAGGATTCATGGAGAAGATACAATAAAACATGGATTTTATATATAAAAGAAAAGTTATACAAACCACAAAAGAAAATACAACTTATCTCTTGCTCTTCCCCAATGCAATTACCTTGAAGTTCCTTTGAATCCTCTTCTCTCTTCTTTACAACACTTGATTCTCTCTTTAGAATGAAAAGGAAGAAGCAATCTCTCACTTTACTCCTTCTCCTTCACTCCTTAGAGAAGAATTCCTCTCAAATCCTCACTCTATACTCGCTTCTCCTAAACCCTAACACACTAAAAACACTAAGACAATGAAGAAGCACACAAAACCTACTCTAAACTACAGAAGAAACACTCCAGAACCTCTCCTTTTTTGTCCAAAAACAGTTACTTATAAGATAGGGACAAAATTTTAAGAGTTTCCATAGGCATCCCTTCAAAAAGTCGCCAAAACTCTTCAAATTTGAACTCCACCGACTTCGGGCGCCGGTGGCACTCTATCATGCCATTTATTCTAGAGTCTCTGGATTTGGGCGTCGGCGGTACCAGAACACCTTTTTCACCATTTTGTTCCTTTTTGCTCCTTTTTGCTCCGGATTCGTTCCTTTTCGCTTCTTTCACTCCAATCACCTAAAATCATCATACCTGCAATAAATCATGAAAAATATCTTTCTTTAAAGTGCAATATCACCAAAAATGGGTAAAATTATATAGCAAAAATTGTATATATTTGTGGTGCATCAGGCACCGGCGGCGCTCAAATTCTGAAGTTCAGCCGGCGGCGCCAGTGGTCAAAAATTTCTCCGAACTTCGTTTGGCCCGAAATATTTCAATATCTTAATTTGATCCAATATTTATCAACTTTTAAAAGTATTTAGGAGCGATTAGGATTCCAAAATAAATATCTAAAAGCACAACTATAACGAATAAGCAAATACACCACAAAGATTCATATAGGTTGCCTCTCATAAAGCGCATAGTTTAACGTTGTCAGCCTGACAAACCATTCAGTTAATCGAGATACCTCATCATTAAAACCACTTTTAAGTCAGGTTGAAACCCGTCAAAGTAAGGCTTTAATCGATGCCCATTAACCTTGAAAATCTTTTCAGTATCAGGATCCTCAATATCAACATCTCCAAAAGAATGACCTTTTACTATTGTAAAAGGTCCCAACCATCTTGACTTGAGCTTTCCAGGAAATTATTTCAATCTTGTGTTGTATAACAAAACTTTCTTTCCATGTTTAAATTTTTTTTCAATAACTTTTGATCATGCCACAATTTCATTCTCTCTTTATAGATCTTATCATTGTGATAAGATGCATTCCTAATTTCTTCTAATTCATTCAATTGCATGAATCTCTTCTCTCCATCATTTTTCAAATTAAAATTAAACTCTTTTATCGCCAAATATGCTTTATGCTCCAATTTAACTGGTAAATAGCAAGTCTTACCAAACACTAGTCTATAAGGAGACATTCCAATAGAGGTCTCAAAAGCAGTCTTATAAGCCCATAATGTAGTGTTTAATTGAGCAGACCAATCTAATTTGTGATTATCCATAGTTTTCTCCAAAATTCTTTCAATTTCACGATTAGACACTTCTTCTAAACCACTAGTCTGGGGATGATAAGCAGTAGAGATTCTATGAATAACATTATATTTCTCAATCGATCTCTTAATTTGATTATTTCTGAAAAGGGATCCACCATCAGTTATAATCACTCTCGGCATTCCATATCTCACAAATATATTTTTCTTTAAAAATTTTGAAACACTCCTGTCGGCATATTTTTAGATCGTGTGTTTTATTTTGAAAAGGGGGTCGCCTAACAGAAGCTGTCGGCGAATTTTTAATTTAATTAAAATAAATAATTTGAAAAGTAGTATTTAATTTCGAAAATAATTTTAAATTCAAGGTTTTAAGATATGAGATTAAACCGATCTCACAACCCAAATAGTTTATATAAACGAGCACCGCACTACAAACCGTGTATCTATCCCTAAGGATGGACACACCGCTCGACTAGTGGGGCTCGATTAAATAAACTAGAAGATTTCGTGACATCCGTTCGGTCCGCGAACCAATTTTATAAGCCGACAAAATTCCCCGCTTAATATGAAAACATTAAATAGGGTTTATATTACCTGGGTTCTTTAAAATTCCCTATAAGGGCAAGCCCCTATAGTTAATTACATCTTAAGTGACAGGGAATCACCTAAGAAAACTCTCGATAATAATCAATAATTCTGCTCTCAAGGATTTCAAAGTTTAAGTTTTCAAGGTATTGAATTTTGGAATTTCAATAGGGAATGGATCAAACTTGGAACATTTTGTTTTGTGAATCCAAAGGAAGAAAGGTAGGAGAAATCACGTATTCGAAGTGAACTTCGGTAATTTCCCGATTATCCTATTGTTTCGCTTAAATTTAGGAAAATCCTAATGTTTATTTAAATGTTTTGATTTTGTCAATTTTAATTAATTAGGACTTATATTTATATGATAAAATCATACAACTAGCCTTCGAAGATGTGAGGGTTTATGTCGTATCGACGACTACCTCGAATCCTAAGTCCGGTTAGGGCTTAATTTGCAAGGCAAATGCCTAACAAAAGGTCGAGGATTTATGTCGCACTAGGCAAACTACCTCGAAGTCCTATGGCTTTGTTATTTAATTCTAGGAAAGTTTTGCTGAAGTAGATTCAAGTTTTGCTGACGACGATGGCCGTGCTGCCCACCATGCTCCGAGCTCCTTATTGTTGCAGAGGTTCAATTTTAGAAGTCATAAATCAGGGGATGAGAAAAGTGTTTTGGTTTAGAGAAAATCTTAATTTCCAAGTGTTTCTTATGTTTTAATTAAAACAAATCTTAAAGTTGATTATAACGACACCGGTTAAGATCCCACGGTTCCATCCTTCCGCATCATTATTTTTATCGGATTCACTTAGTCCGGATGAATTTGCTAAACTCAACTAAATGAGTTCCACACTTTCAATTAGACCGCGGGAAATCCCGTTAGCAACACGTAGGTTACATCATCCGAGGTATTCCCGATCATCCAACAGGACGTTTTAATTTAATTGTAATTGTAGTTTTGTGTTCGTTTGTGATTAAATTTTGAGTTGTTTTATATTTTGAAATGTTGTGGCGGTGAATTTTATCTTGCAATGATTTTTAACTTAGTTTTGGTTTCAGCTTCGTGGTCTATCCTAAAGGTGTGGGTTTTCATGCAACGTATTGTCTTATCATGCAAGAAAAGTAAAGTGCATTTCGTAATAAAGTAAATTGCAATAATGTAAATTGCAAGAAAGTAAATTGCAATAAAATAAAAGCGTACCTGGAGGGTCTTCCCGTCATCCCAAGCTACACTTAAAACACAATTAGAAAATTTAAGCAAGTTCCTAGGTAAAGCTAAGGTAAAGGATATGGTTTCTTACCAAATTCCTAATCCTATAGCTAGTCATTTCCTATGACGTCTAGGTTCCTTGTGTTTTTTATTTGAAGACGATCTTCTTCATCAAAGAATAATTAAGTTCAATTGTTCTTATGAACATCCTATCATATCGAGGAAGTGCTTAAGACAAATCTTAAACATCTTTTCAATATTTCTAGGATTGTTTTAAGTCCAAATGAATTTAATTATACAAATGAATTAATCGTCCGGGAATTCAAGTTTTGTTAACTTGCTCAGTGAACTAGGACATTTGAATATCCAATAAGTGAAGTAACATTTCATTTAATGTTCTATTTAGGAGTTATAATAACCAAAGCTTTCAAGGGTAAATTAGTATTCAAATGATTTGATTTAAGTTAAAGGGTTTAAATTTGGAATAGTGTTCAAGTTATTTTAGATTTATTTTGAATTCTTTATGTCTTTGGTGATGTTATATTTAATTCAACTTAATTTAATTAATTTAATTTAATTGAGTTTTAATTTAATTTAATTCAATTTAATTCAATTTAATTTGATTTGATGTTTAATCAATTTGATTTGATTTAATTTTAATTTAATTTGATTTAATTTTTTATTTAATTTAATTTAATTTAATTTGATTTAATTTGATTTAATTTAATTTAATTTAATTTGTTTAATTTAATTTAATTTGATTTAATTTAATTTAATTTGTTTAATTTAATTTAATTTAATTTAATCTTTAATTTAATTTAATTTTAATTTAATTTAATTTATTTAATTTAATTTAATTTTAATTTAATTTAATTTAATTTAATTTTAATTTTATTTTATTTTTAATTTTAATTGAAATTTTTAAAAGAGTTTAATAATTTAATTTTAGTTTAATGATTAAGTCTTTTAATATTTTAAATTTGAGTTATCATTTTAATTAAGAATTGAATATTAATGAGATAATTAATTTAGGGATTTTTAAATTAAAGAATAAATCTCTTCCTAATAATATCCCTATTTTAATAATTCCAATTTTATCATTCTTCCAAATTTAATCCATCATTTAATTAAAGTTTAATCATTTTAAAATTGCTTAATGAGTTTCTACCCTTTAATCATTTGAATTTCAATCATCCAAATCAGATTAGGATCAAATATTTTACTTGTTAATTTTTTTTATTAAACCTAAAGTTTTAATTAAGGGTTAAAAAAAAATTTAATTACCACTTTACCCTTTAAGATTAATAATTTCATAACTCACTAAATTAAACTCAAATGAACATGAAATTTTTATGTAACTTCACTCATATGTCAATAAAGACATGAGAGGAGAAAATGTGATTTTTCTGTATTTAATTTATTTATATAATTATTTTTGGTAGAAAATAGAGATTTTCAAGGAAAATTTAATAACATGACCAAGAGAAAGTTTCTATCCTTAAGAAAATTAGGGGACATTCCTAATGACCAGAGGATCACTTGAACCAATTTTGGTGATTTTTTGAATTATATTATTTTTATTATAATTATTTTAAGTTTTGGAGTGTTAATTAATTTAAAAATAAAATAAATGTTGAAAAATGAATTTTATATTTTTCAAAAATCTCTCTGATATCAAGGAAATTCGAGAATCAAAATTTGCAATTTTCTGATTTTTCTATGATTTATTATAATTATTTTAGTGAAAATGCTAGAAAATACATTTTTTTAATTTTAAAATTACCCTAGGGCTTTAAAATTTAATATCTCACTAAATAGACCTAAGAAAAATGTGGGATTTGTTCCTAAGTGATTAAAATTCAAAATGTGACATTTTCGTGAATTTTATTATTTTTGTGATTTTTATTATTTTTTAATTATTAAAAATATTAAAATATTATTAAAAATCAACTTTTTTAGAAAATTGAAATTTTAATTTTCTTAGATTCCCCTGATATCAGAGAGGCTCCAAAACCAATTTGGTGAATTTTTGAAAGGTATTTTAAAAGTTATGAATTTTTAAAGTTTAAAATGGCTAAGTGGCTTAATCAACCCAATTAGTGGGGCTAACCAAGTCCAATTGACCTCAAATTTTTATGGTGGATTCCTCTCGATCCTAAAGGTCAGTGGAGAATTGATTTCAAGTCAATTTGATGCATGGTTAACTCTAATTAATTAAAGACCTATTTTGGGTGCTTAAGCCAATTAGGGTTGTTTTAAATGAACTAAGTTAAAACCTATTTTTCCTAGGGTTCTCTGGTCATAAGCAACATCACCAAATTTTCCTAGGATTTATTTCACAGCATGCTATTTATTGGAATTAAAATACTCAAAACAAGTAGCATTGAACTTGAAAAATCAATAACTCTTCATAGTGATGGTCTCTAACTTTGGAAAATTCAGGAATATTCCCAAATTCGAGAGGCTTCAAAAGCCCTATGGTCTCATGCCATGGTGAATTGTATGCATGCATGGAGAATTAAAATAATGCAGAGAGTAAATAAATTATAAAAAATAAAATACTTGATGAAATTAAATGATTTCTTTTCCACATTATTCTCCTTTGTTCACTGAGCAAGAGGGTATCTTTATTTTATTTTTATGATTTTTCTACACAGAGATATGAATTTTTGAAGTTTAGGGAATTAAATAAATAGAAAAATACGCTAATTTTCTATTTATCCATGCGGCGCCAGCGCATCCTCGGCAGCTCCGAAACGCCGCGTGTCGCGCTCCCATTCGACGCCGCCACCTGAGTCAGCAGCCCGGGCCCCGCGGTTCTCGTACCGTCTCCTGGTCCGACGCCATCTGAGCCGTTCATTCGCGCATCTATTGAATGGACGACATCCGTTCATCGTCCCCGAGCGTCCTCACTCGAGAGCCGTCCACACTAAATCCCTAAGATCTCACTCGATACTCAATGGATTTTCATGTTCTTATACTCTACGGATTCGTCTCAAGAGAAGAACACATCTATATGGTTAACATGCATCGAAACAAAGGCATTTGAAATAGAGAATCTCCGAAGCTCGGGATGAAGAATTAGCTCATACCTTGGCTCGTAGAAGTGTGGCTTCAATCCGAGAGTTGTTGCACCTTCGATTTGATCCCGCAAGCTCCGCATGAAGTCTCCCGGTCCGGTGAATCGTCCGGATATGATTTCGACCAAGCCCGATCACAAAGCTCGGAGGCCGGAGCAACCGGGTGGCCCGGAGATGGGGCTTTTGCTAGCTGGACACCTTCCCTCGGTTTGGTGAAGGTGTAGAACCAATCAATTTGAGAATTGGCTCACCGTGGAGAAGTGTCCCGGTTTTGGGTGGAATTTCAACTCCGAAATCGAGCTTACGGAGGAGAAATGGCAGGGGATTTCACCTGGGATCAAGTGCTCTAAGAGTGGAGAAGGGTCCGGAACAATTTTGGCGCAGTTTTGGCAAGGTTTGTGCTTAGCCCTCCTCATGGCCGAGAGGGGTGGAGTTTAAATAGAGCTGGGCCGGAGGCCTCCTGTGGGGAGTTAGGGCTCGGGATCAGCCGCTTCGGTGAGGAGAAGATCGGCCATGGTGACCACTAGGCATGGGGCAGCTCAGAAGTGAGAATTTCAATGTCGGCTCACATGCGAGCTCCCGGCCATGGTGTTTTCCGGCGGCCCGGTGGCCGACCGGCCGAGAAATGGTCACCATCATGGTCGAGTGGGTCGTGGTCGGGGTTTAGTGTAGGCAATCGGCAAATGCCATGTGTAAAGTGGTTGAATCAAAGTAGAAAGGGGAAGGGGCCATTTTAGCTTATTTTGGTCAACCCATGCAAATGGGTTGGGTGCACCTCCCCAAGACCTGGTTTTGGGCCGAGGAGGTCGGTGGGTCAACCTCCCATGTGTGGTGGAGTCTCCATCAAGGATTAGGTGGCAAAGCATGGTTTAGAGTGCGACATGCTTAAGGTAAAAAGGCTTAAGGGACGCTTAAGAAAAATCCCCTCTTCTTGCCATAAATGGACTAATGACAAGTCAAAGCCCTCATGGCTTCATGTGGCTTCGAGAATGGCTTGTTCATGGCTCCATTCGGCTTGGGAAAAGGTTGGCTTATTTCATGAAAAAGGGTTTTAGAAATATTTGGCATTTAGGGGTAATTTGACATGTGGCTTGATTTGGAATGGTTTAATTGATGATTTTGCAACTTAGGGGTGATCTTGATCAAATGGATGATGAGGGGAAGTGTCATGTGGGCTTTAGGATGATTTGGGCTTTTGAATTTTGAAGGAAATGGGCTTTTAGGAGGGTTTAAGGGAAGTGGGCTTTTAAGTTTATGAATGTGTTCATGGATGAGAATTTTTGTAAAAGGTTGGGCCAAATAATTGTTGGTTGTAGCTCATGGATGTGTCATGAGTGACTTGAGGCAAATTGGGGGTGATTTGGATTTGAATTGGGTTGAATTTGGGTTAAGTTTGGGTCATGGGTCCAAATTGGGCTTTAAGGCCAAAAGTGAGATTGGATCCAAATGTCAATCAAATTGGGCTTGGATTTGGTCTAGATTGGTATCGGGGATGTTGAATTGAAGTTTAGAATTGAATTGGACGAAAATTGGGGTCAATTGGGTAGGTTTGGTTTGACATCGGGTTCACTTAGGGTTAAAATGGGTCAAATTGGGGGTTTTGACAAAAGTAGGGTAAATTGACAAAATTGGCCCATGGTGTAGTTGGACAAAATGAAATTGGGAATATTTGGAATTTTCTGGAATTTTCTGGGAATTTTCTGAATTTTTGGATTTTTAGGCCAAGAGGGGTATTTTGGGTATTTGGAGGGTATTGGGAGGTTTTCTTGGAATTTTTGGTATTTTTGGGTATGGATGATCAGTTTAAGTGATGTGGAAATGTTTGGGATTGATTTTGGAGAATTTTGGGTACTTTTGAGAAATTTGGGTAATTTCAAGGGTTTTGGGTAGGCTAAGCGGGTGTATGGTCCCGGGGGTCAAAAATTAAAAATTTGGGAAATTGAAGATTGGGTGAATTTAGGTGGAAAGAAATCATTTTGGTTGAGCCATGAAGCCATATCAAGCCCATATGAGTCATGAAGGGACTCATTTGAGGCATTCACTATGTTGTTCCTAACCCTCTTACCAAGGGCTTAGGGATTAAGGACCATCCATGCGAATCACCTATATGAGTCGGAGGTCAAGTTGGGTATGGGTGTGGTTTTAGGAAGTGTGTGGAAATGTAGTGTGTAGATGTAGTGTATAAATGTAGTGTGTGTGTAAGTCAGCCCCTTCACTGTAACGAAGCCACCTGTAGGCGGTCCTAAGGCCAAAGAGTCCTATAGGAACTCATCCTTTAAACTTCCACATTTGATTTCAACCCTCTAGGTGATTAGGGGTCTACAATCAAGTTTGTAGAGTTTGCAGGAGTTAAGAAGTGGTTTGAATTTCTAAAAGGTGGGTCCCAATTCTAGTCCTCTAAGATAGTCAAAGGAAAAGCCTAAGGCTAGATCCTAAGCACTAAAAAGAAGAAGGGAAGACCTCATCAAAAATGAGGTCAACAACTCCCAGCATCACATCTAGGTAAAGCAATAGCTTCAATCCATTTCGAGACATAATCAACTGCAACCAGTACATATAAATTGCCAAATGAAGGAGTAAATGGTCCCATAAAATCTAATCCCCACACATAAAAAATTTCAACTTCCAAATTATAGTTTAGAAGCATTTCATTTCTTCTAGAGTATTACCTACTCTCTGACATCGATCACGTGATTTAATATAATTATATACATCCTTAAAAAGTATAGGCCAATAAAATCCAAATTGTAAAATTTTAAAAGAAGTTTTATTAACACCAAAAAGACCTCCAAATTCAGAATCATGACATCATTGAATAATTAAATTAGTTTCATCCTATGGCACACATCTCCTAATAATCAGATCCTTACACTGTTTATATAGATAGGGCTCATCCCAAAAGTAAAATCTTGCATCATATTTAAACTTCTTTTATTGTTGCCTTATTAAATCAGGTGGTACAATATAACTCACAATATAATTCACAATATCAGCATACTAAGGAAAAATTCTTCCCATAATAGTATGTTCATCAGGGAAAGTTTCTGTACCTTCCTTCTCAAATTCAGATAATTTATCATATTCTAATCTCGATAAATGATCAGCCATTTGGTTATCAGATTCCTTCTGATCAACTATCATAAAATCAAATTCTTGCATAAGGAGTATCCATCTAATCAACTATCATCCTTCTTTTGCATTAAATATTTGATAGTTGAATGGTCTGTATGCATAATACTTTTAGCTCCAATTAAAAAGGGTCTAAACATTTTAAAAGCAAATACTATAGCTAATAACTCTCTTTCAGTAGTGGTATAATTAATCTGAGCTTCATTAAGATTTTTACTAGCATAGTAAATGACATTGAAAACTTTATCATGCATCTGCCCCAACGCTACTCTGATCGCATAATCACTAGCATCACACATAAGTTCAAAAGGTTTCTCCCAATCATGTGAAATAATTATAGGTCCAGTAATTAATTTCTCTTTCAATAATTCAAAAGCACACAAACATTCATCACTAAAATCAAATTTTCTATCATTTTCTAGAAGTCAGCACAAAGGTTTGGTAATTTTAAAAAAATCTTTAATATATCGCCTGTAAAATCCAAAGGTGTCCTAAGAAACTCCTCACCTCTCTCACAGTAGTAGGTGGTGGAAATCTCTCAATCACTCAAATTTTAATAGAGCCGACCTCCATACCAAATTCAGAAATTTTATGCCCAAGTACAATGCCTCCTACAACCATAAATTGACATTTGTCCCAATTCAGAACTAAATTTGTTTTCTCACAAAGCTCCAAAAAATTTGCTAAGTTTTCCAAACAAATTTCAAATGAATTTCCGAATATAGAGAAATCAACCATAAAAACTTCTATTCCATTATCTATCATACTGCTGACGATAGACATCATACATCTCTGAAACATTGCAGGTGTATTACATAGTCCAAAAGGCATTCTTTGAAAAGCAAAAGTTCCGTAAGGGCTAGTAAATGTTGTATTTTCTTGATCCTCAGGAGAAATAGGTATTTGATGATAACCAGTATATCCATCCAGAAAGAAATAGTACTTGTGTCCAGCAAGTCTATCCAGCATTTGATCGAGAAAAGGAAGAGGAAAGTGATCTTCTCATGTGGCGACATTTAATTTTCTATAGTAAATACAAATTCGCCATTCATTAGTTTGTCTTGTGGGTATAATTTATTTTCATTCATTAACTTCAACAGTCACTCCTCCCTTTTTCGGTACACAATGTAATGGACTCACCCAAGCACTGTCTGAAATAGGATAAATAATTCCAGCATGCAGCCATTTTAAAATATCCTTCTTAACTACTTCTTTCATTATTGGATTCAATCTCCTCTGCAGATAAACTCTCGGTTTATGTTCTTCATCGAATAAAATCCTGTGCATACAAATCGAAGGACTGATTCCTTTAATATCCGCTAAAGTCCATCCAAAAGCCTTTTTGTATCTTTTTAAAATTTCCTACAATTTTTGTTGTTGATATTCGTTTAACTCTGAAGATACAATAATTGATAGGGTAGATGATTCTCCTTAAAACATATACATCAAATGATGGAGAATTTTCATCTCAAGTTCAGGAGGTTTTATTATAGATGGAATTAAGCTTTTATCTCCACCTTCTATAGTGTATAATACTTCAAATCTCTCCTAAACATACTCCAAATCTTCATTCTTCTTACTATCTGAATTTTCTTCATTTTCCATTCCTTCTTCAAACATATTTTCATACTCCGCTTCTTTTCCAAATATATTTTCAAAATGATCCTTTCTCAAATATTCACAGACCTCCATCCTAAAACATTCATTATCTTTTGTCATTGAGGGATACATCATAGATTTAAAAATATTAAAGGTCACCTCTTCATCATTAACCCTCATATTTAATTCTCCTTTTTGAACATCAATCACTGCTCTCCCAGTAGCAAGGAATGGTCTTCCCAAAAATGATTGGAATTTATTTATCTTCCTCCATATCAAGTACAATAAAATCCACAGGAAAGATAAATTTATCCACTTTCACTAACACATCTTCCACCACTCCTTTAGGATAAGTAATGGAACGAACGGCCAACTGAAGAGTCACAAATGTAGGAGAAATTTCTCCTATTCCCAACCTTTTGAAAGTTGATAAAGGCATAAGATTACTAGCTCCAAGATCACATAAGACTCTTCCGAAATATTTCTCACCTATAGCACATGGGATAGTGAAACTACTAGGATTTTTAAGTTTTTCCATAAGTTTCTTCTAAATAATTGCACTACACTCTCAGATAAGTGCAACAGTTTCATGATCAGTGAACTTTCTTTTCTTTTTGAGAATATCCTTCATAAACATGGCATAGTTAGGCATCTGTTCTAATGCTTCAACAAAAGGAATATTTATCGTTAATTTCTTAAGGATCTCCAAAAATTTTCCAAATCTTTTATCCCTGTTTTGTTGCTTCAATTTTTAAGGAAATGGAGGTGGTGGTTTTTCAACAGTAATCTTCATTAGTTCAAGAGGATATTCCATGTCTTGATAAATCTTGTTTGAACTTTTTTCATATCCACCTTCTCTTTCTCTATTTCAACTTATTTTTGCATTCTTGTCTCCAATTCTTTTCCACTCCTTAATTGAATAGCCTTAAGTTGTTCCTTGTTTTGATCTTTTCGATTGATCTCAAAATTACTTGGAAGCATTCTAGAAGGTCTATTATTAAGTGCAGTGAAAATATGCCCCAATTGATTTTCAATATTTTTCATCGCAACACCTTAAGCTTGTAGTTGATTTCCCATATTCAAAATCATTTCTTAAGTAGACAACTTCTTATCCTTAAATTGCGGGTTACTATTGAATGCAAGAGAATAAGAAGGTCTAAAATTGGTATTTCCTTGATTGTTCGAATTTCCAACTGGATTTATAGAACTGTTCTCCCATTGTGGGTTAACATTGGCATTGTTATTATTCCAGTTGAAATTTGGGTGATTCTTCCAACCAGGATTATATTAATTTGAATGAGGAGTATTAGGTTTATTAATAGCATTCAAAGTCTCATAAGGTGTTTGTGATTTTGTTATCTGTCCAAATGAATTTTCCTATAACACTTGGGGTGGTTGAGAATAATTCATTCCATACTGATTTATTTTCTTAGAAAGGGCTGCAATTTGAGAAACTATCATAGTCATCATATATGAATCATGAACACTTCCTACTCTCTTAGGATTTACCCATTCAAAGGGCCATTAAGAATTATTTGTAGTCATTTCTTCTATTAATGAGTATGCTTCATCAAAAGGTTTTGACATTAACGATCCACAAGCAGCAGCATCTATAATCGATCTCAATGATCCCACTAATCCATTGTAAAATGTTTGAATTATTAACCCGTCTGGTAAATCATGATGTGGACACTTCCTAAGATGATCTTTAAATCTTTCCTAAGCTTCATATATTAATTCCCCTCCAAATTGGCCAAAAGATGTGATATCATTTCTTAGCTTAGCAGTCTTTGATGGAGGGAAATATTTTGATAAAAACTTTTGAGAAAGTTCTTCCCAAGTTCTAATAGATCCAGATGCTAATGAATTTAACTATGTCTTAGCTTTATCCCTTAATGAAAAAGGAAAAAGTCTAAGTCTGACAGCATCACTCGACACTCTATCATATTTAAAAGTAGCACACAGTTCTAGGAAACTCGCAAAATGTAAATTTGGATCCTCATTAGTTGTTCCTCCAAATTGATTATTTTGTACAATTTGGATAATAGTAGGTTTAAGCTCAAATGAATTAGCAGCAACATCAGGATTTTGAATAGTCACGTGAATTTCATCTGCTGTTGGGTTAGCATAATCTCTTAAAGGTCTTGGCAAATTTCCAGTATCATTTCTCTGATTATCTTGGTTATTCGCCATTTCGCAAGGATTCTTCATTTATTTTTGTTTTTTTCTAATTTTTCTAACAGTACGCTCTAACTCCGAATTGTAAGGTACTAAACCTATAGATCCACTACTATGCATATAAAATCACACAAATACTCTAAAAAGTAAACAAACACACAATTACACACTACAAAGTAAAAGTTTTCAGTTACAATATTATCAATAGATACCGTTTATACCTTCCCCAGCAACGGTGCCAAAAACTTGATACAGACTTTTAATTATGCAAGAGCTTATGAGCCCAAACTTATGTATTTATAATGATTTTGTAAAGTCCAAACTTCAACGCAAGTATACGTATCGTATCTAGTAATACAGGGCTCTAATGGAGTCCTGGTTATCGATCCCACAGGGAAGGCACATTCCTTACAATAAATAGTGTAATACTAAATACAATACTCAAATCGCAATTAAAGTTTAAGTTTAATTTTACTAACAAGATGCAGAAAATAGTAATAGTTAAGCAAACCATAATTACTTCTAATATCTTTAAACAGAATTAACTAACACACACACTAAGCTTTGTATTTGAAAGGTTTTGATATTTATGAAAAAGGTCTTTCCTCTTGTAATGAGTATATGATGTGTGAATGATATAGAATGATTATTTCTTGTATTGTGCCAAATAGGAGCATAAATGTTTATTTACCCTCAAAAGAGTACCCCTTCTTCCAAGCATGAAAAGAACATTGACATATCCTAAGTTCAGTCACTAAATCTAAGGCTAGTCTAGGAGGATAGAGGCTCCCACTCACCCTTCACCTGAAGGCTAACCTTTGACTTTAGTTACCAATCTTAGGACCAATTTGGAGATCTCAGCCTGTCACCCTGAAACCTTCAATTTGAAGCCCATCAAAATACATTTTCCTATTTATTTGCACTCAATTCCCATAAACTACGAAATTCATTCATGTACATTGAATGGATTCTTCATTTTTGTTGTAGGAAACTTAATCCTTTCAGAGTAAATGTACAACAACAGATTTTAACAATTCAATTGGCCAGATCGAATAGTAAATTAAGTTCTAAATGAAAAACCATCACAATTTCTTCAATACTTTAAAAGCACTTCAAATCCACATCATCACATCAACACATCTCTATGTAAGAAGAAAGACAAAGAAGACTACTCAGAATTCATAGAGAAGACATAATAAAACATGGATTTTATATATAAAAGAAAATTCATACAAACCACAATAGCAAATACAACTTATCTCTTCTCTTCCCCAAGCAAATTCCTTGAAGTTCCTTTGAATCATTTTCTCTCTTCTTCGCAACACCCAATTCCCTCTTTAGAATGGAAAAGAAGAAGCAATCTCTCACTTTACTCCTCCTT
Source organism: Papilionanthe hookeriana x Papilionanthe teres (assembly GCA_022702705.1). Taxonomy (NCBI): domain Eukaryota; kingdom Viridiplantae; phylum Streptophyta; class Magnoliopsida; order Asparagales; family Orchidaceae; genus Papilionanthe; species Papilionanthe hookeriana x Papilionanthe teres. Next base: position 49,348,908 of record CM040439.1, on the reverse strand, counting down.
CACTCCTTAGAAAAGAATTCCTCTCAAATCTTCACTTCTACACTCACTCTTCCAAACCCTGACTCTAAACTTACACTCTCTCTAATTCTACACTCTTCTCTCCCTCTCCTCTCTTCTCTCCTATTACTATACTTCTCTCCTACTCAAAATTCATCCAAAAACAGTTACATATATGTTAGAAATGAATTTCCAAGAGTTTCCTTAAGCATCCCTTCAAAAAGTCACCAAAACTCTTCATTTTTTAATTGCATTGACATAGGGTGCCGACGGCACCCGATAGGGCGTCTGCGATGCTCTATCGCTAAAGTCTCTGGATTTGGGTGTCGATGGCACCAGAAGATAGTTTCTTCCATTTTGCTCCTTTTTGTTTGAAATTCGCTCCTTTTTGCTTCCTTTCACTCGAGTCACCTAAATTCTTCATACCTACAGCAAATCATGAAAAATATCTTTCTTTAAAGTGCAATGTCACCAAAAATGGGTAAAATTATATAGCAAAAATAGTATATATTTTTGGTGCATCATTATCCAATTGTGAAATTAAAAGAATATTGAAAAAGACTGTTAATCCAAACTGAAAGGATTGGTCAATTAAACTGGATTATGTTTCGTGGGCCTATATGACTGCTATGTGACTCCTATAAGAATGTCCCCATAAAGGCTAATTTTTGGAAAAGCTGTCATTTACCAGTTGAACTTCAGAATAGAGCATATTGGGTTATTAAAGAGTTCAATTATAATTTAAAAAATACTGGAGAAAAGATATTATTGCTTTTGAATGACCTTGAAGATATAAGGAATAAATCTTATGAAAATGCTAAGATTTATAAAAAAAATGAGGTTGTGGCATGATCGGAAGATTCTTACTAAAAATCTTGAGCCAAGGAAAAAAGTTTTGTTGTATAATGCTAAATTGAAAATATTTGATGGAAAACTCAAGTCCAGGTGGACGGGCCCACTTATTGTGATGAATGTTTATTCCTATGGAACTGTGGATATTCAAGATCTTAAGACTAGAAAAATAGTTAAAGTTAACGGTCATAGACTTATACCTTATTTTTAATCTATCAATTTAAACCTGATGAGAATTTGATGTTGGGTCACTTAGAATAAACTCTGGGTATGTCAGGCTGAAGACGATAAACCAAGCACTTGTGGGAGGCAACCCATAGTTATCAATGTGCTTTACTTTAAGTTTGATGTGTGTGCTTTGTTTGGTATGTTTTTATGATTATGTGGTAGTAATTTGAAGTTTATATGCTATAGAGGTATTATTTCGACATTATTTGATGACTTAGAGGAGTCAGAATAAAGACTTGTACATTTAGCAGACCTGTGCAAAATTAAGCACTGGCGGCTATGCGCCACAGATTGACGCTTAAGCACCGGAGTTACAAAAATGTGAAAACATTGTTTCTAGATTCCTAAGTCGTAGGTAAGTGGTTTTTGGAGTTAATGAGCAGTTTTAACACGTCTAGGGTCGGTTTTGTGTCTTCCCAAGTCTATAAAAAGGCACTAAATTAAAGAAAAACTTGCCCCAATTCTTATTTTCATTCCTGAGTCTTAAGAAGAGTATTTTGAGCGCAAAATTGTCTTCTTGGAAGAGCGAAGTTAAAAAGGAGGAAACCAACAAGAAGAAGTTTATTAGTGAAAGTGCATAAGAGTTATTCAACGGATTCCTAGCAGTTATTATTCAGAATTTGCATAAAGGATTACAAATTTTGAAGCTGATATGGAATTAATTGAAGAAAAGGTAAATGAAACTAACGCTCATTTAGTGCATATTGGATGGCAACTCAAAATGCAATTCGGTCATACAAGTCATATGGAAGAAGCAAATAGAGTGACATATTTGAAGAACAAATGGATAGAAGAAGAAGATGTAAGAGTTTTTAATCATTGCCCGTTTTATCATATTTATATTCCAAATGGTTAAAATGGAAATAATGGTGATTCTGGATATATTCCGCCTATTGGAGATTGGAATTAAATTAAGTGTAGTCTTGTGATTTGATTTTTTGTGTTAAGTGTTTTGTGTTTGTAATTTATGTTTGTGTTTTGTTGCACTTTAATTTGATGTTTGTTACAAATTAATGATGCAAGTTTATGTTTATGAAATGTGTTATGAACTTATGTATTGTGGAATTTCATCCAAACTATTTGGATAGAAATTTTTAGTTTATATTTAAGTAAAGTTTCTTATTGATGAAATATAAGTTTGTGTTTGTGTGAAATTTGTTTGGAATCGATGGAAATTTTAGCATAATTTTGGAGTATTAAAAGAGTTTATGGGGAGAAATAAGTTTCAGAAGTGATTAATAGAGATTAACTAATTGATTTTGTGTCATTAAAATTAATTGTCAAAATTTGGGCACTGACGGCTAAACGCCAAACCGTCGGCGCTTAAGCACCAAATTTCACAGTTATGTGTCGTATGCTCCGCACATAGGCACCGGTTTGCAAAAATTGGTTTTCTGCAGTTAAAAACCCGATATTTTGCCATTTTAACCCCCCATCACCTTCAACCTCTCAGTTTCGCGAAATAGAATATTGGGGCATCACTTAGTTGGACCATTTAAGAGTTGATTTTACTGAAATTTGTTGGATTTGAGTTCCTTGAGGTATGAGCACTTCTCCTAAGTAAAAATTATTTAATTTCATCATGTATTTTGAGTACGTTATTGAAAAATCTGAAAATCACTATTCATGGTGAAAATTTGATAATAAGCATGAGAAATTGCTTAAATTTAGTGGAAATTACCTTTGGAAGTTAAGTTAGCAAGTTTAGTTTGATTTTGGAATTTATGGTGAATTTTTGTGAATTTTTAGAGATGGATCCTAAGTCGAAGCGATCAAGAGAGAAGGCGAAATTTGATTCCAACAAATTTTTCAGTTCTAGAGCGGAGGATAGATACGTCGACACACTTTCGTCACGTAAATTGATTCTAGAATGTGTTTTTAGTAAGCCAGAGGGAGAGATTGAAGAGATGATTTCTAGAAGAAATTGGGAAAATTATTGTTGCTTCTCTGTTGTTGTTGTTGTTTCTGTTGTTAGAGAGTTTATGTAAACTTGCCAGTAGCATAAGAAAATATGGTGATGGTTAGAGGTCAGCAAGTAGAATTTTCATCTACGATAATTAAAACTTTTTACCGATTACCTCCTGAACTGCTTTGTTTTTATGCTAACTATCATCCTTCTAAGGGAGAGTTAGATGAGATAATGTATTTTCTTACTGATGGAAGAGGTTTATGGACGATCACAAGTGAAAAAAGAGTAAATTTTTAGGCCTCTAAGTTGAATGCCACCTCAAAGGTATGGCATTACTTTATCTCATCAAAGTTGTTGCCTTCAAGTCATGTTAGTGAAGTTATGAGAGAAATAGTTATTATGAACCATTGTATTCAGTAGGAAAATCCTTTAGACATTGGAGCTATTATTTTTTATTATGTTTTGAACTGTGCCAGAGCTGCTACTACTACAGCTATGGGATTTCTTTCTCTGATTCATTCACTGTGTGAGTGGTCTAGTGTTAAGTTTGAAACATGGGAAGATGTTCTTCAGCAACTTAAACCCATTACCAGTGTAAATGTAAAAACATACACTATGCATTCAGTATTTGGTTGGAAAGGAGGATCTGTTAGAGCTTCCAGTGCTTCTGCTTCTACGGTCTCTACTTCTCGAGCTTCTACTTCACATGCATCATCTTCAAGAGATTCACAAACTAGTTTATTACAAAATATTTTAAAGAAAGTGAGTCTTACCAGAGAACATGTTAGATATTGGATGGTAGGATAGAAAATATTGAAAGGTATGTTGTGAAACATGAGGAGAATTTTCGGCAGTACATGGATAGAGTAATTAGAGGTGATCACAGTGCCGAGATGCCCCCTCATCCTTTTTATATACCTTATGTGCCATCTAGAGACAGGAAAGAACGTGATGATGATGAGGATGATGAGTATGATTTGTTTTTATGTGATGTTGAATTATGATGTCGGTATTTGTATTGTTTGATGTCTAGATTTCTGTTTGTTGATGTATTTTTATGTGAACTCGGATATTGTGTAGATTGTATTTGAACTATTTTTGTTATGCACATTTAGATGTTTTTGTGATAAATTGATGTTTTATGATGAATGTTTTTGATATGTTTATGGTAGTAAATGTTTTAAATGTGTATATAGTGTTTGAGGTTTTAGTAGTGTATAATTTAATTCCAAAACTATTAGAAAAATTTAGAACACTATTAGAAACCCTTATTTAAATTGCATGTTTAAAATTTTCAAAATCTGCTACCATGTATTATCTAATGTTGTTGTGATTTTAGTCATGTTAAAGTTGGTGTGTATTTGCTTTGAAAACCTCCACTACTGTAAAAGTCCATTGAAATTTTTATTAAAAAAAATGAACTGAAAAACTGAATTTGATTTCTTTTTACTTCTTTTTTTTTTTAAATCGTTAGGATATGAAAATTCTTGCTAGCATGTTATTTTAGTTTTTAATTCTTACCCATGTATCATTTTTTATGCTTAAATGTTTAATCCTAACTAAAATTTTAAGTTTGGGGGGGATTATAAAAACAAATTTTTTAAAACTAAAATTTTATTTGTTCTCAACAATACAAAAAATGAAATTTAATTTTTGATTTAAAACAATTATGTATATGAAGTTATATTAGGTGAGAAAATTTTTGAATATAGAAATTAGTAAGATAATTTAGTTAAAATTTATAGTAATGATGAAATTTTTAAAGTTAAAATTTTCATAGTAAAGAAATTATAACCATAGTTAAACTATCTTTAGTAAGAAATGCTGTATTTTTGGAAAGATAGAAGATTTGACTTTTATTTTTCAAAACATAAATTTCTTTTCTTGAAAAATAATTTTCAACGCTATTATTATGACTTTTAAGTGAAAGATATATATCAGACATTTATTTTAAATGGAAGGGTGGAATTCAAAATCATTAAAGGTCTATCCAAATATGGTAATCCTTGCCTTAAAAGAAAAAAAAAGAAAAAGAGAAAGAAAAAATAGAAGGAAAAAGCAAAAGAAAAAAAAGAAAGAAAAAGAAAAGAAAAGGGAGGAGAAACTTGAGGTTTTAAAGGCCTAATCAAAAATTGGTTCCATACCTAAAGTTTAAAATATAAGTTTTGAGAAAATCTAAAGCTTAAGATTATAATATAGTTAGTAAAATTATTTTCAAATAAAAATTTTTAAGTAAGGAAAATAAAAATTTTAAATCCTATATTTTTGAAAAATCTACATGTGTTTCTGATTTAGAAAGGAACTTATATTTTTCATGAACCTTTACTTAAGAACTTTCTAAACTTTAAGTTGGTCTCATTTACTAAATTTTTTTCTAAATTGAACTATTTCATTTCTAAAACAAAATTTTGAAACCTTCCTAAAGAAACTTATTTACATAATTTACGTGCTTGATTTTTATATGTTTTTAGTGTCACTTGAGGACAAGTGACATTTTAAGTTTGGGAGATTTTGATACACTTAAAATATATATAGCGTTTTTATGCACATTTTTATACATATTTTATATGATATTGCACTTTAATGGAAGGTATTTTTGTGTTTTTCTTGCAGGTATGATTAAAATGATTAGTTATGATGAAAAGTAGCAAAAGATGATCAAATTTGGAGCAAAAATGGGCTATGTGAAAATTTGACCTTTGGTGGCTAAGCACCACATGGTTGACGCATGGGCGCTAGAGTTAAAAAATACAAATTAAATCAAATTTAGCACCATTTTAAGGGTTGTTTGAAGCAAATTTTGCTGGTAACATCCTCAACTTACTTTAGGAGGCAAAATTGAATGAAGAGTGCAATCTTTGGTGGATACATTAAATCTGGATATGATTTGAAGAGAAACCAAAGAAACTTTCGGAGAATTATTAAAATGAAGGCATAAAGTCTTTTTAGAGTCTTCTTTTCAGTCTTCATAGGGTCATCTTTTCAGTTTTAAGATTCTTCTTATTGTTTAGTGTCAGTTAGTTAAGTCTTTTTAGTTTAAGAGAGTTTTTAAGGAGAAAGGGCTTGGTGTGAAGCCTTCTTCTCACCAATTTTCTTTCATCCAGTATCTAGTTTGTGCTGGAGTCTAAAGTCAGAGTTGGAGTGAACATAGTTAGGCACCAACCTCTGTGGAGTATTTTAGTGGAAAGCAAAATTTCAAAGGAACTTCTAGAGTCTTGTGGAGAGGATTTTCACATAAGTGTTTATCTTTGTTTTTACATTTGGTTTTTAAGTAAAACTTATTGTGTTTTCACTACGATTTATACTTTCAAATCAAGTTGTGTTTCTATTTTCTCTATGAGTTCTCAGTAGTTTTTTTTATATTTTTCCTTTTAAAAGATGAAGTAATTAAATTATGGAAGGAAGTTGTATGAAGTATATAAATTTAATGTTGGAAAAAGTTGTGATGATTTATTTCCTTGTAATTAATTTATTTCTTGATTTGGCCAATTAAGATGCTAAATTTGTTGTGAGATTATGTAAGATCCAACGCAGTATTGTCTCAATCAACAATTGGAAAGAATCACATGTAATTGTATGGTTGAGAATTGTAGTTCATATAATTAAATGCAAATAAATAGGGAGATATGTTTTAATGGGTAGTAAAATTAGAGGACTTTAGAGTGACAAGCTAAAGCCCCATAATTTGGTTTGAGTTGAAAATTTTTGTTATAAGATGTTAGCCCCCAAGTGGAGGGAATCGAGGGAACTCTAGAGTGAGAGCTAGTATCTTCCCTACCTAACCCATCTACAAAATTTCAAAGCTTCAAATTAACCAATTTTCTTTATAGAACCAAGTAAGAGTAAAGAATATAATTGTTCCTATTTGGAACAACACATTTTAATACTTCCACAATGAAATTTCATAATTACTATTGATTCATTAAAAGAGGAAAAAGATATTTTATTCTCATTACTTTCATATCATTTAGTAGTCTTGTTAATTTTAACTACTTGCTTTACTTTTTCTTAAATATAAAATATCAAAAATAATTTTCAAATTATCTATTTTAAAACAAGCTTTACAAAATCAATTTAAATAGTAAAAAGTTAATTTTCTTATTTATTTATATTTTTAGACATTTCCATGTGGGTTCAATATCTCGGGGCTTAATCAGAAAGTCCTATATTATTTGATAAATAATACGAATACTTGCATAGAATCCCATATTATAAATCAATTAAAATATATTTCTTATTTTCTTTGGAATCAATTTTTTGGCACCATTGCAAAGGAAGAGATAATATCATTGGAAAGAAATATAAAGTGAAAAATCTAAGGGTAAATATTCGGGGATCAGCCCCGAACACTTTTGCAATCTTTTAGACCTTTTGAATGACAATTGAACTTATTAACCTTTGATGGAGAAAATCTTCCTTAAAATATTTAGGGACCCACCAAGTTATGCCTTGGGACCCGTTCAGTCACCAAATCAATAGAAATAATGTACCCTACTCATCCTGCATTAATAACCCAATGCTCAAGGAATTGGTTCTCCTCTAAAGTATTTGAGTTCTTCTGAGTGGCTGAGAATATTTGTTTGTGACACATATGGATCATCGGACTGGTGTAAGTCTGAGATCTTGGTGGCGAGGGAGATAAAGATAATACTAATGTGTGTTAAATGAGGGATACGAATGAGGAATTTTTTTAATGGTATCTCTTACCTCAAGGACCTTCAAGAGGGGAGAGGACAAGGATCAATGATACTATTTGTTGACTCTTAGTGGGATTGTTGTCCCCGACGCTCTTAGGTTGCCAGTAGTCCTAGCTTGATTAGAGTGATTACCCTATGAACTACACTAGTATACAAAATATTTACAAAAATAGTAAAGCTAAATTTCTTTTGCTAGCTAAAGTGAACTCTGCATGAAATCTATACAACAACTTTTGCATGAGAAATTGAAGAATTTGATGAAAACATATAAAGTTTCACGGTTAGTCACTTAGATCGATGTTAGGACAATCCTTCGTAGGTTGTGGGATTGGTAGCTCTTGTTCAAGGTCGGGAAGCACACAGTCCAGCTCTAAGCCCCCCACCTTCACCAATGTCTTACACATGTTCCAGGTCTTCCATATGTGGCTACGGGTTTTCTTTTGCCTACTAATGCTTTAGTATGAATCGCTTTTTGATTTTGTATTATGCTTTCCTGCTCTCTTTTCGACAATTCACTTAAATTTTCTTCAAATTATATTATGTTTTATGAATCAACTATGCAGCGGTAGCAAAAGCTCAGGTACACATTTTATTTTATATAATGCAGTTCTTTTATTTACTCATATTTCCTACCTGCACTTACTTATTCTACATGTAAAAGCAAAACCAAAACAACAAAGATACTTTCAAAAATTAAATAAACTTTTAAACCTAGTGAATGCCCTTAAATCTTTCATTTTAAATTTACGAGGATCACTTAGATGAGGAAAACTACGGTTGCTAACAAGAATTCTCCAGTCTAAATGAGCTTAACAACTCGTTTAGACTGACTAAATTCAAGCGATAATAATGATTTCAAAATGAGGAAATTGTGGGATCTAAACTGTTGTCTCTCTAATTAAATTAAAATTCCCAAAAATAAAACACTTAAACAACAACAACAAAACAAAAACATTGAAACATACACGGTAAAACCTTGAAACCTTAAACATTAGAACTTTGACTTCAATGAGAAGCTTGGAGCATACACCGTAGGCAGCACAGCAAAGGCATGCATAAGAACATTTTTGAGGGAGCAAACAAGGATACATCAGTAAACCATTCTTTAGAATTAAATAACAAGCCATATGACTTCGAGGTAGAACATTTAGCATGGTGTAAATCCTTAACTTACCTTTAGGCTTTTGCACAATCTTGTGCACTATAAGTCCTAATTTGTTATAAGATTCTGAGGTTGTCATTTGATATGATGTAAACCCTCCTATCTTCTTAGATTATTCGCGTGATTGGTATCATGCAAATGTAAGCCCTCAAAAATAAAGTTTGCAAGATAAAATATCAAATAATATCTCTTCAAAATTGAAGCCAAACAATAGAATAGTTTGGGAAGTCACCGAGGTTCTCCTCAGGATTTATAACATCTCCTACCCTTCTTCATTTGGATTTCAAAAATAATTGCTCATGTTTGATTTTTTCTTTTTAACTTTCTATGTTCGACCTTGAAAATCCTAAACTTTGAATTTTTGAAGACAGATACCTCTGATCTAAATCGAGAGTTTTCTTAGGTGACTTTAGTCATCTAAGTTGTAATTAACTATAGAGGCTTGCCTCTATAGGGTGATTTAAGAACCCAGATAATATAAACCCTATCTGATCCATCATATTATACAGGGGAACCTGTCGATCAATATAAAGGTTTACAAACCAAAACGTATGTCATAAATTCATTAGTTTATTTAAACGAGAGCACTATTGAGCAATGTGTCTATTCGTCCAGATAGGTACATTGCTCGTAGTGTTCTGTTTTATTATTTAAACTAAATATATGAGATCGGTTCATTCTCGTATTTTCAAAATTAAAATGTTACTTCTCAAAGTATATATATATATATATATATATATATATATATATATATATATATATATATATATATATATAAACAAAAAGGATTCAGATACTTAAATGTCTGGTCTACTCATCCCAATCGTAAGCAAGTAGTTGAGAACAATTGGATCATTCCTCATTATTATTTAGATGCAAATCTTATGCTAAAATTATGGCAGTTGCAAAAAAGAGTTGCTACGGCTCTAAATAATTGGAATTGGTCTGAATTTGGGAATCTCAAACATAATATTCAGAATGCTGAAATTATGGTAGCTAAGATGGAAAAAAAGGTGGAAGAAGGAAGGAAATCAGAAAAAGATCTTGTGGAAGTTAATGGGAAACTGCATTTTGTCATACTGCAGGAGGAGTTATTTCTTCAGCAAAAAGCTTCTGCCAATCATTTCTTCCATGGGGATCGGAATTCTAAATTTTTTCATGCTATAATCAAATATAGAAGAGCTCTAAATACTTTACTGAAAATTAAGTCTGCTAACAATATCTGGTTATATACTTCACAGGAAATTGCTGATGATCTTGTTGATTATTTCCAAAATCTATTTTCTTTTCATGCTTCCAACTCTATGATGTTTTCAGACAGGCTTATGCAAAATGTTTTACAGTTGGCAAGTGATTGTCAATTAACCAATTTGCCAAATGAAGAGGAAGTGTTATCTGCTATAAATACTTTGGATAGTAACAAGACAACTGGTCTTGATGGGTATACTTCTGATTTCTATAAAAAATTTTGGCATATTGTTAGAGTTAATGTTATTGAGGCTATCCAGAGTTTTTTTTAAGGAGTGGATCTTCCAAAGTATTTTGTTTCTTCCTCTATTATTCTTATTCCTAAGGACAGAAAGAAGGACTGTTTGCAAGACTTCAGGCCTATCAGCATTACTATTACTTTTTCTAAAATTATCAACAAGATAATTGTGGGTAGAATTCAACCTCTTATGGATGTTTTGATTTCAGAAAACCAATCAGCCTTTGTTAACGGAAGAGGTATTTGTGAGAATATTCTATTGGCACAAGAATTACTTACTGCAAAAGCATTTGATACTATTAGATGGTCCTTTATTCTAAAGGTGTTATCTTCCAAAGGTTTCAGCTCTGAATTTTGCAGCTTAATCTCTAGATGGCTTAATAACAATAATAACAATTATTATAGTGTGTTCATTAATGGTGGAAGTAAGGGTCTTTCAAGCTGGAAGAGGAATTAAACAAGGTGATCCCTTATCTCCTTATATTTTTATATTGGCTTTTGATTATCTCTCTATGCTCATTAATCAAGCCTAGATCAACCATCCTTACACTATGTATTAGCATAGATCTAGTCAGTTGTTCAGCCACCTTGCATTTGTTGATGATGTAATTTTTTTCTGTAATGGAAGTAAGAATTCCATAAATGTATAATGAGAACTTTATCTGAATTTAAAGAAGTCTCTGGTATGACATTTAACAAATCCAAATGTCATTTTTCAGCCAGTTTAAGCTCAGGTGAATACTAAGAAATGGATTATTGATTTGACTGGTTTAAAAGAAGCCAAATATCCACTTAAGTATTTGGGTTTTCCTTTAATTAAAGGTAGACTAAGACTTTCTCATTATGATGAAGTGGTTTCTAAAATTTCTGCTCAAATTCAGTGTTGGACAAATTCATTCTTATCTAATGGTGGTAGAATAACTTTTCTTAAGAGTATATTAACCACTTTTCCACTTTATATCCTTCAAATGATTAAGATGAAGAAAAGCACTCAAAAATTACTTTCTATTACTTTCAATAAATTTCTTTAGGAAGGTCAACATAGGCAAATGCATTGGACTAATTGGGCAAAGTTTGTAAACCAATTGCTACTGGCGGCTTGGGGTTCAAAAGTTTTCAGCAACTCAGTTTTTCCTTCAATTACAAGCAATGGATTAATTTCAGAGCTAAGAAATCTTTATGGTCAAAATATATGCATGGGAAGTATTGTCACAATATTCATCCTTCTCAAGTTCAGATGAAGATTGGGGACTCAAAAAATTGGAAAGAATTGCTGAAAGTAAGAGATGATGCTGAAAAATTCATTATTTGGGAGCTTGGGGATGGTCAAATAAATTTTTGGCTGGATAGTTGGGTTTTTAAAGTCTCTTTAATTGATCAATGTGTTCTTCCTACTTCCATCCAAAAATTGGTTGATTGTTGGAACAATTATGAATGGGATGTTATTAAACTTAATAATTGTGTTAATAGAGAAACTCAAAAGAAGATTTTAGCCATTCCTATTCAGCCAGCTAAGAAAGACAGATTGATTACAAAAAATCCTCAAAATCAAAGTTTGTCCAAATATATCTCTAAGGATATTTGGCCTACTAATGTTTGGGGGAAATTATTACGGAACAAATTTATAACACCTTTAATGTCCTTCTTCTGCTGGAGGTTATTCAGGAAGTTTCTTCCAACTGATGATATATTAAAGTTAAAAGGTAATCGGGGTCCTTCCATGTGTCATTTCTGTCATTCTAATGAAGAATCAATTCCTCATATCTTTCTCAAGTGCTTTGCTATTCAGGAAGTATGGAAGTCTATTTTGGATTCCATTGGCTTTTCTTCTAAATTCTACTTATGGCTCAATATTGAATTATGTTCGCAAGATTGAAAATGCTCTTCAGATTTTTTTATTCCACTTGTCATTTTTTGGTATATTTGGATGAGTAGAAATGATGTTCTTTTTAACAATAAGGAATTTTCCATCCAGACAACTATAAAGAATTGTTTATCTTATATTCATAAGGTCAAGCATTTTCTGAACTCTAAAAATGTTCCTGTTATTAGCAAAGTTCAGCTAGTTATTTGGAGATCTCCTAAAGCTCCTTAGATTAAAATTAATACAGATGGAAGCTTCTCTTGTTCTGGTGCTGGGATTGGAGTTCTTAGTAGGAACCTAGGAAATGCCTTTGGTATCTTTTAGCTCCAGTAATGGCTCTTAATGGCCTTGAAGTGGAAGTAATAGCTGTTTATTGGGGTCTTAAAGCTACCATTTTGAATAATCATAATTTTATACATATGGAGATGGATTCATTGCTTTTAGTGCAAATTCTACTACAGAAAGTTGTTGTCCTGTGGAACCTGCATATTTGGATTAATATGATCTCCAAATTATCTTCTTCTAAAGCTGTTATCTGGAGCCATATCTATAGAGAGGGGAATCAACCTGCAAATTGGCTTGCTAAGAGAGCTTCTTCTATGAATGAAATCATATGCAATTTTTGTTCCTCTACTGATTTTTGTTCTTCGGCTTTTTCTGTCTTCAGAACTCTTTTACATGGGGATCTATTATCTATCCCTCATGTCAGATGTAACAAAACCACCTAAGCTTAATAATATTTGATTTTGTGTTATATATATATATATATTAAATTATATATATTTTCAAAGCAATCGACAAACTCTCATTCAGGCCTGGTAGATATGCATTGATAAAATAAGATGAAAAGTGGGCTAGATTGAGAATTATTTTGCACCTAGAATTAAACGAAATTATTTTTACATCTAAAGAGAATATAAAAAAGATTGATATGATAGTTGATAGGTAGTCTTTTTATAATTGTGTTCCATTCAATCATTCAATTCATTTTTTGCTCAATAAGCTACTGTGCAATAGTTGCAATTGCTCATGATTACCAACTGTCTTTATACTATCAAATGGGAGTTAATTTACGAAAAGATTCTAAAGAAGATTGTAACCTTCGCGTTTACTTTTTATAGATGTTGTTGGAAGAAAGTGATGTATTTTGATGAATAAGTGGTCGACAAACTTTAGAAATAGAACACTAACAAATTTCTCAGTTTATTGTCCATGAGATATAAATATCATCAAATATGTTGATGTCTTTGATATCGAGAAAGCTGCAACCACTCTAATCTTTACTTATTGAAATTATTGTGTATGCAGGTCCAAGAAGTATTGTTTAACTTTTGATTGATAATGCGCCAAATGACAAAAAAGAAAGAGATTTATTACATTTAAAATATGATAATATTTATTAATAACCTTGTGCTACGTATTGCTTGAACATAATTTTCAAGCATATTGGTTGCATGTCTCATATCATAGAACTTGTCAAATGTGCATCTAGTTGTAACAATATTTATATATAATCATATCTTTATATTATTTTTGTTAAGAAAAAGGTCAGGTTGGACATAAGTTATGCGTCACAAAGCGACACATTTTACAATAATTTTTATTACATTAAAATTTTTTTTATGAATATAAAAATGATTTACATGCAGTTACAACTAGTAAGCATTGTACATATTATAAATTGACAAAAATAACTAAAGGAAATGATGCAAGTTCTATTAGTTTGGATAAATGTTTTGGAATAATTACTTAATTATGTCAATAATATTTGTGCCACTAATAAGTTTATTATGAGTGATTGATGTATATGTGAAGTCATCACTTAGATATATTAATAATGGACTATATAGAGCCAAAAAAGTAATTAAAGGTATATTTAAAAATATAAATGTGTTATAAAAACTATACACAAACATTATTAAGATAATATGGGATTATCAACTTTGTCAATGTATTCACCAAATTATATATTTTTAGAATCAACACTTTCAATATCATCATGTTAACTATTGACATAAACTGAAGTTATGCAATGTTTAGTTGAACTTATTAAAAATAAGAATCTATGCACCAAGCCTAAATTTGCATAAATAAAATTAGAATTTATTAATATAATTTGAAAATCTTTGGAAAACCATTTGTTATATCGATTGCTAAAAAAATGAAATGTGGTGAGTTTTCAATATTGAAATTTATTTTTTAAATTTTTAATAAATGAAATATATTTTTTCTGTATTTTCATAAAGTTAATCATAATTAATATTACGTAGATGAATGGTGGAAGACGTTTTATTCTAACAGTCCACTTTATAAAAGTTGATTATTTGCTTTCTTAAATAAAATTATTTTTCATCGGAATGAATTAGAGTGCTTTTGAGTAAATTCATATAAAATGAAAAACCAATTACTTAGAGCACAAAAAACTAATTGATTTACTATATGTTTGATATAATTTAATTTGAAGAATATTATGCTTTCCGATAGAAATTTTCTTATATTTGAATAATGCTACTTTTAATGTGATAATAAATTATGATCTTATAAATATATCTAATATGTAGGTTACACTATAAAAAAGAGAAATTATAATCTATTAGATCACACTAGTATTAAAGCGGTATATTTTTGGATTGTAGAAAATGAATATACTCTTGAACTTAATTATGATGATCTCAAAAAAAAAAAATTTATTAAAGAAGTAATAAGTCTCATTACTGATGAAATGAATATTAAAAGACAATAGACAACCTAGCCGTAAATTTTTTTCTTCTATTTAATTTTGAGAAGTTCTTTAGTTTTATAAATTTTATTTACAGATGCAAACGAATTTGACGATTTATCTATTTTTGACAGGTAGAGTTTAAGGAACAGGCTTTTAAATAAGGAAGTTTTGGAGATGCAAAATTTGAGAAATAAACTTAAATGTGCTTAATTTTATAGTAAGTAATTTGTATTAATTTTACATATCATATATATTTTGTCATTTGTACTTCTTGAATGAAACTTTGGGAGTGGATACAAGACTTGGGCACTAATAGTGAATTCTGGATGTTAAATTATATTTCTCTTAATTTAAGTGCTTTTATTGATAGTAAACAGTGACTATTATAATTTGCTATGTATGCACTTGAGTGCTAAATATTATTTTATTTATGCTTTTAGTTAGCTTATTTGCAGCTGATAATTTTTTTTATTTTCACTTCTTTTTTAGAAAAACAATCCCTTTAAAGAATATAAAGGAATATTTCAAGAAACAAACATTATGATCAAGAAAACATTAGTCATTTAAATATTTTTTTTAATATTACAATTATAGAAAATGATTTCCTATATGATTTATATTTCTGAAGGGATAATGTTATTATACAACATATATTAAACATTATTATGTTATTTAAATCTCATGTAATTATATTTATCACTGAGTTAACTGATGTAACCGTTAAATTTTGAGCCTTCTTATTTTTTTATCCATTTAAGATAAAAATTAAGATATACTATACAAAATATTATTTTAGTGCCTTTGCATATGAGTAAGCGTTGCAAAAGTTAAAATCACACTGCCACGTTTCGAATTAAAATATTTACTGAAATATCATTGGCCTCAGGGCATTATTGTCATTTGTTTGTCCTTCGCCTCTTTATAAAGTAGGCACGGCTAGCGTTAAGTGAACAACCCACTTTCCTACTAAGCGCAAGTGACATCAACTGTAAGAACAGAGCGATGAGACTTCTTGAGCTTGTTAGGTGCGGCCGGCCGGCGGTGATGGAGGATTCTCCTTCACCTTCCACTTCATCTGAATTACCGGAGAAACGGCGGCGGGAACGGCCGAGAGCACATGTTGGCGCTGATTCGACATGGCAGCCTTCACTTGGCGCCATCTTGGAGGACGGCGTGAATCTTATTCATTCGGCAAAGTCTTCTCCATCACCGGCTAAGGTTGCGAAGAATATAAAAATGGGGAGAGGAAGGAGAGCGGCCACTGCTCGCCGGAGCGAGACGGATTCCTCCAGGTGATTGTTGGAATTGTTGCCACGGAATTTTATTTAATTATGTCAATGCAATAGTTATCACTTGTGTGACTTTTTTTTTAATGCGATTAATAGACATAAGTTTTGTCGATTGAAATATTTGATAATATTGTGATCATAAAATATCATCATAATAAATTAAATATCATCAAATTTATATGTATTTACATATTACTTTTTCCGCATGAGAGCTTGAAAGTAACGTCTTAAAAAAAAAAATTAGGATAATTACAAGACGCTTGAAGTATTGCTATTAAAAAAACAGCACGCTGATAAACTTTATTTATAAACTAATCTATATATTTTTATGTGTCACCATCAAAACAATAAAATTTTGATAAAAATAAAATAAAATAATTTTTCGATGTATTAACATCTATCAAGATTAAATCGTTTAAATTTTATAAAAATTTAAAAAAAAAAGTTAGAATTTTTACATAAATTTTAATATCTTGCTATATATGTAAATGGCCCTAACTTTATAGAGTTTTTTTTTTATTATTTATTTATTTTGGAATTGAACTTTGGCTGTAGAGTCCATAAGTTAGGATGAAATTTTTAAAAACCTAAATAAAGAAATAAAATGCATTATTTAATTGCTGGTAAATTTAATTAAGACTTTGGTAAGCTGGCAATGTTCTCATCAGTAAACAAAGTAGCTGAAATTGAGTCAGCTGATTATCGATAGGATATCCGCAATCACAAATTCATCCATTTAATAAGTAGCTGAAAATTCAACCAAAAAACATTAACAATAACCAAAGAAAATTAACACATGCCAACAATCGTATTACTAAATAAATACACATCGACAACATCTACTAAGTTAGACCAACATAGCAATACATATTCTCAATCATCATTAAATGAAATCATGACCAATATAATATGGTTGAATATTCAACCGCAAATTTAGCCACAATTGTAGTCAAAATTCATTTTATTAACTAATGTTGTATTTAATTATGCAGGCATTATGACGTACCAGGCGTATTTCCTGCTTTCCCTCCAGCACTCTTCATGTTCTGATGTAAGGATTGGGAGTGAATAAAAAATAAAAAGTGGGAGGAAAAGAATGTTATTAAATCATCTTACTTCGCATATATGTTTGAATCTCACGAGTAAGCCGAATAAGATCGATGCGCCCAAAAGAGATTGGGACAGTACGATGAACTCTTTGGGAAAATGGCATATATAATCATGTTGAAGAAATTTCAGATCAGAGTAAGGTCACATAATACATTTGATTATTTACACGAGTCTTTTCAATCATAGAGATATAGAAGTGTCGAAATAATCCCTGATTATGTTAAAATTGAGTTATAATAATTCTCATTGAGGACTATTTCAAAGCCAATTTTAAAAGTAGAGACTATTTTAACACTTCTATAAACTCCGTGATTAAAACGGCTCAATGTAACTAATCATGCAATTAACTTCTAAAGTTCGAGGGACCTGTGATAATTATCTTAGATATCTTCATTATTAGTGAGTAATGTTTCAACTATACTTGAACTACTTTATTTGTTCTTTTTTTTTTTTTGTCTTTGTTAGTCTCTGTTTTGTCGTATTTGTAAAAATACTATGAAATGTAATGTGAGAAAATATTTGCAGTTAATCTCCAAATCTTTACTATGCCTATGAAATTTGTCTTATTATTATTATGTTTAGTTCTCTGGTCTCCTCCTGCAAATGGGATTAATGTTTTCCTAATCTCAAAGTAGATCAATGGTTTTGTAACTCATTTGAATCTTTTTTTAGGCGAGAATATCCAGATAAAATTTTGTAAATTTGGCAAAAGATTATGGGAATATCCTTCCCAATATTTTGGTTAGCGCAGTGGTTCTTCTTTGAGATGAAGGTAATATATGGATCTAATTTCATAGAAACTTTAATCACTAAGGCTCCTAAACATTTTTTTTGTTAAATGAATCCTTGTACATCTTTTGTAGGATAAACCTCAAATCTTTGGAATATATTTCAATTGAATGCCAAACATACATAATTAATATTGCACTCATCTTAAAATAAACATAGGAACTTTAAGATTTATCCTTATTTCATGCAGGAAAATTTATGACATGAGAGAGAAAAATTACACAAGCACATAAATAAAAAGTCTGTTGACCTCACTTTTGTTGATGTCTAGTCTATCTTCTTTAGTAACATATGATCAAGTCATAGGATTTCACTTTGATATCCTAAAAGACTAGTGATGGAACTCCACCCCATTAGAAATTACAAACACCTCTTTACTCTTCTTGGAGTTACAAATGTTTGGTTCTAACATCTACCACTTCGTAGGATGGAACCAAACATGAGGGAGCTCAAGAAGGGTTCCCATAAGATTGTGTGGCCTTAGAATTAGCCCTGGGTGGTGTGGCCTTGGTCAGTTTTGCACACACTATCATTCAACATAATTCCCCACTCTTTAAAAAACTCATGTGGGTGGTCCCCCATCCATTAGCCTTTTTGGCTAGAATGGCTAGGACCAACACATGAAGAATCCAAAATGGGATTCCCCTTAGTCTTGTAGCACTTAAAAGGCTAGCACTGTGATTAGCTTATTCATTGAACCCAATTCCACCAAAACCTTCATTTTGACCTTTTACCCCCTAAACTTTCCCAAAATTACCAAAATGCCCCTAGAACCATAATTTTCCAAAATTTTCCAAGTATCCAATCCTCTCCAAAAATCATTTCAAACTATTCCAAGCCACTTAAATTACTTAAAACACCCCAAAATTCTCAAAATTCCCCAAATACCCCAAATTTGTCAAAAATTACAAAAATTCCCTTTATGCCCAAAAAGTACCCAAAATCTCCAAATTCATTCTAAATATTTCCAAAATCAATTTGAATCACTCAATATCTTCAATTTCACTCAAATCCACCAAAGTCCCCTAAATCACCCCCAATTTCCACCAAATTAATTTCAAATTTATCCAATTCCAAACCTAAACTCAAATTCAATACGTCCAAATCCAATTGAAACCAAATGCAAGCATAATTAAGTCTAATTCCAAACCCTAATTTCAAGGTCAAACTCACTAGCCCTAAGTTGACCCAAAATTCAAAATTCCCGAAATTGAGCTCCATGACATTTCAATTTCTCAAACATCAAATCCACATTGCACTGCCCCCAAGCCCAAGCTCAATTTCAATCAATTCAAACTCATTTAATTAGCCCATGATTAATTCCAAATTTTAAATACTTCATGTACTATTTAAAAGCTTATTTGCATAAACAATTTTAAAAGCCCATCACATCAATTTTAAAAGCCCAAAATTAAGCCAACATGACAAAATCCCACCTTTATCATTTCATGATAATTAAAATCATCCCACCATGGCATCACATGAAGCATATTATGCACATACATCTGGTTTTATCCAAATTGGGCATATTAACCTTTTTCACATTAAACTCATAAAATTAAAAAAAATCCATTTTCATGAAAATTATCCATGGCATTGTGCATGGCATAGCATGACCCATGAGCCACCCACGAGCTTTGTATGAGTCAACTTTTCCAAAAATGGAAAAAGGAGGACTCTTCCTTTCTCCTCCTCACACAACTCACCCCCTCCCCATGAGACATCCAAACCCTTTACCCCATGCTCAAACCAGCCACCTCAACCCACTTAAACCTCCCATGGGGTCAAGCTAAGCACCCTAGCCACCTTGGACTTGAGTTAGCCACTTGACCAAGGGGTTAAATCCAACCTAAACCCATTTAGCCTAAACCCCAAATTCTAATTGGATCTTCACCATGAGCACACCTCAGACCAAATTGACTTGACTACACAGTTCTCTTGATGTCCCTCAGTGTGAAGCTGACCTGACTCTGGCCGGACAACCACCCCAACTGCCGGAAGACACTCAGTCTGAGAAGACCCAAATGGCCAAACTTGATGTGTCCCGCTGTCAATGGTCACTGGAGCTCCACTTCCCTCCACCTAAGGGGCTCCTCACCCACTATGGCTTGCCCTGATGGCAGCCATAACTTCCTCTATAAAGGAAGCATCCCTCACGACCATATTAGGAAGTGTCCACAGACCTTAATGTAAATTTGCCAATTTTCTCCCAGACCTTCCCACAACCCAGAGAAGTTCATCCCCACCATTTTCCAGCCCCCATTTCCCCGACCTGAGCTCAATTTCAGAGCTCAAAATAGGAGATTTTCACTTCCACGCCATAAAACTCCACCAATTCTTAAATTGAAATGCTCTTGAGCTTCACCAAAGAAAGAGAGGAAGCTTCCCATTGAAATCCCCATCAATTGAAGCCTCTGCACCATACTTTCACCAAGGCCGTATCATTTATAGGAGGAAGTCTAACTCAGACCTTTTACAAGAGGAAATTGACACTTCATGCACCTTCTTTGGACATCACTGAAGCTTCTGCAAGCATCAGATTGAAGTCTCACCTCTCATACTAAGGTATACACCATTTTCTCCATTTTTGGGCTCTGTCTGAGTCTTTGTGAAACAAACCTGTATTTCATACATGATCAACCATATAGATAGGTTCTCTTGAGTAGATGTAGCTTTAAGAACAAACCCCATGAAATTTGGTTAAGAATCTAAGAAGAAATTAGGGTTAGAAAACAAGTGGCTCACAGGTTACACAAGTTAGGGATGAAGGATAGGAGTCTTCCGATCGCGTGTGTATCAGAAGGACGATCCAGATTATGTCGGACGGAAGGATGGAGAGTTAAAATGGAGCTGCGTGGCAGCTGACGCGGATGATAGTGTTGAATGGGTGATAGCCGCGCTGAAAACTCAGAGTGTACAAGTATTGTGTGGCGCTAACGTAGATATGTAGAAAAATGGCTATTTTTGATTATTTAATTCCAGAAACTTTAAAAAATCACAACTTAATGCAAGAAAATGATAAAAATAAAATAAAAATATCATAATGCTCCGTGAATAGAGGAGAAAATTATGGACTAACAAAGTTAAATTTTATTTTTTGAATTATATTTTAAATTAATTAAATACTCAGAACTTTATTTTAATTATATATCATTAAAAAATGATCAGAAATATGTGAACTTTTGGGGGTTCATTACTCTCATATTTAGAGATGTTCTCTTATTTTTTCCAAAAAAATAGAGCATCTCTAACATAGGAAAACTTAATTGTCAAGATAAATCATTTTTTTCACTCAAAATAATTATAATAAATAGAATATAAATCAGAAAATTATAAAAATTGTATAGGTAGGTTCATTGAGGTTGGAAACATAGAAAAAATAAAGATAGAATTTTAAAGATTTAAAACAAATTTTTCTATTTTAAAATTAAGAAAAATACAAACAAATTTCAAAAAGATAAATAATTCAAATGATCATCAAAATGAGATGAATTGAAGCTCACCACAACATGAGGCACCTATAAAAATGTTAAGTTCAAAAAAAAATTTTTATATAGAAATCAATTTTATAAGAAATATGAATTTTTTGCTTAGAAAGATTATTTAAAATAAAAAAAATAAAAAAAAATACAATATTTGATTTGAAGTGTTCCTTAAGACCAGAGGAACATAAGAAAAATAAAATTGGGGTTAAAAAAAATAATTTATTTTTAAGTTATTCTCTAATTTTTAAATTATTAAAAATAATGGTAAATCATAAAAATACAAAAATATACCAAAATGTCACAAATTACACCCTGATTATTTGGGACCATTAAAATATTTTTCTTAATTTTCTAAATATAGTTATGTATTTTAATGACTCAAAAAATGTATTTTCCTTAATTTTTGCTTAAATATAATTACAATAAATAAAATAAAAATTACAAAAATATAAATTTATTTCTCTGAGTTCTCTGGACTTAGGAGAATTAAACAAAAATATAAAATATTTTTTAAAAAAAAAATAAAAATATATAATTCATTTAATAAATCCATAAAATTAACAAATAATTAAAATATAATTCAAACATTCACACAAATTATTCCTAGAAATCTTCTAACCAAGGCAAATCTTCAATAATTTTTCTGAGGACATAAACTTTACTTTGATTGATTAAATGAATTGACCTTGAAAATTCCTAATTTTTGGATTAAAATAATTATAAATTAATATAAAGATAAAAAAAATTATGATTCCTTCTCTAGTATTTCCATTAACCCGTGAGAGATAGGTCAACAAACTTTCAAGCATTTATGAATTAATTTAAAAGATTTATGCAGATAGGAGCTCTAGGGGCAAAAGAGTAATTTCCACCTTCTCGCCCCTAATTAAAATTTAGGACATTTTAAAAAGCTCAAGGGATAATATTTTGATCATAAATAATATTCTAAGGTGATTGAAACATGAGGGTAAGAATTATAAACTAATTAACTTTCACGTTTATAAATTTCTTTTTGCAATTATCCAATTGTTATGTCTTTGAAGAATAAATCAATTTGGATGAATTAAATGTTTGTGGCATGAATTAGGAAGGTAGAGCTATAGATTGAACTCTTAATAGGAATCAAACATTCTTAATATGACTTTTCCTAAAGTGCACATTTACCCCGAATGTCTTTTGAACTGTGTAGTGAGCTATGTTTTATCTAAAATACTTGAGGTTTAGTTGGAAGATAAAACATAATTAATCTCCCTCAAACATTACAAGTTCGAGCTTGCTTGTCCCCTCTCTTATGGGTTAATTGAAATATAACATTAAGTATAACCTAAACAATAATCTCAAATGATAATTTAGAAATATAATAAGTTCAAACTAACTATAAATGATTCAAAAGATGTTAAAAGTTTTTTGGGTTCACACCTCAAACATTTTCAAAGACTTTTAAACATTTTGGAGGACAATTGGACCTGTTATGTTTTTGCTCAAGAAAATCATCCTTAAAATTCATAAGGAGCCACCAAGTTATGTCGCGGGACCCGTCAATTCACTTAAATCAATAGAAAAAACCTAAACTACTTATCCCACAATATAACCCAATGCTTAAGGACTTGAGTCTTCTCTAAGGTATTTAAGACTTTGTGAGCAACTGGGGACATTTGTTTTTGCCACTTATGGATCATCAGACTGGTAAAATTTTGAGGTTTAGGTGGTTGGGGAAATGACGATAATGCTTATGTATGTTAAAACGAGGGATACGAGGGATAATTAAAATAACATCTCCTACCTCAAGGACCTTAAATAAAGTGAAGGATAAGGACCGATGGTACTATTCGCCGACTCTTGGTGGGATTGTTGCCCTCAACACTCTTAGGTTGTTAGTAGTCCCAACTTAATTAGAGTGACTAATCTGTGGAATACACTACTTCACATAATATTTATAAAATCAAAACATAACTTCTTTTTCTTGATAAAACAAACTCTGCATGAAAAATTTTAAATAAAAATTAAAGGGTTTTGATGAAAATTTATAAAGGTCCATGGTTAGTCATTTCATCAAGGTTAGGACTGCCCTCTGTAAGTTGTCGAGTTGATAGCTTTAATCTAAGATTGGGAAGCACATAGTCCAGCCTTGAGCCCCAAACTTTACTAATTTCTTATACCTTGTCTTGTTTTTCCATATGTGACTACGGGTTTTCTTGTTCATGTTTCATGCGACGTACTTTTCTACTTTTCTCGTACTAGATTTTCCTGGTTACTCTTGCTTTCTTTTCCTGAAATTTATTTAAATTCCCTGCAAATCATATTATGCTTTATGGACTGACCATGCAGCAGTAGCAAAAGCCCAGGTATGCTTTTATAGTTTATTTATAGCATTTTACTTTACAGCATCTTTACTTTCAGTACATTTTTATGTACTTGCAATTTACTTACTCTGCATGCAAAAACAAAAACAAAACCAAAACCAAGAACAAAACCAAAAACAAAACAACAACAAAAACAAAACTTGACATACACAATGCAAAACTATGAACCTTAAACCTTAAAACCGCGGAATTACTACAACTACAACAAGGATCTTGGAGCAAATATCGTGGGTAGCATGGCAAAGGCATGCAGAAGAATATCTTCAAGAAAGCAAACCGGTCTAATTAGCAAACAATTTCTTTAGAAATAAACAACAAGCCATAGAACCGCGAGGTCTTCTGCCTAGTGTGACATAAATCAACTTAACTTTTGGCCTTTGTACAACAATATTGTGCAATATAAGCATTAACTCGTCTTAGGATTTCGAGGTCGTCGCCTGATACGACGTAAGTCATCTTATCTTCCATGTTAATTATATGATTGATATCATGCAAATGTAAGATCTATATAATAAAATTGACAAGATAAAACATTAATGACAATCTCCTGGAAACTGAAGCCAAAATATAGGATAGTTTGGGAAGTCATCAAGATTCTTTTCAGGATCTGTGACATCACCTGCATTTTTTCCTTTGGATTCCATAATAACTTTTCCTATTTGATCCTTTCCTATTGAAATTTCCTATGTCCGTCCTTGAAGACCCTAAACTTTGAAATTCATGAAGACAACACATTTGATCTAAATCGAAAGTTTTCTTAGGTGACTTCGGTTTAACTATAAGGGCTTTCCCTTATAGGAAACTTTAAGAACCTAGCTTAATATAAATCCTTTCCAATCTTTTACATTAGATAGGAGAACCTGTTGGTCAACATAAATAGTTTTTGCAGACTAAAACAAATGTCATAACTTCTATAGTTTATTTAATCGAACTTCATTATCAAGCAATATAACTATCAAATATATGGAGTCGGTTCGATCTGGTATTTTTCAAAATTAAAAAATTACTTTCCAAAATTACACACACACATACACACACACGAGATTCCTATTCCGGCGACGGACACACTTCTAAATTTTTAAACGACCAACAAGGTCTTAAGAGTAAATACTAGAGTTTTATTTAAGAAGTGTAAAAGGAGAAAAAAAATATAAGGTCTAATGGAGTTAAAATGATTACTAATATCATAGGTTACAAATAATATCATTTTTTATAGTTAGGGAAAACGTTCATAAATTATTATTATTATTATTATTATTATTATTATTATTATTATTATTATATATATATATATATATATATATATATATATATATATATATATATATATATATATATATATATATATATCAATTGTATATAAAAAATTCCATGATAGAAATTAGAGGAGTCATGAGACATTAAATATATATTTAAAAATTACTTGTAATATATTTATTTTTTCTCAGTTAATGAAAGGAGTCAAAAAATTAAGAAGTTCAATATAAACCTGATGTCGATGGCATGCATTAATTGCACCGAAACTCATGTGCATCAATGTTGTTGGTAAAGGTGAACGATAAGGTCAATGGTGCTATTTTGTGTCAATAGAATATATTGTCTTTATAAGCAATGACATGTTAACGAAATGTCTCTGCCTTGTAGGCAATGTGAGTTGACAACATGTATTAATCTTATGGATTATTACGAGTAGTAAAGTCTTGGAGTGTTAGTAGACTGCAAATCATAATTTGGTGACATTGGTAGGGAGATTGTAATTAAGCAATGATAGTGAAAAAACTGTAATCAATTGAATGTGATTGGGTGATCATAAACAAGCGATGAATGTTGGAGACTATAAATAAGTACAACATAGTAGAGCAATAGTGAATGAATGATCATAAGTTTTCAATCATAATCGAGCAGTCTTAAAAAAGAGATGATAATCGAGCAGCTATAAACAAATAATGATTGTCAAACAATTGCAATAAGAAAACCAGTAAAGAGTGACTATAGTATAGTGATGGTGATCGAGCAACCGTGATTGATTGATAATGATTGAGTAACTTTAATTAGGTGATACTAATTTCGCGTCTGCAGTTTAGTGATCGTGGTAAGGTTATAAAGATTGGTTGAGCATGGTTATGGTATGATGAGCACTCAAATTTAAGCAATGATAGCAGGGAAATAGCGGGAGAGTGGTGGAGATTAAGAGGCCATAGTTCGGAGTCAAAAGTGAAGGAGTGATGATTTTCTGATGGTAATGGACTAACAGATGTGTGGTAACAATGATGGATGCATGGGCAACACTGATTGTGAAATGAAGATTTGATGCTATGGATAGGTGAAGACAACGACAGTCTTAAAGCTGTAGATTCATGATGAATGTTTGACTGAAGCATTTGTTCTACGATAATCTAACAATAATCATATAGCAGTGATCTAACAACGGTGGCTAAGTAGAACTTAAAAATCATCAAAGTCTTTGAGATCTCACTATTCTTCACTCTCAATTAGGACCTCTTTATAGATTTTGAGAGTGAACACACTGTAAGATGCCACAAAAATTAATTATTATCTATTAGGCGGTCAAAATAACTCCTTTAATCATAAAATATTTTGAGTGTTTGACTGCTTTATTAATACTAAAATTGAGCGATCTTAAACTCATTTGGAATTATCTTGTTAAGAGATACGATCTTATTATAATTAAATAAAATTCAGTCCCCCATCAACTGTAATTTAAAAGCTTGATTTGGATTCATTGAGATTTTGATCGGATCACATCGATGTTATCAGTCACGTCTCATAAAGATACTCTATCTAATTACAATTTTATTGAAATCAACATTTAGGTGATTCTAAATTTAATCCCTTAAAAATTATTCAATTCTTCCTTGAACAAGATTTGTACCTATCAACTGGATTTCTTGATAACTATCAATTCTAAACAATTTTTTTTTTTTAATTAAGATATTTTAATACAATTTTTCTGTATATTAATTATTGCGTGCAGCACAAAATAAAAAAATTAAATAACTTCCTCTAATTAGCACCAACCACATCACCTGAAATTGTAGGGTGAATTGAAACCTAATGGTTTTCGTGTGTGGCCTATAAGACGTGCTATAACTGCTCGGAACATCCCTCTTTATAAGAAGGAACATTAATGCATGCGATTTTTCAAACATGATATCGACCTCACAAGTGGTGGAAGTGTTCACTGTATATCCATATAAAAGAGGAAACGTCAATTATTTAATGACATATATAAATATATGTAGAGAGAAAAGATTTGTGCCCCCTCAAGTCGTGAAGGGACATACTCAGATGGCCCTCACCCGCTTTAAATCAGAAAGGAATTTACATGATTTAGTATAATGTAACAAAATTTCATCTTTCAATTATCTTACAATTATTTCTATTACAAAAAAATGGAAGATTTATGTACACACTACTCAATTCCAAGGTATTTACATATTTAGCTCCTAAATTTCAATTTTTACATAAGAAGGTCCGTTTCACTTTTTAAAAATTACAATGATATTATTTTCTAGGTGATATTAAAGATTTTGATGGTATAATTAAAAAACAAAGTTTAAATGGTAAATATGTAAATAAATAAGAATTGGGTGGTATGTAATTAAATGCCTTCTCATTTAAAACTTCCTAACACCACAACTAAAGACAAACTACCTATTTGTTACGAGTTAAAAAGTATTTAGAAACATTGAATCTGTTACACATCAATGAGTTGATCAAAATTATATGTAAATCCCTTCTCGTAAGACCTGTCTTTGATAGAACCGTTTACTTTGAATCTTCTAACGGTCATTCAAAGTCTAAGTCTATAATCCTATTATATTTTATGATATGATTTATCATAAGTATGAAAGAATTCAGAGATAAAAAGAAAATAATTTTATTTTATATTTGTAATTATATAAAATGTGTGATAAAAGAAGACAAAAAGGTCTCGAGAGGGAGAACGTTGAATACAGCTCACAAAAATGAATATTTATTGGGGATGAGTACAGCTAATAAGGTGGTAGAGAATTAAAAATGAAAGGAACAGGGAAGCGACGTCAGTAACCTTGCCCTGCCACAGCGGCTAACTGCATGACAACGTTGCTGGAAAATAAGGACAATGTAATGAGGTAGGGTAGGACAAGCGGCGTCGACATCTCGTTAGATTTGGTTAGCCTTGTAGATGATTTTATTTTATTTTATTTTATTTTATAAAGCGGGAGAGATGAGGTTCATGTTAAAAAAATAATTATAATAAAATAGTATAGAAGGGTCAGCAAAAGGCCAAGACTAAATTTCAGCTGTTAAGAGATCGGGGAAGGAAGACTAGGATTTAACTCGAAGATGACCAATCGTTTAAAAATTAATTTAAATTTTGGCTTAGATTATGATTTAATTGAAGTAAATGAAGAGGGCTGAATTTTAAACGCATACATGTTAGGCTTTTAGTTTTTCTGGAATTATTTGTATTCATTAATTTTAAGCTCACTCAATCAAAACGACCAGCTCGTTTGTATTGAGTGGGTAGAATCGATCCAAGTATCTCAATTCAAGCCAACTCATTTTGAATTTGTGTCAAATTAAACTCAATTCAATTTTGAGTTGAGCTGGCTTGATATCGAATACAACGTGCCACGAGCTGATTTCATGCAAATCCCAAATCAGCTCGATATTAGATCACTAACATTCCTATAGGGAAGTCCAAAAGAAGAACTCTTGCTATAACATGGCAATTACATGGGAGAAGATGGAAGATTACAAAAACAAAAAATTCAATCCAAAAATATTGTTAGCATAATATTTATTCAATGTTGCAAGCAAGTATCATAGATAAGATGGACTATAAATTAGAAGTGAGACTTGCGATATGGCATAATTGCACTCCATTAGGAAGTGAAATAGCTTGGAACTTAGGGTCTGTTTGGGGTTGCTACAACTTATTAAAAACAGATGTGAAGATGTTGAAAAATAATCTGATGTTGCGAAAAAATATGGTAGCTATTATAATTTTTTTTTTGAAAAAGTTAAACCGCAACTAAAAAGCTCCCACTGCGTCTAACCAGAACCGGTGGAAAATGCTGGTTTCTGCTGTAGCTTTTTGAAAAGCTGCCCAAATTCAGTTTATCCAAACTGGCAACACTGGTGCGCTGCCGCACCGCCACCGCATCGCTACCCCAAACGGAGCCTTAGCGTAGATCAAGTCAAAATTGAGCAAAGTGCACCCAATTGAGCAAAATGTAAGTCCGTTGATTATTCTTTTTTTGTCCAATTCTAACAAACATTATGATAAAGAAGTGGTGATGGAGAAAGGAGATGAATGCATAACTACCAAAAAGATTGATTAAATAGTGGTCCAAAAGAGCCTCTAAAATCATTTTCAACAGAGAATTTGAAAAAAATTTAGAACCATCCACGAAAATTAAAATAGAATCATTTTCTAATCAGAAGAAGAAAGCAAAAGTAATGGCTAACATCAAATACTTCCACAAGCGTAGAAAGAGGTGCCAGACAACCCCACTGATAAGGATATCACAAACCCTAAAAATAGGTAGTAGAAATCAAAATAAGATAAAACAAAGTTAAATTCTAGGTAATCATTACAGTAGAGTACAACACATGGGAATATATTAAACACAAAAATGAAATGATAAAATATATGCCAAACCACCAAGAAGAGAATTAAGTATTATAAAGTTATGAAAGCCATGTGAAATATTATAATACTTAAGTTTATTTCGTACTTGAAACTTGACTCAATGTAGTATAATCAAAATGTGTTATAAAAGATATTAATATAAAGTTTGTAGTTCTGTTATCTCAAAATATTGAAGATGAAATGAAATGTCATAATAACAAAAAATAAATATTCATGGTGGGTTGCCTTCCACACATTTATTTTAAAGTAATCCGGTAGTTGAAGGAAGACTGAGCAAAATAGTAAATTGTGTAAAAAAAGAGAGCATATAATAATAAAAATTATTATTATTTTAAATATTATTATTATTATTATTATTATATATACATACATACAATTATAACCTAAGAATAAATTGTTAATAAATGTATCTCCATAGTTATAGAATAAAAATATATAAATATTCAAGATATTATGCTTAGTTCATCAATCATTTTGAGCCCCCTTTGAAGCCCAACAAGCATATATAAATGTAATATCTTATTTCACAATTTATTGGATTTATCCATGTGTAAAAATATTTAAATATAATTCAGTCGATCTATTAATTTTAGCTACAAAATTTAGAACATAACAAAAATGAGGCATTCCAAGCACCAATCTAAGTCATTCCTACTTCACAAAGTGTTGGTCAAAGCCTCAATCTCCATAAATAGTTGAATAAAAAATGAATAGTCATCTGATTCCATCTAATGTTGAACAAATCACTATGGAGACACCAATAGGATTACCTTTTAGTATATTCTCATGATTTTCTCACCTATGATTAATGGGATTTGTTCCTGAATCCATATGACTTTGTTATCATCCATCACCATTCATTATATCTACTATGAAAGCTCCAAATAATCACTTTAAGTATAAAGTGAATACCACACCAAACGTCTCTTCAATATGACTCATGCAACTCATGGACTAAATAAATATAATTGTTATGCTCACATCAAGAGAGAATGGAGGTCCATTACTGCTATATTTATAGTCTACACTAGCCATGACACCCATATCACTAAATGTGTTAATTGCATCATCCCATATTATTGAGTATCATGCCACAACCTCAATTTCTCTTGTATATATAAACATCTAATTCATATCTTAAACGAAAGAAGGCTACAAAATTAAGATAAGAACCCAA
Organism: Papilionanthe hookeriana x Papilionanthe teres; assembly: GCA_022702705.1. Classification (NCBI taxonomy): domain Eukaryota; kingdom Viridiplantae; phylum Streptophyta; class Magnoliopsida; order Asparagales; family Orchidaceae; genus Papilionanthe; species Papilionanthe hookeriana x Papilionanthe teres. Next base: position 49,318,116 of record CM040439.1, on the reverse strand, counting down.
GCCTTGCAATTCTTTCAATATTCTTCTCATAGAGAGAATGAGCTTAGAGATAGAGTGATTAAAATGTCCTCCTATAATAATAAAGCCTAATTACACTCATTTCTTCATTATAAATGACATGTCACGTCATCAAACCACTAAAAAAACTCTCTCTCTCTCTCTTCTCTCTTTCACAATTAAAATTTTCTCATAATTTTATTAATTATGGGACTCTTCATTAGGATAGATCTCTTGATTTAAGTAGTTTTAGTATGACCATCCCACTTTAGTTCTCTTTACTATATTTTCCTTGAAACAGTTCTTATATTGTTTATGATGTGGCTTATAATACATTGTTATTAATAATATTAATAAGTTGAGCTAGGTAATCCACCACCACACTGGCTTCCTTATTTGTTGAATGATAAGACAGGTGACTTATGGAGGATCCCTCGTTCTTTCATTTATATACTAACTATATGGTCATCTTTTCCCTTTTTTGGATAACCTAAATTGCCACTACATTAAAGTTCAAGGCAATCATGTTTAGCAAGTATAAGGAACTAAAGGAACCCATTAAATACTAAGGTTTACAAAATATGTATGATATTTATATATTATTTTACCCTTTACTGTATTATTTTTATGTTATTATGGGATTTTTATTATGCAACGTATACAGGAAGGAAAGGAGCATATGGAGCGTATGGTGCAATTGAGCTAAGGCAGTCAAAGTGTCGCAATGCCCTAGTTGGCGCCTAGGTACTGGTGATGATTCCCATTTCAGCTGAAAAAATAGAGGATGCAGAAATTCAGTGTCACGCCTAGATGCATAGATGCCCCTGTGAATCTAATCTTGAATTGGTCAAAAATTAATTGATGAGCAAAAAAGGAAGCTGCATAATTGGTGGAATAAATATATGATTAAATTGATTACGCAATTAATGGAATAAATATGGGCTCTATAATAGGCATGATTTGATTACACAATTAGTGGAATAAATATAGGTTTATAATAGGCGCGAATTAATGGCACTTAATGCATTGTGTACGTTTTCCTTTTATTACATTATGTATTGTTTAGTATAAATAGGTTATTATGTAAGAGCACTCTCTCTTAAGCCTGTATTCTTTTTCTTCAAAATAATAGAAAGAAAGTTCTCGAAATTCCTATCTCGTTGTTTTTTTCAATTTGTCCTTCAGCGATCCATTGATTTGAAACCAACAATTGGTATCAGAGCCACTAGCCGAAGGACATGTCGTCACCGAGCAAAGCTATCGTAGGAGATATGGCAGCAATGAAGATCGGAAGAGAAGGAAACGTGACGCTCACCTATCCGTTACTCACAAAGAGTAACTACTCGGTGTGGGCGTTGAAGATGAGTGTGAATCTACAGGCTCAAGGAGTGTGGGACGCCGTGGTGCAAGACGAGGTCGAAGAGCGTAAGGATAGAATGGCCCTCGCTGCCATCTATCAAGCGCTACCAGAGGACATTCTTCTCATGGTGGCAGAGAAGGACTCCGCCAAGCAAGCATGGGAGACACTAAAGACAATGCAGGTCGGCGTAGAGCGAGTCAAGGAGGAGAAAATGCAAACCTTGAGGACTCACTTCGAGGCAATCAGCATGAAGGATGGAGAGACGGTGGACGATTTCTCCATGAAATTGACGTCCATTGTGACAGGCATCCGCTCATTGGGAGAGAAGGTGGAGGAGATCTCCGTCGTCAAGAAGTTCCTTCGAGCCGTACCACAAAAAAAACATGCAGATCGTCACCGCGATCGAGCAATTCGGTGACCTCAAAAACATGACCATCGAGGAGGTCGTCGGTCATCTTAAAGTCCACGAAGAGAGACTTCGCGGCTACGGAGACCCAGAGGAGGAGAAGCACCTCTTGCTCACGCATGCAGAATGGATGTCACGAATAAAGAAAAACGGAGAAGCTAATTTTTCTTCTGAATCGACGAGTAGCGGCGGCAACGGTGGAGATAGCCGGGGTCGTGGCAAAGGGCGGGGACAAGGGCAAGCTAGAAGCGGAGAAAGCTCACCTCGACAGGAAGACATCAAACCCCGCAAAGACAAGAGCACAGTGAAGTGATATGCTTGTCAAAAGTACGAACACTATGCGTCCGAATGTCGTAGCAAGAAGCCCGAAGAGGAGGCAAACCTTACTAGCCTCCATGACAAGGAGCCAACATTGATGTTTGCCGAGGGAGCGGCAAATCCCTTGCCCAAAGAAGAGAAGGCAATCCTCGAAGAGTTCACACAAGAATTGTCCAAGGAGGAACCAGAGGTGGTGTTGCTCTATGAAGAAAAAGTTATGGCGAATCTCCTTGCAAGTGGCAAGGAGTATAATCACACCGACGTATGGTATCTTGATAACGGAGCAAGCAACCACATGACAGGCCATCGAGAGAAGTTCAATGAGCTCGACGAGAAGATCACCGAAAATGTGAAGTTCGGAGATGGCTCACTCGTCGAGATCAAGGGTCACGGAACCATCCTGTTTTTATGCAAGAACGGTGATCAACGTCTAATGACCGAGGTATACTACATTCCAAAATTAAAAAGTAATATCATAAGTCTCGGTCAAATGACAGAAGTAGGCAACTCAATCACCTTAGTCGGCTCGTTCTTGAAGATGTTCGACCGAAATGGCATCCTATTGATGAAGGTGGAGAAATCGCCAAATCGGTTGTATAAGATCTCCCTCGAGACAAGCCAACCCGCTTCTCTATTAGCATCACTAACAGATCCGGCTTGGTTATGGCATGCGAGACTTGGGCATGTAAACTTTTATGCGCTCAAGATGATGTGGGAGAAGGAGATGGCCATAGGGCTGCCTAAGATCACACACCCCAACCAAGTGAGTGAGAGTTGCATGATTTTAAAGCAAACAAGGCTGCCATTCCCTGCCCAAGCCAACTTCTGAGTCGAGCGTCCTCTACAACTTGTGCACGCGGATCTGTGTGGTCCGATCACCCCGACATCACTCGCTGGTAACAAATATTTATTTTTTCTTGTTGATGATTATAGTAGTTGGATGTGGGTGTACATGCTCAGGGAAAAAGGAGAGTTGAAGCATTCAAGGAGTTCAAGAAGCTCGTGGAGAACAAATCAGAGTAGAAGTTGAAAACTTTGCGAACTGATCGAGGTGGCGAGTTCACTTCCCATAAGTTCGTGGAGTTCTGCAAAGAAGAGGGAGTCGAGCGTCATCTCACAACACCGTACACACCTCAACAAAATGGTGTGGCAGAAAGGAGAAATCGCACCTTGATGGGCACTGCGAGAAGCTTACTTAATAGCATGCAAGTCCTGGCGAACCTCTGGGGAGAGGCAGTACGACATGCGGTTTATCTCTTGAACCGTTTGCCAACAAAAGTGCTGAGAGATTGTACCCCCTACCAAGCATGGTTCGGTAAGCGACCTCATTTGAAGCACTTGAAAGTGTTTGGATGTATCGCACATGTAAAGATTGCAGGTCCGAATCTCAAGAAGCTCGATGATCGAAGTCAAGCAATGGTGTACCTTGGCGTCGAAGACGGAAGTAAGGCGCACAGATTCCTCGATCCACCACACCGAAAAATCCTTATGAGCAGAGACACAGTGTTTGAAGAGGAGAAGAAGTGGAAATGGTGCAACGATGATGACGAGCAAATACAAAATTATGTGGAGTTCAGAACTTTACAAGATGACGGAGAAGTAGCGGACTCGACTTCACCAAACCACTCGACCTCGCCAATAACACTAGTAGTCACGCCGAACTCTCAACGACAACAAGAGACCTCGGGAAGATCCACAAATGAAGATACTCCCAAGAAATTTCTCTCACTTGCTGAGATCTATGCGGAGGCACCTCTAGTAGAGATGGATCCTGATGAGCTAACGAACCAACAACATATCACGAGGCAGCAACCGAGGAGGCATGGAATGAGGCCATGCAGAAAGAGCTCGAGTCCATCGAGAAGAACAAGACGTGGGAGCTCACCGACCTGCCACCCAGTCACAAGCTCATTGGCTTAAAATGGGTTTTCAAGTTAAAAAGAGACAGCGAAGGCAACATTCTCAAGCACAAAGCAAGATTGGTGGCGAAAGGTTACGTGCAGAAGCAAGGATTTGACTTCGAGGAATCCTTTGCACCGGTGGCAAGACTCAATATCGTCAGGTTAATTCTGGCCCTCGCAGCTCATTTTGGGTGGGAGATCCACCACCTGGATGTCAAGTCGATGTTCCTAAATGGTAATATCGAAGAAGAAGTTTACGTCACTCAACCTGAAGGATTCATTGTCAAGAATGAAGAGCACAAGGTGTACAAGCTGTCCAAAGCTCTCTACGGACTACGCCAAGCACCAAGGGCATGGAATACTTGCCTTAACAAGAGAATGATGAGTCTAGGCTTCGTGAAGTGTCCTCAAGAGTAGGCTATGTACACGAGGAATCACGGAACAGAAGCACTCATCGTTAGTGTATACATTGATGATTTGATTGTAACTGGATCCAGCATTACTAGTGTTGAGACATTCAAGAAGCAAATGATGAAGGAGTTTGAGATGAGTGATCTTGGGCTGCTCTCATACTACCTTGGTATCGAGGTAGAATAGAAGAAAGACCGCATCACAGTAAAGCAAACGGCTTACGCAAAGAAGGTGTTGGAGCAGTTTAAGATGGTGGATTGCAACCCAAGCAATATCCAATGGAAGCAAAGTTGCAGCTCGGAAAGGATGTGGAAGGAATCCTTGTGAATCCCACCGATTATAGGCGTGTCATCGGGTGTCTCAGGTACCTGACCCATACTCGACCCGATATCTCATACGCAGTTGGCATGGTGAGTCATTACATGGAGCAGCCTATCACTTTACACCAGCAGGCAGTGAAACATATTCTCCATTACGTAAAGGGAACAATGAGCTATGGGATTCAATACAAAAGAGGACAAGGAGTTGAAGAGCTCGTCAGCTTTACTGACAGTGATCTAGCAGGAGATATTGATAACAGGAAAAGCACCGGAGGGATGTCATTTTATCTCAACGGGAATCTAATCACTTGGCAATCTCAGAAGCAGCGAACCATTGCCTTATCATCCTGTAAGGCAGAGTTCATGGCAGCCACTGCGGCATCATGCCAAGCATTATGGCTGAGAAGTTTGTTGAGTGAGTAACCGGAAGCGAGCCAATGCCGGTAACTCTCTTTGTCGACAACAAATCTGCAATAACACTGATAAAGAACCCGGTGTTTCATGGACGCAGTAGGCACATCGACACTCGATTCTACTTTATTCGTGAGTGTTTCGAGAATCGACAGATCATCGTGGAATTCTTAAGCACCGGAGCGCAGAGTGCGGATATTCTCACTAAGGCTCTAGCAAGAGTCAAATTCATGAAAATGCGAGAGCTATTTGGCGTAAATAATTTTGAACCAAATCAAGTTTATGGGGGAGATTGTGAATCTAATCTTGAATTGGTCAAAAATTAATTGATGAACAAAAAAGGAAGCTACATACTTGGTGGAATAAATATATGATTAAATTGATTACGCAATTAATGGAATAAATATGGGCTCTATAATAGGCATGATTTGATTACACAATTAGTGAAATAAATATAGATTTATAACAGGCTCGAATTAATGGCACTTAATGCCTACGAATATTGTGTACGTTTTCGTTTTATTACATTATGTATTATTTAGTATAAATAGGTTATTATGTTACAATGTAAGAGCACTCTCTTAAGCCTGTATTCTTCTTTTCTTCAAAATAATAGAAAGAAAGTTCTTGAAATTCTTATCTCGTTATTTTTTTCAATTTGTTCTTCAGCGATCCATTGATTTAAAACCAACAGCCCCATCCATCGCTAGCTACTTTATTCCCAAAAGAAAGAAAAAGTGAAAACCTGACGCCATTCCGAGGAGCCTAGGCACCCTAACCTGGAAACCTACTACCACATCTTTGCGCTAGGTGCCCAACGCTGACTTTTGATGATTTCCATAGTTCTGAGACCGTTTGATAGGCTAGAAGCTTAGAAGAGGAGGATTCTAATGGGTTTGGCGGCAAGCAGAATTAATTAGGATTTTAGGCTTTCTCACTTAATGAGTGTGTGTATTGGTATGTGAGTTTAACTTTATATTAAGAGAATTGAGTGGAATTCAAGGGTAACAATAATTTATAGAAGGATAGATGTCTTAGAGCAAGAAATTTCATGTCAGATTTTATATTTCCTTTAATTTTATACACCTTATTTTTCTACCAATGATTTGTCTTATTTTTTCTTTTAATATGTTTAGGAACTATGTTTTCATGCCTTTTTAATTTCGTAATGTGATGATTCATGTTCAATCCACGTAATTTCCCTAAGACTATTTTATTTTTATTGCATGCTGATACGTTAATATTTTGAACTTACTTTTATTTTATATTGAAAACTTCAAATGTTAAATATTCTTGTGATCAATGACAATTCATCATATACTAGAAGGACAAGTTAACACCTGATCACTTAGTAAAATATGAATATTTACATTAGGAGCTTACAATCAGATAGGGGACTTAAGAATTCATAGGAGATTTTATAGGTTAAACAAACTTAAAAATAATATGAGACTCTGATATTTCTTTGATTCAGGAATAAAGTAAAGAGTAATTATCTCTAATCGTCAATATTAGGTAGAAGACTTTATTGGAAAGACGTTGAGGAATTACACAACTCATTTCAAGAACTATATCTCTTAAATAGATAACAAAAGAAATCATAGTTCGATGAGCCTAACAAGATTATGAACATAAAAACTTTTAAAAAATTCATAAGTTCAAATTAGATCCAGGAATTAGTAAACTAGAATTGTCATATTTGGAGTTTCAATCACTTTGTGGAATTGATACGTGGATTCATAATTTTTATATTACTTTATTGACATGTGTGCTTATGTGATTGACATGCATCATTGTAGAGTAGATTAAGTTTTTCTGCATCGTTGCTAAGGAATGATGTTAATTTATCAATTTAATAGAATTCCATATTAAATTTTTAAGTATGGATTTAAAGAATGTAGTGTTATTATGTTTTTTAGTTTGTTGTGTATTTTTAATTATATGGGTTTTTATTTGCATAGTCAAAAACTCTAAAAATAGTATTATTTGTGTTTTCTTTTTATTTTATGCAAGTGATTTAAGTAATTTATGTTTTATAATTTGTGTTATTGTCTAAGTGTGTATGCATACGACTGAATTTGTTAATCTATTATCATTTGAACCTGAAAAAAAAATAATAAAAATAATTAGAAAAATTCACAAAACATAAAAAGATATTAGGAGATATGGCAAACCACTAGGAAGATAACGTTCATCTTTCACCACTAGGAAGAGAATGTTCATCTTACACCACTTAAGAACTTTATCAACTCTTGGGTAGATGAGATACATCATAGCATTAATAACCTTACTATTCAAGCCAATAATTTTAAACTCAAACATGTCATAAATCAAATGATGCAAAATGATCAATTTGAAGGAAATCCTGCTGAAGACCATAAATCATATAAAGCCAAGTTCTTAGAGTTGTGTGTGATCTTTAGGTATAACGATTAGACGATGTTGTTAAGTTTAGTTTGTTCTCATTTTTCCATAGAGATAAGGCTAAGATGTGATTAAAATCTTTAGCATGTGGTTAAATCTGCAGCACCAGGTTCTTCTCACCACTTGGACAAATCTCGCTGAAAAATTCCTAGATTTTTACTAAAATGTCAAGCTTATAAATAATATTACATCTTTTACACAATTAAATAATAAATCGATCTATGAAAAATCTGAGAATATTAAGAACTTGATTATAAAATGTCCACACCACATACAATATGACTAGCTAATTATTCAAAAATTTTACATCATGCTCGTGAGATATCTAAGGTTGATTATAGATGCTGCAGAAGGGGAGCCTTCGATGTCTAATGCATATGAGGAGGCCTATGCATTGATTGAGAAGATGAATACAAATAATTTTCAATGTTATTCTTAGAGAGAAAATTATAGAGGAGTAGCTGCATTCATGAACATGAAGTTCTATCAATTATTACTGCTCAACTACTGCAATATCTAAAAAAGTAAATAATATATGCTTATGTTATGCACCATAATCACTAGTAATCGAAGAGAATACAACAACAACAACAACAACAAAGCCTTAATCCCACTAAGTGGGGTCAGCTACATGAATCCTTTTTCTCCATTGCATCCTATTTAGTGTCAATTTTTATTTTAATTCTAATAAATTAAGATCATTTTTTATGCAATAAGCCCAAGTCTTCCTAGGTCTACCTCTGCCTTTCTTAACATAAGTTGAATCTTAAACATCTACTCTCTTAATTAGATCATCTGGTGGTCGACGTTTAATGTGACCAAACCATCTAAGGAGACTCTCTCTAATTTTGTCCATCACTTGTGCAACACCTACCCTATTATGGATATATTCATTTTGCATTTTGTCTCAAAGTGTAAAGCCACTCATCCACCTAATCAATCTCAACTCGGTAACACTTAACTTAGCATTAGGCTTTTCTTTTAAAGACCAACATTCAGCACCATAGAGCATTACATGTTGCACCACCATCTTATAAAATTTTCCTTCCAGTCTAAGTGGTACTTTTCTATCACACAATAGGTCGGACGCATTCCTCCACTTCAACAAACCAACTTGAATTCTACTATTAACTTCCCCATCTATATCACCATCACTTACAATAGACCCAAGATATCTAAACGGTTCGCACCTTTTAATAATTTGTTCACCCAAAGTTACACTTATGTCACTAGGACTACTATTACTAAAATTACAGTACATGTATTCAGTTTTAGTTCTACTAAAACGAAGTCCTTTAGACTCCAATGTAGACCTCCTTAATTCAAAATTTTCCAGGGCTTTTTCTCTCGTCTTATCCACAAGGAGTATATCATTAGCAAAAAGTAAACACCAAGTGACATCCTCTTGTAAATGTCCAAAAAGACCATCAATAAATAAAGCAAAATGATATGGGCTTAAAGGTGATCCCTAATGTAAACCAATAGAAATAGTAAAATATTTGGTCAATCCTCCATCAGTTCGAACACATGTAACAGCTATAGTGTACACATCTTTAACGACTTGAATATAAGTCATATTAACACCTTTCTTCTCAAGAACTCTCCAAAGAACATCTCTTGGAACCTTATCGTAAGTTTTTTCTAAAACAATAAAAATTAAATGTAGATCATCCTTAATATCTCTGTACTTCTCCATCAAACCTCTCAATAAATGTATAGCTTCCATAGTAGACCTGCTTGTCATAAATCCAAATTGATTATGAGAAATCTTGGTAATACGTTTTAACTTATGTTCAATAAGCCTCTCCAATAATTTTAAAGTATAACGCATCAATTTAATTCCTCTATAATTTATACACTCTTGTGCATCCCCTTTATTCTTAAAAATAGGGACCAAAATACTCTTCCTCCACTCCTCAGGCATCTTCTCAGTTTTTAAAAAAATATTAAAAATTTTAGTAAGCCAAGAAAATCCCAAATCACCTAAAAATTTCCACTTCAATTGGGATATCATCTGGTCCTACAGACATTCCACCCTTAGTTTTCTTTAAAGCCTCCTTAACTTCTTTTCTACTAATGCGACGGTAAAAATGAAATTTATTATTATTATTAATGATATTAAGATCACTAAGGTTAATCATATTTTCAGAATCTTCTTCAAAAAGTTTATCAAAAGAACTCACCCACCTATGTTAAATATCTTTTTATAAGAAAATCACTTATTGATTTTCATCTTTAGTACACTTTACTTGATTTAAATCTTTACTTTCTTTTCTCTTTGTTTGGATAGTTTATACATATATTTTTCACATTCCTTAGTATCTAATATGTTATAAAGATCACAAAAAATAAAATTTTTAGCGTCACAGATTATTTTCTTAGACTCCCTATGGGCCATTTTATATTTTTCGCAGTTCTCTACGCATTTAAATTTAAACCAACTTTTATAACATAATTTTTTAAATTTTATCTTTTCTTGCACATTATTATTCCACCACCAACTATTTTTATTTATAGAAACTTTTTTTTTATTCTCCACGTACATCTTTTGCTACTTGTTTAATAGTATTTGTTAGTTTTTCCAACATAGTGTTTGCTTCTTTATGAACATCCCAAATGTTTAAATCTTGAATTTTACTCATAAATATAATTTTATTTGTGACTTTTAGGTACCCCCATCTAATTACGATGTTGAATTCTAGTATTCTTTATTTTACAACTCTTCATCTTAAAATCTAGAGCTAATAATCGATGTTGGGTACATAGTTCCTCACTTGGAATGACCTTACAACACTTACAATCTCAACGATCTCTTCTTCTCATAAGAAAATAATCAATTTACGTTTTATTAGATCCATTCTTATAAGAAATAAGATGCTCATCTCTTTTCTTGAATAAAGTATTAGTAATAATCAAATCATACGCTAAAGCAATATCTAATATGACTCTACCTTCTTCATTAATCGATCCATAACCGCAGCCACCATAAATATTTCTGAAATCTTATACCACTTTACCGACATATCCATTTTAATCTCCTCCAATAAAATTCTTTCCTCAAGAGGTATCAAGTGTATTAAGTCTTCTAAGTCATTCCAGAAATTTACCTTTAAAGCCTATATCTAAACCTACTTGAGGAGCGTAAGCACTTATAATGTTAAAAATCTTAGTATCAATAATAATCTTAAGTGCTATAATTCTATCTCCAAATCTATTAATTTTACAACATTATTTTTAAAAATCTTATCTATAATTACACTTACACCATTTCTATTGCCACTCTTACCAGAATACAAAAGTTTAAAAGCTAAGTTATCAATCTCCTTTGATTTTTCTCCAACCCATTTAGTTTCTTGAATACATAGGATATTTATCTTTCCATGAATCATAATATCAAATAATTCCATTAATTTAGCATTGAGAGTATCTATATTCCAAGATCCCATCCTGATACTAGAATCATGGACTAACTTCTGTACCCGCATTCATCTGTAATGTAGGAACCCTTGCTTATTTGACACTACACCCGGGCATCAGTGTAGTGAACCTTGCACACTTTCCATTATAGGCAGCGTGTCGCTTCCAGGGACACCCTAACACCTACAAAATGATAGTAATCGAAGAGAATACTTATGAAAAATTAGTGGGTTCTAGTGTTGTGTTTGTGGAGTCTCTAAATGCTATAAAAAAACAAACCTAACAACTGTCGGTCATTAAAAGGGCAAGTTGGCTAAGCTTGGGTTTAGGTTGGACTAGAGTGGGGTTTAGGCCTAATTAAAGGTTCCAAATGGTTTAGGGGAATGTCATGGAGAGTTCCCAACATTAATTGGGAGGATATTTGAGGTTTAGGGGAATCAATTTGGTGAGATTTGATCATTTGTTCAATTTGGGTTAAAAATAGGTTAGCTTGGTTCAAATGAATTTTAATGGGGCTACAATCCAAATTGGGGTAAATTAAATGTTGAATGTGGTTCATAGGAGTGTTATGAAGGGTTTAGGATTGCAATTTGAGGGACTTGGTTGACATTGGGTCAATTTGGGGATTTTGGGTCACTTAGGCAAAATTGGGGATTTTGGGTTTGGATTGAAATTGGACTCAAATGTGGGTCAATATGAGCTTGGATTTGGTTTATATTGGTATTGGGGATGTTGAATTTTGGTTTGGAATAAAAATTTGGCAAAATTGGGGTCAATTGGGTCAAAATTGGGTTTGATTTAGGCACTTTTTGGGTTAAATGAGTCAAATTTGGGTTTTTGGTTAAGTTGGGCTAAATTGGCCAAATTGGGTCATGTGGTAGTTGAGAGAAATGAAATTAGGAATATTTGGGAGGTTTTGGAAATTTATGAGAATTTTAAGAATTTTTAGAATTTTGGGCTAAGAGGGTCATTTTGGTCATTTGGGGATTTTTCGGCAAATTTGGTAATTTTTAGCTAATTTTAGATAATTTGAGTAGTAGGAAGTATTTTGGAATGATTTTTGAAAAAAAATGGGTAATTTGGGTGATTTTGGAAATTTTGGGGGATTTTAGTGTTTTGGGGGTATTTTGGGTATTTTGGGGCAAAGGGTTTAGAAATTTAGAATTTTTTGGAAAAAAATTGGGATTGGTTAAAAGTGAGTAATATGGCATTGTTTAGGTTGATCCATGGACCAAGGTTCACCCTCATTTGGTCCTCTATGTGTTGGTACTAGCCAAACCCTAACCTGAGGCTAATGGCTTAGGAAAACCACTTACATGAGTTTCCAAAGAGTTAGGGGATCAAAGGTGATGTGCCTTGTTTAGGGTTTTGAGTGTGTACTGTAAGTGTGGTGTAAGCTTCAGACCTCCTGGGTAGATCCTAAGGTCTGCTCACCTATAGGAGACCTCCCTTGGGCTTCCTTAAGCTTGGTCTCTTCCTCCCAAAAGCTGGAGGTTATGCCTTAAGCATTTGAAAACTTCCAGTGAAGTGAGAAAAGTTTGAATTTATAAGGGGGGGATTTTCATGACTAGTATTCTAAGAAAGTCACCGGGAGAGTCCTATGGCTAGACCTTAGGCTATTCTAAAGACAGACTAGACCTCAACCAAAAGTGAGGTCAACAAACGACGAGTAGTGACTCTGAAGATTGGATTTCTAGTATTTGAAATTATATGTTTTTATGTGTGGATTTTATGTATTTGATTTAAATTTAAGATTCTTTATGCTTTGCTTGAGTGTTTTTTGTTTAATTTTCAGCGTTAAGGTGTTGTAATTTGATTTCGACACTGAAATTTTATGTTGTGTGGCTTGCATCACTTGTTTTGTTATGGATTGGAATATTTTCTTGTTAGTATTGGATTTTATATATAATTGTGAATTTTGTGTTATTTGTGAAAATTATTATTAGTAGACCACTTAATGATGAAAATTAATGCTTAATAAGGCTAATTAAATGATGGTGTGATGAAGAATTGGCTGAATTCGTGAAATTTTGAAAAATAAAAAAATCTGCTTTGGGTGCAAAGGCACCCAAAAGCCGAAACTTTAGATTTTCTTGAAAATCATGAAATCTTTTCAGGTAAAACCATTTTTACCCCTTTTAGCCATCTTCTACCTCTAGCCTAGGCCGAAAACTCCCTCTATAGCTTGATTATACTCGGATTTGAGGCAATTTTAAGAGGAAAAGAACTTGGATTTCATCTTCCCTTAGTAAGAGCTTTACTTTGCACCTAAAGTTTTTTTATTTTCACTATAGATTACTTCTACATTTTAGAGATCCAAAATTTTGAAGTCTTTTGAGAAAACTTTGAGTGAATCCATGGTGAAAAGTTCTTACTCATTATAATGATCTTTAGAGTCTACCACATTGTTATCTTTGAATTTATTTGAGTTTATTTTCACTTTTATAGATTTTACCATGGCTCCAAGAATGAGTAAGGGGAAGAGGAAGTTAGATTTTGATAAAAATATATTTGTGTATATAAAGGCTCAATACCACTATAATACCTTACTTAGAACAAAGAAGATTGTTAACCCACTTTTTAATATGTTTGCAATTTATGTTTATAGCAACGGCACCAATAACTTGATTCCGCTTTAATATGTATATATATTTAATTATATGATTGAATGTTTAATGTGGATTCTACGCAAGTATACGTATCGTATCAAGTAATACAAGGCTCTAGTGGAGTCCTGATTATCGATCCCACAGGGAAGTTTTTAACAGAATTGTTATCAGCTAAATTTAAAGGAATTACTTACTAATAGACGAAAATTTAAAGTAAATAAAGCAAACTAAAGTAAACTAATGCTTGAAATAAAGTTGATTTAAATAATTTAGAAAAAGTATCCTTCTCCTTGTTTTTAGAAAATTAAGTGAATGATGATTTTAAATAGAATTCTTAAATTGTATTGTGACAAATAGGAGCATTCCTATTCTTTACCCTTTGGTCGAGGTGCAAAGAACATTGACTAATCCAATGTTTGATTGCGAATCTGCGGCTAGGTCGGGAGGATACTAGCTGCCACTGCGAGCTCCCACGTTCCCCTCACCTGAGGGCTAACATCTACACTTCAGCTCTCAAACAATAGGACCAAATTGAATATTTTAGTTTGTCACACTAAAATGTCTAATTCAACTTCTGATAATTAATATTTCCCTATTTATTTGCACCCTCCTTCTAAGGCTTTTGACTTCCCTGAATATTGGATGTAATTTTTACTATAGTTGATAATTAAACATATTTTAACAACTCGATCGCCAGATTGAAAGTAAATTAAGTTTTAAGTAAAAATTATCACAATTTATTTTAATATATAAGGTACTTCTACTTAATTTCATCAATTCGCATAATTTTCATAAACAAGGAGAAAGACTAAGAAAACTACTCAGAATGCATGGGAATAAAACAAAGCATGGATTTCATTTAAAGTTAACAACAACAATAAACAAAGATACTTATCTTAACTTCCTCCCAAGCGGACTCTGCAAGTTCCTTTGACTTTTCCTTCTAGTACAACAAACTAAATAGCACTCCAATAAACTAATAAACTTACTAATGATAAACAAACTCACTCAAACTCACTAAAATAAATACACAGAAGACTCAAGAGACACACTAAGACACTAGAATTCAGCCTCTATTTATAGAGGTAGGCAAAGGTCCAAGGGATGCTTAAACACCTCTTCAAAAAGCGTCCAGATTCAATGTATTTGCATTTTGAACTGTCTCGCCGTCGGCGGGAAACGATCTCGCTGTCGGCTGGGCTTCTAGAAGGTCTTCAAACCGCGCGATCTCGCTGTTGGCGAGGTAGGTATAAATCCTTCAGAATTTCTCCTTAGTAATCTCGCCGTCGGCGGCCTCGATCTCGCCATCGGCGACTTAGTTCAATTTGCATGAATTTCTTCCTTTTTGATCCAAATTTGCTCCATTTCATGTTTTTTGCTTCCATCACTTATAAATCTTTATTCCTGCAGTAAAATAAAGAAAATACCTTTCTTTAAAGTGTAATTTCATCAAAAATAGATATGAATTTCTTAATGTATTTTTCTGTGATCAATTGTTCAGGATCAGCCTTTCCAAAGTCTAGACGGAGTCGTTGAGAATGTGATTGTTGATCGGCATTGGGAAATTTTTTGCTACTTTACTGTTGAGGCTATTGTTGGCATAGTGCGAGAGTTCTTTGATAATCTGAGGGAAAATTCAGAGGATCATGTTTTTGTACGTGGAAAAATGATAGAGTTTACCCCAGATCGAATTAATGATTTCTACCAGTTAAGGGTTTCATTCTGTGAGTACACCAGTTTCAATGCTATTGATGTTGCTTTAGATGAAGTGACTGCTTATCTGACTGCAGGAAAATGAGTTTGGAATATGAAGCATAATCAAAAGGTAAATTTTTCTGCTTCAAAGTTAAATGTTCCATCTAAATCCTGACACTATTTCATTTCTGGAAGATTATTACATACTTATCTCCATAGCGAAGTGACTAGGGATAGAGCCATTTTAAATTTTTTTATTCAACAAATAAAAATGATTAATATTGGCTCTTTCATTTCTCGAAATATATGTGCTATCTCTATGGATGAAACTACTGATGGTTTAGGGCATCCTGCCCTGATTTTCACTCTATGTTAATAATCAGGGGTTGATTTTAGAAGGGATGAAGAAAAGGTTGTGCCTCTAAAGCCTATTGGAAGGGCTAATATTAAGACATGAATCTCATGTTGGATGGAGATATCAGAGTAGTATTCCTGATATTCCATCTACTTTTGGTACCCCTACTCTCCATGGTATTATGGAACAGCTTACGATCTAACAGAGAGATATTTTGATAGTTCAAAATAAGATTGAAGGTTTGGAGGCTAGAAATGCATATAATGATGATTTAATGGTGAGGAAAATGGAATATGATGTTGCTTATAATGATGTTATGGTTAGATTCATGCGGGGTGATCCTACTGTAGAATTCCCTACTTGCCCCAATTTCACTATATATCAACAACAAGACCTGGATGTGGAAGAAGAAGAAGAAGAAGAAGAAGAAGAAGAAGAAGAGAGTGATGGTAGTGATTAATGATAGTGGTTTACTGTTGTATTTTATGTTTTGTTGTATTGTGTTTTGTTGAACTTGTAACTTGTTTAATGTTGTATTGCTTGGTGAGACTTTGTGGTGAGTATGGATGTGTTTACTTTCAGACTGTTTGTTTAAATTTGGATTTTAAACTGTTTTATGTTTTCATGATAATGTTAAATGTTTAGTTTAAGTTTTAAATGTCTCTTTACCCTACAAATTTTTGATATATCATGTTTAGCACACTTTTTATATTTTTATATACCTATTATTGTGAATGCTTAATCAATACCTGCATAGCTTGAAGAGAAAAGAAATGAAAGACCCGATACATAAAGGTTAGTACTTTTTGTTCTTTCTTCCTACTTTTATATTTTGAAAGTGTTATATGTTGAAAAATTTAAGCTTGGGGGGAAGAAAGACTAAACTTTATGTGTCCTTAAATGAACTATTATTTTTAAAACTATTCTAAACATAATTTGTGGTAAGAATTTAAATTTAGAAAGTTATATTTTTTATTTTAATCAAATATTATAGTAGACTTGAAAATTAATTTTTAATAATTAAAGTTAACTTTAGGGTTAAGTGATGCTCAACTTTATATTTTGCAAGAATTTATGAACTAAGATGTTTATATTTATAATGATTTTGTTAAGTCCAAGCATTCAACGCAAGTATACGTATCGTATCAAGTAATACAGGGCTCTAATGAAGTCCTGGTTATCGATCCCACATGGAAGTTTACAATATATAAGAAAGTGTTCACAATATAGGTAACGTAGCACTAAAATCTGATATTTAATTTGCAATTAAAGTTTACTACTTACTACTACTATGCAGGAAATAGTAACGATTAACTACACTACAATTACTTCTAACAACTTTAGAAACAGAATTAACTAACATATACACTAAACTAAGTATTTGAAAGGTTTTCGATATATGAGAAAAGTATCTTTCCTCTTGCAATGAGAATATGATGTGTGGATTGATATGGAACAAATATTTATGTTATTGTGTCAAATAGGAGCATAGATGATTCTTTACCCTTAAAAGAGTACCCCCTCTTCTAAGTAAGAAAAGAACATTGACATATCCTAAGTTTAGTCACTAAATCTAAGGCTAAGCTGGGGTGATACCGGCTCTCACTTCGGAGCTCCCACTCACCCTTCACCCGAAGGCTAACCTTTGATATTAGTTACTAATCTTAGAACCAATTTGGGTATTTTAGCCTATCACCCTGAAATCTCCACATTGAAGTCCATCAAAACATATTTCCCTATTTATTTGCACTCAATTCTCATGAACTACTCAATTCATCCATAGAAATTGAATGGATCTTTCATTATTGTTGTAGGACATTAAATCTTTTCAAACTTAATGTTCAACAACATATTTTAACATTTCAATTGGCCAAATCGAAAGTAAATTAAGTTCTTAATGAAAAGATTGTGATGGTTTTTCATTTAGAATGAAAAACCATCACAATCTTTTCATTACATTAAAAGCACATCAAATCCACATCAATTCAATATTACATCTCTATGCAAGAAGAAAGACAAGGGAGACTACTCAGAATTCATGGAGAAGATATAATAAAATATGGATTTTATATATAAAAGAAAATTCATACAAACCACAAAAGAAAATACAACTTATTTCTTTCTCTTCCCCAATGCAATTCCCTTGAAGTTCCTTTGAATCCTCTTCTCTCTTCTTTACAACACTTGATTCTCTCTTTAGAATGGAAAGGAAGAAGCAATCTCTCACTTTACCCCTTCTCCTTCACTCCTTAGAGAAGAATTCCTCTCAAATCCTCACTCTACACACTCTTCTCCTAAACCCTAACACTTAACACTCACTAAAACTACTCTAGAACCACTGAAGAAGCACACCATTTTTGTCCAAAAATAGTTACTTATAAGATAGGGACGAAATCCAAAGAGTTTCTATAGGCATCCCTTCAAAAATTCTCCAAAACTCTTCAAATTTGAACTCCACCGACTTCGGGTGCCAGCGACGCCAGATAGGGCGCCGGCGGCACTCTATCATGTAATTAATTCTGGACTCTCTGGATTCTGGCGCCGACGGCGCCATAACACTTTTTCATAATTTTGCTCCTTTTTGTTCCTTTTTTGCTCCGTATTCGTTCCTTTTTTCTTCTTTTCACTCTAATCACCTAAAATCATCATACTTGCAATAAATCATGAAAAATACCTTTCTTTAAAGTGCAATATCACAAAAAATAGGTAAAATTATATAGCAAAAACCGTATATATTTTTGGTGCATCATTAAGATATTTTAATATAAGAGTATAAGACTATAGTTTGCTATTTAAAGTAAGGAAAGGGTATTTTTGAAATGTTAAGATTCTTAGGATTACATGTAAAAAAGAAAAGATTGAAACTTTATGAAGTAATGTTTATACTGATATTGATGTTTAATGAAAGAAATATAATGAGTTATAACTTTAGGAAGAGGATGGTGAAGTTCAAAATTTTTAAAGACTATCCAGATATAGTAATCCTCACATAAAAAAAAGAGAAAAAAAAGTAAAGAAAGGATTGAAAAACAATCCATATATATGAAAAGAAAAAGAGAAAAAGAAAAACAAAGGAAAAGAAAAATATGTGAGGAGAAGCTTGAGGAAATGCCTAATAAAAAATTGGCTTCACTTAAATTAACCTAAAGGAAAGAACGTAACCACATTTTTGGATTTATAATAATGTGTAATAGTCTTCATGAGAGTTCTTTTTGATATGATTTTTCTAAGTGTTCTTAATATGACAAATTGCACCTATTCTTGAAATGAATAGAAGACTAGAACTCTTAAACTTAATTATTAAATACTCTTACCTATAATTTGTCCAAGTTATTCAAACTGATTTAAAAGTCTTGTTATTATATTTATGAATAGAAAATTATAACAATTATAAAGATAAATTCAATACTATGAGTTAGAATTTTTATGTAGTGAAAAAGTTACTTGAGGACAAGTAATTGTTAAGTTTGGGAGATTTTGATGCACCAAAAATATGTTGGAATTTTTACCTATATTTTATACTCATTCTTGGTGATATTGCAACTTAAAGAAGAGTATTTTTCATTTTTTTGCAGGGATGTTGATTTTAGGCATTTGGATCAAAAGAAGAAAAAAGGGCGAAATTTGGAGTCAAATGAGGCAATTTTTGGAAAATTGGTCATGGGCGCCAATGCCGCCAGGCAGGGCACTGACGGAGCCCTCATCTAGAAATGCGAACTGGCACCGACAAAGCCAAGGTGCTGACGACACCCAAGTCGATTGCCGATAGTGCCCAGGACGGTTACTCACGAATGTTTCATAGATTCAATGTATTTGGATGACTTTTGGAGGGTTGCTTGAGGTATCTCTTGGTAAATTTGTCCCTACACTATATTAATGTGCTTTAAATTCCAGAAAAAGAAGGGGGGAAGGGTGTGTTAAGCGAGGTGGTGCAGAGGAGAAGAGGGAAAAATCTATGTAAGAGAAAAAGGGTTTTCTCTAAAGTTGTAGGAGAGAGAGGAAAGTGAGAGATTTCTTCTTCCTTACTTTTTTAAGAGAGAATTGAGTGTTTTGTAAAGATAGAAAGAGATTCAAAGGAAATTCAAGAGAATTTCCTTGGGGAAGAGTTCCAGATAAGTTGTGTTTATTTATTGTTGTTTGTATGAACTTTCTTTTTTATATAAAATCCATGTTTTCTCGTATGATCCTCATGAATTCTGAGTATATTTATTTGTCTTTCTCCTTGAAATGAGATATGGTGAAATGAAGATATAATTTGGATATGCTATTTAAATGTTAAATACTTGTGATGGCTTTACACTCAGTTCTTCATTTACTTTTCAATCCGACTAATTGAAATGTTAAGATTTGTTGTGAAATATAAGATCCCAAAGAGCTAGCACTTCTACAATAAAGTGGAAATCAAATTCAATTCTAATGATGAGAATGTAGTCCATAGGGTTGAGTGCAAATAAATTAGGAGATATACTTTGTTGGACGTAAAATTGAAGATTTTATGGGTGACAAACTAAAATCCCCAATTCGATCCTAGTGTTTTAAAACCAAAGTGAGAGTTAGCCCTCAGGCGAGGGGGAAGTGGGAGCTCTGGAGTGGGAGCCAGTATCCTCTCAGCCTAACCACAGATTTAGGGACCAAACATAGAATTAATCAATGTTCTTTATGCACTCGAAAGAGAGTAAAGAACGGGAATGCTCATATTTGACACAATACAATTTCCAACAATCTAAATCATTCACTGACCATAAACTCGTTAAAATGGGAATGATACTTTCTCAAATTTGAACCTTTTGTTATAAAATACTTAAGTTTTGTTAAGAATTAGAAAATCTACCTTGAAGTTTAGATAGTAGTTTGGTAAACTTAGTTCTATTAGCATAATTAAATGTTGTCAACTTGTGATTTTCACTAGTAAGTTTTTTATATTTGAGCATTGTGTTTTAGTACTACTATCATCAATTTATATTTTTGACCCGACTCGCAATTACGTAGTAAATTAACTTCCAAAAGATGGCCAAAAACTTGACCCAATTTATAAATAGTGTCTAGTGTGCAAAATCTTAAATGATATAAATTGGAAAATATTTTACACACTAGGGGTACTACGCAAGTATACGTATCGTTTCAAGTAATATAGAGTTTTCTTAAAAAACCCCAGTATCGATCCCACGAGGAAGTGAATAATTTAGAAAAAGTATCAATTTCGGGGCTTCCATTTCTGCAAGGTAGATTCTGGTTGTCAATCCCAAGTTATGCTTCTTTTCTTTTGGACGAGAAGAAAGGAATTGAAAAGAGTCCGAACTCGTTCTTGTTCATGTATTTATAAGAAAGAATCATTTGTTAAAAGAGTCACTTATTAGAGGGTTTGTTTATTTAGAACAGAATGTTCAAAGGTGTAGAGAAGGTAAGGAATCTGATTTGGAGTTAGAAAGGAAAAGAGAGTCTTAAGCAAGACTTCTCAACTCGAAGGATCATTCCTAAACTAACACTTATTGGGGTCCACCCCACCTCGAAAATGAGGTAAAAGGATCTCGGAACCTCTCGTTTAGGGGTGTCTAAACGAGTGGCTCCTAAATCCAGGAGAATGTTGGCTATACTTATTCAAGATAGAAATGAACATAGTATTCCAACGGAAAGAAGGGTAGTTTGATCCACTAAGGACATGGATGCACTACCGATTTTTGAAAGCAGAATTATCTGATTATAATGGAGAGAGGAATTTTCCCCAGCGGAGTCGCCAGAAATCTGTCGGCATATTTTTAGGTTGTGTGTTTTATTTTGAAGAGGGGTCGCCTAACAGAAATCCGTCGGCGAATTTTTAATTTAATTAAAATAAATAATTTGAAAAGTAGTATTTAATTTTGAAAATAATTTCAAATTTGAAGGTTTTAAGATATGAGACTAAACCGATCTCACATCCCGAATAGTTTATATAAACGAGCACCGCACCACAAACCGTGTATCTATCCCTAAGGATAAACACATCTGCTTGACGGTGGGGCTCGATTAAATAAACTAGAAGATTTGTGACATCCGTTTGGTCCGCGAACCAATTTTATAAGCCGATAAAATTCCCTCGCTTAATATGAAAACATTAAACGGGGTTTATATTACTCAGGTTCTTCAAAATTCCCTATAAGGGCAAGCCCCTATAGTTAATTACATCTTAAGTGACGGGAATCACCTAAGAAAACTCTCGATAATAATCAATAATTCTGCTCTCAAGGATTTGAAAGTTTAAGTTTTCGAGGGATTGAATTTTGGAATTTCGATAGGGAATGGATCAAGTTTGGAACATTTTGTTTTGTGAATCCAAAGGAAGAAAAGTAGGAGAAACCACAGATTCGAAGTGAACTTCGGTAATTTCCCGACTATCCTATTGTGTGGCTTAAATTTAGGAAAATCCTAATGTTTATTTAAATATTTTGATTTTGTCGATTTTAATTAATTAGGACTTATATTTATATGATAGAATCATACAAATAGACTTCGAAGATGTGAGGGTTTATGTCGTATCGGACGACTACCTCGGAATCCTAAGTCCGGTTAGGGCTTAATTTGCAAGGCAAATGCCTAACAAAAGGTTGAGGATTTATGTTGCATAAAGGCAAACTACCTCGAAATCCTATGGCTTGGTTATTTAATTCTAGGAAAGTTTTCTTGAAATAGGTTCGAGTTTTGCTTGACGACGATGGCCGTGCTTCGCCCACCATGCTCCGAGCTCCTTATTGTTGCAGAGGTTTAGTTTTAGAAATCATAGATCAGGAGATGAGAAAAGTGTTTTGATTTAGAGAAGTCTTAATTTTCCAAGTGTTTTTTTGTGTTTTGATTAAAATAAATCTTAAAGTTGATTATAACGACACCGGTTAAGATCCCACAGTTCCATCCTTCCGGCATCATTATTTTTATCGGATTCACTTAGTCCAGATGAATTTGCTAAACTCAGCTGAATGAGTTCCACACTTTTATTTAGACGCGTGGAAATCCAGTTAGCAACACGTAGGTTACATCATCCAGAGGTATTCCCGATCATCCAACGGGACGTTTTAATTTAGTTGTAATTGTAGTCTTGTGTTCCGTTTGTGATTAAATTTTGAGTTGTTTTATATTTTGAAATGTTGTGGCGGTGAATTTTATCTTGCAATGACTTTTAACTTAGTTTTGGTTTCGGTTTTAGGGACTATCCTAAAGGTGTGGGTTTTCATGCAACGAGTTGTTTATCATGCAAGAAAAGTAAGTGCAATGCGGTTAAATAAATTGCAATAATGTAAATTGCAAGAAAGTAAATTGCAATAAAATAAAAGCGTACCTGGAGGGTCTTCCCGTCATCCCAAGCTGCACTTAAAACACAATTAGAATATTTAAGCAAGTTCCTAGGTAGAGCTAAGGTAAGGGTTATGGTTTTCTACCAAATTCCTAAATCTATAGCTAGTCATTTCCTATGACGTCTAGGTCTTTGTATTTTGGTTTGAGGACGATTTTCTTCATCAAAGAACGATTAAGTCTAACTGTTCTTATAAATGTCCTATCATATTGAGGAAGTGCTTAAGAGGAATCTTAAACATCTTTTCAATATTTCTAGGATTGTTTTAAGTCCAAATGAATTTAATTATACAAATGAATTAATCGTCCAAGAATTTCAAGTTTTATTGTTATATTGATCGAGTGAACTAGGACATATGAATATCCTATAAGTGAAGTAACATTTTATTTAATGTTACGTTTAGGAGTTATGATAACTAAAGCTTTTGAGGGTAAATTGGTGTTGAAATGGTTTGTGATTTAGTTTAATTTCAATTAATGAGTTTAAATTTGGAATAGTGTTCAAGTTATTTTAAATTTATTTTGAATTCTTTATGTCTTAGGTGATGTTATATTTAATTTAATTTAATTTAATTTAATTGAGTTTTAATTTAATTTAATTCAATTGAGTTTGATTTGATGTTAAATTAATTTAATTTGATTTGATTTAATTTTAATTTAATTTGATTTAATTTAATTTAATTTAATTTAATTTAATTTGATTTAATTTACTTAATTTAATTTAATTTAATTTAATTATTCCATTTAATTTAATTTATTTAATTTAATTTAATTTAATTATTCAATTTAATTTAATTTAATTTAATTTTAATTATTCAATTTAATTTAATTTAATTTAATTTCATTTTAATTTAATTTAATTTATTTAATTTAATTTAATTTAATTTTAATTTAATTTTATATATATTTTTTTTAATTTTAATTGAATTTTTTTAAAAAGAGTTTAATAATTTAATTTTAGTTTAATGATTAAGTCTTTTAATATTTTGAATTTGAGTTATCATTTTAATTAAGAATTGAATATTAATGAGATAATTAATTTAGGGATTTTTAAATTAAAGAATAAATCTCTTCCTAATAATATCCCTATTTTAATAATTCCAATTTTATTATTCTTCCAAATTTAATCCATTATTTAATTAAAGTTTAATCTTTTTAAAATTGCTTAATGGATTTCTACCCTTTAATTATTTAAATTTCAATCATCCAAATTAGATTAGGATCAAATATTTTACTTGTTAATTTTTTATTAAACCTAAAAAAATTTAATTAAGGATTAAAATTTTAATTACCACTTTACCCTTTAAGCTTAATAATTTCATAACTCACTAAATTGAACTCAAATGAACTTTAAATTTTTATGTGACTTCACTCATGTGTCAATAAAGACATGAGAGGAAAAAATGTGATTTTTCTGTATTTAATTTATTTATATAATTATTTTTGGTGGAAAATAGAGATTTCCAAGGAAAATTTAATAACATAACCAGAGGAAAGTTTCTGTCCTTAAGAAAATTAGGGGACATTCCTAATGACCAGAGAAGCACTTGGACCAATATTGGTGATTTTTTGAATTATATTATTTTTATTATAATTATTTTAAATTTTGAAGTGTTAATTAATTTAAAAATAAAATAAATGTTGAAAAATGGATTTTATAATTTTCAAAAATCTCTCTGATATCAAGGAAATCAGAGAAGCAAATTTTGCATTTTTATGATTTTTCTATGATTTATTATAATTATTTTAGTGAAAATGCTAGAAAATACATTTTTTTTAATTTTAAAATTACCTTAAAGCTTTAAAATTTAATATCTCACCAAATAGACCTAAGAAAAATGTGGGATTTGTTCCTATGTGATTAAAATTCAAAATGTGACATTTTGGTGAATTTTATTATTTTTGTGATTTTTATTATTTTTTAATTATTAAAAATATTAAAATATTATTAAAAATCAACTTTTTTAGAAAATTGAAATTTTACTTTTCTTAGGTTCCCCTGATATCAGAGAGGCTCCAAAACCAATTTGGTTAATTTTTGAAAGGTATTTTAAAAGTTATGAATTTTTAAAGTTTAAAATGGCTAAGTGGCTTAATCAACCCAATTAGTGGGGCTAACTAAGTCCAATTGACCTCAAACTTTTATGGTGGATTCCTCTGATCCTAAAGGTCAGTGGAGAATTGATTTCAAGTCAATTTGATGCATGGTTAACTCTAATTAATTAAAGACCTATTTTGGGTTTTTAAGCGAATTAGGGTTGTTTTAAATGAACTAAGTCAAAACCTATTTTTCCTAAGGTTCTCCAGTCATAAGAAACATCACCAAATTTTCCTAGAATTTATTTCACAACATGCTATTCATTGGAATTAAAATACTCAAAACAGTAACTCTGAATTTGAAAAATCAATAACTTTTCATAGGGATGGCCTACGACTTTGGAAAATTCGGGGAATGTTCCCAAATTCGGAGGCTTCAAAAGCCTCATGGTCTCATGCCATGGTGAATTGTATGCATGCATGGAGAATTAAAATAATGCAGAGAGTAAATAAATTATAAAAAATAAAATACTTGATGAAATTAAATGATTTCTTTTCCACATTATTCTCCTACGTTCATCGAGCGAGAGGGTATTTTTATTTTATTTTTCTGATTTTTCTACACGGAGATATGAATTTTTGAAGTTTAGGGAATTAAATAAATAGAAAAATACCCTAATTTTCTATTTATCCACGCGGCGCCGCGTCGACCTCGGCGACTCCGAACGCACACGCGTCGCGCTCCCATTCGACGCCGCCACCGAGTCGGCGGCCGGGCCCGCGGTTCTCGTACGCGTCTCCGGTCCGACGCCATCCCGAGTCGTTCGTCCGCGCGTGTATTGAATGGACGCGCATCCGTTCATCGTCCCCGAGCGTCCTCGCACGAGAGCCGTCCACACTAAATCCACTAAGATCTCGCTCGATACTCGATGGATTTTTATGTTCTTATGCTCTACATGGATTCGTCTTGAAGAGACGAACACATCTATATGGTTAACATGCATTGAAATTAAGGCATTTGAAATGGAGAATCTCCGGAAGCTCGGGATAAAGAATTAGCTCATACCTTTGCTCGAAGAAGTGTGGCTTCAATCGAGAGTTGTTGCACCTTCGATTGGATCCCGACGAGCTCCGGATGAAGTCTCACAGTGCGGTGAATTGTACGGATGTGATTTCGACCAAGCCCGATCACAAAGCTTGGAGGCTGGAGCAAGCTGGGTGGCTCTGGAGATGGGGCTTTTGCTGGTGGACACCTTCCCTTGGTACGGTGAAGGTGTAGAACCAATCAATTTGGGAATTGGCTCATTGTGGAGAAGTGTCCTGGTTTCGGGTGGAATTTCGACTCGAAATTGAGCTCGCGAGAGGAGAAATGGCAGGGGGATCTCACTTGGGGATCAAGTGCTCCGTGTATGGGGAGGAGTACGGAACAATTTTGGCGAGTTTTGGCGAGGTTTGTGCTCGGCTCCTCTTCATGGCCGAGAGGGGTGGAGTTTAAATAGGAGAGGGTGGAGGGCCTCCGGGGAGAGTTAGGGCTTGGGATCGGTCTGCTCTTGGCAGAGAAGAACAGCTACTGATGGCCACTTAGGGATGGGGCGGCTCGGCGGTGAGAATTTCGAAGTTGGCTCACATGTGAGCTCTCGGCCATGGTGTTTTCCGGCGGCCTGGTGGCCGGCCGGCCGAGCATGGGTCACCCTCGAAGTCGGGTGGGTCGGGTGCGGGGCTTGGTGCAAGCAATTGGCAATTGCCATGTGTAAAGGCTTTGATTCAAAGTAGAATGGGGCATGGCTAGTTTTGAGTCTAAATGGGTCAATCCACCCATTTGGGCTTGGTGCACCCTTCGAGGTGGCTTTGGATCTTGTGGGGGATCAAAGGGTTCAGTTGGTTTGGCATGGAGAAGTCTCCATCCAAATATATTTGGATTAAATTTAAGTTTAGGTGAAACATGATTAAGGCTAATGAGCTTTAGGGATTAAGGAAAGCCCCCCTCTTCTTACCCAATATGGCATGGTGGAGTGTCCAAAGCTCTCATGGCTCACATGTGGCTCATGCATGGCTTCATGGCTCACCTTTGGCTTGGCAAAAAGTTTGGTCGATTTCATAAAAAAGGATTTTAAGGATTTTGGATAATTTGGTGGAAATTTGGATGAAGCTTCATTTAGAATTATTTGATCATTGGTTTAGGACTTAGGGATGATTTTAATTGAAAGTATGATGAGGGGAAATGTCATATGGGCTTTGGAAGAATTTTTGGGGTTTTGGATTTGGTGGAAGTGGGCTTTTAAAATGCTTTAAGGAATGGGCCTTTAAGTTTAAAAATGAATTTATGGATGGGAATTTTGTAAAGAGGTTGGGCCAAATAATTGTTGGGTTTAGCTCATGGATGTGTCATGAGTGACTTGAAGCAAATTGGGGGTGATTTGGATTTGAATTGGGTTGAATTTGGGCTCTTTTGGTGAATGGGCCAATATAGGTCCAAGTGGGCCAAGTTGGGCCAATGTTGGGCTAGGGTTGAAATTGATGTAGAATTAATGTTGAGAAATGTTTATGGGAGTGTTTCAAAGAGGTTTTGGCTTTGGTTGGGCTTTGATTTTGGGGTTTGGGCTCATTTGGGCTAGGTTTGGGTTTAGGTCGAAAATGGGCCTTTTAACCTGGGGTTGAGTTTGAGTGGGGTTTGGGTCTAAATTTTGGGCAAATCATGTTAGTATTTTGTTTGTGGGAATGTTAAGGAAGATTTAGAAAAGATTTGGGGTTAATTGGAATTGAATTGGGTGAATTTGGGTTAGGTTTGGGTCATGGGTCCAAATTGGGCTTTAAGGCCAAAAGTGAGATTGGATCCAAATTTCAATCAAATTGGGCTTGGATTTGGTCTAGATTGGTATTTGGGATATTGATTTGAAGTTTAGAATTGAATTGGACCAAAATTGGGGTCAATTGGGTAGGTTTGGCTTGACATTGGGTGCACTTAGGGTTAAAATGGATCAAATTGGGGGTTTTGACAAAAGTAGGGTAAATTGACAAAATTGGCCCATGGTGTAGTTGGACAAAATTAAATTGGGAATATTTGGGATTTTTTGAAATTTTCTGGGAATTTTCTGAATTTTTGGATTTTTAGGCCAAGAGGGGTATTTTGGGTATTTGGAGGGTATTGGGAGGTTTTCTTGGAATTTTTGGTATTTTTGGGTATGAATGATCAGTTTAAGTGATGTGGAAATGTTTGGGATTGATTTTGGAGAATTTTGGGTAATTTGGAAATTTTTGAGAAATTTGGGTAATTTCGGGGGTTTTGGGTAGGGTAAGCGGGTGTAGGGTCCCGGGGGTCAAAAAATTGAAAATTTGGGAAATTGAAGATTGGGTGGATGTAGGTGGAAAGAAGTCATTTTGGTTGAGCCATGAAGCCATATCAAGCCCATATGAGCCATGAAGGGACTCATTTGAGGCATTCATCTATGTTGTTCATAACCCTCTTGCGAGGGCTTAGGGGTTAAGGACCATCCATGTGAATCACCCACATGAGTCAGGAGGTCAAGTTAGGTATGGGTGTGTGAAAGTGTAGTGTGTAGGTGTAGTGTATAAGTGTAGTGTGTGTGTAAGTCAGCCCCTTCACCAGACCAGGCCACCCAGGGCAGTCCTAAGGCCAAAGAGTCCTATAGGAACTCACCATTTAAACTTCCATATTTGATTTCAACCCTCTAGGTGATTAGGGATCCATAGTCAAGTTTGTAGAGTTTGCAGGGAGTTAAGAAGTGGTTTGAATTTCTAAAAGGTGTGTCCCAATTCTAGTCCTACAAGACAGATCGAAGGAAAATCCTACAGGCTAGATCTGAAGTACTAAAGAGAAGAAGAGAAGACCTCATCAAAAATGAGGTCAACAGTGAAGTAAGAGATCTTTAGTCAAATTCTAGTCTACTACTTATAATCCTTAGTTTGGAATGTCGATTAAAATTGTGTTTTATCTAGGAACTACTCCTAAATACAAGAGTTAAATGTAATAGTAACTATAAATAAATGCAAATAATAATTCTAAAGATAACCCTTTTTGGATGAGTTCGTTTGGAGAATTTTGAGATATTAAAAAATACTATTCTTTTGTAATGAAATAGATAATGTATAGGAATGAGATGCATTTAATATTATATGTGTCAAATAGGAGCAATCCTATTCTTTACCCTTTAGTCCGAGGCATAAAGAACATTGGTAATCCATATGCTTGGTTGCTGAATCCAGTGGCTAGAGTTCGGGAGGATACCGGCTCTCACTTCGGAGCTCCCACGTTCCCTCGCCTGAGGGCTAACAATCTACACTTCAGCACCCAAACGATAGGACCGAATTGAGGATTTTAGCTTGTCACTCTAAAATCTCCAATTCTACGCCCGATTAATATTATTTTCATATTTATTTGCATTCAGTCCTAATGAACTTCACCATCCATGGAATTTGAATGTGGTTTCACTTTTTTGAGAATTACACCGCTCTTTCGGGACTTAACGCAATTACAACGAATTTTAACACTATAATGGGCCCTTATTGTAATGTAAACACTACAATGGGCCCTTAAAAACCATCACATTTATAATTAAAACATCTTTTAGCAAGCATCCCAATGTCCTAATCATGAATCCTACTCATAGCAAAAGAAAAGTAAAATGAAAAGAATTGCATAATCCTCTCATGCCACTATTTCTAAAGAAGAGAAAGAGTAAGAGAGATACGTCACAAAACGCGAAGAAAACACAACAAAAACTTCATTTAACTAAAGCAAATCCACTAAATAAATTTTTACAAAATTATAAGATAATGAAGAATAATACTTAGCTTTTTCCCTTTGAAAGAAAGACAAAGATCTCTCTCATAAAGTCTCCCGGTGATCCATGCAATGCTAGCGAAATCCCTTACAAATTCTCTCAAAATCTCCTCTACTGATCTCTCCAAAAGGGTAGAAATCTACATTTCTACTCTTAATCTAAGAATCCTAAACAGTCCTCAAGTTTTTCTCCACTTTTTATTCTCTTAAATTCCTCATTTTTTTAACCTATATTCGCCATTTTAAAGAGTATGGACTAAGTTTGAAGAGGTTCCATAAGCACCCCTTCGAAAAAGCGTCCAAATACGTTGAATTTAAGCCAAAAACCGTTAAAAGTCGGTCCAGAACCTTCCGGGAGCTGTCGGCTCGGCGAGCTTTTCGGGCACTTTTCGGTGTTTTACGGAAAATCTCACCGTCGGCGAGATCGTGGCCGCCGTCGGCGAGCAGGCTCTATGCAGCTCCACCGTTTTGCTCTGTTTAGCTCCGTTTTAGCTACGATTCGCCCGTTTCGGTTGCGTTGCGTTCGTAACGAGATATCCCTACAAAATAAGCATAAAAACAACATTTTTTTAAAGTGTAATCTCATTCAAAAATATTCAAGAAGTGTAAAATAGATTAAGCATCAAAAGATTTATCGAAAGGTGTCGGACGAAATTTCATTTCTTGCTCGTTTTTGCTTAGATTGCACCGTTTTTGCTTTCTTTTGCTCCAATCACCATTTCTTGTACCTAAAACCAAAAAACATACAAAATACCTTCATTTAAAGTGTAATATCATCAAAAATGAGTAAAATGATATAGCAAAATACGTATATATTTTAGGCATATCAATTTTCCCCGTGGGATCGATAATCAGAACTTCATTAGAGCCTTGTATTACATGTGTGATATGTATACTTGTGTTTGTATTCTGGTGTCTATAAGAAAATAGTAAAATACAAAAACGTCTCATCAAGTTTTTGGCGCCGCTGCCAGGGAAAGGTAATGGTAAATTTTTACAGTGAGTTAAAATGATTATTATTTACCACGTAGGCTCAATTTTTGTGATTTTCTATTTATATTTTAAGTATTAATTTTTAAAGCTTTTAATTAGATAATTAAAATTAGTGTCATTCTTAATTACTTAAATCTTTTTTAGATTTTTCCTATGGTCCTCTGGCCACAGTGAACCTTCCAAAATAAGTTTTGTATTTTTTTATTTATATTTTAATTATTAGAATTTTTTAATTAAAACTAGGGTGATTAACTTGAAAATTAGGGTTTTTATGTTAGGGATGCTCTGTGACTCTGGAAAAATCAGAGAGCACTCCTAACAATAAAGCAAACAAGCCCTCAAAATTATAAGCCAAGGTGATTTATATTTATAAAGTTATGGTTTAAATAAGTTTATGAGTATTTAATTAATTAAAAATAAAATACACAATTTTAAATTTTTTCACATAATTTTCATCTATTCACCGAGCAACAGGGTATTTTTAATTTACTTTTAGGATTCTTCTACACCAAGTTATGAATTTTCTAATCTAACTAAATTAAAATAAATCAAAATTAGGGGATTTTCTTGCTTAACCACGCGGCAACCGTGTCATCCTAGAGCAACTTCGAAGCGCCGCGGTTCGCTCTGCCATTTGATACGGCCACCCACACAGCTACTGACTTGCACCGCGCTTTATGTTTTATCTTCTCATCCGGCACAATTTTGGCCCTCCATCTGATACACGCGCGATCGGACAGCTGCGGGTCTTCATCCTCAACTGGTGTATCCCGTCAGCCGTTCACACTACCCTAAGATCTCTCTCGATACTTAACCAAATCACTTGGGATTTTTTCCTACACCTTCATCTACTCAAGACAAACACATCTATACGGCTACATGTGTATGAAATACAATTTGACTTCATAAAAGTCCAAACGGAGCTCGGTTTGGGGGAGAATGGTGTATACTTTAGCCCAAGTGGTGTGGCCTTGATTGGGATTGTTCTTGACGTTCGTTGTGACCTCATAAAACTCTTCCAAGTGTTGATTTGAGCTCTCCTTCTACCTGCCTAAGAACTTGATGAGAGTGTGGTTCGGGCTTGATCTTGAAGTGGGTTAGGGTGTTCTGGAGATTGGGCTTTTGATGGGAAACTTCTCTGTTCGGTGTGAGGATGGTGAAGAGCGAGTCGATTTGAAGTTTGGTGGAGTGACGAGAAAGTGTCCGAGTTTTGAAGTGATTTTTTGTTGGAGAAATTGGCTTCGGGCGGTGATGGAGGTAGCCGAGAAAATTATTGCTTGAGCTTAGGAATGTTGTCGAATCTGCGGGAGTAATTTGGAAGTGTTACTCCTAAGTTTTGTGCACTCTCCCCATTTGGTCGTAAGGGGATGGTGGTTAAATAGCCATGCCATGGTGGCCACCGGGGTTGTCCGAGTAGGTGCAAAGGGTTGTTGAGGTGGAGGGTTAAACGGTGTAAGTGTCCAATGGGAGTGAGACGGCTTGGATGGGTGGAATTGGGTTCAAACTCCATAGGGGGCTCTCTTAGTTTTGGGCATTCGACAACTAGGCCGACCGGACGGAGCCGGGGCTGGTGGCTAGGTGGTTCAGGTGAGCATGGGGAGTTTAAATGTGAAGGTTTGGGTGGCTTGATGGGTGGTGGCAAAGATCTCCCTTGGTGAATGGGTGATTTGGATTTGAATTGGGTTGAATTTGGGCTCTTTTGGTGAATGGGCCAATATAGGTCCAAGTGGGCCAAGTTGGGCCAATGTTGGGCTAGGGTTGAAATTGATGTAGAATTAATGTTGAGAAATGTTTATGGGAGTGTTTCAAAGAGGTTTTGGCTTTGGTTGGGCTTTGATTTTGGGGTTTGGGCTCATTTGGGCTAGGTTTGGGTTTAGGTCAAAAATGGGCCTTTTAACCTTGGGTTGAGTTTGAGTGGGGTTTGGGTCTAAATTTTGGGCAAATCATGTTAGTATTTTGTTTGTGGGAATGTTAAGGAAGATTTAGAAAAGATTTGGGGTTAATTGGAATTGAATTGGGTGAATTTGGGTTAGGTTTGGGTCATGGGTCCAAATTGGGCTTTAAGGCCAAAAGTGAGATTGGATCCAAATGTCAATCAAATTGGGCTTGGATTTGGTCTAGATTGGTATTTGGGATATTTATTTGAAGTTTAGAATTGAATTGGACCAAAATTGGGGTCAATTGGGTAGGTTTGGCTTGACATTGGGTGCACTTAGGGTTAAAATGGGTCAAATTGAGGGTTTTGACAAAAGTAGGGTAAATTAACAAAATTGGCCCATGGTGTAGTTGGACAAAATGAAATTGGGAATATTTGGGATTTTCTGAAATTTTCTGGGAATTTTCTGAATTTTTGGATTTTTAGGCCAAGAGGGGTATTTTGGGTATTTGGAGGGTATTGGGAGGTTTTCTTGGAATTTTTGGTATTTTTGGGTATGAATGATCAGTTTAAGTGATGTGGAAATGTTTGGGATTGATTTTGGAGAATTTTGGGTAATTTGGAAATTTTTGAGAAATTTGGGTAATTTCGGGGGTTTTGGGTAGGCTAAGCGGGTGTAGGGTCCCGGGGGTCAAAAATTGAAAATTTGGGAAATTGAAGATTGGGTGGATGTAGGTGGAAAGAAGTCATTTTGGTTGAGCCATGAAGCCATATCAATCCCACATGAGCCATGAAGGGACTCATTTGAGGCATTCACTAATGTTGTTCCTAACCTCTGCGCAAGGGCTTAGGGGTTAAGGACCATCCATGTGAATCACCCACATGAGTCGGGAGGTCAAGTTAGGTATGGGTGTGTGAAAGTGTAGTGTGTAGGTGTAGTGTATAAGTGTAGTGTGTGTGTAAGTCGGCCCCTTCACCGGACCAGGGCCGCGCGGGCGGTCCTAAGGCCAAAGAGTCCTATAGGAACTCACCATTTAAACTTCCATATTTGATTTCAACCCTCCAGGTGATTAGGGGTCCATAGTCAAGTTTGTAGAGTTTGCAGGGAGTTAAGAAGTGGTTTGAATTTCTAAAAGGTGTGTCCCAATTCTAGTCCTCTAAAACAGTCAAAGGAAAAGCCTAAGGCTAGATCCTAAGTACTAAAGAGAAGAAGAGAAGACCTCATCAAAAATGAGGTCAACAGTGAAGTAAGAGATCTTTAGTCAAATTCTAGTCTACTACTTATAATCCTTAGTTTGGAATGTCGATTAAAATTGTGTTTTATCTAGGAACTACTCCTAAATACAAGAGTTAAATGTAATAGTAACTATAAATAAATGCAAATAATAA
Source organism: Papilionanthe hookeriana x Papilionanthe teres (assembly GCA_022702705.1). NCBI lineage: Eukaryota > Viridiplantae > Streptophyta > Magnoliopsida > Asparagales > Orchidaceae > Papilionanthe > Papilionanthe hookeriana x Papilionanthe teres. The sequence continues at coordinate 49,284,076 of CM040439.1, read as the reverse complement.
TTCTAAAGATAACCCTTTTTGGATGAGTTCGTTTGGAGAATTTTGAGATATTAAAAAATACTATTCTTTTGTAATGAAATAGATAATGTATAGGAATGAGATGCATTTAATATTATATGTGTCAAATAGGAGCAATCCTATTCTTTACCCTTTGGTCTAGGCATAAAGAACATTGACTAATCCTATGCTTGGTTACTGAATCCGTGGCTAGGCTGGGAGGATACCGGCTCTCACTTCGGAGCTCCCACGTTCCCTCGCCTGAGGGCTAACAATCTACACTTCAGCACCCAAACGATAGGACCGAATTGAGGATTTTAGCTTGTCACTCTAAAATCTCCAATTCTACCCCCGATTAATATTATTTTCATATTTATTTGCATTCAGTCCTAATGAACTTCACCATCCATGGAATTTGAATGTGGTTTCACTTTTTTGAGAATTACACCGCTCTTTCGGGACTTAACGCAATTACAACGAATTTTAACACTATAATGGGCCCTTATTGTAATGTAAACACTACAATGGGCCCTTAAAAACCATCACATTTATAATTAAAACATCTTTTAGCAAGCATCCCAATGTCCTAATCATGAATCCTACTCATAGCAAAAGAAAAGTAAAATGAAAAGAATTGCATAATCCTCTCATGCCACTATTTCTAAAGAAGAGAAAGAGTAAGAGAGATACGTCACAAAACGCGAAGAAAACACAACAAAAACTTCATTTAACTAAAGCAAATCCACTAAATAAATTTTTACAAAATTATAAGATAATGAAGAATAATACTTAGCTTTTTCCCTTTGAAAGAAAGACAAAGATCTCTCTCATAAAGTCTCCCGGTGATCCATGCAATGCTAGCGAAATCCCTTACAAATTCTCTCAAAATCTCCTCTACAATCTCTCCAAAAGGGTAGAAATCTACATTTCTACTCTTAATCTAAGAATCCTAAACAGTCCTCAAGTTTTTCTCCACTTTTTATTCTCTTAAATTCCTCATTTTTTTAACCTATATTCGCCATTTTAAAGAGTATGGACGAAGTTTGAAGAGGTTCCATAAGCACCCCTTCGAAAAAGCGTCCAAATACGTTGAATTTAAGCCAAAAACCGTTAAAAGTCGGTCCAGAACCTTCCGGGAGCTGTCGGCTCGGCGAGCTTTTCGGGCACTTTTCGGTGTTTTCTGGAAAATCTCACCGTCAGCGAGATCGTGGCCGCCGTCGGCGAGCAGGCTCTATGCAACTCCACCGTTTCGCTCTGTTTAGCTCCGTTTTAGCTCTGATTCGCCCCGTTTCAGTTGCGTTGCGTTCGTAACAGATATCCCTACAAAATAAGCATAAAAACAACATTTTTTTAAAGTGTAATCTCATTCAAAAATATTCAAGAAGTGTAAAATAGATTAAGCATCAAAAGATTTATCGAAAGGTGTCAGGACAAAATTTCATTTCTTGCTCGTTTTTGCTTCAAATTGCACCGTTTTTGCTTTCTTTTGCTCCAATCACCATTTCTTGTACCTAAAACCAAAAAACATACAAAATACCTTCATTTAAAGTGTAATATCATCAAAAATGAGTAAAATGATATAGCAAAATACGTATATATTTTAGGCATATCAATTTTCCCCGTGGGATCGATAATCAGAACTTCATTAGAGCCTTGTATTACATGTGTGATATGTATACTTGTGTTTGTATTCTGGTGTCTATAAGAAAATATTAAAATACTAAAACACCTCATCAAGTTTTTTACGCCGCTGCCGGGGAAAGGTAATGGTAAATTTTTACAGCAAGTTAATATGATTATTATTTACAGTGTGGGCTCAATTTTTGTGATTTTTTATTTATATTTTAATTATTTAATTTTTAAAGCTTTTAATTAGATAATTAAAATTAGTGTCATTCTTAATTACTTAAATCTTTTTTAGATTTTTCCTATGGTCCTACGACACAGTGAACCTTCCAAAATAAGTTTTGTATTTTTTTATTTATATTTTAATTATTAGAATTTTTTAATTAAAACTAGGGTGATTAACTTGAAAATTAGGGTTTTTATGTTAGGGATGCTCGTGACTGCGGAAAAATCGAGAGAGCACTCCTAACAATAAAGCAAACAAGCCCTCAAAATTATAAGCCAAGGTGATTTATATTTATAAAGTTATGGTTTAAATAAGTTTATGAGTATTTAATTAATTAAAAATAAAATACACAATTTTAAATTTTTTCACATAATTTTCATCTATTCACCGAGCAACAGGGTATTTTTAATTTACTTTTAGGATTCTTCTACACCAAGTTATGAATTTTCTAATCTAACTAAATTAAAATAAATCAAAATTAGGGGATTTTTTTGCTTAACCACGCGGCAACCGTGTCATCCTAGGCAACTTCGAAGCGTTGCGGTTCGCTCTGCCATTTGATGCGGCCACCCACAGTTGCTGACTTGCCCCGTGCTTTATGTTTTATCTTCTCATCGGGCACAATCCTGGCCCTCCATCTGATACATGCGCGATAGGACAGCTGCGGGTCTTCATCCCTAACTGGTGTTTCCCGTCAGCCATTCACACTACCCTAACATCTCTCTCGATACTTAACCAAATCACTTGGGATTTTTTCCTACACCTTCATCTACTCAAGACAAACACATCTATACAGCTACATGTGTATGAAATACAATTTGACTTCATAAAAGTCCAAACAGAGCTCGGTTTGGGGAGAATGGTGTATACTTTAGCCCAAGTGGTGTGGCCTTGATTGGGATTGTTCTTGACGTTCGTTGTGACCTCATAAAACTCTTCCAAGTGTTGATTTGAGCTCTCCTTCTACCTGCCTAAGAACTTGATGAGAGTGTGGTTCGGGCTTGATCTTGAAGTGGGTTAGGGTGTTCTGGAGATTGGGCTTTTGATGGGAAACTTCTCTGTTCGGTGTGAGGATGGTGAAGAGCAAGTCAATTTGAAGTTTGGTGGAGTGACAGAAAGTGTCCAGTTTTGAAGTGATTTTTTGTTGGAGAAATTGGCTTCAGGCAGTGATGGAGGTAGCCAGAAAATTATTGCTTGAGCTTAGGAATGTTGTCAGAATCTCTGGGAGTAATTTGGAAGTGTTACTCCTAAGTTTTGTGCACTCTCCCCATTTGGTCGTAAGGGGATGGTGGTTAAATAGCCATGCCATGGTGGCCACCAGGGTTGTCCAGTAGGTGCAAAGGGTTGTTGAGGTGGAGGGTTAAACGGTGTAAGTGTCCAATGGGAGTGAGACGGCTTGGATGGGTGGAATTGGGTTCAAACTCCATAGGGGGCTCTCTTAGTTTTGGGCATTCAAGCAACTAGGCCGACCGGACAGGCCAGGGCTGGTGGCTAGGTGGTTCAGGTGAGCATGGGGAGTTTAAATGTGAAGGTTTGGGTGGCTTGATGGGTGGTGGCAAAGATCTCCCTTGGTTTAGCCAAATATGGGAATAAATCCCCTAAATTAAGAGGCACTTGGTCCATGGCTCACTAGGCTGGGCTAGGTGGATCTAGCTTGGTTCCAAATGCTGGCTGTGGTGACCATTGTTTGGTTAGTTTGGGAGGGTTTTACCAAATTTGAGGTTTGGATTCAAAATTAGGCTTTTAGTTTAAACTTGGGTCTAGGTTGGGTATGGGCTAAGATTTAGGTCAATTTGACGTGGTGATTTTCATAAAGAATTTTAAAAAGGAATTGGGTGACTTTGAATTGATTGGGGTGTTCAATTTAGTGGGATGTTGAATTTGGGTCAATCTGGGGCAATTGGGGTAGACTTGGGTTTGGATTGGGCTAGGGCTTGGTTTTGGTCCAATTTTTTGTTCAAATTGGTCTAAGAGATTGTGTGAAGATTTTAGAATTCAAAATTGGGGGAATTGGGTTGACTATGGGATTCAATTTGATGGAATTTGAGTATATGGTCAAATTAGGCATTTTGAGTTTAGGCTTGGAATTTGGTAGTAAAATTGGGTTCAATTAGTCTTGGAATTGGTTTTGATTGAGAGTAGACATGATGAATTTTTATTTGGAAGTGAAATTGGTTGAGATTGAAGTCAACTTGGTAAAAATTTGGGGATAATTTGGGCATTTTGGGCCTTTAAGGGCAATTTGGGAATTTTAGTCAAAACCGATCAATTTGGTCAAATTGGGCTCAATGGAGTGGTTTGAATTGGTTTTGGGAACATTTGGAGTGTTTTTGGAGATTTTGGGAATTTTTGGGTAAGAAGGGCGTTTTAGTAATTTTGGATATTTTTTGGGCTATTTTGGGAATTTTAAGAATTTTAAGTGTTTTGGTGAATTTGAGTGGTATGAAGTGGTTTAAAATAATTTTTGGAGAGAATTTGATAGTTTCTGTAATTTGGGGAATTTTTGGAAAATTTGGGGTTTAAGGGTAATTTGGTAATTTGGTGAAGTTTGGGGTTAAAGGACCAAAGTTGGGGGTTTTTTGTGAAATTAGAATCAATTGAAAATGTTAATCATAAGGTCACCTTATTTAAGCCTTGGACCAAGGTAAATCCCATTTTGGATCCTCAAGGTGTTGGTCTTAGCCAAACCCTAGCCTAAGGCTAAGGGTTGGGGAACCACCCACAAGAGTTTCCAAAATAAGTAGGGAACCAGGATAACGGTGATTGGTTTAGGGTTTAGGTTGTGAGTGAGAGTATGGAGTTGTGTGTATCTGTGCAGTACTGACCGAAGCTACACCATCTGGGATTAACCTTAAGGCTTGACCATCTTGTGGGACTCTTTTTGAGCTCCCTCATATTTGACCCCAACCTACTAAGTGCTAGAGGTTAGTATCAAACATATGGAACTCCGAGAAGAGTAAAGAAGTGTTTGGAATTTCTAATGAGATAGGGTTCCATCACAACTCCTATAGGATAGTCAACATGAATGTTCTATAGCTAGATCATTGGCTCCTAAGGAAGCAAGATTAGACCTAAACAAAAGTGAAGTCAACATAACATAATGCTCATTTATTAAGAAACAACTGCAAATCAGTTGTTTTCCAAATGCACAAACCCAACAACTAGCCATCTTATCTAGATCAGTTGCTAATCAGCAGTTTATTAGGATAAGCTGCTTATCAGGATAAACTGCAGCTGACCCAAACAGACCCTTAATTTACTTCCAAATTTGCCCCTTAATTTTTTTTTTTTAATCTAGGACTAATATTCATAGGCTAGAAGAGCTCAATTACTTTGTGGAATATGAATATTGCAATTAGAAGATTGTAATCACAGAGGAAACTTTAAATTTCATGGGAGACATTGATGGTTATGCAAACTTAGTCATAATATGAGGCTCTAATACTCTTATGTCAAGGAATAGAATAAGAAATTGTCTCTGATTATCAATATTAGGTAAGGGAAATTTATTGTAAGAGGATTCACACGATCCGTTTCAAAGAAGTATATCTCTTAATCAGATAACCCAAAAAAATATAATTAAATTAACCTTTAACCGAATTACGAACATAGATAACCATAAAAAATTCATCATTTCAAGCGAGATCAAAGAATTAGTAAACTTTGAATTACTCTTTTTGAAAGTTAACTCATTTTTGTGTGATTGATGCACTGACTCATAATTCATATACCACTTGATCGACATATATACTTGTGTGATTGACACATACATTACTGCATAGTGGATCAAATACTTTAGCTGCTATAAGAAAATAACAACCTTGGTGATGACCTTTAAAATATTTGGGTATAAATTTCATTGTATTATTGAAAGAAGAAACATAAAGATGGGTTGTTACCCTTTCGCCATTAAAAATATCATATTTCAATTAAATATGCCACTAGTTACTCGTGGAGTTTATTTTTTCTAAGTAGACTTGGACATTACTCAATATTAGAATTGATGAAAGAAATTTTTCGAAGACAACATTGTCTTGTTCACTCAAGCAACTTAGGAGATCACAACTTCCATGCTCGACAGCATAAATTTTACTCGTATTTTAGATTTAAAGAATTCACAATTCTAATAATTTTTTTCCTAAAAAATCTCTAATAAAGATAACCAAATAGTTGAAAAAATCATCAAAATATTGAATATTATAATGAAATGAAAATGTACTTTTTAGCAAGCAATATTCATATACTAGATGAAAATTGTCATCATACTTTCAATCACCCTAGTAGCGACAATCAAAATAAAAATAATTAAAGGAATCAGATATATTAGTAACATGCCTAAAAGTGAAACACCATTAGAAAAAAAAATCATGAATTAGCTCTCCTACGCGATAATCCTCAAGGTTGATAAGGTCCTCATCTCTTTGAAATTATTAATCTCGAGCAACCACTATTCAAATTTGATAATGATGTTGATAATTTCTCTATCTGAATTTACAAGAAAGTGTATTTGATTTTTTAGCATTGTACTTCCATCTACTATAATACTTTGAATTATCAACAACTTATTAAAAGTATATATATAACAAATTAATTAATTAAATTATTGCATGTTGTAGCTAGTTATTAATATTTTGAATCATTAGGTTTTATATCATATGCTTGCATGGTGAATGAAATTAATGAGACTAAGTGCCCAAAAGAAATCCATAGATCTCTTAGTGAGTGGCATTGAGTACACCAACTTGCCAAACAAATTGCATATATGGTAGAAAGCTCAAGTTATGGTTGGCTTTAGTATGGCAAAAAATAAATTTACAAAGTCAAGAACAAAAAGTTTACTAATTGGTGGAAGGACCTCTGAGTCTAACAAAACTTTTTATTTTGAACATGTCATAAGCTGAGTCATCAGAGATGTTAGAAATAGCTACTTTTTTAGGCCTCCAATCTTTATAGTTCTCTACTATATGTATGCTCTAGATTTTATATAAAAATTTAGATCGAATTATGAGAGAGATAAATTTTTACCTAAAGATAAGGAGAAATTAGGTTTGAATTTGTGTGTAATTTTATTCAAGAAATTCTAGAAGTAAGAATACTTGTTAGAGCTATGATACAAAAGATTAAAGTGTTCTTTAACGAAGGACAAGAAAATCCAAATTCATGAAAGTAATTCCAAAGAGCTTTAGCTTTGGATTCTTGATTTAAAAATGTAAATGGGGAACCTCTAGCCCACCTTATTTTGAGAGGAAGCATGCACCCAAAATCAAACATATATTTTTTAGCTAGCTTCCTTATCATATAGAAATCAAGAACATAGATTTCCAACCTACTTGATGATGTTTTATGAAGATATAGTAATTAAAATTCCCACACAATCAAATTTCATATTGAAAATTTTATCAATTAAATCATGTCTATAAAAAAAAAATATTAGTACATAATTGGAAGACGGGGTGAATAGGAATAAGGAACAAGGAATAAAAATATTTAAATAATTGGAAGAAGACTGATTTTACATACCCAAGAATGATAATATGAGGAACACCATTTATTGTAGTTTTAAAAGAATAAACACTACTGTTGTGAGGGTAGATATTGACTCAGAGATATTAAAAATAGCTACTTTTGTAGGCCTCCAATCTTTATAGTTGTCTACTATATGTATGCTCTAGATTTTATATAAAAATTTATATCAAATTATGAGAGAGATAAATTTTTACCCAATGATAAGGAGAAATTTGGTTTGAATTTGTGTATAATTTTATTAAAGAAATTATAGAGGTAAGAATACTTGTTAGAGCTATGATACAAAGATTAAAGTGTTTTTTAACCAAGGACAAGAAAACCCTAATTCATGAAAGTAATTCCAAAGTGCTTTAGCTTTGGATTCTTGATTTAAAAATGTAAATGGGGAACCTCTAGCTTACCTTATTTTGAGAGGAAGCATACACCCAAGATCAAACACATATTTTTTAGCTAACTTCCTTATTGTATAGAAATCAAGAACATAAACTTCCAACCTAATTGATGATGTTTTACGAAGATATAGTGATCAAAATTCCACACAATCAAATTTCATATTGAAAATTTTATTAATTAAATCATGCCTATAAAATAAATACTAGTATATAATTGGAAGATGGGGCGAATAGGAATACGAAACAAGGAATAAAATTATTTAAATAATTGGAAGAAGACTGATTTTACATACCCAAGATTGATAATATGAGGAACACCATTTATTATAGTTTTAAAAGAATAAACACTACTATTGTGAGGGTAGACATTAAGGCTTATTATCGAGTAAAAACTATGTAAGCTAGAGTGAAGATAATATTAATCTATTAAATTAGTCATATAAAAAAAGATGATCATAATCATATAAAATATAGGAAAGCTTAAGTTTTACAGCTAAAGGTTCTATGAAGAAGCGAGTGAAAATAGATTATTATAAGGGAAGTGAAATGTCAATGATAAAGCAAAAACTTTATTGTGAAAGTATGAATCCCTCACGTTATTGTATTAGAAGAATGGAAATAAGACCCTTAGAATTCTCATTAACAATGATAGAATAATGAATAACAATTATAGATGCCTACATTCAAAAAATGAATTGTGAAGAAATGCATTCTCTTAGAACATGAAAAATTAAATCTTCGTAGACCTTCTAAAAGATTCTTGATATCTTACTCAGTGCGTACGAGCTATCTACTATGTTTTTAAATGAAATCTTTAAATAGCTCATTCACAAGGATAATGATATCGAATATTGACTTTTCATTGATGAAACCAACTTGAACAAGCTAAAAATATAAAGTGTAATGAGGCTTAGATAGTTAGCCAAAATCTTAGCCATGAAATTGTGGATGTTGTTTCACAAATATATAAGCCTAGTCATTTATTTAACTAGAATTTTTTATCCTAAGAATTAGGGCTATATCAATTGTTTTTACATATCTAAGAAGCCTTTTGTTGGGGAAAATTTCTAATCGCAATGTGAACTTGTTCCCGAATAATATTGTTTTTTTATAAATAAAGCTTTCAATAGTGCAACCATGTGGACCTAGCTTTCTTAATCTTATCATTAAAAAATAGAAAAACCAATAAAAGTAATGGATAATTGCTTTTGACAACGTTAGGATGGATAAGGTTCTTGAAGAGGTGTAGAGCTCTCTAATTTGTGACTGCCATCCCTAAATTATATGCCATCCTTAAATTTTTTTATTTATTTATTTATTTTGGTAGAGCCATCTAGTTTTAGCTTTTTAGTAAACCAAGATACTTACAGATAAGCATGGTTTTTTTTTTTTTTTTTTTTGGTCTTCTGGGTAGTGCCGTTTTTTTGCTATGGCAAAGGCAGACTACCAAGGCCTGATGGGGATATTCGAGCTCATAACAGAAATAAAATTGGATATATATATATATATATATATATATATATATATATATATATATATATATATATATATATATATATTTATTTTATTTTATTTTTTTTTTACAAGAACTATTGTAATGACATGAATTAGATCGGTCAGAGATTTATAGCTGTGCGTAGGTTCAACAGGTTATCAAGTAGCATCAATAATCAATCACCAAGGAGCTGCAGCTATAAGTGGGTAATCGTTAATCAATTAATCGTTACAAAATGATTATCCAAAAAAAGTTCCTATTGCAACCTTGATAGTCGGTTCGCCAATCTCATGTCCCGATAACGTCAAAATAAAATTAAATTAAAACGCAGTTTGGCCTGACCTTCAAACTTCAGTCACGACACTACGTCGCGGCTAAACAGGCCAAATCCAGTACCGGCTAGATAGAAGGCAGTGCTCTAAAATAAGAAGCTATCACAAACTTTCACATTGTGGAATCCTGTATAAAATTCTGATGACATATTTTTAAAGCAACGAAAGAACGGCGGAGGTAAACAGGCAAATTTTCACCCAACTAAGAATAAACCAACCATTAACTGCATCACAAGGTTTACCGTTACTTGTACTGAGACCATAAAGCTCCTCTCCACAGCGTGGGGATTAATCTATTTGAATAGATCCAAGGGTTAAAATATGGTTCACACAACGCTTTCCAGGTATGAAGAGAGGGAATGTAAGTGAGCCTCAAAGAGGAGAGACGCCAAGTGAATAAAGTTGAAAATAAAATGAAACATTTCAGGCTTCGAGCGAATCTTCTATTTCTGTAATGGTCAATAGCCATTGATGTGGCGTTGGGCTGAACCTGAGTAAATCTCCCTCGCATCTGTCAACCTGGAGAAGGGAATTTGTGTTGGTCCAGGTGGCATCCTCTGATTAGTGTAGCGATTATCAACACCAGAATCAGACATTGATTTTGAGAAAGCCTGAGCAAGTTCCAATGCTGAGGCCGCTCTCATAACCCTAGGACCTGGCGGTGTTTCAGGCTTGGGAGGCTGGATAGGCTTCCGCCATGTTTCATGCTCCTCCACTCTCTCTACTTGCTTTTTTTCCGTCTCCCTTATGTTTCTCCAGTTCTCATTTCTCCTTGAATTCCTCTGAGAATTGCCTTTCTCCTGGTAGGGTTGATTATCTTTCCTCTCGGCATTCCTCGGAGATGATTCCACCCCTTCGACATGTCGATTGAATGAAGATGCAGCAGGTTCCGGCTTTGATTCAATCTTCAAGACATCAGATTTAGCCCTAAATTTGAATTAACAGAAAGTCCATCGTGTAAGTATAGTTTTAAAGCAAATCCAAAATAACGCTTAACGAGAAAATAAGCTAATAAAGCTGCAATTACATGAGAAGTTATTAATAAAAAATTTAACAAAAAAAAAAAAAGGTTGCATCACACGCTTCAGTAATTAATTAGTACACGTTCATGGAATCAAACAAAACAGGCTGTTCATACGTATGGTTAAGAAATGTTGCATCCTTTTCCACTAAAATGTAATCATTAGATCAGCATCATAAATCCTCTATTAATCCCTACGGCCATACTCTCCAGCTCATGCTCTTTTTGCATCATATATAGGCTTATGGTCATTTTCCCTCTCGCTTATTCCTTTTCTAGCTCCCAACCATTCTCACAGTGTATACAACAAGTGCACCCCACTGCACAGCGCCAACCATTTGGATCCAAGAAAGCGCCAGTTATAGCATCATAAAAATGTTTTAACAAAAGATCCCTATATCACCATCATCAATATAACAATCGTCAACATAGACCTAATATCAATAATTGGGAGCCTGCATAATAAAAGATTTCGTTAAAATAGTGCAAATTAAGGGGGCAAAACCATCATCACCTTCCTCAATCATGTTATTCCTAAAGATTAGAAGGCAAACATGAGTAACCATAAAAAGGCTGAACCCCTTAAATGACTATGTACTTGATAGACAAGATCCTTTTATTAGAGATTTCTCGATACATGTCAAAATTCTTAATATAACCTCTAGTGTATACTCATTAGATTTTGTTTTTGTTGACTAAGCACACCAACAATACAAAGGATTTGATCAATATTACGAATCATCCTTCATTCATTATCATTAAGTGCTGCATTAGATGTTGATTCTAATTTTCAAAAGTCCCAACTTCTAATCATAACGTACAAGAGGATTTGATAAATATTACGAATCATCCTTCATTCATAATCATTAAGTGCTGCATCAGATGCTGATTCTAATTTTGAAAAGTCACAACTTCTAATCACGGCATCGTCCGGAACATCTTCCCTCCATTATATGCCATCAAACTACAGTCCATTTTTATTACCTTGTTACGATCTTTCATAGGTGCTTCTCCCACTCTATCCAATATAATCCCAATCTACTTTCTTTTTGCTAATTTTTCTATGTATCCAACCCTTATAATATATAATAAATTTAAAATAAAATTTTCAAAATTAAACTTTGGACCTCCATAGTACTTACATAGTACTCCATCTATATCTCATTTTTTGAATAAAAAATCCAGTTAGTACTGGAGCATGCCTTTAATAGATATTACTAAATCTTAGGCAATATTAACTAATAAATATCAATTTTAAGTATCTTAAGAGTTTTATAAAATTAATAGATATTACTAAATCTTCAGGCAATATTAACTAATAAATATCAATTTAAAGTACCTTAAGAGTTTTATAAAATTAATAGATAGTACTAAATCTTCAGACAATATTAACTAATAAATATCAATTTTAAGTACCTTAAGAGTTTTATACCATATACTAAGTTGCACTAATCCTGAGCCTTTCATATTTAAGAAAAAACATCTCAATACCATTAATTTCTTATTCACTTCAAAATCAATCACACAACTAAAAATGTCCTTGGCAAATAACAAACACCAAGCTATCTTTAAAATCTTTTTAAGCATCTCCAATTCAAATTTCTTTTATGCCCTTAACACGGATTTGATCCTTAAATTACTGTAATGGCAATAGAAATAATTTGTTTATTGCCTGTAATGTAATCAATCTGTTGTTAACCATATATAAAACTAAATTTACCGGTGAGATTGTACACCAATTTCAAGATTGTCAACAGCATCTACGGCCCGCTCCTTGAGAACCTACAATTGCATTTAACATCAGCAAAAAAGTATGATAAAAGAAACAGTAAATGAAGATATAAGGGGCTTACAAATTCCCTAGGACGAGCTCCACCAAATACTGTTTTCCTGCATTTACAAAACACATTATATATCTGTAAGTGGAAAAAAATTTCAAAATCGCATACATGGCGAAAAAGAATAAACCATGGTTTGTCTTACACATGTGATAAAATCAAGAAACTAGCAATTAAGAGATGAAAATAGTTCGCCAATAATAAAAAAGACAATGCTAGTCGTAGTAATAATAATAATGATGATGATGATGATCTTCTAAATTTGATGGTTTGCATGGGACTCAATATTTGCCTGTTCAATCTATACATAATTGATGACGGCCACAAGGAAGAATGCCAAAAGAAAAAAAATAATGCACTACTCTACAACCACAAGTAACTCCAAAAGTATTCCCAACTCAGCTAACGTTAAGATAAGTCTTCGAGAACCAATTTCACAATTTCTCTTCAGAATACAATAGCCTTTACACAAGAGTAAAAGACACCAAAAGTTTAGCCAAGCAAGGCAAATTCAATGGGGACTCATCTTTACAGTCATCGGAAACTCGAAGCAAGTAAATGATTAGCCCGTTTCCACTTAGTTTAAATTTTATTTTAATTTTATTTTGTATTTCTTTTTATTTCTTTAGGTACAAATGGACATGTCTATGATTATAGTTTTTATGAATGCCATGTCCTTACACCAAATTATCTACTTTGGCGCATAGTTTGGATGGCTAATGGCCATAAAATTCAACATGTTGTGCAACCTATCTGCTCTCAACCCAAAAAAGGGCCGTAACACATCAGGATTTCACTAACAAGTCAATTTGAACTCAATCGAAATATTTCCAAGTCCAGTTAATATGGGATTAAGGTACATGTGAGAGAATTCTTTAGTCATTTAAAGGAGAAATTTTGGATGTTTCTGTTTGGGATTATCCTTCCTCTCTTGAGTGGTGATGCTAATTATTGGAGTCCCCTCACCAACGTCCATGCCAAGTCTAGTACCCCTTGATCAGGCTTAACTATATCCCAAGTTGAACAAGTGGTTGTACAGGAGATCTATGCTTCCGACAATGATTATCACATCCAAGTTTTTTAAGTTTTACAGTTTTGGTTCCTATTCCAAGATTTTACAGCGAAATTGAGCTTTGCGTCCCCTGGAAGCGACGCGCTGTATGGCCTGAATACAGTGGAAAGTGTGCAAGGGCCGCTACACCGGCGCCCGGGTGTAGTGTCAAGTAAGCTAGGGTTCCCACATTACGGACGGATGCGGTTAAAGAAATTAGTCGCATGATACTTAGTATTAGGATAGGATCCCGGAATATAGGTACTCTCAATGGTAAACTAATGGAATTGGTTGATATTATGATCCATAGAAAGATAAATATCCTATGTATTCAAGAAACTAAATGGGTTGGAGAAAAGCTAAGGAGATTGATAACTTAGTGTTTTAAATTATGGTATTCTGTAAGAGTCGTACTTAGAAATGGTGTAGGTGTAATTATAGATAAGAGTTTGAAAGATAATGTTATCAAAATTAATAGAGTTGGAGATAGAATTATAAAGACTTGAGATTATTATTGATACTAAGATTTTTAATATTATAAGTCTTTATGCTTCCTCAAGTTGGTTTAGATATAGAATCTAAAGATAAATTCGGAATGATCTGAAGACTTAATACACTCGATACCCTCGAAGAAAAAATTTTTATCGGAGGAGATTTAAGTGGACATATCGGTAGAGTGGTAGAAGATTTCGAATTATTCATGGTAATTACTGATTATGGAGCGATTAATGGTTAAGCGTAGAGTCATTTTAGATTTTGCTTTAGCAGTATGATATGATTATTACTAATACTTTATTCAAGAAAGAGATGAAGCATCTTATTACTTATAAGAATGGATCTAATAAAACACAAATCGATTATTTTCTTATGAGAAGAAGAGATCGTCGAGATTAGTAAGGATTGTAAGGTTATTCCAAGTGAAGCAATTAAGTATCTAACATCGATTATTAGCTTCTAGATTTTAAGATGAAGAGTTATAAAATAAAGAATACTAGTGATTCAACATCGTAGAATAAGATGGAAGCACCTAAAAGACACAAATAAAATTATTTTTATGAAGTAAAATTCAAGATTTAAATATTTGATATGTTCATGAAGACGCGAATGTTATGTGGGAAATATTAACTAATACTATTAAACAAGCTAGCTAAAGATGATTTCGAGAATCAAAAGAAAAAGTTTATAAATAAAAATAATTGGTAGTGGAATAATAATGTACGAAAAGATAAAATATAAGAAGTTGTCTTATAAAAATTGGTTTAAATGTAAAAGTCGTAGAGAACTGGAAAAATATAAAACGACTGCATGGAGTGTAAAAGAATAATCGTGACGCTAAAAATTCGCTTTTAGTGATCTTTATAACATGTTAGATACTAAGGAAGGTGAAAAATATACGTATAAACTAACCAAATAAAGAGAAAAGAAATGTAAAGATTTAACTCAAGTAAAATGTATTAAAGATGAAAATCGAAAAGTGTTTTTCTTGAAAAAGATATTCCACATAGAGTGGGTGAGTTATTTTGATAAACTTTTTAATGATGATGTTGAAAGTACGATTGACCTTAGTGATCTTAATATCGTTAATAATAATAAAACTTTTCATTTTTACCGTCGCATTAAGTAAAAAGAAGTTGATGAGGCTTTAAAGAAACCAAGGGAAAGTCACGTAGGACTACGATGATATCCCAATCGAAGTGTGGAAATGTTTAGGTGATTTGGGGGTTTTTCGACTTACTAAACTTTTTAATATTATTTTAAAAACTAAAAGGATGCCCGAGGAGTGGAGAAAGAGCATTTTGGTCCCCATTTTTAAGAATAAAGGAGATGCACAAGAGTGTGCAAATTATAGTAGGAATTAAATTGATGTGTCATACTTTAAAATTATGGGAGAGGGTAATTGAACATAGAGTTAAGACGTATTACGAAGATTTCTCATAATCAATTTGGATTTATGCGGGCATGTGTCTACCATGGAAGCTATATATTTATTGAGAGGTTTGATGGAGAAGTACAGAGATAATAAGGAGGATCTACATTTAATTTTTATTGATTTAGAAAAAGCTTACGATAAGGTTCCTAGAGATGTTCTTTGGAGAGTCCTTGAGAAGAAAGGTGTTGATATGACTTATATTCAAGTCATTAAAGATATGTATGCTAGTAGTCGTTACATGTGTTCGAATCGAAGGAGGATTGACCAAGTATTTTACTATTTCGTTGGTTTACATCAAGGATCTGCTTTAAGCCCATATCTTTTGCTTTATTTATGGATGGTCTTACTCGGGCATTTACAAGAGGATGTACCTTGGTGTATGCTTTTTGTCGATGATATCCTCCTCGTGGATAAGACAAGAGAAAAAGTCCGAGAAAAACTTGAATTATGGAGGTCTACATTGGAGTCTAAAGGTCTTCGTTTGAGTAGAACTAAAATTGAATACATGGAATGTAATTTTAGTAATAGTAGGTCAGTGACGACAGTGTAACTTTGGGTGATCAAATTATTAAAAGGTGTGAATGATTTAGATATCTCGGGTCCATTGTTCAAAGCGATGGTGATATAGATGGGGATGTTAATAGTAGAATTCGGGTTGGTTGGTTGAAGTGGAGGAATGCGTCCGGCCTATTGTGTGATAGAAAAGTACCGCTTAGATCGAAAGAAAAATTTTATAAGATGGTGGTGAGACCTTCAATGCTCTATGGTGCCGAATGTCGGCCTTTAAAAGAGAAGCATAATGTTAAGTTAAGTGTTGCCGAGATGAGAATGATTAGGTGGATGAGTGGCTTTACACTTAGAGACAAAATGCGAAATGAATATATCCGTAAAAGGGTTGGAGTTGCACCAGTGACGGATAAAATTAGAGAGAGTCGCCTTAGATGGTTTGGTCACATTAGACGTCGACCACTCGATGATCCGATTAGGAGAGTAGATGTTTTAAATACAACTTATGTTAAGAAAGGCGAGTGCAGTACCTAGGAAAACTTGGGCTTATTGCATAAAAAATGATCTTAATTTATTAGAATTAAACGAAAATTTGACACTAAATAGGACGCAATGGAGAAAAAGGATTCATGTAGCCGATCCCACTTAGTGGGATTAAGGCTTTGTTGTTGTTGTTGTTGTTGTTGTTGAGCAACCCTATGGGCCATACGAAAAAACCTGTACATGGTTAATGCATTTAATGACTTTAACTTTTACTAAATTAAAATTTCATATTTTCCATTTTAGTCTTGTGAGTACCTAATTGATATATGATTCCTTTGAATGAGGTACTGGTGCGATAGACAACATCCATAGGAAGATATCTCCCTATACCAACACAATACTTAAATTTTCATCAACTTGGTGATCTCTTCCTTTAAAATACCTTTTTTTCAATATTTGTTATTGGTTTGCAAGAGTCTTGATTTTTTGTCTAATTTTCTACAAGTAGAATTCTAAGTACTATTAAAAAAAAAATCAATTACTAGCTTACTTTCCATGATTCAATCTAGTTACAAGTTCATGTACATAAAGCATACACCTAAAACAATGCATTTTTGTATATTTACTAGTATTTTTTTCATAAATTATAATTGCGTGAGATCTACATCCATGCATCATCCTAAGTGCATTAGGAAACATAAACCATAAAGCATATGTTACGAGAGTGCCTAGCCTAAGGGAAAATTTGCTTTTGTACGCCTAAGGGTAATTTATTCTTTTATTATTATTATTGTTGGGTATAAATAGGTCTACTATGTCTAGAGTTAGGTTTATGCATGAAATTGAGTTGTGAGCTTGAATTATAGGAATTGGGAGAGATCGCCTACCTCTTCAATCGTAGATGCTTAACTTTATTTTCTTGTTGAGTTGTTTGCTTTATTGAAGACATATTGTGCTTACCCTAATTTTTGGTAAAAAGCGTGATTTTGAGTTTAGAACATATCAAATTGGTATGAGCGCCATTGATTTCTGGAAACCAAGGACAGACGGGATGTTCAGGTCTTTATCAACCATGGATTGTAGTTTAGGGATCACATAAAGTCGCCCTTTTGAGCCACAAATTGATCGCGTCTTACCTAGACACAAAATGTCGTTTCTGCGTCGTCTACCCCAATATAGTCGCGATCAGTACGACCTAGTAAGCAGCGTACAATGATTTGAAACTTCCCTATTCTTCTCCCCTGATATAGTCGCGATCGGAGATATCCGGAAAGGTAGCGCAGCGTACAGTGACTCGAAAGTCCCATTCTTCTCCTCAAATGGCATCTATGCGATCCCGTCGCGATCAAAGCTAGCGAGGCAAGCAGCGGCAGGGGAGTGGCGTACAGAGACCCTAATCTTTGGTTTTCCTCAAGTCATCGCGACGCTAAGCCTGACGACGGGATCGCGACTACAATGACACGATTCGAGCTATCGGGCTTGCTCTGATTTGTGTTTTATTTCACAGAACATGATTTATGCTAGTAATTTTAACTTACAAACAGTCTTCCAAGCATGAAATAACTATATCTTAGCTTACTTGTGCTGAAGCTATTCAAATCGACGATGGGCATATGTTCTCGTGATACAACACCGTGAATCACTCGACAGGATTTTAGGGTGCTGGTGTTTTCGTGCTTTTTGATCAAAATTTTTTCTTGGGGTGATGGAAACAAAAAATTGATGATTTAGAAAAAAAATGGAGACAAAGATGAGCCAAATAAAATTTGGGATGGAGTAAAGGTTCACATCAATTTGGTATGGAAGAAAAATTCACCGTCATAAAGGAGAGGTTCTCTTTTATGGAACCGACTGGAGGATCAATTCGAGAGAATGGAAAAAATTTGAGAGATGCTAAAGAGACTCATTGAGATGCAATCCAAGAACCCGCCGACAGCTCAATTTACAAACCCTAATTAAATGTTGACTACAGAATCCGTGGCAAGATTGAAAGGAAAAGAGATCGAAATTGATGAACACGAGATAAATATCCACTATCACAAACCTCCTCTCAGTGCTCCGATTAGAGGTGGATTAGAGATTTCTGCTGGAGGCGGTTGGGCCGAAATATGGAGAAGGGATTATGTCAGAGGTATGGAGGAGCACGAAGAAAGGAGACAAGCAAAGAACGAATATAGCTACAATCAAACGAAGGAGTTTTATCCTCAATATATGGGGGGAAACAACAGAAGAAGAGTTTGGGTGGAGATGTTAAGTTAGGAAGTTAAAGATGTCGATCTTCGAGGGGAAAGACCCACATGAGTGGATGTATCAGGCCGAGCGATACTTCACAGTGAATGGGCTAGATTGGGAGAAGAAACTCATGGCGGCAAGACTGTGTTTGGAGAGAAAAGCCTTAGCCTGATTTCAGTGGAGGGAGGCTAGATATCCGATTCGTTCGTGGGATGAATTTAGGGATTGTTTGTTGAAACATTTTCGAGCCGTTCGAAAAGGAGACCTACTACACTAGCAATTCTATGCCTTGTCTCAGGAGGATACAGTCATGGAATATAGGGAGAGATTTGAACTATTACAAGGACGACTATGGGGGATTCTGAAGCAGGACTGGATGGCATTCATAAAGAGCTTAATGCACACCATACAGGTAGCAATCCAACTACTAAGGCCGCAGGGATTGAAGAAGATGATGAAGCTAGCCCAAATGGTGGAAGACAAGAACCAGATAAAGAAAGCCAACAAGAGCAACACGGATGGAGCGTCATATGGAACTGCTGCAACCACAACAAAGCCAAAAGTTCAGACATTGAAAGTCCAGAGGAAGGCTGCACGGGATACGACGACTGGGAGCAACACTCGAGCGCCTTACAGAGACATTCTACGAGCCAAGGGGTCGTTTTCGGTGTGGTGAGAAGTTTAACCTGGGACACAGGCGCAAGGATCGAAGGTTACAAGTTCTCATACTGCAAGATGAGGAAGCAGAGAATGAATAAATTGAGACAACTGTGGGGGAGGAATACTCACATTTTCTCCGACCTTGAGGACAAGGTGACTTTTGAGAGGTGGAAGGGAGAGTTCTTACTAGAGTGCCTAGCCTAAGGGCAATTTAGTCTTTTATTATTACTATTGTTGGATATGTATAGGCTTGTTATGTCAAGGGTTAGGTTAATACATGAGATTAAGTTGTAAGTCTTAAGTTTAGATTTTGGGAGAGATTTCTTACCCTCGAATTATAGGGAATTGGGAGAGATCAACTATCACTCAAATTGCAGGTGCTTTTCTTTGTTTTATTGTTGAGTTGTTTGATTTATTGAAGAAGTATTATGTTTGCCCTAATTTTTCTAAAAAAGCGTGTCAATTTCGAAGTCAGATTGTATCGCCGTATTGTGTCAATAAAAAGCCTTAAACCATTATTTGTACACAATCCCCTCATATAATCCCTACCCATTGCTCAAAGCAGCCCTAATAATCTTAATAATCAAATGTAGAGAGCGCTAACTATGATAACATGAATAGAAGTCAGTATGTGAGGTCCAAAATCCAAGAAATGAAGGTGAACCGCAAATCAAGAAGACCAATCACCCATAATTTATAAAGGATGCTACAATTCATCCAAATGCAACAAAGGCGATAAGAAGCCAAGAGTTTCAAGGCAAGAGTTGATGGTGAAAATGAGTTGGAGATGGTGAGGGCCTTAAAAGCACAATTTAACCAAATCATCATCAGCTTTATAATAGCTATTGGGTTTAAAATATAAAGCACCAATTTTTATTGTTCATATTAAGAGTCGTTTGAGGTGTTAAATATATAATTCATAAGTTAATAGAAAATTGAATAACATAATAAATCAATTCTAATTCTTACTTTTAATGGTGTAATGATTTCTAGTTTTAAACCTATTTCACCCAAAATCAAAGTGACATCTAAATTTACAATTGGAAAGTTAAAAAATGTTATGATACTTTCCTTTGATTTCTATATTGCCTCACGACCTACTAATCTTAATCTCCTTAGATATGTCCTTACCCACTCTCAACTTAGGAGAAAATCCAAGGCTAATGACTTGAAGTTGAACAAGGACTTAGCATAAAGGAGTTGCAAACACATGCATGCTGATTTGCCAAAAATGGGTCACATGATAGACATAATATCGTAAACCCTTCATATAATTATCCCTTCAAGTTTCCCAGCATCTATAAATTAGTTTATGATGCAGATTCATCTTGTTCACCAGATTCCTATCTAATATGATTTTTTAATGTGTCCATTTAATTTTTGCACAAGTTTTTATATTTTAATTTTACAAATAGTGCATATTCCATTTTTTTTAATATATTTTTAAGTAATATTTAGTATGCAGTAAGTATCTTGTATCTAAAGGTTACCCTCTTTTTCTTCTTTTTCGACAAATGTGGTTAGAGCTATTGACAGATATTATTGGCTTGCTTAGCTAGCTGCTTTGACTGGTGGGACAGAAAGAAGAATCTTTCTTCAAGGAACTTCTTTTTGGCTGAACTTCACTTCTGACGGTCAACCTCGAGATTTTGACTCACCTAAGTTCAACTTCTAAACTGGGCTGAGAAAGTGATTCGAATTCTGTCAACGGCGGGATGCAACACGAACACGATAGAAGAGTTCGCTCTGCAGCGTCAGATCCTCGAATCTACCATGGCCACCATCTTTTGCCTATTTTCGTTTTCTTCCCTGCCCCGGAAAGTGGATCAAAGAAAGGTAGCTTGCTCTCAAGCCAAGTGCTTGCTTACGCTTTCTGTAGTGGTCGGCCTTCCTACCTTCATACCTCCTTGGTCGAAGAGCCAACACTAAAACTACATAGAATAAAAGTATGATTTTTTTAGTCAAAGGTTGATCTCTCTTCTAAACATTCCGTATGTATCTTCTAGCCTATTTAATTATATAAGAGCCAACCCATCAACAATCATCAGTCACAGCTTCCTCTTATGCAATTGATTCAGTCATCATTTGCCCCACACTCATTTGCACTCATCTATTTCCATGATTTGTGCCACTAAGCACAACATTGCCCACTCTAATTCTACTGGAGCGTGCTCCTGTTAATCGAGTAGTGTGCTCACAATCTCAAAATGTTGCTTGATCCCATCCAGTTTCAGTGCTTGAAGATCTGTTCCAGCCAATCATTACTCATTGCCTCTCTCACTCTCCATGCACTCACATTATTGCAATAATGATCTAGCCATAAAGCCGTATACATCGTCTATTGAATCGTTCATGTGCACGTCCGCTTTCATACTCCCTAATTCAAAATGAGTGTTTATTTCTATCTACATGCCAATAGTTGCTACCATCCTCCACATCTCCAACTCTTCAAGGTAGACAAATCATAGCTTCGATCTTCATTGTCCCTTTGAAGATATGGAAAGTCTCTGGTCTACAAAAGCTCTTAGATTATAAGCAATGTCATCAAGTATGGACAAAATAGAAGCGTCTAAAATCACAAGATCTCCATGCCACTAAAAGTATTTAAATATCTGCTAAAAATTTAAAATTTAAGGATGAGCTCAATGACATCTATGATAAGCTTAGGATATCCATTTGATTTATAAAAGCTTCTAGTACTTCTTGATAAAGATCAAAAGTGGATCAATCTTCATCTGCATCTCATTTTAGTGAAATAACATGAATAATTGCATCAAACACTCCATGCTATGGCAGTCTAATGAATGGGACATTTGGCATGATTGTTGGAGCATACAGGAATTTGAATTAGATGCCAAGGTATTCATTTTATAACAAAATTTAAATAATTGAGACAACTCCATGGTCCAATATAATGTTTTGATGATGAATCTTGAATGTGGATTTTGGACATATTGCATCATTTTCAAAGCAATGAGATAATGTCTTCTCCTCAAAAGAGAACATCATGACAGCTTTTACTAAAAAAGAAAATTTTTCAATAAGATTACTGTCAATGCCTCTTGAATTAACTCAAATATGATGAAAAGAATATTATGTCTACAACAAACAAAGCTTGGAAAGAATGCACTTGCTAACAGTGCCTTGAAACTAAATCCTTATATGGTTGAGTTTTTCAATGGCATTTGAACTCCTGTAATTATTAATAAAAAAATATGTTAGTTTATGCCAAGAGAGAGTTGGTACTTCAATACAAAGTAAAATGAATACTTCCAAAGAAACTTGGGCAGATGACAAGAAGCTAATTGGTCTTTAAGAAGAGATGCCTCGACGATTTGCAAAACAAAAGCAAAAAATTGTTTGTTAATGCTAACAAATCTTCCAAATCAATAATAAGCAACAGTTCTTTTTATATGGTGGTGTGGATTTTATGAATTCAAAACAAAACACAAAATTTTCTAGCCAAGTGATGAGAAAGTACATGTTAGGTCTCGTGTTAAAATACTTGATGATAAAATTGATTAGTGCCATGATGAAATAAAAAGTGGCTGTCACAACATAAACCCATTTTGTTGACTACGTATAAATTTAAGATGAGATTTCTTGTAAAGAATTTGAAGCTTTTGGATGAAAAGACGAGGAAAATAACATAAAGACGCCAAGGAAAGTTCTACGCCATTATATGTCAGAAAGGTTAACAATAGAAATGTTATTGAAAGATGACAACCAATAAAATGCTTGTTATCAAGATAAATTTTGATGTTAAATTATCACTAAAGTTCATAGTTATGCTCCAAAGTGGGATTAGAAGGTAGTTTGAAAAGATCAACCGAAATGACAGTTGAAAGATCAAATCGTTCAGGTAAATATGATAAGCAGAAGAAAGCTTGTTATTAAGATAATTATTAATGTTAAATTATAAACAAAGTTAGTAGTTATGTGATAGGAAAGAGAAACTTTCATATAGATTAAGCCAGAAAATATTTTACTTCACCAACACAAAAACAACTCAACGTAAATACATAAATAATAAACACATATAATTCGAGAGGCAGATGATCTCTCCCAAATCCTAACCCTAAGATTCAAGACAACAATCACACATTCCCCAACCCTAAACATACTAGGCTTATTTATACCCCACATTAACAAATGACTAAATTAGCATTTTAGCTTGCGTCTAACATAAATCTTCAAAGTATTTTGGTGGGCTTGGTGTCGACTCAATGGAGCACTGTTGACCTCATTTTTAATGAGGTCAAGGCAATTCCTCCTTAGTATAGGACTTTTCTATTGACTATCCTAAAAGACTAGTAATGGAACCCACCCCATTTAGAACTTCAAACCACCTCTTAGTTCTTTTGGGAGGCCTCACATAGATGGTTTCAAGCTATCCTCATTTGATTGAGTGGCTAGGGCTACAAGCCATCATCATTTGGTTGAGTGGCTAGGAGCACAAGCTATCACTATTGGGTTGAGTGGTTAAGACCAACGTGTGGAGGCCCAAAGAGAACTCCCATAGAATCAAAAGGCCTTAGGGAAACCCTTTATGATTTGCACATTCATAACACCCCATAAATCTATCCTGCAACTTGCATACATTACGAACACCACAATTCATACATTCGCTCTACATAAACACCGCAATTTGCATATTTACACACATAAATAGCATAATTCGGGTCACTTGCACCTGTAAAAGCTTCACAATTAATCAAAATTTCAATCATTTTCAAAACAATCGATCACGAACTAAATTTTAAGAAAACTGAATATGACGCATTTTTGACCCGATCGTCGATGAAATGGACTGCACGAGTGCATCCGGAACGTTGGCTCTGGCTCTGCGGGCTGAAATCCTCGCCAGCAAGCAACAAGTTCAATCGATTCTCTCTTTTTCTCTGATTTGATTCCTAGAATCTTAAGCCTTGATACCAATTTGGAACGATTCCTCGTCAAAATCAAAACATCTTTCCACAGAAAATTAGAGCAAACACAAATTTTATTTCAATAATCCCAACAACTCACACAAATACAAAAGATAAGCACCTAAAATTCGAGAGGTAGTCGATCTCTCCTAATTCCTATAATTCGAGATGTAAGAATCTCTCACAAACCCTCGACCTAAGACTCACAACTCAATCTAATGCATCCCTTAACCCTAACAATAACAAAACTATTTAGACCCAACAATAATAATAATAAATGACTAAATACCCTTACGCATACAAAAGACAAAATTGCCCTTAGATTAAGCGCCTCGTAACATATTACCAACTTAAAAAGGAATATTATTGCCTATGAAAATAATCGAATTTATAAATTTTTGTAATGATTATGAAGATATAATGTTTAGAAAGGATATCACAAAACATAGTTCTAAATTCTAACCAATATGACATTTATAAAAATATGAGAAAAATAAGAGCAACGAATATATATATATATATATATATATATATATATATATATATATATATATATATACACACACATTTGAGACTAAAGGGTGTAGATATTAACAATTATTGATCTTACTATAAGATAAAGTGATACTTTATGTGATTGGTTTTAAGCATCTTGGATCTATTTGATAGAAAGATAGGGAGAAATAAATAACTTCAAAAAAATAAGATTGGGTCTTTAACATGAAAAGGTGTTTTTGTGAAGTACTATATGATCAGAAGATATAAGGTAAGGAAGACTTGAATTGAAATTCGTAAATGTACATTTATGTCCAGTATATTATATGGATCTGAATGTCTATAGTAAAGAAGTCTTGGATAGCTAAATTGAAAAAGATAAATTTAAAGAATTATTACAATAAAGGAGGTTAGAGTGACATCAACTGAATTTAAGGTACTTGATAATAGACCTAGTTGGTTTTGGCGTATATGTAACAAAAAGTAGAGAATGAGCTCACTATATAGGTAATAAAATTGGCGTCGGATGACAAGAAAGAAGATAATATTGGTTGAAGGTGCTCAAAATGTTTTCTATGTGAAAGAGAGACAGTGACAGAGAGAACAAAAATCAATGATGTAATGTGAAGAGCATTCACGGTGCATCATTTGGAAGATCAAAACCATATGTTCTTCTATAAATATAAACTTGTGCGTGTACATAAAATTTAATTAAATTATTTATGACAAAATACAAAAAAATATTGTATTAAACTATCAGGCCATTCTTGAGTACTAATTTTAAGGCACATGATTCCTAAATTGATTCAATCATGAAGATGGACGTTAAATTCATTCATCTGAATTTCGGAACATTTAAAATTAAAATAAACGGGAGAAAAAAAATGTAGAAAACAAGGTTTCCAGTTGAGTGGGTAATAGCTTAACATGATAAATGTATAAAATAAAATAATACTTTATTATTAACAAAAGGGACTGCTATTTGAATGTCCATAATAGTAATGAATTTTCAAGTGAATACAATAACAAAAGACGAATCAATAAAGTTGGGCTCAACTACAAAAACAATGAAATATTGATCATACGGTAATAAGAAAAAATCACATCAACATCAACATACTTGCAACAACACAATCCGTCAAAAAAATAATAATAAATAAATCCTCTCCAAACCAATTTTATTAAACCTTATTTAATTTTTTAAAAACGACCTGTAGCATTCATCTTTGTCTTTCATTTCACATTTCCGAATGGCATACTTACAAACAAATTTTAGTTAAGGAACAAAGAAAATCCTAAA
Source organism: Papilionanthe hookeriana x Papilionanthe teres (assembly GCA_022702705.1). Taxonomy (NCBI): domain Eukaryota; kingdom Viridiplantae; phylum Streptophyta; class Magnoliopsida; order Asparagales; family Orchidaceae; genus Papilionanthe; species Papilionanthe hookeriana x Papilionanthe teres. The sequence goes on along the minus strand of CM040439.1, from coordinate 49,258,037 downwards.
TTTTGAAAGCATCATGATCAAATGATCAATAGCATTGAAGCAATCAGCATCGCCATTTAAATTTATTAATGTAATCCATCCAATTATCCAGTTACACATTTCAAATATGAGTAGCATCAACATCAGCAACTGCTCTAACAAATGAACACAAATTAGAAACATGCCTACAAAACTGCATGAAATATTTAGCGACTTCTATAACAAACGAACGCCAATAATAGAAAACCTAAAGTTATAACTGCATTTTATATTTTCATAACTACGATCTTGAGTTCTAAATATCTCAACAATGCCATCCACGGCAATCCTCCCAAAATGCCCTTCACGAACAATAGAATAAGGTGCTCTCAAAGAAAAAGGATCACAATGTTTTCAACCACCAATTGCTCAAATAACCAAATAAATAAATAAATAAAAAGCATAACGCCCTTTTACCCTAAATCAGGCACTATTTTATAATCCCGGAGAGAAAAAACTACCAAACTATGCTTTCATCACTATTTTTAGTGAGCAAATAGAATTTTGCTTCTAGCATGTGTTCTCCATTCTCTCTTCATCTTATTCCTTTAGCCTCTACAATATATATTTATATTTATAATATCACCATCAGTCGTCATATAACCCTTCCACATGAAAGAATTGAATAGCATGTGCCAAATAATAAGTCCCTAGCCTATCTTCACTACCAAAAAATCCATTCCTTAGGGCTGGATGTGTTGGTTGAATAAGAAGTCTATTGTAGCGTCTAAAAACAAAGAAAAAAACTGTTATGAAACTGGTTGGCAATCGTGAACAGCAATAAAGCCAATTTAGACTATTCCAAATGGATGTATGGCCGAATCATAGCTCTATTTAATTCCAATTTCTAAATATGTTTCCTCTTTTATTCAAAAATAACCTCCAAAAAAATTATAAGACAACTGCTAACATCTATATCCCATTTTCATCAAAAAAAATTAAGAGACAATTTGGCTTGCTAAAAAAGTAATACAATGTAAAAGTAATGTATTATAATTGAAATACTTTGGGGTTGTTTGGTTCAATGCAAAGTAAATGTAGGACTTCATATTTTATTGTTTGGTTCAAAATAAAATGAAAACAATGTAAAATATGAAGTCGACAAAGAGTACGGGGCAAAAGCTGAAAAGCAAACTAGGTGGCAGCAGAGGCAGTGGGCGGCGACGAACGGGCAACAATAATAGGTGGACGGCAGTTGCGGGCCATAGACGGCGGCAATAGCTGTGAACACATCAAAAGGAGGCAACGAACAACGATAAAAGGAGGCACAAACAATAACAAAAGGAGGCGACAAACAACGACAGTGGAGGCGGTCGTGGATTCCAATAGCGATCGGAGAGAGGCAGTAGCAGGTGATAAGAGCTGCGGGCAACGATGGCAGTCAGATGGCCTGCAAGAGGCAGGTGGTAGGTAGCGTCGGTAGCAAGGTAGTAGGCAGCGTCGGTGCAATTAAGGTAGTAGGCCACGTCGGTGATAGGAGGGTGCTAGGCAACAACGGAGGCTGGAGGGTGGCGATTGTAGGCAGGCAACGATGGTCTGCAATACTTTGCATAAAACTGTGTACTTGAAATTAGCTCAAATCAAACAAATTCTAAATACATTGAAAAAGCACCAAGGAATGAACTTCAAATGCATTGATACTTTACACGAAATTTGGAATTCTTCTGACCAAACATCTAGACTTTCAAAACTCCTGTAAAAGGAATGCACTGCACTCCTTCGGCAGCTGACCAAAAAATCTCCAAGCCAATAATTGACGTTAAAAACCATATATGTTTATATAAAGTTAAGATCTATTGGATGTCAATCTTTTTTTTTTTTTTAAGCTGATATCTAATTTGAAGGAATATACTACGTTCCCAAATTTTGATAAAATTGTGATCTGACAAGATGTGAAAGGGTACCAAGACCAACCAAGCAAGAAAGAAAATTCAATCAAGGGAATACCATAATAGACAATATTATACCTATTCATCAGTTCCAAAAATTAATAACAGTTGTAACCTAAACAAGAATAATCTCTGACCTCTCCTTCTCAGAAATTTCATCATGCTGTTCGATCGGCTGTGTGCGGGGTTTCAGATTCAATTTTGGGCGCTCAGCTGACCGGCTCACAGCATCAGCTCCAACTGATTCTGACTTTATCTTACCCACAGTTCTACGCATTTCTTGAGGTTCTTCCGTGTGCATCAAACTAGTTGCATGTAGATATCCCTGCAAGATAAGTCTCTTCATAATCAAATATAAACATTAATCAGATTGCAAAGCAGGTTTATAATATCCATGGCTCAATCCCCTTCAAAGTTGGAATAACCACATGTAAGCAATCACATCAAATTAATTGAAAATTGCCAATTTGATGGATTGTGTTGATAACTGATTTTCTTAGGAATCTAGAACAAAGCTCAAACTGGTATCCACTTATACAAGATAAAACAAAAGAAACCACTACCTGCTTGTCCTCTAATAACTTAATATCAGAGGGTTCCAATGGCTTTGTCCTTGGAAGCAACTTCAGCTTTGGCCTCTCCAAAGCATCATCCAGATTATGCTGATGCTGTGATGCAGCTATTTTAAACTCATGAGACACTGGATGAGACAAATCAGACTGAAATTCATAACTATTTACATCCTTAATTTCACGATGGGGAGAGGATATCACCCTCGTCTGCTGCAGAAAACCATCAGAATGAAGACCTCCTAATTTCCCCTCCTTTGCTCCAGAATATGAGGAAATCCTTACCAAATTCCCTTCCTCGTTATTCCAAATCGGAAGTCTGTCCACAGTACATCGATCCAAGTTCTCCACATTCTGGAATCTGATCATCTCCCCGTCTGTAGGCTTCGATTGCCACCTTCCCGACGAAACCTTCTCGATCGCACTAGCCTGTGCAAATCTAGATGCAGCCGCAGGTCCAGACAATGTTACAGAAGGACGGGCCTGCGGTGGCTCGGAGATCACGGCTCCTTTAACTAGCGCTTCCTTCCTAGCCGCCCATACATTCCCAGCAGAAGAAGTTGATACCCCTGCAGATGGGGAGAGATGGTGTGCCACAACTGGACTGGAAACTGGTCGCTTGGAATCCGATAGTGCGACAGTCTGAGATACAGCGACTGGTTGAGTGCGAGTAGATTCCGCTGCAACAACTGATGGGCGTCGAGGAGCGGGGGAGGAATCAAAGGGCTTGCGCTCATCCTCGTCAAAGTGGCGACCAATGAATGATGGAGAAGATAGGAAATCTGGACCTCCCTCGCCAAGGACACGGGGAAGCCCGCCGGATGAACCAGGGCGTGGGCGATGGTGGTCGGCGCGTGCCCCAGTAGCAGCACCGGCTGTGTTAGGGGCGGCAATCCAGGTGCTGGGGCGATCTTGAGGCCTCGATGAGCTGCACCAGATCAAGACGGGGCGGAAAACATTAGGGTTTCGTAAACGGAAGGGCAAGCGTTGATAAGACTTACATGCCCGGGGCGGAAGGAAGTAAGAGCTCGGAGGGGATTGAACCGCCATGGAAATCCTTAAGCGTCATAGTCATGGATCCGGCGGAAAATTTCTTCTTGGACATCTCTCTTGTTGTTGTGCTCGATGTCCGCGAAGCGGCGAAGGAGAAGAGTCGGTTGATCGATGACCGGCGGAGCTGTGAGGTTCTTCTTCTCGGCTCGGCAATCGATTTGACAAATACGAAGAAAACCCCCCGGATATCAGAAGAATTATGGAATTGAGCGCCACCGATGCTGATTATTCATATTCATATTTACAAATTAAAAAAGTGGTTGATTTGTAAATAATAAATCGGTTCTTGTGCATGGAATTGCGCCTATTGAAAAATCTAAAACGATCAAATTCATTGAACTTTTATCAATCATAAGCTAAGTTAAATGAAATCAAACTTATTAAAATAAATAAACAAAAGTAAATCTAATTAAATTGTTTAGTTTACTTCAGAATTTGTTTGTACTTTATTTGGAGTTTTGAAAAAAAAAATTGGGATTAAGAAAGAAAATACTCAAAAGGGACATGAAATAGAAACAACAAAAATAAGCTTACCTAAATAGAATGCTTTAGCCAGTTCAATTCTATCAAAAGGGATCAGAAATCAAAATATTAAAAGTTATGAGTATGAAATTTATATCAAAATTATTAACTTACCAACCACTCAAACATTACATTAACATTTTAAGGTTATATTTAAGGTTTGTGTGGTTAAAATGTTAAAAATTTAATGTTTTAGGTGGTTAATATATAAAATTCCTAAAAAATAACTTAGCTAAATAAAATGCTTTAGATGGGTCAATTATATATTTTAGATTGAAAAACAGAATTCTGTGATTGAATTGATTTAACTCAATCTAAATTATCTTCTGGTCTACTTAATTTTGTTAGAATTGTAATTTTTTTCTTTCTTAGGGGTCGTTTGTTTGAGTGACAGTGGTTTACTGTAATTATATAATTACAGGGGTTTGAGTTTAGCATTAAAATCTTCGAATACAATATTAAGTTCTAATGAATTTGAAGTTTATATCATATTCATTGTGAAAGAATTTAGAGCCCGTTTGGGTGGCTTATTTGTGCGGTGGGAGTTTGTAGGATGCAGCTCGATGCATTTGTTTCGCGTAGAGAAATGGCGGCAAAATACTGCGGGACGCATTTTTTTCCAAAGCCTTCGTTATTTCCTACCGCGGCAAAACTCCAGCTTTTCACTCCAGTTTATTACGCTACAGTCCTCGTCCCCTCGTCTTGATCTCCTCTCCCGAACAGCTTTGCCCCATTTATTTCCTGCTATCGCCTTGGTCCAGCCGCTCACCCCGTTTTTCTCTCCCGAGCTCCTTCTCTCGCTCCGATCCTTACCTTCATTCGCCCGATTCTACGCTTCTCACCCAAAATTTCTGCAAACTGTCCGACTTCGGTTTGGCGAGCGACGACAGCAGACGACAAGGTGGTTCTTCCTCGACAGTCGACTGGTCTACTTCCAATCGCAATCCAATCCCTAGTCGCGATACCAGTGGCGATCCATTCCCTTCCCAGTCGCGATCCCATCCTAGTGGCGATCCAAGCAGATAAGAGGGGAACCGCAGTACCTTTGGCAGTCGCGATCGAAGCTCTCCTTCAGTTGTCTCTTCGCTAACACCTTCCTCATCCACGGTAAGCATTCTTGCTTTCTCACTTCGCATTTTTAGTGCTTGCGGTGTTTTTTTTTTTTTTTTTTTTTGTCGTTGTATCTGTGCCGATTTTTTTATTTTTTAGGTGGTGATTATTTTGTTGTATCTGTTTAGTTCTTCTAATTAATACTGTTTTTTTTTGTATAATAAATCCATTCTTTTTAGTTATTCTTTGAATTAGATATATAGATCTCACCACCATCATATAAAATTTTCGTTTATCACACGATTGATTAATAAAAATTAAACCATGCTTTAAACCATCTGCTAGAAAAAATTTATTTAAGATAATAGAATTCTTAAGATTGCTGCAGTTTTACGCTTGTGGTTCTCATTCCTGTTGAGCTTCTTGCAGTAAGAAAAAGTGGCTTCCATCCAAATTCAGAATTCTTATTATGTGACTTATCTTCCTTTGTTTCTACATTAGTCCAAGATCTTCTATAAAAATCTTCTACAGATCAATCTATAAAGAAGAACAAAACAAACTATGATGTCTAGAATGCTCAACTTTAAGAGGTATTTGTGTGACATTAGATTATTACAAACTATATGTGACACATATAATTTCTAATACATACTTGCCTTTGAAATCTTAATATATAAACATAGCATCTATACTTTAAAAGCAAACTACGACTGTTAATTCCTAAGTGTTTATATGCCCAACACTTTAAATTCTGGAGTATTTACATATCTAACATCTGAATTTAAATGTAAAGCTATAAGATCTTTTAATTCATTAAATTATGGTTTATTTAGATCTCTAGTATTGAAAATTTGCTAAATAATTTCAGATTTTTGTAATTTGAAAGTATTTACATGTATAATATTTCTTTATATCAAATATGTGCTTTCAAATAGTTTAATACTCATATATTCATGCGTATAATATGTTGTTCTATTAAGGTATATATGTATAGATTGTTTGGTTTTAATAAATTGTTTTACATATTTTGATTAAATTTAAACATAAACTTGCTGGATTATGTTTATTAACTTTTGTATTTATATACTTAATGTCTAACTTATAGCCTTAACTAAAATCCAATGTGTTTACCATAATAAAACTTAAATTTATATATATAATTTTGATAATCTATTTACCATAATAAAACTTAAATTTGTATATATAGTTTTGATAATCTATGTAAAATTTCAAATACTTATATATATAACACTTGTATTTAAAAATTGAAGTTATAAAGCCTTTTAATTTCTAAGTATTCACTTATCTAATACTTAAATCTACCATATATCCTATAACATTTAATATATTAATGCAATTAACACTTAAATTTACATGTAAGTGTATAGAATTGCTGAAATTAAACATATTTATCATCTAATATTCAAATATAATTGTATATGTGCAATTTTATTCAGATTTTGAATATATTAACACTTGCATAAAACTTAAATTCATTATAGATGTGCATATTTTCTTACTCCTTGATATATTTGCATAGATAATGTTTAAATTGAGATATATACATGTGTTGAATTTCTTGGTTTTCTCGTGTATATGCTTGCATCACAGATTAATTCTATATATATGTACCTGTCTTAGCACTTGAAGCAGCTTAAATGTAATTCCTTTAACTTAAAAAATTCATAATTTGGTGTAAAAAAATGTTAAAAATAAAATAAAAATACCCAATTGCTCAGTAAACAAAGGAGAATAATGCGAATGGAAAATTAAAATTATTTAACTTATATTTTTTTTAAATGAATTAAATACCCTAAAACTTATTTAAATCATAAATTGATAAATACATATCATCATGGCATGAGATTTGGATGGCTTGTTTGCTCTTTGGATAGGTGTGTTCCCTGATTTTTCTAGAGTCAGAGAACACCTCTATCACACAAAACCTAATTTTTAACTTAATCACCTCTATTTTAATTAAAAAACTATAATAATCAAAACATTAATGATCACTGAAAATTTTATTAAGAAATTCATACCTATTTTTGATGAAATTGCACTTTAAAGAAAGATATTTTCTTTATTTTGTTGCAGGAATGTAGAATTTAGGTGATAAAAGCAAAAATCAAAAAAATGAGCGGATTTGGAGCAAAAAGGAAGAAAATAATGCAATTTGTGCTGAGTCGCCGACGGCGAGATCGAGCCCGCCGACGGCGAGGGTACGAGGAAGAAATTCTGAAGGATTTATAACTGTCTCGCTGACAGCGAGAACAAGCCCGCCGACAGCGAGACCAAGCCCGCCGACAGCGAGATAGCGCGGTTCGAAGACCTTCTAGAAGCCTCGCCGACAGGGAGGTAGTTCGTCGCCGACGGCGAGGTAGTTCAAATGGCGCAGATACATTGAACCTTGACACTTTTTGAAGGGATGCTTACACACCTCTTGGTCCTTTGCTCACCTCTATATATAGAAGCCGAAATTCAGTGTTATAAGTGTGTGTGTTATAAGTGTGTGTGTTATAAGTGTGTGTTACAAGTGTGTGTGTTATAAGTGTGTGTTATTTTGTGTTATGTGTGCAGTTTTGAGTCTTTAAGTGTCAATTTTAGTCTTTAGAGTCTTAAATAGTGAGTTAGTGAGTTTTTAGCGAGTCTTCATTGTACTGAAAGGAAGAGTCGAAGAAGGCTGAGGAGTACGCTGGGATAAATCGAGATAAGTATTTATATTTATTATTTATACATTTAAATGAAATCCATGGTTAGTTTAGTTCCCATGCATTCTGAGTAGTTAATTTAGTCTTTCTCCTTCTTTATGAAATTAAGTGACTAAATGAACTAAAAATAGAAGTACTTTTAAATATTAATAAATTGTGATAATTTTTACTTAAAACTTAATTTACTTTCAAACTGGCCTTTTAATTTGTTAAAATGTGTTGATTATCAACTATAGTAAAAATTACATCTGATATTCGGGGAATTCAAAAGCCTTGGAAGGAGGGTGCAAATAAATAGAGAAATAATATCACTGGACGTAGAATAGAGCATTTTAGTGTGACAGACTAAAATATTCAATTCGGTCCTATTGTTTGAAGTCGAAGTGTAGATGTTAGCCCTCGGGCGAGGGAACGTGGGAGCTCGAAGTGGCGGTCGGTATCCTCCCGACTTAGCCGCGATTCGGTAATCAAACATAGGATTAGTCGATATTCTTTACACTCAGACTAAAGGGTAAAGAATAGGAATGCTCTTATTTGTCACAATACCTTAAAATTATCTATTTAAATTCATCAATCACTTAAATTTCTAAACAAGGGGAAAGATACTTTTTCTGAATAGTTAATACTTATTTAAGCAATTAGTTTAATTTCCTGCACTTTCAATACGTATTAATTTTCTACTTAATTAAGTTATCTAATTAAAATACTTAGTTTACTTTATTGCGCTTAAATTTAGAATTCCAAATTTTCGTATACTATTTTAAAATTATTATTATTATTATTTTAAAATTAGTTGTTATTTAATTTTCTATTTCCTCGTGGGATCGATAACGAGGACTCCACTAGAGCCTCGTATTACTTGATACGATACGTATACTTGCGTAGCATCCACAACATAAACAATTACAATTCTATACATATAATATAGCGGGGTCGAGTTTTTGGCGTCGTTGCAATTAAATTAAAAATATAATAATATAAAATTGTGGGTCAAGTTTTGGCGCCGTTGCTGGGAAAGTAAGAAAAATTTACTTAGAGTAACGGACTATTTTAAAATAATCATAATAAATAAATTAATATCTATTCTAAAATTGTCGCGCAAATTTGGAAACGAAAATTTAATACCTTACGATTCTGAATTAGAGCGTACAATTAAAAGAATTATAAAACAAAAGAAACAAATTATAAATTTAACACAAATGGCGAATATTCCTGAAATTCAAAATATGAACCAACAAAGACCATTAAGAGATTATGCCAACCCTACATCAGATAAAATTCATTTAACTATTCAAAACCCTGATGTAACCGCTAATTCATTTGAACTTAAACCCGCAATTATCCAAATGGTACAAAACAATCAATTTAGTGGTTCACCTACCGAAGATCCTAACTTACATCTTGCTAGTTTTCTAGAACTTTGTGCTACTTTTAAATATCAAGGAGTATCCGACGATCGCTATAAGACTTAGACTTTTTCCTTTTTCATTAAGGGATAAGGCTAAAATGTGGTTGAATTTGTTAGCACCTGGATCTATTAAAACTTGGGGAGAATTATCCCAAAAATTTCTATCCAAATATTTTTCACCATCTAAAACTGCTAAGTTTAGAAATGATATAACTTCTTTTTGTCAGTTAGATGAAGAATCAATATATGAAGCTTAGGAGAGATTTAAGGAACTTCTTAGGAAATGCCCACATCATGCGCTACCAGATTGGCTGATTATTCAAACCTTTTATAATGGATTAGTAGGATCTTTAAGATCAATCATCGATGTTGCTGCTGGAGGTTCATTAATGTCTAAACCATTTGATGAAGCTTATGCACTAATCGAAGAAATGACAACAAATAATTTCCAATGGCCTGCTGATAGAGTAAATCCGAAAAAGATAGCCAGCATTTATGAAAACGATGCAATATCTATGTTAGCTTCTCAAATTGCTGCTATATCTAAGAAATTAGATCATTTTGGAATGAACTACTCTCCTACTTTAGAAGAAAACTCATCCGGACAAATCATAGAATCTCAATCTAATTATGAAACTTTAAATGTTATTAATAATAGAACTAATAACCCTTACTCAAACTATTATAATCTCGGTTGGAAAACTCATCCAAATTTTAATTGGAATAACACATCTAATCAACAATGGATGAATCAACCTAATCAAGCAAATCCAAACTATAAACCTAATTACCCACTCGGATTTAATAACAATAACCCTCAATTCAAAGATAAGAAATTATCTATGGATGAATTAATTTTGAATATGGGTCATCAACTACAAAATCAAGGAAATCAACTACAAATTCAAGGAAATCAATTACAAATTCAAGGAACATCTATTAAAAATATCGAAACTCAACTTGGACATATTACTATCTGCGCTAAATAATAGAATACCTGGAACTTTTCCTAGTAATGTGGAAATAAATCCTAAAGATCAAGGAAAAGAACAAATTAAAGCAATACAACTAAGGAGTGGAAAATAATTAGAACCTCAAATTCAAAAGAACTTGAAAGCCAAAAAGAGGAAGTGGAAATTGAAAAGGAAACACTTCAACAAGATTCAAACTTAGAACATCCTTTAATACTTATGAAAATTTCTGTTGAAAAACCTCCACCACCATTTCCTCAACGACTAGCCCAACATAAAAAAGATAAACAATTTGTTAAATTCCTTCAAATATTAAAGAAATTAACAATCAATATACCTTTTGTCGAAGCTTTAGATCAGATGCCAAATTATGTAAAATTTATGAAAGATATTCTAAATAAGAAAAGAAAATTCAACTGATAATGAAACGAGTCGCACTTAGTGAAGAGTGTAGTGCTTATTATTCGAAGAAGCTTCCTGAAAAATTGAATGATCCTGGTAGTTTCACTATACCGTGCGCTATAGGAGAAAAATTTTATGGAAAAGCTTTGTGTGACTTAGGAGCAAGCATCAATCTAATGCCTCTATCGATTTTTAAGAGATTAGGATTAGGAAAAATTACACCTACTTCAGTAACCCTTCAATTAGGCTGATCGTTCGGTTATCTATCCTAAGGGAGTTATTGAAGATGTGTTAGTAAAAGTGGATAAATTTATCTTCCCAAGTAGATTTTATTATTTTAGATATGGAGGAAGATAAAGAAATTCCTATCATTTTAGGAAGACCATTTTTAGCTACCTGGAAAAGCTATGATTGATGTTCAGAAAGGAGAATTAACTATGAGAGTAAATGATTAAAAAGTTACATTTAATATTGCAAAATCAATGAAATATCCTGCGCTAGAAAAAGATGATGAATGTTTTCGGATGGAAATACTTGAACATTTACAACAAGGACATTTTAAGGAATATTACGAAGATAAATTAGAAAAAGAAAACACTGAATTAATTGAAGATAATAATGAAGAACTAGATTATATTCGGGAAAGATTTGAATTTTTGGATAATACTGAAAACACCGACAAGAATATAGTTCCATCAATTATTAAACCTCCCGAACTTGAGCTAAAAATATTACCCGATCATTCGAAATATGCTTATTTAGGTAATTCTTCAACTTTACCAGTTATTATTTCATCCGCATTAAACGAATCTCAAGAACAAAAACTTTTAGAAACTTTAAAAAAATATAAGAAAACTTTTGGTTGGACTTTTAGCAGATATTAAAGGAATTAGTCCTTCAATCCGTATGCATAGAATTATTTTAGATGATGAACATAAACCTAAAGCGGATCCCCAAAGGAGATTAAACCCGATAATGAAATAAGTAGTTAAGAAAGAAATTTTAAAATGGTTAGATAATGGTATTATATATCCTATTTCCGACGATGCTCGGGTAAGCCCAATTCATCGTGTTCCTAAGAAGGGAGGAGTGACCGTCATCGCCAATGAAAATAACGATCTTATTCCTATAAGACAAGTTATCGGTTGGCGTATATGTATTGATTATAGGAAATTAAATACCGCCACCAGGAAAGATCACTTCCCTTTACCATTTCTAGACCAGATGTTAGATAGATTAGACGGACATAAGTATTTTTGTTTTCTAGATGGATACACCGGTTATCATCAAATACAAATTGCTCCTGAGGATCAAGAGAAAACTACATTTACTAATCCTTATGGAACTTTCGCTTTTCGAAGAATGCCTTTTGGATTATGTAATGCACCGAGAACATTCCGGAGATGTATGATGTCTATATTTAGTAAGTTAATTGACAATGGAATAGAAGTATTTATGGATGATTTCTCTGTATTTGGAACATAATTTGACACATGGTTAACTCATCTTGAAAAAGTATTAGAAATATGTGAGAAAACAAATTTAGTTTTAAATTGGGAGAAATGTCAATTTATGGTTGCGGGCGGCATTGTATTAGGGCATAAAATTTCAGAAAAAGGCATGGAAGTGGACCCTGCAAAAATTCAAGTCATAGTTAAATTACCACCTCCAACTACGGTAAAAGGGGTAAGAAGTTTTCTTGGACATGCTTCGGATTCTACAGTACGCTATATAAAAGATTTTTCAAAAATTACTAAACCTCTATGCCAACTTCTCGAAAAGAACAAGAAATTTGAATTTACAATCGAATGCTCGAATGCTTTTGAACTCTTAAAAGAAAAATTAATTACAAGACTCTATAATAGTTTCACCTAACTGGGAGAAACCATTTGAGCTTATGTGTGATGCTAGTGATTATCTTGTAGGAGCGGTTCTTAGGCAAAGATATGAAAAGATTTTTAAAGTTATATACTATGCTAGTAAAACTCTAAATGATGCTCGAAATAAATTATACGATTACTGTAGAAGAGAATTATTAGCGGTAGTATATGGTTTTAATAAATTTAGACCTTATCCGATTGGAACAAAATGTATCGTGCATACCGATCATTCTCGCTATCAAATATTTAATGTAAAAGAAAGATTCCAAACCAAGATTAATTAGATGGATGTTATTAATGCAAGAATTCGATTTTGAGATCGTTAATAAGAAAGGAACTGATAATCAAATTGCGGATCATTTATCATGATTAGAAAATCATGAATTATCCGATATTGAAAATGAAATTATAGACGCTTTTCCCGATGAACAACTATATAATATCAATGAGTGGAAAATACCATGGTATGCTTGATATAGTAAACTATATAGTTAGTAATATTTTACCACCTATGCTAACTTTGCAAAAATAGAAAAAATTCATCCATGATACGAAAACCTATTTTTGGGATGAACCATATTTATATAAGCAATGTAAGGATTTAATTATTAGAAGATGTGTACCTTATGAAGAAACTGAACCAATTATTCAAAAATGTCATGATTCCGATTTTGGAGGACATTTTGGGGCTGATAAAACTCGCTTATAAGATTCTACGATACTGGATTTTATCGGCTCTACTCTATTTAGAGATGTATACGGATATATTAAAACTTGCGATAAATGTCAAAGAGTAGGAAATATATCTAGAAAAAAATGAAATGCCTCTGAATTTTATATTAGAAGTTGAAATTTTTGATGTTTGGGGATTAGATTTTATGGGACCTTTTATTTCTTCGTTTGGAAACTCATATATATTAGTAGCTGATGATTATGTTTCCAAATGGATTGAGGCACAAGCTTTACCTAGGTGTGATGCTAAGAGTGTTTCAAAATTTTTGATGAAAAATATTTTTACTAGATTTGGAATGCCGAGAGTGATTATCACTGACGGAGGAACTAATTTTAGAAATAAATACATTCACAAACTAGTAGAAAAATACAATATTACTCATAAGATATCCACAGCTTATCATCAACAGACTAGCGGATTAGCTGAAGTATCTAATCGTGAGATTAAACGTATTTTAGAAAAATCTGTAAACCCAAATAGGTTAGATTGGTCTATTAGATTAGACAACTGCATTATGGGCTTATAGGATCTGCTTATAAAACTCCGATTGGAATGACTCCTTACAAGCTTATATATGGAAAAACATGCCACTTACCGATTGAATTAGAACATAAAGCATATTGGGCGATTAAAGAATTTAATTATAATATGAAGGAAGCTGGTGAGAAAAGATTGCTGCAATTAAATGAATTGGAAGAATTAAGAAATGAATCATATGATAATGATAGGATTTATAAAGAAAAGATGAAATTATGGCATGATCGGAAGATTAATCAGAGAAATTTTGAACCAGGACAGGAAGTTTTGCTATATAATACTAAATTGAAATTATTTCCTGGAAAATTAAAGTCTTGATGGTTAGGACCTTTCACCATAACTCAAATATTTTCATACGGAACTATAGAAATCGAAGATCCAAAAACTGGACATAAATTTAAAGTTAATGGACACAGATTAAAACCATATTTTGAAGGTATAAGACCTAACTATAAAGAGGTTTTAATGCTTAGTCGACTCGATTAATAATTGAAATTAGGTCGGGCCGACGACGTTAAACCAAGCGTTTTATGGGAGGCAACCCATATTAGTTATCTATTTTTATTGTATCTTAATAGTTAGTCTATATTATTGAAACTTTACTACTCAATTATTATTAAGAATCATCACATATTCGAACCATTAGGTATCTTAATAGTGTGTGTGTGTTATAAGTGTGTGTGTTATAAGTGTGTGTTATAAGTGTGTGTGTTATAAGTGTGTGTGTTATAAGTGTGTGTTATAAGTGTGTGTTATAAGTGTGCGTTATTTTGTGTTATGTGTGCAGTTTTGAGTCTTTAAGTGTCAATTTTAGTCTTTAGAGTCTTAATTAGTGAGTTAGTGAGTTTTTAGCGAGTCTTGCTGTACTGAAAGGAAGAGTCAAAGGAACTGCGAGGAGTGTGCTTGGGGATAAATCGAGATAAGTATTTATATTTATTATTTTTACCTTTAAATGAAATCCATGCTTAGTTTAGTTCCCATGCATTCTGAGTAGTTAATTTAGTCTTTCTCCCTCTTTATGAAATTAAGTGACTAAATGAACTAAAAATAGAAGTACTTTTAAATATTAATAAATTGTGATAATTTTTACTTAAAACTTAATTTACTTTCAAACTGGCCTTTTGATTTGTTAAAATGTGTTGATTATCAACTATAGTAAAAATTACATCCGATATTCGGGAATTCAAAAGCCTTGGAAGGAGGGTGCAAATAAATAGAGAAATAATATCACCTGGACGTAGAATAGAGCATTTTAGTGTGACAGACTAAAATATTCAATTCGGTCCTATTGTTTGAGAGTCGAAGTGTAGATGTTAGCCCTCGGGCGAGGGGAACGTGGGAGCTCCGAAGTGGCGGTCGGTATCCTCCCGCCTAGCCGCAGATTCGATAATCAAACATAGGATTAGTCAATATTCTTTACACCTGGACCAAAGGGTAAAAAATAGGAATGCTCCTATTTGTCACAATACCTTAAAATTATCTATTTAAATTCATCAATCACTTAAATTTCTAAACAATGGGAAAGATACTTTTTCTGAATAGTTAAGACTTATTTAAGCAATTAGTTTAATTTCCTGCACTTTCAATACGTATTAATTTTCTACTTAATTAAGTTACCTAATTAAAATACTTAGTTTACTTTATTGCACTTAAATTTAGACTTCCAAATTTTCATATACTATTTTAAAATTATTATTATTATTATTTTAAAATTAGTTGTTATTTAATTTTCTATTTCCACGTGGGATCGATAACCGGGACTCCACTAGAGCCCCGTATTACATGATACGATACGTATACTTGTGTAAGCATCCACAACATAAACAATTACAATTCTATACATATAATATAGCGGGGTCAAGTTTTTGGCGCCGTTGCAATTAAATTAAAAATATCATAATATAAAATTGTGGGTCAATTAATAAAAAAGAAATAAAAATTACTTTGGTAGGTTCACCATGATTAGGGGACCCTATGAAAAATATAAATGGGATTTAAATAATTTAAAATGGCACCAATTATAAATATAACATTAAAACCCTTAAAAATTAAATAATTAAAATATAAATAGAAAAATCATAAAATTAAACCCACACTGTACACAATAATCACATTAACTCACTGTAAAAATTTGAAAACTATTTGACTTAAATTGATCACTAAATTTGATTTTCTAAGAAAAATGCCTTTTTTGCATTAAAATAATTATAATAATTAAAATATAATTTCAAGAATTTTAAAAATGGTTTTGGGAATTTCTTGTGATCAAGGGCACCCAAGAAAAATAAAATCAAGCCATAAGTAAAAACTTCATTTCTAACATATTTTCCTAATTTTTAAATAATTTCAAATAATTAAAAATCATAAAAATCACAAAAATAGAAAACTGAACTAAAATGTTATAAATTATTTTCTGATCGCTTTAGAGCAATTAGAATATTTTTCCTAATTTTCTAAAAATGGTTATGAATTTTTAAAGGCTAAAAATGAATTTTCCTTAATTTTGTATTAAAATAATTGCAATAAATATAATAAAATCACAAAAATATGAAATTTATTTTTTAAGGTTCCTTGAGCTCAGGAAGATTTATCAAAATATAAAACCTAATTTTCAACTTAAATAAAATTTTATATTTAACTAATACTCAAAATAAAATAATAATTATAATAATTAAAACAAAATTTAAAAAATCATGAAAATTGGTCTGCGTGATCCACTAACCTAGGTGAACCTCCATTGATTTTTCTAAATACATATGATATACTTTTATTAAGTTAATGCATTAACTTGAAAAATACCTATTTTTGCATTAAAAACAATTCTAAAAATAAAATTAAAATATGAAAATTGCATTTTTCTCCTCTAATATTTTAATTGACAATGGGAGGGGTAACACAAAAATTTCAAAGTGATTTGAGTTAAATTTAAAGAATTATGAAGTGATAAGGCCTTAAAGGGAAAATGGTAATTATGGAATTTAAGCCCTAATTAATATTTAGGTTAAATCAAAAAGGAAAATGGGTAATTTTTTATCATATTAAACTGTTTTGGATGCTTGCAACATAATGAGTTAAGAAATATAAACCAACTTGTCCTATTTTTCACAATAAGGGTGAGATGTAATTTTATAAATTATTGAGGTTTGAAGGTTAGCTTGATAAGATAACACCAAAAAAGTGGGCTTAAGCTAGGAAGATAATAACTTACTTATTTGAATCTCTCCTAATTGGTGATTTGATGATTAAGTATAATCCTTTAATGAGAATTGAATCATATTTAATTTGTCATTATGTTTATTGCAAACCTACCCTGAAGATTAGATTTCAAGGGCTTAGTAGTGAGTTAGGCTTAATCTATGGTTAATTAATGAGGTTTAGAAAAGAAAAAATGATTAATTACAAACACTTCGAAAACACTGCTAGCTCAATTTCAATTAAAGGAGTAAAGTTTTTTAATTGCTCAACTTGCCCTTAAGGGCTTTCACCCACACAATCCTTAAATAAAACATCAAATGAACCCCCTCATGGGATAATTAGAATATCAAGGTTCATCGAGCAATAGGTTAAAACATATCTATTAAACCTTAAATTTAATGACAGATGAATGGTTTAGCAACATAATAAGTTTAGAAGAACTTGTGACGTTCCAAAGGATCTTAAAAGAGGTATAAGGTCTGTGCCCCACATCCCTTTATAGTTTTTTTGGATATCTTGGAGGACAACTGAACCCATTATGCCTTGATCAAGAAAATAATCCTCAAAATCCAAATGAATAGGACCCACCAAGTTATGACTAGGAGCCGGTAGGATCACCCCGAATCTTCCTACTTTCTTTTTCTACAAATTATCTAAATTCTCTTGAAAACTATATATACATATTGCAAAAGCTAAAATTTTAATGGATGCATGAGAAGATCACAGGTACGCATTTACATTTCTGCATTGCCATTTCATTTCATTGTACTTTACTGTATTTTCTTACCTGCATTTATTTACTTACCTGCAAAACTCAAATCAAATTTGCTTTCTAAACATAACAAAAACTGAAATTTACACACAAAAATAGAGCTCATGACAAAACAAAACTTCTTTTCAAAATTAAACAACATATTCAAAACAAAAACAAAAATAAACTAAATTTAAACACCCTCTTTGGACGATCAGGAATCCCTCAGTAGAGGCAAGCTACGATTATTAACGAGATTTCTCGGGTCCGGATGAATTTAACTATTCATTTAGACAAAGTGAATCTAAAGAAAATAGTGGTGTCGAAATGAGTGAACTGTGGGATCCTAACCTGTATTGCTTAATCAACTTAAATTACTCCCATAAGACATTTAAACAACAATCAATTCCACCCATAAGTCATTTAAATAACAATCACAACAACATAAACTGACACATACACCTTAAACCTCTTAAACCTTACACTTCTAAACTTAAAACCCTCAGCAACAAGTTGCATGGAGCATGCACCGCGGGCAGCATGACGAGGACATGCAGAAGAACATCTTCGAGAGAGCAAACAAGCCTACAACAACAAAATGGGTCTACAACAGCACATTATTCCTGATTTACCTTAAAATTAACCATTTTTATGGATAAATTATTCTTAAATTTTTAAGGATATTATGCTTTAATGAAAGGTATTTTTATGTTTTTGGTTGCAGGTATAAGAAGATGAATTTAAGGATGAAAAGAAGCAAAAAGGATCAAAATTAGGGCTTTAAGAAGAAAATTTGACAAATTAAGTTTGACGCCTAGGAGCTAGAACTGGCGCTTAGGTGCCAGAGATGGTTAGAGATGTTAATTTTTGAATTTTGGAGGATCTAAGGTATTATAGAAGACCCCAGATGATATTGCATGTTTCAAATGATTTATACAATGAATCTAGACACATTTTAATGAAGAGATGTTTCCCTCAAAGAAAAAAGCGTGTAAATGAAACATTTGAGCTGGCTCATAGGCGCCAGAACTAGTGCCTAGGCGCGACAGTTACATTCTAGAATATTCAACAAATTTGGACAATTTTAAAGAGATGTCTGAAGCAACCCTTTGGTCATTTTTGAAGCTCTATAAATAGGAATTAATTCTATAGAGTCATTTTAGAGTCATTCTTAATTAAAACTTAGTTTCTTTCACTTTAAGTTTAAGTTTGTAAGAGTTTAGTGAGTGTTTGTGATTCACTGAAGTTTAAAGTTCTGTAAAGAGTGTGAAAGAATTGGAGAAGTTAGAGAACTTCAAAGGATTGATTTGGTGAACATTCCAGATAAATATTTGTAACTTAACTCTTAAATTGTGTGCTTTGGTTTTAATGATTATAAATACGTTATGTTGTATTAATTCAATTCTTTTTTAGTAGTTTTCTTCTTTTTCTCCTTACAAATATAATGTAATTAAATCGAGAGGTTTGGATTTTTTTGCTTAAGAACTTTTTCTTTTTCTTATCTAAAAATTGTGATGATATTTTAGCTAAACTTCTTATACTTTACAACTTGGCCAATTGTACTGTTAATTGTGGAGAAAACTTATAGACCTGACCGTGGGCTAAGATTTCTTAACTTGTAAGTATTACATTTCACTTTAGAAGATCAGTACTTATCATTTGAAGGGAAGTGCAAATAGATAGGGAGATAAAATTTGAAGAGCGTAAAATTGAATGTTTTAGAGTGACAGGCTAAATTCTAACAATTTGGTTTAATTTGAGGAAAACGGGTCACTGGTAGGTCCTATAGAGAGGGCATAGTGGGTAATCTAGAAGTGAGAGCTGATGCACCAAAAATATATATGCTTTTTACTATATGATTTTACTCATTTTTAGCGATATTACACTTTAAAAGGAAGGTATTTTATATGTTTTTTTGTTTTAGGTACAAAAATGGTGATTGGAGCAAAAATAAGCAAAAATGGTGCAATCCGGAGCAAAAATGAGTAAAGATGCAAATTTTGGCCTGACACCTTTCGATAAGTCTTTCTATGCTTAATATGTTTTGCACTTATTGCATATTTTTGAATGAGATTAAAATTTAAATAAAGGTTGTTTTTATGTTTATATTGTAGGGCTATCTGTTAGGAACGCAACGCAACTGAAACGGGACAAATCGGAGCTGAAACGGAGCAAAACAGAGCAAAATGGTGGAGCTGCGTAGAATGGGCGCCCCAAACTGGCGCCGGAGGCGCCAGAAACCCGAGAGCACCAAAAATAAGGCGCCGACAACTCCCTATTCAATGCCGGCGGTGCCCGAGATGGCCTGGATGCAATATTTGGCGGTTTTTGGCCAAATACATCGAATCTGGACACTTTTTTGAGGATTTCTTCATGCACCTCTTGGAAAATTCGTCCATACTCTATTTTAAACCAAAATTGAAGCCAAAAAGGAGTAGATAAGGAAAACTTGAAGAATGCTTAGAGATCTTAGAATATGAGTAGAAATGTTGGTTTCTACCCTTTTGAAGAGATTGGAGAGGGGATTTTGTGAGAATTTGTAAGGAAATGTTCTAGTATTACATGGATCCGTGGGAGACTTTGTGGGAGAGATTTTCATTTTTCTTTCAAGGGGAAAAAGCTAAGTATTATGTTATTCATTATCTTATAATTTTGTAAACACTTATTTTGTGGATTGGCTTTGAAATGAAGTTTTTCGTTGTGTTTTATTCATGCTTTGCGAAGTCTTTCTCTTACTCTTTCTTCTTATTTGGAAATAGTGGCATAAGAAGATTATGTCATTGCTTTCATTCTACTTTTCTTTTGCAATGAGTAGGATTCATTTTTAGGATATTGGGTTGCTTGCTAAAAGTTATTTTAGTTATAAATGTGATGGTTTTACTTGTGCTTCGATTACATTACAAAAAGGGCCCGTTGTAATGATAAAATTCGTTGTAATTGCATTGTCTCGAAAAGACGGTGTAATTCTCAACAAAGTGAAACCACATTCAATGTACATGAATGTATTGCGTAGTTCATCGGGATTGAGTGCAAATAAATAGGGAAATATGGTTTCATGGGCGTTGAATTGGAGATTTCAGGGTGACAGACTGAGATCCCCAATTTAGTCATAAGATTGGTAACTAAAGTCGAAGGTTAGCCTTCATGTGAAGGGTGAGTGAGAGCTTCATAATGAGAGCCGGTATCCTCCCAGCCTAGCCTTAGATTTAGTGGCTAAACTTATGATATGTCAATTTTCTTTACATGCTTGGAAGAGGGGGTACTCTTTTGAGGGTAAAGAATATGATTGCTGATCACAGAAAAATATGTTAAGAAATTCATACCTATTTTTGATGAAATTGCACTTTAAAGAAATGTATTTTCTTTATTTTATTGCAGGAATGAAGATTTATAGGTGATAGAAGCAAAATGCATGAAATGGAGCAAATTTGGATCAAAAAGGAAGAAATTCATGCAAATATAACTACTTCGCCTACGGCGAGATCGAGGCCGCCGACGACGAGATCATGAGGAGAAATTTCTGAAGGAATTATAACTACCTCGTTGACAGCGAGCCCGAGCTCGCCGACAGCGAGATCGCGAGGTTTGAAGAACTTCTAGAAGCCCCGCTGACGGCGAGGTCATTTTTTGCCTACGGCGAGCTAGTTCAAAATGCATATACATTGAACCTGGACACTTTTTGAAGAGGTGTTTAAGCACCCCTTGGACCTTTGCTTACCTCTATAAATAGAGGCCGAATTCTAGAGTCTTAAGTGTGTCTTTTGAGTCTTCTGTGAGTCTATTTCTAGTGTCTTAAGTGTAGTTTGAGTGAGTTTAGTGAGTTTATTAGTTTAATTGAGTACTATTTAGTTGCTGTACTAGAAGAAAAAGTCTAAGGAACTTCAAGGAGTCTGCTTGGGAAGGAAATTAAGATAAGTATGTTTGTTTATTGTTTTTAACTTTAAATGAAATCCATGCTTTGTTTTATTCTCATGCATACTGAGTAGTTTTCTTAGTCTTTCTCCTTGTTTATGAAAATTATGTGGTTTGATGAAATTAAATAAAGACACTTAATATAATATAAATAAATTGTGATAATTTTTACTTAAAACTTAATTTACTTTCAATCCGACGATTGAGTAGTTAAAATATGTTGAATTATCAACTATAGTAAAAATTACATCCAATATTTAGGGAAATCAAAAGCCTTAGAAGGAGGGTGCAAATAAATAGGGAAATATTAATTATCGGGAGTAGAATTGGATATTTTAGTGTGACAGACTAAAATACTCAATTCGATCCTACTGTTTGAGAACTGAAGTGTAGATGTTAGACCTCAGGTGAGGGGAACGTGGGAGCTCTGAAGTGGCAGCCAGTATCCTCCCAGCCTAGCCGCAGATTCAGTAATCAAACATAGGATTAGTCAATGTTCTTTGCACCTGGACCAAAGGGTAAAGAATAGGAATGCTCCTATTTGTCACAATACAATTTAAAAATTCTAAATAAATTCATCATTTCACTTAATTTTCTAAAAACAAGGAGAAGGATACTTTTTCTGAATTAATTAAATCAACTTATTTCAAGCATTAGTTTACTTTAGTTTATTATAGTTACTTAGAATTTACGTTCACTTTATTAAGTAATTCATTTAAATTTAGTCGATAACAATTACGTTAAAAACTTCCCTGTGGGATCGATAACCAGGACTCCACTAGAGCCCTGTATTACTTGATACGATACGTATACTTGCATAGAATCCACATTATACCTTAAATCATATTCCTATATTTAAAGCGGGATCAAGTTTTTGGTTCCGTGGCTATAAACATAAATTACATAAATACAAAAAGTGGGTCAAGTTTTTGGCGCCGTTGCCGGGGAAGATTCAGAAATTATTTACTAAAGTAACGGACTTAGCTAAAAATTTATTTTAAAAATTGTATGCGAAAATTTGGAAATGAAAATTTAATACCTTACGATTCAGAATTAGAGCGTACAATTAAAAGAATTAGAAAACAAAAAAGAGAAATTATAAATTTAACGCAAATGGCAAATATTCCTGAAAATCAAAATAACAATCAACCAAGACCATTACGAGATTATGCTAACCCTAATGAAATTGATTTAACTATTCAAAACCCTGATTTAGCTGCTAATTCATTCGAACTTAAACCTGCAATTATCCAAATGGTACAAAAATATCAATTTAGTGGTTCACCTACTGAAGATCCTAACTTACATCTTGCTATTTTTTTAGAACTATGTGCTACTTTTAAATATGAAGGAGTATCTAACGATGCTATTAGACTTAGACTTTTTCCTTTTTCTTTAAGGGATAAGACTAAAATGTGGTTAAATTCTTTAGCACCTGGATCTATTAAAACTTGGGGAGAATTATCACAAAAATTTCTATTTTTCCACTATCTAAAACTGCTAAGCTTAGAAACGATATAACTTCTTTTAGTCAGTTTGATGGAGAGTCAATATATGAATCTTGGGAGAGATTTAAAGAACTTCTTAGGAAATGCCCACATCATGCTTTACCAGATTGGTTAATTATTCAAACTTTCTATAATGGATTAGTAGGATCTTTAAGATCAATCATCGATGTTGCTGCTGGGGGATCATTAATGTCAAAACCATTTAATGAAGCCTATGCACTAATTGAAGAAATGTTAACTAATAATTTTCAATGGCCTGCTGATAGATTAAATCCAAAAAAATAGCTAGTATTCATGAAAATGATGCAATATCTATGTTAGCTTCACAAATTGCTGCTATATCTAAAAAATTAGATCAATTTGGAATGAATTACTCTCCAACTATATT
The DNA here is from genome assembly GCA_022702705.1 of Papilionanthe hookeriana x Papilionanthe teres. Classification (NCBI taxonomy): domain Eukaryota; kingdom Viridiplantae; phylum Streptophyta; class Magnoliopsida; order Asparagales; family Orchidaceae; genus Papilionanthe; species Papilionanthe hookeriana x Papilionanthe teres. The sequence goes on along the minus strand of CM040439.1, from coordinate 49,234,543 downwards.
AGAAGACAACTTATAGAATCCCAATCTCAATATGAAACAATTAATGCAATTAATAACAGACCCAATAATCCTTATGCAAATTATTATAATCCTGGATGGAAAAATCATCCTAATTTTAATTGGAATTGTAATACAACTAATCAATCATGGATGAATAATATGACACAACAATCAGGAAATCCATCTAATCAAGGAAATCCTACTTATAAAACCAATTATCCACCTGGATTTAATAATAATAACCCTCAATTTAAAGATAAGAAATTATCTATAGAAGAATTAATATTAAATATGGGTCAACATCTACAAAATCAAGGAAATTAATTACAAATACAAGGAAATCAATTACAAAATCAAGGAACAGCTATCAAAAATATTGAAACTTAATTTGGACATATCGCTACTACACTTAATAATAGAATACCTGGAACATTTCCTAGTAATGTGGAAATAAATCCTAAAGACAAGGGAAATGAACAAATTAAAGCGATACAATTACGAAGTGGAAAAGAATTAGAACCTCAAATTCAGAAAGAACTTGAAAGTCAAAAAGAGGAAGTGGAAATTCAAAAGGAAAAGAATCAACGAGATCCAAATTTAGAAAATCCTTTAATGCCTATGAAAATTTCTGTTGAAAAACCTCCACCACCATTTCCTCAACGACTAATTCAATATAAAATAGACAAACAATTTGTTAAATTCCTTGAAATTCTAAAGAAATTAACGATAAATATTCCTTTCGTAAAAGCTTTAGAACAGATGCCAAACTATGTAAAATTCATGAAAGATATTTTAAATAAAAAAAGAAAATTTACTGATAATGAAATGGTTGCACTTAGTGAAGAGTGTAGTGCTATTATTCAGAAAAAACTTCCTAAAAAATTAAAAGATCCTGGTAGTTTCACTATACCCTGCGCTATTGGAGAAAAATTTTATGGAAAAGCTTTGTGTGATTTAGGAGAAAGCATCAATCTAATGCCTCTATCAATTTTCAAGAGATTAGGATTGGGAGAAATTTCACCTACTTCGGTAACTCTTCGATTAGGCGATCGTTACGTTACATATCCTAAAGGAGTTATTGAAGATGTATTAGTAAAAGTGGATAAATTTATCTTCCCTGTAGATTTTATTGTTCTAGATATGGAAGAAGATAAAGAAATTCCTATCATTTTAGCAAGACCATTTTTAGCCACTGGAAAAGCTATGATCGATGTTCAGAATGGAGAATTAACTATGAGAGTAAATGATCAAAAAGTAACTTTTAATATTGTTAAATCAATGAAATACCCTGCGCTAGAAAAAGATGATGAGTGTTTTCGAATGGAAGTACTCGATCAATTACAAAAAGAACATTTTAAGGAATATTATGAAGAAAAATTAGAAACGGAAAATATTGAATTAATTGGAAAATCCGATATAAATGAAAAATTAGATTATATTCAAGAGAAATATGAATTTTTGGATAACACAGAAAACGCTGAAAAGAATATAGTTCCATCAATTATTAAACCTCCTGAACTTGAGTTAAAAATGTTACCTAATCATTTAAAATATGCTTACTTAGGAAATTCTTCAACTCTACAGTTATTATTTCATCTGAATTAAATGAATCTCAAGAACAAAAACTTTTAGATACATTAAAAAAATATAAGAAAATTTTTGGTTGGACCTTAGCAGATATCAAAGGAATTAGTCCTTCAATCTGTATGCACAAAATTATTTTAGATAATGAACATAAACCTAAAGCAGATCCACAAAGAAGATTAAATCCGATAATGAAAGAAGTAGTTAAGAAAGAAATTTTAAAATGGTTAGATAATGGTATTATATATCCTATTTCTGATAGTGTTTGGGTAAGCCCAATTCACTGTGTACCTAAGAAAGGAGGAGTGACTGTCAAAGCTAATGAAAATAATGATCTTATCCCTATAAGACAAGTCACTGGATGGCGAATATGTATTGATTATAGAAAATTAAACACAGCCACCGGAAAAGATCACTTCCCTTTACCATTTCTAGACCAAATGTTAGATAGATTAGCCGGACACAAATATTTTTGTTTCTTAGATGGATATACCGGTTATCATCAAATACAAATTGCTCCCGAGGATCAAGATAAAACTACATTTACTAGTCCTTGTGGAACATTCGCTTTTTGAATAATGCCTTTTGGATTATGTAATGCACCTGCAACATTCCAGAGATGTATGATGTCTATATTTAGTAAATTAATTGATAATGGAATAGAAGTATTTATGGATGATTTCTCTGTATTCGGAACAACATTTGACACATGCTTAAATCATCTTGAAAAGGTATTTGAAGTATGTGAGAAAACTAATTTAGTTCTAAATTGGGAGAAATGTCGATTTATGGTTACGGGCGGCATTGTATTAGGGCATAAAATTTCAGAAAAAGGCATGGAAGTAGACCCTGCAAAAATTCAAGTAATAGCTAAATTACCACCTCCAACTACGGTAAAAGGGGTAAGAAGTTTTCTTGGACATGATGGATTTTACAGGCGTTATATTAAAGATTTTTCAAAAATTACTAAACCTCTATGCCAACTTCTTGAAAAGGACAAGAAATTTGAATTTACAACTGAATGCCTGAATGCTTTTGAATTATTAAAAGATAAATTAATTACAACACCTATAATAGTTTCACCTAATTGGGAGAAACCATTTGAGCTTATGTGTGATGCTAGTGATTATGCTTATAGGAGCGATTCTTGGGCAAAGATATGATAAGATTTTCAAAGTTATATATTATGCTAGTAAAACTCTAAATAATACTAAAATAAATTATACAGTTACTGAAAGAGAGTTATTAGCAGTTGTATATGCTTTTAATAAATTTAGGCATTATCTAATATGAACTAAATGTATTGTACATACTGATCACTCTGCTATAAAATATTTAATGCAAAAGAAAGAGACTAAACCAAGATTAATCAGATGGATATTATTAATGCAAGAATTTGATTTTGAGATCATTAAAAAAAGAGAGCCGATAATCAAATTGTCGATCATTTATCAAGATTAGAAAATTCGAATTATCCGATATCGATAATGAAATTTTAGACGATTTTCTCGATGAACAACTTTATAATATTAATGAGTTGAAAATACCTTGGTATGCTGATATAGTAAATTATATTGTAAGTGACATTTTACCACCTATGTTAACTTTGCAACAACAGAAAAAATTCATTCACGATACTAAATCATACTTTTGGGATGAACCATACTTATATAAGTAATGCAAGGATCTAATTATAAAAGATGTGTACCTTATGAAGAAATTGAACCAATTATTCAAAAATGTCATGATTTCGATTTACGAGGACATTTTGGAACAGATAAAACTGTATATAAAATTCTACAATCTGGATTCTACTGGCCTACTCTATTTAGAGATGTATATAGATATATCAAAACTTGCGATAAATGCCAAAGAGTAGGAAACATTTCAAGGAAAAATGAAATGTCTCTGAATTTTATATTAGAAGTTGAAATTTTTGATGTTTGGGGATTAGATTTTATGGGACCTTTTATTCCGTCATTTGGAAACTCATATATATTAGTAGCTGTTGATTATGTTTCCAAATGGATTGAAGCACAAGCTTTATCTAGGTGTGATGCTAAAAGTGTTTCAAAATTTTTAATGAAAAATATTTTTACTAGATTTGGAATGCCGAGAGTGATTATCACAGAAGGAGGAACTCATTTTAGAAACAAATACATTCACAAACTAGTGGAAAAGTATAATATTAAAATTACTTGAGGACAAGTAATAATTAAGTTTGGGGGATTTTGATCACAGAAAAATATGTTAGGAAATTCATACTATTTTTGATGAAATTGCACTTTAAAGAAAGGTATTTTCTTTATTTTATTGCAGGAATGAAGATTTATAGGTGATAGAAGCAAAATGCATGAAATGGAGCAAATTTGGATCAAAAAGGAAGAAATTCATGCAAATATAACTACTTCGCCGACGGCGAGATCGAGGCCGCCGGCGGCGAGATCGTGAGGAGAAATTTCTGAAGGAATTATAACTACCTCGTTGACAGCGAGCCCGAGCCCGTTGACAGCTAGATCGCGCGGTTTGAAGAACTTCTAGAAGCCCGCTGACGGCGAGGTCGTTTCTCGCCGACGGCGAGCTAGTTCAAAATGCATATACATTGAACCTGGACACTTTTTGAAGAGGTGTTTAAGCACCCCTTGGACCTTTGCTTACCTCTATAAATAGAGGCCGAATTCTAGAGTCTTAAGTGTGTCTTTTGAGTCTTCTGTGAGTCGATTTCTAGTGTCTTAAGTGTAGTTTGAGTGAGTTTAGTGAGTTTATTAGTTTAATTGAGTACTATTTAGTTGCTGTACTAGAAAGAAAAGTCAAAGGAACTTCGAGGAGTCCGTCAGGAAGGAAATTAAGATAAGTATCTTTGTTTATTGTTTTTAACTTTAAATGAAATCCATGCTTTGTTTTATTCTCATGCATTCTGAGTAGTTTTCTTAGTCTTTCTCCTTGTTTATGAAAATTATGTGGTTTGATGAAATTAAATAAAGACACTTAATATAATATAAATAAATTATGATAATTTTTACTTAAAACTTAATTTACTTTCAATCTCGCCAATTGAGTAGTTAAAATATGTTGAATTATCAACTATAGTAAAAATTACATCCAATATTTAGGGAAATCAAAAGTCTTAGAAGGAGGGTGCAAATAAATAGGGAAATATTAATTATCGGGCGTAGAATTGGATATTTTAGTGTGACAGACTAAAATACTCAATTCGATCCTACTTGTTCGAGAACCGAAGTGTAGATGTTAGCACTCGGGTGAGGGGAACGTGGGAGCTACGAAGTGGCGGCCGGTATCCTCCCAAGTCTAGCCGCTGATTCGGTAATCAAACATAGGATTAGTCGATGTTCTTTGCACTCAGACCAAAGGGTAAAGAATAGGAATGCTCCTATTTATCACAATACAATTTAAAATTTCTAAATAAATTCACCATTTCACTTAATTTTCTAAAAACAAGGAGAAGGATACTTTTTCTGAATTAATTAAATCAACTTATTTCAAGCATTAGTTTACTTTAGTTTATTATAGTTACTTAGAATTTCTGTTCACTTTATTAAGTAATTCATTTAAATTTAGTCGATAACAATTACGTTAAAAACTTTCCTGTGGGATCGATAACCAGGACTCCACTAGAGCCCTGTATTACATGATACGATACGTATACTTGCGTAGAATCCACATTATACATTAAATCATATTCCTATATTTAAAGCGGGATCAAGTTTTTGGTTCCGTGGCTATAAACATAAATTACATAAATACAAAAAGTGGGTCAATTGCTCATATTTGGCACATACAATATTTAATGCATCTCATTCCTAAACTTTATCCAATTCATTACATAAGAATACTAGATTTCATTATCTCAAAATTCACCAAACAAATTTATCCAAAAAGGGTTATCTTTAGTATTAATATTTACATTTAGGAGTAGTTATTATTCTTACATATATTCGTTTGCATTTTGGAGTAGTTCTTAGAAAAACCACTTATATCACCATTCCAAACTAAGGCTGTTAGCAGTAGACTAGAATTTGACTAAGAACCTCTTACCTCGCTTCCTTGTGCAATCGATAAACGAGACTCCATTAGAGCTCTGTATTACTTGATACGTATACTTATGTTTGAAATTGTGACTTTACAAAATCATTATAAATATATAAATCAGAGGTCATAAATTCTTACATATAAAAAAGTCGCATCAAGTTTTTGGCACTGTTGTCGGGGAAGCTTCGGTAAGAATTTTAGGAGAATTTTAGTTGAAGTAATCAGGCTTAGATTTGGAAAACTTTAGTGTTGTAATATTGTGTTTGTGTGAAAAGTGTTTTGTTGTATGAAAAAGTGTTGTGAAAAAACTCTTTGTGTGAAAAATAAGGTGTTCGTGAAAATATTTTGTTTTGTTGAATATATTTTTCATTTTATTTGTTTTATTGTTAATGTATTATTTATTGTGTTATGTATGCAAAACAAAGGATCTGTAGGACTTGTGCCTTATGATCCAGAGTTAGAAAAATAGAAAAAAAATAAAAACAGAAAGGACTCGAAAAACTAGAAATGAAAATGAAAAACATTCAAAATAATAACTTTAAAAATCATCATAAATCATTGAGGGATTATATAAGTCCTACGATAGATAAAATTCACTCAAGTATACAAACCCTATCGTAGAAGATGAATTGTTTGAACTAAATCCTGTGATTATCCAACTTGTGCATAATAACCAGTTTGGGGGAACTCCCTCGTAGGATCCCTATTTACACTTATCTAGTTTTTTAGAACTTTGTGTTACATTTGATTATAATGACATGTCAGACGATGCTATTAGGCTAAGGCTTTTTCCTTTCTCACTAAAGGATAAGGCTAAAATGTGGTTATACTCATTAGCACCTGGTTCTATTAAAAATTGGAAGGAGTTAACTCAGAAATTCCTAGCTAAGTATTTTCCACCTTCAATGACTACTCAACTTAGAAATGATATTATCTCATTTTGTCAGTATGAAGGGGAATCAATATACGAAGCCTATGAAAGAATTTAAGGAACTCCTAATAAAGTGTCCACATCATGCTCTGCCAGATTGGTTAATCATTCAAACCTTTTATAATGGGTTAGTAGGATCCCTTAAGTCCATTATTGATGCTGCTGCTGGTGGTTCTTTAATGTCAAAAATATTTGATGAAGCGTATGCATTAATTAAAGAAATGACTACAAGTAAATTTCAATGGCCCTTTGTAAGGGTAAATCATAAAAATGTAGCTAGTGTTCATGATACAGATGCGATTGTAATTCTTGCATCTCAGGTTGCTGTAATATCAAGGAAGTTGGACCAATTTGGAATGAATCAACCTCAATTTACTCCTGTAAGTGAGGAAAGTTCATTAGGGCGTATGATTGATTCCAACTTATTATATGAGACTTTAAATACCATAAACAACCCATATTCTAACTTTTACAACTCATGTTGGAAGAACCATCCTAATTTTAATTGGAATCATATTACTGAGGGTGGAAACCAACAATGGGAAAACAATCATGCAAATCCTAATGGAAGTTGGAGTAGGCAGGGTAACACAAGATATAGGCCTTCACACCCACTAGACTTTAATATTGATCAACAATTTGAGGATAAGAAGATATCTATAGACAAAGTAGTATTGCAAATGGGAAACCAGTTGCAAAGTCAAAATGTTGCGATTAGAAACATAGAGAATCAACTGGGAGAAATTGCTAATTCACTTAGCAATAGACCCAAAAGAACACTTCCTAGCAACACTGATATCAAACCTAAGAGAACGATAATAAACAACTATTCCTTGTTACTAGACAAATTAAGATAGATGTGCAAAAAGGAGAGTTGATTATGAACATTAATGACCAGGAAGTCACTTTAGATGTGTTAAAGACTATGAAATATCCAACTAAACAAAAAGATGATGATTGTTTTTGGATGGATGAAATTAATTATATAAGTAAAAACCATTTTCAAGAAAGTTTTGAGAGTAAGATAATAGATGAGGTCGGAATGGATTTTCATGATGAGTGTTAGCATATTTTTAGGTTTGTGTGTTGTATTTTAAAAAGGGGGTCGCCTACAGAAGTTGTCGTCGAATTATAAATTTTAAATTTAATTTAAATATATATAATTAGAAAAGTAGCATTTGATTTTGAAAATAATTTTAAGTTTGAAAATTTTAAGATATGAAATCAAACCGATCTCACATCCCAAATAGTTTATATAAACGAGCACTACATCACAAACCGTGTATCTATCCCGAAGAATAGACACACTGCTTGATGATGGGGCTCGATTAAATAAACTAGAAGATTTGTGACATCTGTTTGGTCTGCGAACCAATTTTATAAGCCGACAAGTTCCCCTGTTTAATATAAAGGAATTAAACAGGGTTTATATTATCTGGGTTCTTAAAGTTCCCTATAAGGGCAAGCCCCTAAAATTAATTACATCCTAAGTGACAGGATTCACTTAAGAAAACTCTCAATAATGATCAGTGGTTTTGCTCTCAAGAATTTCAAAGTTTAAAGTTTTCAAAGGATTGAATTTTAGAATTTCAAAAGGGATTAGCTTAAATTTGGAACAGTTTATTTCAGGAGTCCAAAGGAAGAGAAGTAGGGGAAGCTGAGGATTTAAGAAGAATCTTGGCAACTTCCCAAACTATCCTATTGTTTGGCTTCAATTTAAGAGTTTATTTAATATTATAATCCTTCTAATTTTAGTTAATTAGGACTAATGTTTATATGACATAATCATACAAATAGCCTAGAAGATGTGAGGGTTTTGTCGTACCAAACAACTACCTCAGAATCCTAAGACCGGTTAGGGCTTAATTTACATGACATGATCATGCAAATGCCTAACGAGGAGTTGAGAATTTATGTTGCACTAGGCAAACTACCTCGAAGACCTATGGCTTGGTTATTTAATTCTAAGAAAGGTTTAGCTGGTGTAGATCCGAGTTTTGCTGAAGTAGATAGTCGTGCTGCCCACTATGCTTCAAGCTCCTTGTTGTTGCAGAGGTTTAGTTTTAGAAAGTGACAATCAAGAGATGAGAAAAGTGTCTTGGTTTATAAGAGTCTTAAAGTTCAAATGTCTTTAATGTTTTATTAGGGGAATCTTAAAGTTGATTATAACAACATCGGTTAAGATCCCACGGTTCCATCATTCCGGCACTGTTATTTTATCGGATTCACTTAGTCCAGATGAATTTGCTAAACTCAACTGAATGAGTTCCACACTTTCATTTAGACCGTGTGAAATCCCGTTAGCAACACGTAGGTTACATCATCTGAGGTATTCCCGATCATCCAACGAGGTGTTTTAATTTAATTGCAATTGTAGTTTTGTTGTTCTGTTTGTGATTAAATTTTGAGTTGTCTTATATTTTGGAATGTTGTGACGGTGAATTTTATCTTGTGGTGACTTTTAATTTAGTTTTGGTTTCAGTTTTGTGGCTATCATAAAGGTTTTAGTTTTCATGCAACAATCTTGTTTAATATGCAAGAAAAGTAAAGGACAGCTTATATAAATAAATTGCAATAAAGTAAATTACAATAAAATAATAGCATACCTGGAGGGTCTTCTCGTCATTCCAAGCTGCACTTAAAACACACGTTAAGGCATTTAAATATTTCAAGAAGTACCTAGGTAAAGCTAAGGGAAGGTTCTGGTTGTCTGCCAAAATCCTAATCCTATTGCTAAACATTTCCTATGACGTCTAGGCTCTTATATTTTGTTTAAGGATGATTTTCTTCATCAAAGAACAATTAACTTCAATTGTTCTTCTAAAACATATCATCATATGGAGAAAGTGCTTAGGACAAGTCCTAAACATCTTTTCGATACTTCCGAGATTATTTTGAGTCCAAGTAAATTTAGTTGCACATGTGAATTAATCATCCAGGAGTTTAGTTAAGCTTTGTCTCTTGCTCAGTGAACTTGGACATTTGATTACCTGATGAATGAAGTGACATCTCACTTAATACTCTATTTAATAGTTATAATAATTAAAGTCTTTAGGGGCAAGTTGGTTTGTTGAGAACTTTAATCATTTTTAATTTGAAGTTTGAGTTAATGGTTTAAAGTGATTTAGTTTAATTATGAGGTTTTAATTAATAATTTTAAGTTTGGAATAGTGTTCAATTTATTTTTGGTTTAAGGGCCCGTTTAGGGCAGCTTATTCGGGTGCGGCGGCGTTAGGAAAACGCGCCCGCTGTCTTTGGAAGAGGCGTCGAGCCGCTTATTTTCGCCGCTCTCGTATGCGATTCCAATTTTTGTTAAGAGGAGGCGAAGCGGAGAAGAACCCGCGTCCGACTTCTGATTATCGCGTTAGAAAAGGAAGTCCCTCGCTTGCCCTTGCCCTCCCTATTTCGTTTTGCCCCTTCAGCCTCGCGAACCACACCTCTCTCGCCAAATCTCTTCAACGACACCCACCGACGAGCTGGAGCTGGAGCTGGAGCTGGAGCTGGCGGAGAAGGAATTTATGAGGGCACCGGGGTGCGTTCTCAAGAAGAGTTAGGTTGAGAGAATGAAGATGGTTGCCACTCGGAGAATCAGTTCCACCTGCGTAGAAATCACTTCCGTAGCTTGCCATCAGCAATTTCGTCATGAAATCTCTTCTTAATCATATGAACCGCCTCCTTTGGATCGGCTCTAACGAGTTCAAATCAGGTTGAAATTTTTTGTTGAAAATGTAAGTCGTCATGATTTCCATCCGCATCGAAATATGTTTAATCAATTTTCCGAGAATGATGTTATGCTTCCGAGCTTTAATTGTATTCCCTAAAACGCATTCTCGCTTCACTTGAAAATTGAGCTGTAAGAATCACTTTTTCCGTGTGCTCACCGTCGGGAACTTTCCTAAAAACTCACGAACAATAATCACTCGCATGTACACAAGTCGATTTTTATTTCGTTTGTGTTATACTTCGAGCTTCTTTCGAATCCGAGCAAAATCTTGAGCAAAGAAAAAAAATTGCAACTTCAATCATATATACATTTATCAATGTTATGCTTCATGTAATCGAATCTAAGGAGACTTCAAAACCAAATCAGAGCTTGCTAAGATAAACCATATTGAATTCCTTAAGTGTCATTGAGAAAACATAAACCTAAGATTCGTTATCTTAGAATTAATTAAACCAACTTATAACTGATTTATTTAACCCAAGCCTAACATGTTTTAAATAATAGTTATACCAAATTCAAACTTAAGCTTATGTGGGATAGGCTTAAGAGTGCTAGTCATTTTAAAGAAGGAAACAATTTAGTTCTGTTGCAAACAATTTCACCAAACAGGGGCATGAAGGTCATTTATCCAGCAACAGCTATCAATAAACTATTCTGAATAAGCTCCCCCAAACTGCAAGCCAGCTTATTCTGATAATCCACAGATTATCAGATTAACTGAATAATCTTCTTATTAGCAGATTATAAATAATCAGCAGCTGCCCCAAACAGACCCTAAATCTTTATACTTTAAGTGATCTTAATATTTTAAATTAATCTTTGGTGTTTCAAATTCACTTAGATTATTCATATATTTTAATGATTTGGTTTAGGTTAATTATGATATTTTAGGTTAATCTTGATTAGTTTGATTTTTTATATTCTTAATTATGAATTGTCTTAATATTTCAAATTTGTTTTACTTTTATTATTGAGTGATGTTAATTTAAATTTAATTTAATTGAATTTAACTTAATTTAATTTAATTTAATTTCAATATTTTAAATTTAATTTAATTCAATTGTTAAAATGTTAATTTAATTATATTTTAATTTTAATTTGATTTTTACTTAATTTAATTTAATTAAATTTAAATTTAATTTAATTTAATTGTTAAATCACTTAATATTTTGAGCTTTCCTTTAATTTAAGGGTTTTTTTTTTTGATTTTTTGATTTACTTAGTTTAAATTATCATTTTAATCTTGATTAAGAGTTAAATATTATTGAAGTGGTTTATTTAAGGATTTTTTTTATTAAAGAATTAATATTCTCTCAAGTTATATTCTTATTTTTTAAAAATTCAAATTTTCATTAATCTTCCAAAATTTAAATTGTTTAAATAAATATAGTTTCATTTTTGGTTTATTAAAAGTGATAAATGGATTCATACCCTTTTAATTTCCCAAAGTTTCAATCATACAAGAAAGATAAAATCAAATATTTTACCCTCCATTTTAATTAAACCTAAAATTTTAATAAAGGGGTTTAAATTCTTTTAATTAACTTTATGCCCTTTTAGGCTTATTTATTTCATAACTCACTAAATTGAGTTCAAATGAACTTGAAATTTTTATGTCACCTCACTCACATGTCAATTAAGACATTAGAGGTGAAAATGTGATTTTTGTGAATTTAATTTATTTATATAATTATTTTTAGTGAAAAATAAGGGATTTCAAGGAAAATTCAACAACATGACCAAAGTAAGGTTTCTGTCCTTAAGAAAATTATGGGATGTTCCTAATGACCAGAGGACCACTTGGACTAATTTTGGTGATTTGTTAAATTATATTTTATTTATTATAATTATTTTGAGTTTTGAAGTGTTAATTAATTATAAAATAAAATTAAAGTTAAAAAATGGATTTTATATTTTTCTTAAATCTCTCTGACCTCAAGGAGTTCAAAGAAATAAATTTTACATTTTTTTTATTTTTCTTTGATTTATTGGGATTAATTTAGTGAAAAGGTTAGAAAATACATTTTTTAATATTAAAAATTGTTTTGAGCCTTTAAAATTCAATATCTTAACTTAGCGGCTTAGGAAAAATATTTGGTTGGTTTCTAAGTGATTAGGAGTCAAAATCTAATATTTTTATGATTTTTATTATTTTTGTGATTTTTAATATTTTTTAATTATTTAAATATCAAAAATATTATTAAAAATGAAAAAAATTAGAAAATTCTAATTTTAATTTTTATCGACTCTTCTGATATCAGAGAGTCCAAAAAACCAATTTGATAAATTTTTGAATTGTATTTTTGGAGTTATGAATTTTTAAAGTTTAATTTTGATCATGTGTCTTAATTAATTCATTTAGTGGGGTTAAACATCTCCAATTGACTTTAAATTTTTATGCAAGGTTCTCTGTATCCTAAAGATCAATGGAGAATTAATTTCAAGTTATTTTAATATGTGGTTAACCCTAACTAATTAAAGTTCAGTTTTAGGTATTTAGGCTAATTAGGGTTATTCTTAATGAATTAAGCCTAATCATAATTATCCTAGGGTCCTCTAGCCCTAAGAAACTTCCCCAAATTTTTCTAGAATTTATCGAGCAATATGCTGATTACTGGAATTAAAATACCAAAAACAGTGACATAAACTTGAAAAATACATAACTTTTTATAGAGATGATCTCTGACCTTAAAAAATTCAGGGAATATTCCCAAGATCAGAGCCTTCAAAAGCCCTATGGTCTCATGCCATGGTGAAGTGTCTATGCAAGTGAAGAATCAAAATACTAAAATGGGGATGCTACAAAGAGTTTTCAACTTTGGTTGGGCTTTGATTTTGGGATTTGGGCCCATTTGGGTTAGGTTTGGGTTTAGGCCAAAAATGGGGATTTTGGTTTTTGGTTAGGTTTGAGTGGAGTTTAGGTTCAAATTTGGGGCAAATCTTGTTAGTGTTTTGTTTTTGGGGATATTAGGAAGGTTTAGGAAAAGATTTGGGGTTAATTGGAGTTGAATTGGGTTGGTTTGGGCTAAGTTTAGGTCATGAGCCAAAATTGGGCCTTAGGCTTCAAATTGGAATTGGATCCAAATTTTAATCAAATTGGACTTGGATTTGGTCTATATTGACATTGGGGATATTGAATTGAAGTTTAGAATTGAATTGGGTCAAAGTTGAGGTCAATTGGGTTGATTTGCTTTGACATTGGGCTTACTTTGGTTAAAAATGGGTCAAATTGGGGGTTTTGGTAAAAATAGGTTTGAGCAAATTGGCCTATGGTATAGTTGAACAAAATGAAATTGGGAATATTTGGGATTTTCAGGAATTTTTTGGGAATTTATGGAATTTATGGATTTTTTTGGTTAAAAAGGGCATTTTGGGTATTTGGAGGGTATTGGGGGTATTTTTGGAAATTTTGGTATATTTGGCTAAGGATGATGAATTTGAATGGTGGGAAATATTTAGGACTAATTTTGAGGAATTTTGGGTAATTTAGGAAATTTTGCAAATTTTGGGTAGTTTCAAGGACTTTTGGTAGGTTTAGTGGGTGTAGGGCCCCGGAGGTCAAAAATTGAAATTTTGGAAAAATGAAGATTGATCAAGCTTGAGTAGAATGGAATCACTTTGGTTGAGCCATGAAGCCATATCAAGCCCATAAGAGCCATGAGAGGACTCATTTGAGGCATTCACTATGTTGTTCCTAACCCTCTTAGCCGAGGGCACAGGGGTTAAGGTCCATCCATATGAATTACCTACATGAGTCGGGAAGTTAAGCTAGGTATTAATGGTTTTAGGATTTAGAATGTGTGTGAAAGTGTAATGTGTGCAGGTCAACCCTCACCAGACCAGGCCACCCAGGGTAGTCCTAAGGCCAAAGAGTCCTATAGGGAACTCATCCTTTAAACCTCCACATTTAATATGAACCCTCCAAGTGACTTGGGGGTTTACAATCAAACTTATGGGGTTTGCAGGGAGTTTAAGAGGTGTTTAAATTTCTAAGTGGTGGGTCTCATTTCTAGTCCTCTAAGATGGTCAAAGGGAAAGCTTAAGGCTATATCATAAGTACTAAGGAGAGAGAAGAGAAAAGGCCTCATCACAAATGAGGTCAACAAATGGACCCCCAATAGGTGTGGTGTGCTAACCAAGCACACCGCGTGTATTGGCGTTGACCGAAGAGATCAACAAAACCAACACAGATGTCTAAGTGACACGCTTAGAGCAGAGTGAAAATAAATTTCTGCTGAGGAGTATCAAGTATACCTCCAAGACTGGAGATCCTTGAACTCTCGCTGGAGAAAAGAGAAGGAGGTGAATTCCAGATCATAAGATCTGGGGAAATTTAATTTAAGTTTCATTTCATTTTCTATTCCGAGTTCTCTAATGTGTGAGTTTAGATTTCAATTTGTTTTGAGTTTCAATTTCGATTGAGGTTTAATTTAGAATCAATTTAAGGAAATCTGGATTTAAAATGAGAATTGGAACCTAGGTTCCAACCTCGGGATTGCGAAGTGAACTGGAATTTAGGTACCAGCCTCGAAGTGAGAATCAAAGTTTAAATATTGATTGAAAAGGGTGAGAATCAGAATTTAAGTACTGATCTCGAAATGAGAACTGGAATTTAGGTACCAGTCTCGAAGGTTTAAAAGGTTGAAATTTGGTATCAACCTCGAAAGAGAGTCGGAATTTGGTACCGACCTCGAAAGGAGAGAACTGGAATTTGGTACCAGTCTCGAAGGTTTAAAAGATTAAAATTTGGTATCAACCTCAAAAGAGAGTCGGAAATTGGTACCGACCTCGAAAGGAGAGAACTAAAATTTGGTACTAGTCTCGAAGGTTTAAAAGCTTGAAATTTGGTATCAACCTCGAAAGAGAGTCGAAATTTGGTACCGACCTCGAAAGGAGAGAACTGGAATTTGGTACCAGTCTCGAAGGTTTAAAAAGTTGAAATTTGGTATCAACCTCGAAAGAGAGTCAGAATTTGGTACCGACCTCGAAAGGAGAGAACTGGAATTTGGTACCAGTCTCGAAGGTTTAAAAGGTTGAAATTTGGTATCAACCTCGAAAGAGAGTCGGAATTTGGTACCGACCTCGAAAGGAGAGAACTGAAATTTGGTACCAGTCTCGAAGGTTTAAAGGTTGAAATTTGGTATCAACCTCGAAAGAGAGTCAGAATTTGGTACTGACCTTGAAAGGAGAGAACTGGAATTTGGTACCAGTCTCGAAGGTTTAAAAGGTTGAAATTTGGTATCAACCTCGAAAGAGAGTCGGAATTTGGTACCGACCTAGAAAGGAGAGAACTGGAATTTGGTACCAGTCTCGAAGGTTTAAAAGGTTTAAATTTGGTATCAACCTCGAAAGAGAGTCAGAATTTGGTGCCGACCTCGAAAGGA
The DNA here is from genome assembly GCA_022702705.1 of Papilionanthe hookeriana x Papilionanthe teres. Taxonomy (NCBI): domain Eukaryota; kingdom Viridiplantae; phylum Streptophyta; class Magnoliopsida; order Asparagales; family Orchidaceae; genus Papilionanthe; species Papilionanthe hookeriana x Papilionanthe teres. The sequence continues at coordinate 49,218,870 of CM040439.1, read as the reverse complement.
GAGAACTGGAATTTGGTACCAGTCTCGAAGGTTTAAAAGGTTGAAATTAGGTATCAACCTCGAAAGAGAGTCGGAATTTGGTACCGACCTCGACAGGAGAGAACTGGAATTTGGTACCAGTCTTGAAGGTTTGAAAGGTTGAAATTTGGTATCAACCTCGAAAGAGAGTCGGAATTTGGTACCGACCTCGAAAGGAGAGAACTGGAATTTGGTACCAGTCTCGAAGGTTTAAAAGGTTGAAATGTGGTATCAACCTCGAAAGAGAGTCGGAATTTGGTACCAACCTCGAAAGGAGAGAATTGGAATTTGGTACCAGTTTCGAAGGTTTAATGAGAATTGGAAACTGGCTCCAATCTCGAAGGTTTATTTGTATGAAGTGGGACCCAGTCCCATGCCATCAGAACCAAATCAAACAAAGTTCGTGGCTCCGTGTCAATAGAACAAGTCGATCCTCTAACACGCAGAGAAAAGATTTAAAAAGAACTGGTAAGTGTACCAAGTTGAAAAGACTCGACCTGTTGACAAGTCGAGGAAAAGATTTGAATTTCATAAGAGTTTCAAACAGATTTTGTTTTGAAGAATAATTGAAGGATTTAGATCGAAGGATTCAGATTGAAATTTAAATTCATTTCGTTCATTTTGGTGATTCAATTTCAAAAAATATTTAGAGTTCGTGTCAGTTTAGAATTCATTTTGACATTTAGATTCTTAAAAGAGTTCTCATTTATTTTCATTTTACCTTTGTTCTTTGCTCGAAGTTCTTTTAATTTAACGGCGTTTCCCAGTCAATTTGCACAAAAAGAGGTGAAGGCAAAACATGACATGGTCACTTTCATTCCAATCTTGTTGAAAATACATCATACATCTTGATCCAAAACATGATGATATTTTCTTTGAGAATTTAATATCTTATACAATCCATATAAATCCAAAACGGATTGTGTAAGATTCTTCAAGTTTCTTCTAAAGCAGCTGTCAAAATCCATGTCTGAATAGTGAGATACATGGACAATAACATCACCTTCCAACTCATCCTTGGCAGGAATGTCGTATGGATGTGTATTGGAGGTGTGCTATCTCCCATGTAACTTACAACTCGTAAGGCCGGAAACTCTCTAACTCTGGATCTGGCTGGAAGTGGAAAGGCATTTTTTTGTCGTCCATCCTCCTGAAAGTAACAGATCCGCTCAACAGGCACTCCTAGAATGCAATGTTTTGCGATGTCCGCTCCATCCCCTTATAACACCATGACAGAACCTACCGGTAGTGGTATCTCTACTGGCCCTCGGAACTCACCGGGGCCTGCTATCCGGAGGTTAGATCCGAACATGATATTGCATTGGTTGACAAAAGACTCTGTGCAGAAGGGTCTAACAAAATCATGATGATCTATGTGTGGAGGTATGCACTCACCCTCCTTGTAGATGTTAATGATGCAGCTATTGGTTATGCAATCTGTAGGCAATACCCTCCATGTTATCATCCTCTTTACCATTCTTTTAATAACATTAGGCATCAGATCCACCTCATTGTGACAGAGTATCCCTGTGGATTTCCTTTTCTGTCTACCGCGAAGTTGTAGCAACATCCGCACTGGATCGTAACTCTTCCTTTCCCTGGCATCCATCTTCGGGGTTCTGAATAGGTCTTTTCCCTTAGACGACCAGCTCGGCCCATTTTATGGAGTTCAAGTATGCAGTCTACAATTTGTTATTGTTCGTAATCTGAGAATACATCTGTATGCAGCTCGAGGCCTTCTAAGATATTGATCCTCTTGCTTCCAATTCTCTCAAAGTATTCAAAAGTTTTCTTTTCGACATTCTGCATTCTTTCCAACTCATATTCTGGAATTATCTGCAACTGGTGAGGTCTAGTAACGTACTAGGAAATGTATGGTTCAACTCCGACACGCTTTCCTGCTTGTCTTGGCTCCTCGGGGGTAGTCTCTATCGGGACATCCTCCGGGGTTGCTTTCGCAACAAGACTCTTCAGAACTGGTGCATCTGCTTGGCGTCGAGGTGCTAATTCTATCTCTGCTCTTCTTGGAATTTCCTTTATCTGTTCTGCTTTCCTTGGAGTTGATCTCCTCCTTTTCGGTTCCTGACGAACCGATTTCTTTGGAGCATGTGTATTGCTGGTAGAAACTGTCTCTTCATGTTGATTTGCTGCTAACTTGGTTAGCATCTTGTGAATGCGGCGATTCTTATTCCTTCGCTGAGTGGCAATGAGAGTAGCTTTCCTTACCCCTTGGATTTCTGTGGGCATGACACTGACAAGCCTGCCCTCTGCTATAGCAACAACAGACTTAACTTTCTTGTCTTCTCCCATCGTATGAGCGGTGTTTACTTTTCTCTTCTTGCTCGCAGATGGTTGACTTGAGCCACCCAATTTCATCACTGTATGGTTACGGAGCTCTTCCCGCTCAATCGGGGTCCAATCATTTTCTTCATATTGTAGTCCGGCTGGTGTGAAGTCAGAGTCAATCTTGATCACGGCTCCATCCCTCACCCTCTTTTCATCAAGTGCTAGACTCACGCTATTCTTAAAGTTCAGAACCAACCGCCCGTTTGACATTTCTCTGCGAAAAAATAAGGTAAGGATCAGGGGCTGTACTAAGAACAAGAACAGTAGAAAAAATTATTTATTAATGAAGAGCTTTTATTCATTTATTTTAAATTTAAATAGGAGTAGGAAAAGATGAAGAAAGATCAAGGAAGGATAAAGACTTTATTATCATGCTTTCACATGTTTTTCTTTTAACATTTTTTTAACGATTTTCTTTATCATCCACTTTTTTATATTTTTGGGTTCGGACCCAGTCATAAGTAATTACTGTGCCCGTGCTTCTAGGAATGACTATTCATCCTTCGAAACATCAGGTTGCGTAATAATTCTTTAGATATCGTCCATTAATTGGATGAATAGGTCGCTCTCCACGGCAATTTACAAGCTGGTAGGAACCTCCTGAGTAGACTGTCTCGACCACGAATGGCCCTTCCCAAGTCAGTTCAAATTTACCACCAATCTTGTGATGTGCAAGAATAGGTCTTCTGAGTACTAGAACCAAGTCACTGACATTAAATGTCCTTGGATGAACTAATTTATCATGGGCCTGGATCATCTTGGCTTGATACAGTTCCAGATTCTGCTGTGCTGAAAGTCTTTTCCCTTCTAAGCTTTCCAATTCTTCTAGTCATATTCTGGCATTTTCTTCTGTAGTGATCTTATTTGCGACTGCAATTCTGAGAGAAGAAAGTTGAACCTCTAAGGGTAGAACGGCCTCGGACCCGTACACTAAGGCGTAAGGCGTAGACTGGGTGGGAGTTCTGAAAGTCGTCCTGTAGGCCCATAAGGCTTCTAACAACTTCTCGTGCCAATTTCTCTTGTTTTCGTCCAAAGTTTTCTTTAGGATTTGGACGAGAGTTTTATTAAAAGCCTCGGCCAAGTCGTTCGCTCTTGGGTAGTAGATTGTTGAATAGCGCCAGTCGATCCCGTGTCTTCTGATAAAATTGTTGATCTTCGTACTCTTGAACGCGAACCCATTATCTGAAATGATTCTGTGCGGTACTCCAAAACGGTAGACAACTTGATTCTTGAAGAACTGTAGCATGTGGTGTGCTTTCACTTCTCTGAGCGGTATAGCTTCTGCCCACTTAGAAAAGTAATCTGTAGCTGCAAGAAGGAAGCGGTGTCCTCTTGAAGAAGGCGGTTCTATCGGACTCACAATGTCTGTGCCCCAACACTCAAATGGCCACGGCGCGATTGTCGGATGTAGCACATTTGGAAGTTGATGTAGAACCACTCCATGCACTTGGCACTGGTGACAACTTTTGGCAACCTTCATGCAGTCGGTTATCATCGAGGGCCAGTAATACCCTAGTCTTTTAATCTTCATTTTCATCTTCAGACCTGATTGATGAGCGCTACAAAGTCCTGAGTGTACTTATTTAACAATTTCACGAGCCTCGGACCCGCTCAGGCATCTTAGCCATATCTGATTAAAAGACCTTTTGTACAATGTATTCTTTATTAATGCTTAAGACAGAGTTCTTTTCTTGATTTGATGGGCTATCGACTTATCATCTGGTAGGTTTCTCGTTTGCAAGTAGTCTATTAGCGGCTGACGCCAGTCTTCTGTATTTTCTGTTACTGCTGTAACTGATCCTTTTCCTTCTGATTTGTGTATTATATCCATGTCGAGCTATGATAGAACCTGACGTCCCTGAACTGACACCTCAACTGACTCATCCTACAAGCAGGCAAATTCCTTTGCAAGGTGGGCTAACGCATCCGCGAGAGCATTTTCTCTTCTAGGAATCTTTTAGATTGTTACATTTGGAATCTGCTCTAGCAATTTCATTGCGTACTAAAAGTATTGTTCGAGTCTTGGCTTTAGAATTTTGTATTGTCTGGCAACCTGTTGAATGATCAACTGAGAATCTTTGTAGGTGTTAATGTCTGTTATCCCCATATGAATGGTTAATTCCAGTCTGGTTATAAGGGCTTCGTATTCTACCTTGTTGTTCGTACACGGCTCTATTAAGTGGTAGGAATACCTTAACATCCCCCGCTCCGGTGTTATAAAGATTAGTCTGATTCCTGCCTTACCAGGCACTATCGTTTGCGATTCTTTATCTTTCTGTGCTGAGGATGCTCCGTCGAAGTACAATTCCCAACGCTGATCATCGGGGTCTTCTAGGCTCATTATCTGCTCGTCTGGCAAGTCGTCGTTGAGAGGCGATTCTGCCGATAAAGGGTGTGCTGCGAGGAAGTCTGCTAGGACTTGTCCCTTCACGGCACGAAGAGGAACGAAAGTTATATCGAATTGCAATAGTATCATTGACCACCTAGCAAGTCTGCCTGAAAGCGTCGGTCGAGTCATCAAATATTGCAACGGATTGAACTTCGAAATAAGGTTGACCTTATGAGAAAGCATGTAATGCCTAAGCTTTTGAGCGGCGAAGATCAGGGCCAAACAATGCTTCTCAATAGGAGGATACTTTACTTCTGTCGGAATTAGACGACGAATTAAGTAGTAGAGAGCGTTTTCTTTTCCCTCATCATTGACTTGAGCTAGCAGGGCTCCGAAAGAGTCGTCTAAAGCTGCGGTATAAAGTATCAATGATCTACTCGAGACTGGGGCTGCTAAAACAGGAGGTGTCATTAGGTATTGTTTAATGTCATTGAAGTCATGTTCACATTTGGAGTCCCAAGTAATCTTGGCATTCTTCTTAACAAATGCAGAAAAAGGCTGACATCTTCCTGACAAATTTGAGATAAAGCATCGAAGATATGCCAATTTTCCTTGAAAGGATCGTAGTTGTTTCAAAGTTTTGGGAGGTGGCATTTCTAAGATAGCTTTAATCTTCTCCGAATCGATTTTAATTCCACGATGTCAAACAACAAATCCTAAGAATTTCTCAGAGGTGACGCTGAAGGCGCATTTCAAGGGATTCATCTTAAGGTTATATTATCTTAATCGCTCGAAAACAATTCTCAAATCATACAAGTGATCTTATTTTACTTTACTCTTGATGACCACATCATCCACGTAGCACTCGACTTGGTTGTGAATGAGATCATCAAAAATCCTTGTCATTGCTCTTTGATAGGTTGCTCCTGCGTTCTTTAATCCAAACGACATCACTGTGTAGCAGTATGCCCCGATCGACGTTCTGAAGGCTGTAAGCATTTCATCTTCCAATGCCATCTTTATCTGGTTGTATCCTGAAGATCCATCCATGAATGAGAAGACTTCATGTGTTGAAGCGATGCCGATCATCAATTCAGGAATTGGTAGTGGAAATTCATCCTTTGGACATGCTTTGTTTAAATCTCTGAAGTTCACGCAGATTCTGATCTGACCATTATTCTTTCTAACTGGTACCACATTGGCTAACCAAGTTGAATATTGTTCCTCATGGACAAATTTAGCGTCAATTAGTTTCTTAAATTCAGGTATAACTTGTTGTTCAATCTCTAGATGAATTCTTCTCGAAGCTTGTCTAACTGGAACGGCAGTGGGATCCACTCCTAGCTTGTGAACTGCGACTTCTAGAGCTAATCCTGACATTTCATCATAACTCCAAGCAAAACAGTCCTTGAACTCCATTAATAACTTGATTATCTTTTCAGAGTCTTCTTTATCGAGTAAGGAGCTAACAAAGGTCGGCCTAGGCTCTTCGCTAGTACCTAAGTTAACTTCCATTAACTCGTCTATTGTAGATTTAATTTCTTCTTCGAATTTTGGCGGAGCATCTCCGATTGGTAGATCTTCTAGATCTTCTGAAGCTTCCAAGCAGTCTTCGTTAGGCTCGCAAGTGACAACCAAGCAAAATCCCGTATCGTCAACTGATCCTACCGTGCCGAATCCGAGACCATGTTTTGAATTAGGAGGCCGGCTGGCATTATTCCCTAGGTTTTCGAAGTGTTGTGATCGACCTTTTGTCCATTGTTTAGGTAAGACACCACGTTGAATTAAATTTTGAACACAGAGAAAGTACCACTCAAAAGGCAGTTCCATTAATTCAGAAGAAGTAACATCTTCAAATTGTACATCTCTTTCATTATTGGAAGAAGAAGCACCACGATAGAATTTGATCTGTTTAGTACCACCACGTACTTCGTTTACCACCATACCCTCGATCTTATTAGAATGGATCGGGGTCAGGGTCATAGTGTGTACAAAATGGTTAATCTTCTTTTACATTGATTTGTATTATTCATTCTTTTCATCTTCGAGGGAGATCCTGAACTGGGTTGCTTTTGATTTACTGTTGCTGCTTCTTTCTTGATTTCTTCTTCTTCGGAACTGGTCTCCCAATCAACGTTGATGACTGGTTTCTTCTGTCCAACTGTTCCAATGTCTCTTCCACGACCTCGTCCCCGGCCTCGACCTCGGGTGCGAGTTCTGGAGAAACCTTCACCACCTCGCCGTAAGGGAGTGGTGAGTAACTATTGGACTAGAATTTCAGGCTCTTTATCGTCTTGTACTTCTTTTTTTTCATTTGGTATGATATTTCAGGAAAAGATTTTTTTCTTCGGAGGCGCGTAGTAGGCTGCATCGTCATGAATTCCAATCTCATGTACGGAGAACTACTGCAAGTCACCTTTGATACGCTGTTCTCCTCCTTCATAATACTTTATGCACTGGTGCAGAGACGATGGTACCATCCGGTTCTCATGGATCCATGGCCGACCCAGTAGAGCGTTGAATGATGTTTCAGAATCAATTATATGGAATTTTGCGGTTGTCTTTGCCAAATCACCGGTCTTCATTAACAGTGTTATTGATCTGAGTGCTCTTTCTCCTTTCTGATTGAACCCTCTTAATAACATCTTGTCTGCTTCAAGTTCGCAAGCATCAATTTCCAAATATGCTAACGTTCGAAGGCTCATTATGTTGATTGATGCTTTCGGATCAACCAACACTCTGGAGAGCGTAAACTTTCCAATAGTGACTGAAATGTACAATGGTCGGTTGTGATCAGCCGTTCTAAGTAGTAGATCATTGTCCGTGAAGGTAACACCTCGTTGTTCTTTTAACGAGCAAACCTCGTTTAAGGAATTACCGGCCATTTGAGCTAAACAAATCTCTGGATCAAGTAGGGCCTTGATCAGAGTTTCTCTCATCTCCTTTGACAGGATCAGAGCGTCGTATATGCTTAGTTTGGCTGGTAGTTTCCTAAGATGGGCTAGCACGTTATAGTCTACTTTATTACCAGGCTCTTCATTTTCTTTCCGAATGGGCAATTCCTCTGCTGGGGTTGGCTCTTCCTGAGCAACCACCTTCTTTCCTTTTGGACCCATTCTTGGGGGTAGAACTTTTTCGCTTCTTAAATTGACTTCAGTTATTTCTTCTGAATCTGGTGTTGAATCTGCTGGTGTATCCTCTTGAATTGGAATGACTGGCTCTTCTAGCGTTGCATCGAAATCTGATGACTCTAATTCTATTGCAATCGGAGCTCCTCAAAATTCATAAATAGACTCGTTGCTTGTTGAGCTTTCGTAGCCATCCTTATGAACGTCTTCTTCTTTACTGTGGTCATTGAGGTTTAATATGATTTGAGAATCGTTATTTATATCAGAATCGGGATCCGGATTAGGTTGGTTTTCGTTAGTTACGTAATCGTTAGAAATAGTCAAAACGTAGCCAACACCAAAACTCTTATCATTATCAAATCCCGCCGGGGCGAGCAAATAATAATACAGAGTCAGAGATTCGAGGGATCTCTCCCCCGAATCAGAAACAGCTACCCTAGGATAAGCAGTCCCTAGTTTACTCTTTGGAGCCTCGGTTTTCTTCTCTTCTACGATCTTCTCTTCCTTTTGGGGCAGTTCTTCGATCGCAAGCGATAGTGCCGGCTCGACAGGTTTCAAACTCTGAGTTGAAGCGCGTACCGAAGCGGTCTGGATGTGACCCAAAATTTTCTTTGAAGATTTTGTCCTGACGGTATTCCATCCATCATGGGTCGTGTACGGGTTTATCAGAACAATGGGATCCGTTGAAATAACATTGACGGAACCTCCCTTTTGGGGTTCCCTCATGTATTCCTTCGGGATCGTTATGTTCCCTTTCCGAAGATTGTCGTCAAGCCAAATCTTGAAAGTGATGCAATCCTCTATCTTGTGTCCGAACATTCAGTGGTAAGGACAATAGTTTGGATGATCTTTCTTATTGACTTCTTCCCGCCTCTTGGGCTCTGGTAGCTGAAAAATTTGGTGTCTTCATTAGACTGCGGAACATCTTCGCCACTGCTTCAGTTTTGAATGGATATTCCTTGTTCAGAAAATCTTTCAGGGTATGCTGTGGACGAGGCGGTTGTTCATAATGCTGAGGCGACTGATAGCTCGGTCGAGGCTGTTGATAACCCTGCTAAGGTTGTTGGTAGGTACGTTGCGGTGGTTGATAGCTAGGCTGTGGCCGCTCTGGCTGTATCTATACTGACTGCTTGCCCTTATCTACTACCGCGACGATTCTAGACTTTTTTTTGAATGTTTTTACGGGCTTCTGCTTATCGCTCTTATCCACAAAACTTAGCTGCTTTGCTTCCTCTTGTAAGCTCCCGGCCTTGCTAAGCAGCTTCTTGAAAGTCTTGATTGTAAATCCTTTAAGGAGAAGTCCTATTGGGCCATGGATACTCTTAAGCAGGATACCGACTGCATGTTGTTCCTGAGTTGGGGTCCACACTTAATACTTAAACTTCTCCATCGAAGTATGTAATCTACTAAAGTCTCGTTCGGTTTCCGGTGCTCCACGAGATCACCGATGGTGATGTGGTGTCGAGCCCCGACAAACCGCATAACGAAGAGGTTTTCTAACTCTACAAAGGTCTTAACTAAACCATTTGGCAATTCTGAGTACTAGTCGAAGGCAATCCTTGACAGGCTGCTGACAAACTGTCGAAAGAGTAAGGTGTCACTCCCACCAGCATTGCAGCAACTAGCACGAAAATGTGCGACATGCTGTAGCGGGTTTCCCGTTCCATCAAAAGTCTTACACAGTGTTGGTACGAAGCCTTTTGGGTATTGGACGACATCAAATTCTTCCGGGTAAGGTCTACCCGTCTAAATAGATGCTCCACTCTTGGATTGTGCTAAAGCTTCTCACACCTTCTGTTCTACCATGTTTTTAATGTCCTTTTCGGGAATCATGCTCTGTGCGGAATCCTTCTTTGGTGGCTCGTCTCTGTTGACGGATGTGATCTCTTTTCTCCATCCGCAATATGGATGATTTACGGGAGTGTTTCTTTCCGAGGTTGCATCCGACTTTGGAGAGTGGCTAAAGCAGTAGCCATCTCTTCCATCCTCCTTGCCATCTGAGAAATTGTGTCATCTCTTTCCCGAAGCTGTGCTCTCATCACTTCCAGTTCATCTCTTTCCGCAGCTGTCGGAGCACCCTGCGAGGCTGACGATGCTTGTGTTTCAACCATGTTGACTTCAGCATACTCTTCATCCATGAACTCTGATGAATCAACTTCATTTTCCAACTTTTCTCCTCTTTCTTTTACCAACAGTCAGATATCCGTCCTTAGCTTTCCTATAGCATCCTCGAGGGGTCTCTTCCAGACGGTATCGCGGTTGTCATGTGATGGTTTTTGAACTTCTTTTCCATGAGTTTCTTTTATTGCAGTAGCACTTTCTTCTAATTCAGGCTCTTTGAAGAGGCTTTTCTTCTTAGGACGTTGTGTTGGTCTCGGCTCGGTAATAATAGGTCACCACACCATCCTTCTTGCAGTAGAAGGCCTAGGACCGGACGGTCTGTCGGCTATATGCTGGTAGGTGGTGTCCTCCCTAATATGATGGCCCGATACAACAACAGGTGAACTAGCTCTTATTTTCTTCCTTGGTTTCTCTACGGCAATGACAGGCTCTACTCGTGGTCCGAGGCGGGATCTAGCTAGCACTCGTCCCATTCTTCTTAGGATTTCTGACACAGGGCATCTTTCTTTATTTGCCAATTTTTCTATCACGGCTTGTAGCCGAGCAACTGGCGTAGTCTTAACCCTTTTTCTTTTGTATTTACTATAGTATGCAGGTTGGGGTAGTGTTGCGGCCATCCTTCGGACAACTTCTTCATCCGATGCAGCAGAGAGGGGGTGAAACCTACTCCCTTCCAACAGAGGTATTTACTGAGGCAGTTCTTCTCTTTCTTCAGGAATTTCTTCTAGAAAAGCAACTTCAGCAGCTTTGGCTTTCTCAATCTCGGCGATCTTTACGCTTCTATTTCTCCTTTCGAGTCCGAGTTAGGGGTGCAACTCTTGAACAGGACCCAATCTCGAAAACAGATGGTATTGTAGCAAAATCTGTACCCTCCACAGTGACAGGCTCATCAAAGACTTGGATTTCCTTTCCCTTTAGTTTGGCAGAAGCTGGGGTAGGTGCAGAGATGACTAGAACGGTGGGGGTAGAGACAACAGTCCTCCTACGAATAGCAGTACTTCTTTCAGTTAGAATCCTTTGCAGGGGAGGGAATTCTTGAGTCGACTTCAAGTTGAACTCAATTACGGGCTCTTCAGTTTCTGGCACTTTGTTCATTAGTGCGAAGAGAGTGGCGTCAGCGAACTTAATATCTGTGTTATCGAATCCTTGTCCAAAACGAATGATCCCATTGTCAGGCAGCTCATCCTTATAGACGGCGAAGTCTATTCCATTGGTGAAGGAGAAAATTAACTTTACCGAAGTCATTTTCTGTAGGGTAGATTCTGAGTATTAGTCCTGAATTATGCTTCCTTCTGTCACAAAACTTAGGACAAAAAAGAAAGAGTCTGAACATATTTTCGTTTATCTTAATGTATTTATGATTTAAAAGAGTTTGTTTAAAGGGTTGTTTATTAGAAGATTTGTTTGTTAAGAATTAAATGATTAAAGGTATAGAAAAGGTAAAGGACTGTCGGCATATTTTTAGGTTGTATAGTATTTTAAAAGGGGGTCGCCTAACAGAAGTTGTCGGCGAATTTAAATTTTAAATTTGATATATATATAATTTAGAAAGTAGTATTTGACTTTGAAAATAATTTTAAATTTGAAAGTTTTAAGATATGAGATTAAACCGATCTCACATCCCAAATAGTTTATATAAATGAGCACCGCACCACAAACCGTGTATCTATCCCTAAGGATAGACACACCGCTCGAGGGTGGGGCTCGATCAAATAAACTAGAAGTTTTGTGACATCCGTTTGGTCTCGCGAACCAATTTTATAAGCCGACAAATTCCCCGCTTAATATGAAAGTATTAAACGGGGTTTATATTACTCGGGTTCTTTAAAATTCCCTATAAGGGCAAGCCCCTATAGTTAATTACATCTTAAGTGACGGGAATCACCTAAGAAAACTCTCGATAATAACCAATAATTCCGCTCTCAAGAATTTCAAAGTTTAAGGTTTTCAAAGATTGAATTTTGGAATTTCAATAGGGAATGGATCAAATTTGGAACATTTTTGTTTTGTGAATCCGAAGGAAGAAAGGTAAGAGGAATCACCGATTCGAAGTGAACTTCGTAATTTCCGACTATCCTATTGTTTGGCTTCGAATTTAGGAAAGTCCTAATGTTTATTTAGTATTTCAATCTTGCCAATTTTAATTAATTAGGGCTTATATTTGTATGATAAAATCAAACAAATAGCCTAGAAGATGTGAGGGTTTATTGTCGTATCGGACGACTACCTCGGAATCCTAAGACCTGTTAGGGCTTAATTTGCAATGCAAATGCCTAACAAAGAGGTTGAGGATTTATGTTGCACTAGGCAAGCTACCTCGAAGTCCTATGGCTTTGTTGTTTAATTCTAAGAAGGTTTTGCTTGAAGTAGGTTCAAGTTTTGTTGATGACGATGGCCGTGTCGCCCACCATGCTCCAAGCTCCTTGTTGTTGCGAGAGGTTTAGTTTTAGAAATTATAAATCAGGAGATGAGAAAAGTGTTTTGGTTTAGAGAAGTCTTAATTTCCAAGTGTTTTGTATTTTGATTAAAACAAATCTTAAAGTTGATTATAACGACACCGGTTAAGATCCCACGGTTCCATCCTTCCGGCATCATTATTTTTATCGGATTCACTTAGTCCGGATGAATTTGCTAAACTCAGCTGAATGAGTTCCACACTTTCATTTAGACCGTGGGAAATCCCGTTAGCAACACGTAGGTTACATCATCCGAGGTATTCCCGATCATCCAACAGGACGTTTTAATTTAGTTGCAATTGTAGTTTTGTGTTCTGTTTGTGATTAAATTTTGAGTTGTTTTATATTTTGAAATGTTGTGGCGGTGAATTTTATCTTGCAATGACTTTTAACTTAGTTTTGGTTTCAATTTTAGGGACTATCCTAAAGGTGTGGGTTTTCATGCAACAGTTGTTTTATCATGCAAGAAAAGTAAAGTGCATCTGCAATAAAGTAAATTGCGAGGAAGTAAATTGCAAGAAAGTAAATTGCAATAAAATAAAAGCGTACCTGGAGGTTCTTCCCGTCATCCCGAGCTACACTTAAAACACAATTAGAATATTTAAGCAAGTTCCTAGGTAAAGCTAAGGGAAAGGTTCGGTTTTCTACCAAATTCCTAATCCTATAGCTAGTCATCTCCTATGACGTCTAGGTTCTTTGTGTTTTTGTTTGAGGACGATTTTCTTCATCAAAGAACAATTAAGTCCAATTGTTCTTATAAATATCCTATCATATTGAGGAAGTGCTTAAGAAGAATCTTAAACATCTTTTCAATATTTCTAGGATTGTTTTAAGTCCAAATGAATTTAATTATATAAATGAATCAATCGTCCGAGGTTTTCAAGTTTTGTTAACTTGCCCAGTGAATTAAGACATTTGAATATCTTAGGAGTGAAGTAGCACTTCATTTAATGTTTCATTTAGGAGTTATAATAATCAAAGCTTTCAAGGGTAAATTAGTATTTAAATGATTTGATTTAAGTTAAAGGGTTTAAATTTGGAATAGTGTTCAAGTTGCTTTAGATTTATTTTGAATTCTTTATGTCTTAGGTGACGTTATATTTAATTCAATTTAATTTAATTGAGTTTTAATTTAACTTAATTTAATTTAATTTGATTTAATGTTTAATTAATTTGATTTGATTTAATTTAAATTAATTATTTAATTTAATTTAATTTAATTTAATTGTTTAATTTAATTTAATTTAATTATTTAATTTAATTTAATTTAATTTAATTTAATTTAATTTAATTTAATTGTTTAATTTAATTTAATTTAATTATTTAATTTAATTTTAATTTAATTTAATTTATAATTTTAATTGAGATTTTAAAAGAGTTTAATGATTTAATTAAGTCTTTTAATATTTTAAATTTGAGTTATCATTTTAATTAAGAGTTGAATGTTAATGATATAATTAGTTTAGGGATTTTTTAAATTAAAGAATAAATCTCTTCCTAATAAATATCCCTTATTTTAATAATTCCAATTTTATTATTCTTCCAAATTTAATCTATTATTTAATTAAAGTTTAATTATTTTAAAATTTGTTTAATGAGTTTCTACCCTTTAATTATTTAAATTTCAATCATCCAAATCAGATTAAGATCAAATGTTTTACTTGTTGATTTTTTATTAAACCTAAAGTTTTAATTAAGGGTTGAAAGTTTAATTACCATTTTACCCCTTAAGCTTAATAATTTCATAACTCACTAAATTGAACTTAAATGAACTTAAAATTTTTATGTGACTTCACTTATATGCCAATAAAGACATGAGAGGAGAAAATGTGATTTTTCTGTATTTAATTTATTTATATAATTATTTTTAGTGGAAAATAGAGATTTTCAAGGAAAATTTGATAACATGACCAAAGGAAAGTTTCTGTCCTTAAGAAAATTAGGGGACATTTCTAATGACCAGAGAAGCACTTGGACCAATTTTGGTGATTTTTTGAATTATATTATTTTTATTATAATTATTTTGAGTTTTGGAGTGTTAATTAATTTAAAAATAAAATAAATGTTGAAAAATGGATTTTATTTTTTTCAAAAATTTCTCTGATATCAAGGAAACCAGAGAAACAAATTTTGCAATTTTCTGATTTTTATATGATTTATTATAATTATTTTAGTGAAAATGCTAGAAAATACATTTTTTTTAATTTTAAAATTACCCTAGGGCTTTAAAATTCAATATCTCACTAAATAGACCTAGGAAAAATGTGGGATTTGTTCCTAAGTGATTAAAATTCAAAATGTGACATTTTGGTGAATTTTATTATTTTTGTGATTTTTATTATTTTTTTTATTTTTTAATTATTAAAAATATTAAAATATTATTAAAAATCAACTTTTTTAGAAAATTGAAATTTTAATTTTCTTAGGTTCCCCTGATATCAGAGAGGCTCCAAAACCAATTTGGTGAATTTTTGAAAAGTATTTTAAAAGTTATGAATTTTTAAAGCTTAAAATGGCTAAGTGACTTAATCAACCCAATTAGTGGGGCTAACCAAGTCCAATTGACCTCAAATTTTTATGGTGGGTTCCTCTGATCCTAAAGGTCAGTGGAGAATTGATTTCAAGTCAATTTGATGCCTGGTTAATTCTAATTAATTAAAGACCTATTTTGGGTGTTTAAGCCAATTAGGGTTGTTTTAAATGAACTAAGTCAAAACCTATTTTTCCTAGGGTTCTCTGGTCATAAGGAACATCACCAAATTTTCCTAGAATTTATTTCACAACATGCTATTTACTGGAATTAAAATACTCAAAACAGTGACCTGAACTTGAAAAATCAAGAACTCTTCATAGGGATGGCCTCGACTTTGGAAAATTCAGGGAATGTTCCCAAATTCAGAGGCTTCAAACGCCTCTATGGTCTCATGCCATGGTGAATTGTATGCATGCATGGAGAATTAAAACAATGCAGAGAGTAAATAAATTATAAAAAATAAAATATTTGATGAAATTAAGTGATTTCTTTTCCACATTATTCTCCTCTCTTCACCGAGCAAGAGGGTATTTTTATTTTATTTTTCTGATTTTTCTACACGGAGATATGAATTTTTGAAGTTTAGGGAATTAAATAAATAAAAAAAAATCCCTAATTTTCTACTTATCCGAGTCGGCGCCGGCGCATCCTCGGCGACTCCGAAAGACCACGCGGCGCGCTCCCATTCGACGCCGCCACACGAGTCGGCGGCCGGGCCCCGCGGTTCTCGTACCGTCTCCCGGTCCGACGCGATCCCGGCCATCCGTGCGCGCGTGTATTGAATGGACGGCATCCGTTCATCGTCCCCAAGTGTTCTCACCCGAGAGCCGTCCACACTAAATCCCTAAGATCTCACTCGATTCTCGATGGATTTTTACGTTCTTATACTCTATGGATTCGTCTTGAAGAGACGAACACATCTATACGGTTAACATGCATTGAAATTAAAGCATTTGAAATGGAGAATCTCCGGAAGCTCGGGATGAAGAGTTAGCTCGTACCTTGGCTCGGAGAAGTGTGGCTTCGATCCGAGAGTTGTTGCTCCTTCGATTGGGTCCCGGCAAGCTCCGGATGAAGTCTCTCGGTCCGGTGAATTGTCCGGATATGATTTCGACCAAGCCCGATCACAAAGCTTGGAGGTTGGAGCAAGCCGGGTGGCCCGGAGATGGGGCTTTTGATGGTGGACACCTTCTCTTGGTACGGTGAAGGTGTAGAGCCAATCAATTTGGGAATTGGCTCACTGTGGAGAAGTGTCCTGGTTTTGGGTGGAATTTCGACTACGAAATTGAGCTTACGAGAGGAGAAATGGCAGGGGGATTTCACTGGGGATCAAGTGCTCTAAGGATGGAGAAGGGTCTGGAACAATTTTGGCAGAGTTTTGGCAAGGTTTGTGCTTCTTCTCTTCATGGCCGAGAGGGGTGGAGTTTAAATAGAGTTGGCTGGGGGGCCTCCCGGGGAGTTAGGGCTTGGGATCAGCTGCTCTGGTGAGGAGAAGATCAGCCATGGTAGCTACTGGGGATGGGGCGGCTCGGCAAGTGAGAATTTCAATGTTGGCTCACATGTGAGCTCTCGGCCATGGTGTTTTCTGCGGCCTGGTGGCCGGCCGGCCGAGCATGGGTCACCATCTTGGTCGGGTGGGTCGGGTGCAGGGTTTAGTGTAGGCGATTGGCAAATGCCATGTGTAAAGTGGTTGAATCAAAGTAGAAAGGGGAAGGGGCCATTTTAGCTTATTTTGGTCAACCCATGCAAATGGGTTGGGTGCACCTCCCAAGACACTGGTTTTGGGCTGAGGAGGTCGGGTGGGTCAACCTCCCATGTGTGGTGGAGTCTCCATCGAGGATTAGGTGGCAAAGCATGGTTTAGAGTGTGACATGCTTAAGGTAAAAAAGCTTAAGGGAGGCTTAAGAAAGATCCCCCTCTTCTTGCCATAAATGGACTAATGACAAGTCAAAGCCCTCATGGCTTCATGTGGCTTGAGAATGGCTTGTTCATGGCTCCATTTGGCTTGGGAAAAGGTTGGCTTATTTCATGAAAAAGGGTTTTAGAAATATTTGGAATTTTAGGGGGTAATTTGACATGTGGCTTGATTTGGAATGGTTTAATTGATGATTTTGCAACTTAGGGGTGATTTTGATCAAATGGATGATGAGGGGAAGTGTCATGTGGGCTTTAGGATGATTTGGGCTTTTGAATTTTGAAGGAAATGGGCTTTTAGGAGGGTTTAAGGGATGGGCCCTTAAGTTTAAAAATGAATTTATGGATGGGAATTTTGTAAAGAGGTTGGGCCAAATAATTGTTGGGTTTAGCTCATGGATGTGTCATGAGTGATTTGAAACAAATTTGGGGTGATTTGGATTTGAATTGGGTTGAATTTGGGTTAGGTTTGGGTTTAGGTCAAAAATGGGCCTTTTGACCTTGGGTTGAGTTTGAGTGGGACTTGGGTTCAAATTTTGGGCAAATCATGCTAGGGTTTTGTTTTTGGGAATGTTAAGGAAGATTTAGAAAAGATTTGAGGTTAATTGGAGTTGAATTGGGTGAGTTTGGGTTAAGTTTGGGTTATGGGTCCAAATTGGGCTTTAAGGCCAAAAGTGAGATTGGATCCAAATGTCAATCAAATTGGACTTGGATTTGGTTTAAATTGGTATTGGGAATGTTGAATTGAAGTTTAGAATTGAATTGGACCAGAATTTGGGTCAATTGGATAGGTTTGGTTTAACATTGGGTTCACTTTGGGTTAAAATGGGTCAATTTGGGGGTTTTGACAAAAGTAGGGTAAATTGACAAAATTGGCCCATGGTGTAGTTGGACAAAATGAAATTGGGAATATTTAGGATTTTCTGGAATTTTCTGGGAATTTTCTGAATTTTTGGATTTTTAGGCCAAGAAGGGTATTTTGGGTATTTGGAGGGTATTGGGGGTATTTTTGGAATCTTTGGTATTTTTGGGTATGGATGATCAATTTGAGTGATGTGGAGATGTTTGGGATTGATTTTGGAAAATTTTGGGTAATTTGGAAATTTTGCAAAAATTTGGGTAATTTCGAGGGTTTTGGGTAGGTTTAGTAGGTGTGGGGTCCCGGGGGTCAAAAATTGAAAATTTGGGAAATTGAAGATTGGGTAAATCTAGGTGGAAAGAAGTCATTTTGGTTGAGCCATGAAACCATTTCAAGCCCATATGAGCCATGAAAGGACTCATTTGAGGCATTCACTATGTTGTTCCTAACCCTCTTGCAAGGGCTTAGGGGTTAAGGACCATCCATGTGAATCACCTACATGAGTCGGGAGGTTAAGTTGGGTATGGGTGTGGTTTTAGGAAGTGTGTGGAAATGTAGTGTGTAAGTGTAGTGTGTATGTAAGTGTATGTGTAAGTCAGCCCCTTCACTGCACTGTGCCAGCCAGTAGGCGGTCCTAAGGCCAAAGAATCCTATAGGAACTCATCCTTTAAACTTCCACATTTGATTTCAACCCTCTAGGTGATTAGGGGTCTATAGTCAAGTTTGTGGAGTTTGCAGGGAGTTTAGAAGTGGTTTGAATTTCTAAAAGGCGGGTCCCGATTCTAGTCCTCTAAGATAGTCAAAGGAAAAGCCTAAGGCTAGATCCTAAGCACTAAAAAGAAGAAGGGAAGACCTCATCAAAAATGAGGTCAACAAGGACCTGATTAAGAATTGGAAAGGAAGAGAAAGTCTCGTAAGACTTCTCAACCCGAAGGATTATTCCTAAGCTAACACCTATTGGCGGTCCACCTCACCTCAGAAAAGATGTAAAAGGATTTCAGAACCTCTCTGTTTAGGGGTGTCTAAACAGTGGCTCCTAAATCCGAGAGAAGTTGACTATACTTGTTCAAGATAGAAATGAACGTGGTATGTCAATGGAAGAAGGATAGTTTTGGTCCACTAGGGATATGGACTCACTATCGATTTATGAAAGCAAAACCATCTAATCAAAATGGAGAGATGAACTAGTCCCCAGCGGAGTCGCCAGAAGTTGTCGGCATATTTTTAGGTTTGTGTGTTGTATTTTAAAAAGGGGGTCGCCTACAAAAGTTGTCGGCGAATTATAAATTTTAAATTTAATTTAAATATATATAATTGGAAAAGTAGCATTTTATTTTGAAAATAATTTTAAGTTTGAAAATTTTAAGATATGAAATCAAACTGATCTCACATCCCAGATAGTTTATATAAACGAGCACTACATCACAAACCGTGTATCTATCCCGAAGAATAGAAACACTGCTTGATGATGGGGCTCGATTAAATAAACTAGAAGATTTGTGACATCCGTTTGGTCTGCAAACCAATTTTATAAGCCGACAAGTTCCCTTGTTTAATATAAAGGAATTAAACAGGGTTTATATTACCTGGGTTCTTAAAGTTCCCTATAAGGGCAAGCCCCTATAGTTAATTACATCTTAAGTGACGGGAATCACTTAAGAAAAATCTCGATAATGATAAGTGGTTTTGCTCTCAATAATTTCAAAGTTTAAAGTTTTCAAAGGATTGAATTTTGGAATTTCAAAAGGGATTAGCTCAAATTTGGAACAGTTTATTTCAAGAGTCCAAAGGAAGAGAAGTAGGGGAAGCTGAGGATCTAAGAAGAATCTCGGCAACTTCTCAAACTATCCTATTGTTTGGCTTCAATTTAAAAGTTTATTTAATATTGTAATCCTGCCAATTTTAGTTAATTAGGACTTATGTTTATATAACATAATCATACAAATAGCCTCGAAGATGTGAGGGTTTATGTCGTACCAAATAACTACCTCAGACTCCTAAGACCGGTTATGGCTTAATTACATGACATGATCATGCAAATGTCTAACGAGGAGTTGAGGATTTATGTTGCACTAGGCAAACTACCTCGAAGTCCTATGGCTTGGTTATTTAATTCTAAGAAAGGTTTAGCTGGTATAGATCCGAGTTTTGCTGAAGTAGATGGTCGTGCTGCCCACTATGCTTTAAGCTCCTTGTTGTTGCAGAGGTTTAGTTTTAGAAAGTGACAATCAAGAGATGAGAAAAATGTTTTGGTTTAGAAGAGTCTTAAAGTTCAAATGTCTTTAATGTTTTATTAGGGGAATCTTAAAGTTGATTATAACAACACCGGTTAAGATCCCACGGTTCCATCATTCCGGCACTGTTATTTTATCAGATTCACTTAGTATAGATGAATTTGCTAAACTCAATTGAATGAGTTCCACACTTTCATTTAGACCGTGGGAAATCCCGTTAGCAACACGTAGGTTACATCATCCGACGTATTCCAGATCATCCAACGAGGTGTTTTAGTTTAATTGCAATTGTAGTTTTGTTGTTTTGTTTGTGATTAAATTTTGAGTTGTCTTATATTTTGGAATGTTGTGACGGTTGTTGACCTCATTTTTGATGAGGTATTTTCTTCTCTCTTTAGTACTTAGGATCTAGCCTTAGGCTTTTCCTTTAACTATCTTAGATGACTAGAAATGGGACCCACCACCTAGAAATTCAAACCACTTCTTAACTCCCTGCAAACTCCATAAACTTGATTGTAGACCCCTAATCACCTAGAGGATTGAAATCAAATGTGGAAGTTTAAAGGATGAGTTCCTATAGGACTCTTTGGCCTTAGAACTGTCTGGGTGGCTTGGTCTGGTGAAGGGCTGGCTTACACACACACTACACTTATACACTACACTTTCACACACCTCCTAAAACCACACCCATACCCAACTTGACCTCCTGACTCATAGAGGTGATTCACATGGATGGTCCTTAACCCCTAAGCCCTTGAGCAAGAGGGTTAGGAACGACACAGTGAATGCCTCAAATGAGTCCCTTCATGGCTCATGTGGGCTTGATATGGCTTCATGGCTCAACCAAAATGATTTCATTCCACTTACATTTACCCGATCTTCAATTTTCTAAATTTTCGATTTTTGACTCCGGAACCCTGCACCCACTAAACCTACCAAATGCCTCGAAACTACCCAAAATTTGCAACATCACCTAAATTACCCAAAATTCCCCAAAATCATTCCTAAACATTTCCCTCCACTCAAATTGATCATCCATAGCCAAAAATACCAAAAATTCCAAAAATACTCCCCAATACTCTCCAAATACCCAAAAAGCCCCTCTTATCCAAAAAATCCAAAAATTCAGAAAATTCCCAGAAAATTCCAGAAAATCCCAAATATTCTCAATTTCTTTTTGTTTAACTACACCATGGGCCAATTTTGTCAATTTACCCTAAGTTTGTCAAAATCCCTAATTTGACCCATTTTAACCCAAAATAAACCCAATGTCAAACCAAACCTACCCAATTGACCCAAATTCTGGTCCAATTCAATTCTAAACTTTAATTCAACATCCCCAACACCAATATAGACCAAATCCAAGTCCAATTTGTTTGGCATTTGAACCCAATTTCATTTTGGACCTTAAAGCCCAATTTGGACCCATGACCCAAACTTAGCCCAAACTAACCCAATTCAACTCCAATTAACCCCAAACCTTTTCTAAACCTTTCTTAACATCCCCACAAACAAAACACTAACATTATTTGCCCAAAATTTGGACCCAAACCCCACTCAAATTCAACCCAAAGCTAAAAGGCCCAATTTTGATCTAAACCCAAACCTAACCCAAATAAGCCCAAACCCCAAAATCAAAACCCAATCAAAGACAAAACTTCTTTGAAACATTCCCATAAACATTTCCCAACATTAATTTTACATCAATTTCAACCTTAGCCCAACATTGGCCCAAGTTAGCCCAATTTTACCTACATTGGCCCATTTACCAAAGAGGTCCAAATCCAACCCAATTTAAACTCAAATCATTCCAAACTCATTTCAAATCATTCATGAAATACCCCTAAACCAAACACAACAATTATTTGTCCCAAGCCTTTACCAAACTTTCATCCTAAAATCCATTTTAAAATCCAAAAGCCCACTTCCCTAAACCATTTTAAAAGCCCATCTTCACTAAATTTCAAAGGCCTAAACTTCATGCTAAAGCCCATATGAAATTCTTTTCATCACCCCATTAATTGATATCATCCCTTAAGTCCTAAATCAATCATCAAATGATTCCAAATCAAGCCTCATGACAAATCACCCCTAAATGCCAAAAATCCCAAAATCCCTTTCTCATGCAAGTAAGCCAAGCCATTCCCAAGTCATGAGCAAGCCTTGAAGCCATGCACAAGCCACATGAAGCCATGAGATTCACTTTACACATCATCATACCATTAATTGCAAAAGGAGGAGCCTCTTTTTAAACCCCCTTAAAAAGGTTTTAACCCTTTTAATGCTTCACCTTAATCCATGATTAATCCAAATATTCATGGATGGTGACTTCACTACCCTTTCCTAGCTGACTCATCTGACCTCCCTCAGCCCAAATCAGTCCCTTGGTGGGTGCACCAAGCCCAATTACATGAGTTGACCAAAATCAACCCAAAATGAGCCTCTCCCCCATACCATTTTAATCCAAGCCCTTTACACATGTCCATGGCCAATTGACTGCACAAACCTCCAGCCCGACCCACCTGGACACGAGGGTGACCCATGCTGCCGGCCAGCCCGCCCGGATCGCCTGAAAACACCACACCCGAGAGCTCGCATGTGAGCCAACATTGAAATTCTCCCTTGTCGAGCCGCCCCCAAGTCCGAGTGGTCGCCATGGCTGTTCTTCCCTTGACCTAAGCAGTCGATCCCGAGCCCTAACTCCCCGGGAGGCCCTTCGACCTCTCCTATTTAAACTCCACCTCTCTTGGCCATGGAAGTGGTGTTGAGCCAACCTTAAGGAAACTCGCCAAAATCATTCCGGACCACTCTCCACACATAGAGCATTTGATTCCCACTTGGATTCCACCCAATTCCCTCCAAGTTGAGCTCAATTTTGAGTTTAAATTTCAGCATAAAAACCGGGACACTTCTTCACGAGTGAACCAATCCCCAAATTGATTGGTCCTACACCTTCACCGGACAAAAGAAGTAGTTTACCGAGCAAAAGCCCCTCACCGGGCACTGCCATTGCTTCCGACCTCCAAGCTTTGTCATCGGGCTTGGTCGAAATCATACTGGACAATTCACCGAGCCGAGGACTTCATCTGGAGCTTGCTTGGACCCAATCGAAGGTGACACAACTCTCAGATCGAAGCTTCACTTCTCTGAGCAAAGGTATGGACTCACTCTTCTTCCCGAGCTTACAGAGATTCTATATTTAATTTGAGTCAATTTCAATACATGTTTACCATATGGATGTGTTCGTTTCCTCAAGACGAATCCATAGAGCATAAGAACACGAAAATCCGTTGAGAATCGAGTGAGAAATTAGGGTTAGAAGGTTGACGGTCACGGGTGCACACCAGTCGTAGACGATGACTGGGAGCCATCAGATCAAGCTTGTATCGAGCAGACGGTCTGGATTGAGCCGGACATCACGATGGTACGTGAAAAGCGGGGCCCTGGAGCGCTGAGTAGGATGACTGTGTCGAATCAGAAGACGACACACGGCGTTTCGGAGATGCCTAGGTTGAGCTGGCGCCGCGTGGATAAGTAGGAAATTAGGGTTTATTTTATTTATTTAATTCCCTAAACTTCAAAAATGCATAACTTTGTGTAGGAAAATTAGAAAAATAAAATAAAAATACCCTCTTGCTCGGTGAACAGGGGAGAATAATGTGGAAAAGAAATCATTTAATTTCATTGAGTATTTGATTTTTAATAATTTATTTACTCTCTGCACATTTTCAATTCTCCATGCATGTATACAATTCACCATGGCATGAGACCATAGGGCTTTTGAAGCCTCTGAATTTGGGAACATTCCCTGAATTTTCTAAAGTCAGAGGCCACCCCTATGAAGAGTTATTGATTTTTCAAGTATAGGTTACTATTCTGAGTATTTTAATTCTAATAATTAGCATGTTGTGACATAAATTCTAGGAAAATTTGGTGATGTTTCTTATGACCAGAGGACCCTAGGAAAAAATGTTTTTTGAATTAACTCACTTGTAGTAACCCTAATTGGCTTAAACACCCAAAATGGAGCTTTAATTAATTAGAGCTAATCATACATCAAATTGACTTGAAATCAATTCTCCACTGACCTTTAGGATCAGAGGAACCCACCATAAAAGTTTGAAGTCGATTGGATTTGGTTAGTCCTATCAAATGAGTTGATTAAGCCATTTAGCCAAATTTAAACTTTAAAAATTCATAACTTTCAAAATCCTTTTCAAAAATTCACCAAATTGGTTTTGGAGCCTCTCTAATATCAGGGGAATTTAAGAAAAATAAAATTACAATTTTCCAAAAAAGTTGATTTTTTACATTATTTTAATATTTTTAATAAATAAAAAATAATAAAAATCACAAAAATAATAAAATTCACCAAAATGTCACATTTTGAATTTTAATCACTTAGGAACAAACCCCATATTTTTCTTAAGTCTCTATAATGAGATATTAAATTTTAAAGCCCTAAGGTAATTTTAAAATTAAAAAAATGTATTTTCTAGCATTTCCACTAAAATAATTCTAATAAATCAAAGAAAAATCACAAAATTATAAAAATTGGTTCTCTGGTTTTCTTGGTATCAGAGAGATTTTTGAAAAATATAAAATTCATTTTTCAACCCTTATGTTATTTTTAAATTAATTAATACTCCAAAACTCAAAATAATTATAATAAAAATAATATAATTCAAAAAATCACCAAAATTGGTCCAAATATTTCTCTAGTCATTAGAAATGTCTCATAATTTTCTTAAGGACAGAAACTTTCCCTTGGTCATGTTATTAAATTTTCCTTAAAAATTCTTATTTTCCACCAAAAATAATTACATAAAGAAATTAAATACATAAAAATCACATTTTCTCCTCTAATGTCTTGATTGACATATGAGTGAAGTTACATAAAAATTTCAAATTCATTTAAGCTTAATTTAGTGAGTTATGGAATTAGTAAGCATAAAGGGCAAAATGGTAATTAAAATTTTAACCTATAATTAAAAATTTTAGGTTTAATTAGAAGGATGGGTAAAATATTTGATATTAAGTTGATTTTGGATGTTTGAAACTTAGGTATTTAAAGGGTAGAAACCTACCAAGTAATTTGAAAGTAATCAAAATAAACCTTAATTAAATAATTAATTAAATTTGGAAGAATAATAAAAAAATTAGAATTATTAAAATAGGGATATTATTAGGAAGAAATTTATTCTTTAATCTAAGAATCCCTAAATTAATCACCTCAATAATATTCAATTCCTAATTAAAATGATAATCCAAATTCAAAACTTAAAATGCTTAATCATTAAATTAAATTAAAATTAAAACATTTAAATTAAATCCTTTTAAAAATTTCAATTAAATTAATACTATAACAATTAAAATTAAATCATCCCTAAAGCATAAAAAATAAAATATTAAATTAAAATTAAAAGAAAAATAATAAAATTAAATTAAAATTTAAATTAAATTAAAATTAAAAAAGGATAAAACCAAATTAGAATTTAAATTAAAATTTAAATTAAATTAAATTAAATTAAAACATATTAAATTAAATTAAATTAAATAAAAAAATAAATAAAATCAAGTTAAAATAAAATTAAAATTAAATAAATAAAATTAAATTAAAATTAAAACCAAACCAAATTAAATTAAAATTAAATTAAATTAAATTAAATTGAATATAACATCACTTAGGACATAAAGAATTCAAAAATAAATCTAAAACAACTTGAACACTACTACAAACTTAAACCCATTAATTGAAATTAAATTGAATCACAAATCACTTAAACATCGATTTGCCCTAAAAAGCTCTTGTTGTCATAACTCCTAAATGGAGTGTTAAGGGAAGTGTTACTTCACTCATAGGATATTCAAATGTCCTAGTTCACTGAGCAAGATAACAAAACTTAAACTCCTGGATGATTGATTCATTGTATAATTAAATTCTCTTGAACTTAAAATAATCCTAAAAGTATTGAAAAGATGTTTAAGATTCGTCTTAAGCACTTCCTCAGTACGATATGATGTTTATAAGAACAACTGAACTTAATTGTTCTTTGATGAAGAAAATCGTCCTCAAACCAAAACACAAGAACCTAGACGTCATAGGAGATGACTAGCTATAGGATTAGGAATTTGGTAGAAAACCATAACCCTTCCCTTAGCTTTTCCTAGGAACTTGCTTTAAATGCTTAAATATTCTAAATTGTGTTTAAGTGTAGCACAGGATGACGGGAAGACCCTCCAGGTACGCTTTTATTTTATTGAAATTTACCTTCTTGCAATTTACCTTATTGCAAATGCACTTTACTTTTCTTGCATGATAAACAACTGTTGCATGAAAACCCACACTTTTAGGATAGTCCCTAAAACTGAAACCAAAACTAAATTAAAAGTCATTACAAGATAAAATTCACCGCCACAACATTTCAAAATATAAAACAACTCAAAATTTAATCACAAACGGAATACAAAACTACAATTATAACTAAATTAAAACGTCTTGTTGGATGATCGGGAATACCTCGGATGATGTAACCTACGTGTTGCTAACATGATTTCCCACGGTCTAAATGAAAGTGTGGAACTCATTTAGTTGAGTTTAGCAAATTCATCTGGACTAAGTGAATCCGATAAAAATAACGATGCTCGAAGAATGGAACCGTGGGATCTTAACCGGTGTTGTTATAATCAACTTTAAGATTTGTTTTAATTAAAACATAAAAAACACTTGGACTTTAAGATTTCTAAAACCAAACTCTTCTCTTCTCTTTTGATTACAATCTTCTAAAACTAAACCCTCTGCAACAACAAGGAGCTCGGAGCATGGTGGGCAGCACGACCATCGTCATCAGCAAAACATGAGTCTACTTCAGCAAAACTTTCTTAGAATTAAATAACCAAGCCATTGGATTTCGAGGTAGTTTGTCTGGTGCAACATAAATCCTCAATCTTTTTATTAGGAATTTGCATTGCAAATTAAGCCTTAACCAGTCTTAGGATTCTGAGGTCGTCGTCCGGTACGATGTAAACCCTCACATCTTCGAGGCTATTTGTATGATCGTGTCATACGAATATAAGTCCTAATTAATTAAAATTGGCAAGATCAAAATATTAAACAAACATTAGGACTTTCCTAAATTCAAGCCAAACAATAGGATAGTCGAGAAATTACCGAAGTTCGCTTGGAATCTGTAATTTCTCCTACCTTTCTTCCTTTGAATTCCCAAAACAAAATGTTCCAAATTTGATCCATTCCCTATTGAAATTCTAAAATCCAATCCCTTGAAAAAATTAAACTTTGAGATTCTTGAGAGCAGAACTACTGATTATTATCGAGAGTTTTCTTAAGTGATTCCCGTCACTTAAGATGTAATTAACTATAGAGGCTTGCCCTTATAGGGAATTTTAAGAACCCAGGTAATATAAACCCTGCTTAATTCATTTATATTAAGCAGGGGAATTTGTTGGCTTATAAAATTAGTTCATAGACCAAACGAATGTCACAAATCTCCTAGTTTATTTAACCAAGCCCCATCATTAAGCAGTGTGTCTATTCTTCGGGATAAATACACGGTTTGTGATGCGGCGCTCGTTTATATAAACTATCTGGGATGTGAGGTCGGTTTGATTTCATATCTTAAAATTATTTTCAAAATCAAATACTACTTTCTAAATCATATATATATATAATTAAATTAAAATTAAAATCTAAAATTAGCCGACAACTTCTGTTAGGCGACCCCCCTTTTAAAATAATACACATAACCTAAAAATATGCCGACAACGGTGAGTTTCATCTTGTGCTGACTTTTAATTTAGTTTTGGTTTCAGTTTTGTGGCTATCCTAAAGGTTTTAGTTTTCATGCAACAATCTTGTTTAACATGCAAGAAAAGTAAACTACAGCTTATATAAATAAATTGCAATAAAGTAAATTACAATAAGATAAAAGCGTACCTGGAGGGTCTTCTCGTCATTCCAAGCTGCACTTAAAACACATGTTAAGGCATTTAAATATTTCAAGAAGTACCTAGGTAAAGCTAAGGGAAGGTTCTGGTTGTCTACCAAAATCCTAATCCTATTGCTAGTCATTTCCTATGACATCTAGGTTCTTATATTTTGTTTAAGGATGATTTTCTTCATCAAAGAATAATTAACTTCAATTGTTCTTCTAAAACATCTCATCATATTGAGAAAGTGCTTAGGACGAGTCCTAAACATCTTTTCGATACTTTCGAGATTATTTTGAGTCCAAGTAAATTTAGTTGCACATGTAAATTAATCATCGAGGAGTTTAGTTAAGCTTTGTCTCTTGATCAGTGAACTTGGGCATTTGATTACCTTATGAATGAAGTGACATCTCACTTAATGCTCTATTTAAGAGTTATAATAATTAAAGTCTTTAAGGGCAAGTTGGTTTGTTGATAACTTTAATCATTCTTAATTTGAAGTTTGAGTTAATGGTTTAAAGTGATTTAGTTTAATTATGAGGTTTTAATTAATAATTTTAAGTTTGGAATAGTGTTCAAATTATTTTTGGTTTAAATCTTTATACTTTAAGTGATCTTAATATTTTAAATTAATCTTTGGTGTTTCAAATTCACTTAGATTATTCATATATTTTAATGATTTGGCTTAGGTTAATTATGATAATTTATGTTAATCTTGATTAGTTTAATTTTTTATATTCTTAATTATGAATTGTCTTAATATTTCAAATTTTTTTTACTTTTATTATTGAGTGATGTTAATTTAAATTTAATTTAATTGAATTTAACTTAATTTAATTTAATTTAATTGAATTTAACTTAATTTAATTTAATTTAATTTTAATATTTTAAATTTAATTTAATTTAATTGTTAAAATGTTAATTTAATTTTATTTTAATTTTAATTTAATTTTTTACTTAATTTAATTTAATTTAATTTAATTTAGATTTAATTTAAATTTAATTTAATTGTTAAATCACTTAATATTTTGAGCTTTCCTTTAATTTAAGGGTTATTTATTTTTTTGATTTTTTGATTTACTTAGTTTAGATTATCATTTTAATCTTGATTAAGAGTTAAATATTATTGAAGTGGTTTATTTAGGGATTTTTTTATTAAATAATTAATATCCTCTCAAGTTATATTCCTATTTTTAATAATTCAAATTTTCATTAATCTTCCAAAATTTAAATTGTTTACGTAATTAAAGTTTCATTTTTGGTTTATTAAAAGTGATTAATGGGTTCCTACCCTTTTAATTTCCCAAAGTTTCAATCATCCAAGAAACAAAAAATCAAATATTTTACCCTCCATTTTAATTAAACCTAAAATTTTAATAAAGGGGTTTAAATTCTTTTAATTACCTTTATGCCCTTTTAGGCTTATTTATTTCATAACTCACTAAATTGAGTTCAAATAAACTTGAAATTTTTATGTCACCTCACTCACATGTCAATTAAGACATTAGAGGAGAAAATATGATTTTTCTGAATTTAATTTATTTATATAATTATTTTTAGTGAAAAATAAGAGATTTCAAGGAAAATTCAACAACATGACCAAAGTAAGGTTTCTGTCCTTAAGAAAATTATGGGTTTAAATTCTTTTAATTACCTTTATGCCCTTTTAGGCTTATTTATTTCATAACTCACTAAATTGAGTTCAAATAAACTTGAAATTTTTATGTCACCTCACTCACATGTCAATTAAGACATTAGAGGAGAAAATATGATTTTTCTGAATTTAATTTATTTATATAATTATTTTTAGTGAAAAATAAGAGATTTCAAGGAAAATTCAACAACATGACCAAAGTAAGGTTTCTGTCCTTAAGAAAATTATGGGATGTTCCTAATGACCAGAGGACCACTTAGACTAATTTGGGTGATTTTGTTAAATTATATTTTATTTATTATAATTATTTTGAGTTTTGGAGTTTTAATTAATTATAAAATAAAATTAAAGTTGAAAAATGGATTTTATATTTTTCTTAAATCTCTCTGACCTCAAGGAGTTCAAAAAAACAATTTTACAATTTTTTTATTTTTCTTTGATTTATTGGGATTAATTTAGTGAAAAAATTGGAAAATACATTTTTTAATATTAAAAATTATTTTGAGCCTCTAAAATTCAATATCTTAACTTAGAGGCTTAGGATAAATATTTGTTTGGTTTCTAAGTGATTAGGAGTCAAAATATGACATTTTTATGATTTTTATTTTTTTTGTGATTTTTAATATTTTTTAATTATTTAAATATCAAAAATATTATTAAAAATGAAAAAATTTAGAAAATTCCAATTTTAATTTTTATAGACTCCTCTGATATCAGAGAGTCCACAAAACTAATTTTGTGAATTTTTGAAATGTATTTTTGGAGTTATGAATTTTTAAAGTTTAATTTTGATCATGTGGCTTAATTAATTCATTTAGTGGGGTTAAACATTTCCAATTGACTTCAAATTTTTATGCAAGGTTATCTGTATCCTGAAGATCAATAGAGAATTAATTTCAAGTTATTTTAATATGTGGTTAACCCTAATTAATTAAAGTTCAGTTTTAGATATTTAGGCTAATTAGGGTTATTCTTAATGAATTAAGCCTAACCATAATTATCCTAGGGTCCTCTGGTCCTAAGAAACTTCCCCAAATTTTTCTAAAATTTATTGAGAAATATCCTAATTACTGGAATTAAAATAACAAAAATAGTGACATAAACTTGAAAAATACATAACTTTCCATAGAGATGGCCTATGACCTTGAAAAATTTAGGGAATATTCCCAATGGTCTCATGCCATGGTGACGTCTCTATGCAAGTGGAGAATCAAAATACTGAAATGAGTAAATAATTAATTAAAAATAAAATACTCATGCAAAATAACTTGATTTCTTTTCCACATTATTCTCCTCTGTTCACTGAGCAACATGATATTTTTAGTTTATTTTTATGATTTTCCTACACAAAGATATGGATTTTCTAAGTTCTGGGTACTTAAATAAATAGAAAAAATCCTATTTTTCTACTTATCCGACTCAGCACCGCGTCAACCTACGGCGGATCGAAAGAGCACGCGGCACGCTCCTATTCGACGTCGCCATCTGAGTCAGCCACCACGCATCCCGCTGTCTCGCTCCTTCCTCTGATCCGACGCAATCTGAGCCATTCAACCGATACACGCACTATCGGAAGGCGCCTGGTCGTCATCTACGACTGGTGTGCACCCGTGATCGTCCACACTAAAACCCTAAGAACTCTCTCATTTCTCAACTGATTTTCGTGTTCTTATGCTCTATGGATTCGTCTTGAGGAGCCGAACACATCCATACGGTTTACATGCCATGAAATTAACTGAATTGAAATGGAGAATTGCTGGAAGCTTGGGAGGAAGGAATGATCCATACCTTTGCTCTGAGAAGTGTAGCTTCAATCAGAGAGTTGTGTCACCTTCGATTGCACCCAAGGAAGCTCCAGATGAAGTCTCTGGCTGCAGGGATTGTCTAGGTATGAAAGTGTCCACAACCAATTTTAAAGCTTGGAGGCTAGAGCAACTGGGTGGCCTGGAGAGGGGGCTTTCACTGGGGAACTCCATTTCTTGGTCCTGTGCAGGTGTGGGTGAGTTTAATTTGGATTTGGTGGAGGTTTGGGAGATGTCCTGTTTTTGGGCTTGAATTTGAACTCAGAAATTGAGCTCAGCTGGTGGAAATTGGGGCTAGAATCCAATGGGGATCAAATGCTCTATGTGTGGAGAGTGGTCTAGAATAATTTTGACAGAGTTTCAGTAGGATTTTTGTTCAACACCTCCTTTGGCCGAGAGGTGGTGTGGTTTAAATAGAGGTGGCTGGAGGGCTTCCCAGGGGGGTTTAGTGGCTTGGATCAACTGCTCTGGTGAGGAGAAGAACAGCCATGGTGGCCATTAGGTATGGGACAAGTCAGCAAGGAAGAATTAAAAAATTGGCTCATATGGGTGCTCTCGGCCTGGTGGTTTCCGGCGGCTGTGGTGGCTGGCCGGCAAGGGTCAGGCCACCCTCAAGGTCAGGGAGGCCAGGGTTGTTGTTTAGTGCAGTCAATTGGCCATGGACATGTGTAAATGTGTTGAATTGAAATGGAATGGGGGGAAGGCTATTTTGGGTCCAAATGAGTCAACCCATGGTTTTGGGCTAGGTTCACCACCCAAGGCCTGGTTTTGGGCTGAAAAGATTCACTTGGGTCAGTCAAGAGAAAATGGTGTGGTCTCCATCCATGGTGAGGTGGCTAAACTTGGTTTAGCGTGTAGCATGAATGGGGTTAAAAGTGCTTAAGGAAGGCTTAAGAAAGGGACCCCTCTTCTTGCCATTAATGGCTTGGTGAGGTGGAAAGGGGTTCCCAAGGCTTGCATATGGCTTATGCATGGCTCCATGGCTCCATATGGCTTAGGGATGGCTTGGCTTGGTTTCATGAAAATGGGTTTTAAGGATTTAGGATATTTAGGGGTAATTTGGCTCATGGCTTAGTTTAGAAAGTTTAATGATGAATTTGAAACTTAGGGAGTGATTTAAATCAAAGGGGATGATGAGGAGAAATTTCATGTGGGCTTTAGGATATATTTTGGGATTTTGGATTTATTTTAGATGGGCCTTTAGAAAGGTTTAAGGAGGTGGGCTTTTAGGTTTGAAAACAAATTGGTAAATGGAAGTTTTGTAAAAGATTGTGCCAAACAAATGTTGGGTTTAGTTTAGTTTTGTATCATGAGTGATCTAGAATAGGTTTGAAATAATTTGGAGTTGAATTGGGTTTAATTTGGGATTTTTTGGTAAAGGGGTCAAAGGGGTCAAATTGGGCTAACCTGGGCTAAGGTTGGGCTAATGTTGGATTTGATGTAAAATTAATGTTGAGAAATGTTTATGGGGGTGCTACAAAGAGTTTTCAACTTTGGTTGGGCTTTGATTTTGGGATTTGGGCCCATTTGGGTTAGGTTTGGATTTAGGCCAAAAATGGGGATTTTGGTTTTGGGTTAGGTTTGGGTGGCGTTTAGGTTCGAATTTGGGGCAAATCTTGTTAGTGTTTTGTTCTTGGGATATTAGGAAGGTTTAGGAAAAGATTTGGGGTTAATTGGAGTTGAATTGGGTTGGTTTGGGCTAAGTTTAGGTCATGGGCCAAAATTGGGCCTTAGGCTTCAAATTGGAATTAGATCTAAATGTTAATCAAATTGGACTTGGATTTGGTCTAGATTAACATTGGGGATATTGAATTGAAGTTTATAATTTAATTGGGTCAATGTTGAGGTCAATTGGGTTGATTTGGTTTGACATTAGGCTTACTTTGGTTAAAAATGGGTCAAATTAGGGATTTTGGTAAAAGTGGGTTAAATTAACAAAATTGGTCTATGGTGTAGTTGAACAAAATTAAATTGGGAATATTTGGAATTTTCGGGACTTTTTTTGGGAATTTTTGGAATTTTTTGGTTAAAAAGGGTATTTTGGGTATTTGGAGGGTATTGGGGGGTTTTTTTTGGAAATTTTAGTATATTTGGCTAAGGATGATCAATTTGAATGGTGGGAAATGTTTAGGACTGATTTTGAGGAATTTTGGGTAATTTAGGCAATTTTGCAAATTTTGGGTAGTTTCAAGGACTTTTGGTAGGTTTAGTGGGTGTAGGGCCCCGGGGTCAAAAATTGAAATTTTGGAAAAATGAAGATTGATCAAGTTTGAGTAGAATGGAATCACTTTGGTTGAGCCATGAAGCCATATCAAGCCCATAAGAGCCATGAGAGGACTCATTTGAGGCATTCACTTATGTTGTTCCTAACCCTTTTAGCCGAGGGCCTAGGGGTTAAGGTCCATCCATATGAATTACCTACATGAGTCAGAAAGTCAAGCTAGGTATGAATGGTTTTAGGATTTGGAATGTGTGTGAAAGTGTAATGTGTGCAGGTTAACCCTCACCAGACCAGGCCACCCAGGGTAGTCCTAAGGCCAAAGAGTCCTATAGGGAACTCATCCTTTAAACCTCCACATTTAATCTTAACCCTCCAAGTGACTTGGGGGTTTACAATCAAACATATGGGGTTTGCAGGGAGTTTAAGAGGTGTTTAAATTTCTAAGTGGTGGGTCCCATTTCTAGTCCTCTAAGATAGTCAAAGGGAAAGCCTAAGGCTAGATCATAAGTACTAAGGAGAGAGAAGAGAAAAGGCCTCATAAAAAATGAGGTCAACAATCAGTTGAAACTTTTGTTTAAAGAAGACTGTATGTATATTCAAGAGATGTGTGAAATGATGGAAGCTGCCAAAAATAGTAAACTGTTAATTCCATTTGTTGAAAAATCTCATGAACTTAAGATGGATGTACCCCATACAATTTTAAATCTTGTTTATTTAGAGAATTCATCTACACCACCGGTCTTTATATCTTCATATTCAACTCAATTACAAGAAAAACCTGAATTGAATGATGAACAAGATAAAGTTATTGAACTAGGACTTAGAAGAGAATTTGAGGATAAATTTCAAAAGAACTTTGAGTTGAGAAAATAGGGCAAGGATATTGGAAGACCATTGGAAGAAATTCCTAAGGAATTAGAAAAACCTATTTCCTCAACTAAGATAGATCATCAATCATTTAATAATTATAAAGGGGATGAATTGGAAGATAACATGAAACAAAAGAGTGACAGAAGAATTTGATCCTGAATCTGAATTATCTAGAGAGAATCCAATCCAAAATTTGGGAGATCTTGAATTATATTATAGAGATCCATTTCTTATAAATTTCAAGGTTGATATTAATATGCAAATTCAGAATATCAATAGAAGAA
The DNA here is from genome assembly GCA_022702705.1 of Papilionanthe hookeriana x Papilionanthe teres. Taxonomy (NCBI): domain Eukaryota; kingdom Viridiplantae; phylum Streptophyta; class Magnoliopsida; order Asparagales; family Orchidaceae; genus Papilionanthe; species Papilionanthe hookeriana x Papilionanthe teres. Next base: position 49,184,154 of record CM040439.1, on the reverse strand, counting down.
TATTGGATCTAGAAAGAAATATGAGAAAAAATGATATAAATAAATCTGAAAAGGAAGAGCTGAATGAAGAATTACAATTTGAGGATTTTATAGGAATTCTTGGATCTGAAAAGGATTGGGCGATTGATCGAGGATTACTTAATTGAAATTTTGATCCAGGAGGAATCATTTGCGTTTTATGGGAGGCAGCCCATAGTTATCAGTTTGCTTTGATTTATTGTGCTTGAGAGTCATGATTGTTAGTGTTTTATTGTGTTTGCTTTAGTGTCATTATGGATTGATCAGTTTGATTGTTGTTGGTAGATGTTTGGATTGTTAGTGGTTGGATTTGATCTTTATGTGTCATAAGGGAGGTGATTCCTTAACTTCTTATTATGGTTAGATCTATATGTTCTCTTATAGTGTTGGATTGATGAGTCCACTATGACTCAGGTCTTACCCGGACTTGAGTTTTATAGGAGTATCATGAATTTGAATAATGACAACTTCATCTTAATTTTGTTACTTCCTTTCTCTAACTTTGTTTTTATTAGGTAGGAGTTGCGAACCTATTTGATGAATAATATTAGGATGATCTTACACTACAATATGTAACTGTTAAAGGTGCTTAATTAAAGGGATTAGATGATGCCTGAGATTGGTGTCCGGAAACCAATTTATCAGGGATAATTTTATCTTTAAGATTATAGTCTATAAAATCACTTGAAAGTACCTAATTTACTAGTGTAGTGATTCTGTTAGAAATTGGAGGTAAGGTAGTGAAATTTGATGAGTTAATGGAAGAATTGACCTCATTTATCAAATGTGTGTTTATGTTTGTGTTACAATTTTATATAATAATTGAAGAACAATTTTATATTCCCTTGCTGATACCTGCTATGATAATTAAACTTTTATTTAGTGAACTTCATTCTGGCATGATTGGTTTAAATTTACTTTTTGCTGCATATTGTTCTGTCATAATAAATACTTGTAGATGATTTAGATAGACATTTATGGTAGATAGAATTTCTAAACTGTTTTTCTTCCTGCTTATATTTTCTGTATTAAATGCTATATATGTTAAAAATTAAGTTTCGGGGTAGGAAGAAAAATAAAATTTTAATGTAAAAATACTTCATTTCAGTGTAATTTTATTCCAAGCATGTTTTAGGTTAGATTTACTTTCTCCTACAATCATTCTATCCTGATTATGCATGTATATGAATTTGATAGGATGTTGTAGTAGTAAGTAGATTCAACATTTACGTTTTCTTCCTGCAACATTTTATGGAATTAATTGCAAAATATTTTAAATTTTAAGTTTGGGGGGAAGAAAAATATTAACTCTTATTTTTTCTCAATTGTTATATTTTCAAAAATTATTAGCATAACTTCTGGCAATTGAACCTTACTTGAGATAAAGAAAACTTTTATTTCAGTTGAATATTATGGAAGGATTGGATGAAAGTTTTTAGTAATAAAGGTTAATTTTATAAGGGTAAGATATTTGGTATGAAAGAATTTGATTATACTTAACTATTAAAGTAGAGAAAATTGTATTTTTGAAATGTTAAGAGACTTAAAGTATTGTGTGTTAAGAAGAGATTGTGACTTTATGATGAATAATAAAGCTCATACCTAATTATAAAGTAAGGATGTGTTTCAAGTTTAAACTTTAGAAAGAGGAGAGTGAAGTTCAAAATCATTACAGGCTCTCCAGATATAGTAATCCTCATTAAAAAAGAGAAAAAAGAGAAAAAGAAAAGAGAGTGAAAAAAAGGGATTGAAAATGATCCCGAAAGAAAAGAAAAAAAAGAAAGAAAAATATTTATGAGGAGAAACTTGAGGAGATGCCTAATAAAAAATTAGCTTCACTTGAGTCACGCTAAAGGGAGAACTTGATTTCATTTCTGAATTTATATTTAAAGTATTGGCCTACATTCTGATAAAGTTTGCATGAACTCCTTTTTCACATAGTCTTTCTTGGCAGTCTTAATGTGACAAATTATGGTTTATCTTGAAATAAATAGAAGACTAAAACCCTTAGAGTTGATTGCTGAATATTCTTATACCTGTAGTGTTAACCTGAGTTACTGAATTTCTTTATAAAAGTCTAGCCAATATATTCTTTTAAATGAAAAATTTTAGTGTCTTACAGGTGAAAAGTACATTGCCTTGAGTTATATTTTTATGTATTAAAAGGGTTATTTAAGGACAAGTAACAGTTAAGTTTGGGGGATTCTGATGCACCAAAAATATTTACGCTTTTTACTATATGATTTTACTCATTTTTAGTTATACTATATTTTAAAAGGAAGATATTTTGTATGTTTTTTGGTTTTAGGTACAAAAATGGTGATTGGAGCAAAAAGAAGCAAAAATGGTGCAATTTGGAACAAAACAAGCAAAAACACAAATTTTGGCCTGACACCTTTCGATAAGTCTTTTATACTTAATCTCTTTTACACTTCTTGCATATTTTTTAAAGAGATTATACTTTAAAGAAAGGTTGTTTTTATGTTTATATTGTAGGGCTATCAGTTAGGAACGCAACACAACTGAAACGGGGCAAATTAGAGTTCAAACGGAGCCAAACTGAGCAAAATGGTGTAGCTGCGCAGAATGGGCGTCGGGGGCGCCCAAACTAGCGTCGGTGGCGCTAGAAACCCAAGAGCACCAAAAATAGGGTGCCAGCAGTGCCCTATTCAGCGTCGGCGGCGCCCGAGATGGCCTGGATGCGATATTGGGCGGTTTTTGGCCAAATACATCGAATGTGGACACTTTTTGGACGGTTTCTTCATGCACCTCTTAGGAAATTTGTCCCTACTCTATTTTAAACTGAAATTGAAGCCAAAAAGGAAAAGATAAGGAAAACTTGGAGGATGCTTAGAGATCTTAGAATAGGAGTAGAAATGTAGATTTCTACCCTTTTGGAGAGATTGGAGAGAGAATTTTGAGAGAATTTGTAAGGGAATGTTCTAGCATTGCATGGATCCGCGGGAGACTTTGTGGGAGAGATTTTCATCTTTCTTTCAAGAGGAAAAAGCTAAGTATTGTGTTCTTCATTATCTTATGATTTTGTAAACACTTATTTTGTGGATTTGCTTTGAAATGAAGTTTTCTGTTGTGTATTCTTCGTGCTTTGCGATGTCTTTCTCTTACTCTTTCTTCTTATTTGGAAATAGTGGCATAAGAGATTATGCCATTGCTTTTATTCTACTTTTCTTTTGCAATGAGTAGAATTCATGTTGAGAATATTGGGATGCTTGCTAAAAGATTTTTTAGTTATAAATGTGTTGGTTTTACTTGCGCTTCAATAACATTACAAAAAGGGCACGTTGTAATGATAAAATTCGTTGTAATTGCATTATCCCTAAAGTGAGGTGTAATTCTCAACAAAGTGAAACCACATTCAATATCCATGAATGAATTGCGTAGTTCATGATGATTGAGTGCAAATAAATAGAGAAATATGGTTTCATGGGTGTCAAATTGGAGGTTTCAGGGTGACAGACTGAGATCCCCAATTTGGTCCAAAGATTGGTAACTAAAGTCGAAGGTTAGCTTTAAGGTCGAGGGTCAGTGGGAGCTCCGTAGTGAGAGCCGGTATCGTCCCAGCATAGCCTTACATTTTGTGACTAAACTTAGGATATGTCAATTTTCTTACATGCTTGGAAGAGGGGGTACACTTTTGAGGGTAAAGAATAGGATTGCTCATATTTGACACATACAATATTTAATGCATCTCATTCCTAAACTTTATCCAATTCATTACATAAGAATACTATATTTTATTTTCTTAAAATTCACCAAACCAAATTATCCAAAAGAAGGTTATCTTTAGTATTAATATTTGCATTTAGGAGTAGTTATTATTCTTACATATAACCGTCTGCATTTAGGAGTAGTTGTCAGAAAAACCACTTATATCACCATTCCAAACTAAGGCTGTTAGTAGTAGACTAGAATTTAACTAAGAACCTCTTACCTTGCTTCCCTGTGGGATCGATAAAAGGGACTCCATTAGAACCCTGTATTACTTGTACAATACGTATACTTGCATTTCAAATTGTGACTTCACAATATCATTATAAATATATAAATCAAAGGTCATAAATTCTTACATATAAAAAAGTAACATCAAGAGCCTAGAAGCTACTCAGCACTACTAATAACACATCCTGCACCAACCTTTAGACTAGACAATGTTCTTTATGACTGGACCAAAGGGTAAAGAATATTTATGCTTCTATTTATCACAATACAACATTTTTTAAGTTCTAAATAAATGAATTCCTCTACTTATTACATAAATATTTTTAAAGAGAAAGTATTTTAAATTAAGTATTTTATTAGTGTTTTTAGACATTTATTTGCATAATTCTGAAAGTTTAGTAAGTTTAATTTTACTCTTGTTTAGTTATTAGCGCTTAATTTTATTTTCAATATAATTAAAAAGTTTTCTTTTAATTCACACTAATTTTCCTGTGGGATCGATATCTGAGGTTTTAAAAAGAAAATCCTATATTACTTGAAATGATACGTATATTTATGTAGTACCCCTAGTGTGTTTATTATTATCTATAAAATACTTAAATCTTGCACACTAGCCGTTTATTTTAGGGTCAAGTTCACATATCTTTTGTAAGCTTAATTATCTGTGTAATTGCAGGTTGGGTGAATTCCTTAGAAAGAAACAACAAGCCATATGACTTTGAGGTTGTCTGCCTAGTGCAACATAAATCCTCAATTGAACTCTTAGGTCTTTGCATACTGTGAAGTATAAGCCCTGAGTCTTCTTAGGATTTTGAGTTTGTCATCCAATATGATGTAAATCCTCCTATCTTCTAGGATATTTGTATGATACATATGTACGCCTTAAATACTAAAAATTGACAGGATGAAATATTAAATAATATCCCTTCAAAACATAAGCCAAACTATAGGATAGTTTGGAAATTCACAGGAATTTGCTTCAGGATCTGTGACATCCCGTAGCTTTCTCTCTTTGGATTCCACAATAACTGTTCCCTTTTAAATCTTTCTCATTTAATATTTTCTATGTCTGACCTTGAAAATACTAAACCTTTTAAATTCATGAAGACAAGATTTCATGATCACCATCGAGAGTTCTCTTAAGTGGCTTCGGTCATTTGAGAGGTAATTAACTATAAGGCCTTACCCTTATAGGAAACTTTATGACATAGGTAATACAAACTCTATCTAATTTTCTATATTAGATAGAGGAACTTGTCGGTCAAAATAAATGGTTCGTAGACTAAACAGATGTCATAAATTCTTTAGTTTATTTAAATGAGCCTCATCATCAAGTAATGCATCTGTTCTTTGGTGTTGATGCATAGCTTGCAATGTTGTGTGCTTTTATTTAATCTATTGTATATATGAGATCAGCTTGATTTGATATTTTCAAATTAAAATGTTACTTTACAAAATTACACACACACACACACACACACACACACACACACACACATACACACACACATATATATATATATATATATATATATATATATATATATATATATATATATATATATTAAATCTATCTTAAAATGGGCGAAGAGATTTCCATTCTTGGTACCGAAAAATTCTAATTTGACAACCGACATCTTTCTGATCATAACAAATTAGAATATAAAATTCATTTGAAGTGTTCTATAGCTAATAATGCCATTGGATATAATGCTTTTGTGATAGGAATAAAAATAATATTATTTTTGGAATTCAAATTCTACCTATTCATTCTAATTCATAAATAACAGCTTATAAGTTAAGTAAGACATTTAAATTCATAATCTATAATTAATATAACACATTAATTGATTGGTGAAATCTTTTTTTCTCTCATATCATAAACAACAAAACATCCATACACCTCAAAAAAGGATTTCTCAAGTATTTTCCTAACATAGCTACCTTATTACCAAGAGATTTTGGATTGTGAAGGTGAATTTAAGATATACACCTCCAAGTATTAAATAAAATGCATTAAAAGTTTAATAGAGACCCTCTTAGATAGATCTTATACTCACTTTCCAATCTAGTGGGTGACCAAAGAAAAATATATTGAGAAATTCATACCTATTTTACATTGATTTTGATAATATTGCACTTTAAAAAAATGTATTTTCTATATTTTGTTACAGGTATGAAGATTTATAGATAATGGAGCAAAAAGATGAGAAAATGAGCGAATATGGAACAAAAATGATCAAAAGAGACAAAAGTTGATCTTGGCCGCCGACAGCGAGGAATAGGCCGCCGATGGCGTATTTTTCTCGAGAGCATACAAATAAATTATAAAGGAGCGTGCCGACGGCAAGATCGAGCCCGCCGACAGCGAGCCTTAGCAATTGGCCCATGTTCTAGAAGCCCACCGACGGCGCCAACGAGCCCGCCGACGGCGAGAAGGTCGGTTCAAGCAAAGATTCATCGAATATGGACGCCTTTTGAAGAGGTGCTTAAGTAACCTTTGGAAATATTTCTACCTCTTTAAAAAGAGAAGAATTTAGGCTGAAAAGTATGTGTGTAGGTGTGTCCAGAGTGCCCTAGAGAGTCTTATAGTGAGTTTAGTTGAGTGTGTTGTACAGGAAGGAAGAGTTAAAGGAACTTCAAGGAGTCTGCTTGGGGAGAAATTTGAGATAAGTTGTGTTTACTATTTTGTAACTTTGATTTTATATGAAATCTAAATTTTGTGTTATTCTTCCTATGCATTCTGAGTAGTCTTCTCTCTCTTTCTCCTTGTTTTGAGATTTTGTGAAATGGAAAATTGAATTAGTTGTGCCTAAAATATTCAATAAAAATTGTGATAATTTTTTTACTTAAATCTTAATTTACTTTCAATCTGGCCAATTGATCTATTAAAATATGTTGATTTCACAACTAAAGTAAAGATTACATCCAAGATTTGGGGAGGTCAAAGTCTCTGAAAGGAGGGTGCAAATAAATAGAGAAATATTATTTATCGGACGTAGAATTGGAGATTTTAGAGTGACAGACTAAAATCCTCAATTCAGTCTTATCGTTTGGGTGCTAAAGTCTAGATGTTAGCCCTCAGGCGAGGGAAATGTGGGAGCTTCGAAGTGAGAGCCGGTATCCTCCCAGCCTAGCCGCAGATTCAGTAACCAAACATAGGATTAGTCAATGTTCTTTATGCCTGGATCAAAGGGTAAAGAATATGACTGCTCCTATTTGGCACAATATAATTCTAACTAAATCAATTATCAGTTCATTTAATTCTCTTAACAAGGGGGAAGATAATTTTCTATATTGCAACTTTCCATTCAACATTAGTAGTAGAATTTAGTATAATCGTTTTTTATTTACATTTACTAGATAGTTATTTTAACTGTTGTAATTAGTTTGTAATCTCTAAAACTTCCCTATGGGATCGATATCCAGGACTCTATTAGAGCCCTGTATTAGTTGAACAATATGTATGCTTGCGTTGATAAGGGGTAACTTTGCTATTATTGAATATTTATTTTTACACTTGTTAACACTTATAAAGTTACGCATCCCGCTGCCAAGTTTTTGGCATCGTTGTTGGGGAAGCAAAGTAATTATTTAGTAAGATAATTATTAAGGTAATTACTAGAGTAACAGACTATTTTTAAATTACATAAGTTTTAATTTCAATTGTGTATGCGCAAATTTGGAACCGAAAGTTTAATACCTTACGATTCAGAATTAGAATGCACTATTAAAAAAAATAGAAAATAGAAAAGAAAAATTATAGATTTAAATCAAATGGCAAATAATCCAGTAATTGAAAATAAAAATCAACCGAGACCTTTAAGAGATTACGCTAACCCTACATTAGATGAAATTTACTTAACTATCCAAAACCCTGATGTAGCGTTTAATTCATTTGAGCTTAAACCTGCAATTATCTAAATGGTACAAAATAATCAATTTAGTGGTTCACCAAACAAAGATCCTAATTTACATCTCACTAGTTTTTTAGAACTTTGTGCTACTTTTAAATATCACAGAGTATCTAATGATGCTGTTAGACTTAGGCTTTTTCCTTTTTCTTTAAGGGATAAGGCAAAGATATGGTTAAATTCTTTAGCACCTGGATCTATTAGAACTTGGGGATAATTATCACAAAAATTTCTATCCAAATACTTTCCTCCTTAAAAAACTGATAAGCTTAGAAATGACATAACCTCTTTTAGTCAGTTTGACAGAGAATCAATATACGAAGCTTGGGAGAGATTTAAAGATCTTCTTAGGAAATTCCAACATCATGCATTATCATATTGGTTAATTATTCAAACTTTTTATAATGGATTAGTAGGATCTCTTAGATCTATTATTAATGCTGCCACTGGTGGTTCATTATGTCAAAACCATTTGATGAGGCTTATTTGTTAATTGAAAAGTGGTTACTATAATTTTCAATGACCTTCTGAAAGGCTAAATCCTAAAAAAATTGCTAGTATCCATGATTCTGATGCAATATCTATGTTAGCTTCTCAGATTGCTGTTATATCTAAGAAATTAGATCATTATGGATAGAATTATTCTCCTACTATAATGGAAGAAAATTCATCTAGGCAATTTGTGGATGTTCAACCTTCTTATAAAACTTTAAATGCTATTAACAATAGACCTAATAATCCTTATTCAAATTATTATAACCTTGGTTGGAAGAATCATCCAAATTTTAATTGGAATAATAATTCTACTAATCAACAATGGGCAAACAACCCAGTAAAACCATTAGGAAATTCATCTAACAAAGGAAATCCTAATTATAAACCTTCTTATCCACCTGGATTTAATAATAACTCTCACTTTAAGGAAAAGAAGTTATCTATGGAAGAATTCATATTAAATATGGGTCAACAATTGCAGAATTAAGGAAATCAGTTACAAATTCAAGGAAACCAATAAAAAAATCAAGGAACTGCTATTAAAAATATTGAAACTCAACTTGGGCATATCGCTACAACTCTTAATAATAGAATTCCTGGAACTTTTCCTAGTAATGTGGAAATTAATCCTAAAGACCAAGGAAAAGAACAAATAAAAGCGATACAATTATGAAGTGGAAATGAATTAGAAACAAGAGTACAAAAAGAAACGAAAATTAAAAAAGAAAAAGTGGAAACTGAAAAAGAAAAGGATCAGCAAGATCAAGATTTAAAATATCCACTAATACCAATAAAAATTACTGTAGAAAAACCACCACCACCATTTCCTCAGCGATTAAAGCAACATAAAAAGGATAAACAATTTTCTAAATTCATTGAAATCCTGAAGAAATTAACGATGAATATTCCCTTTGTAGAAGCATTAGAACAAATGCCCAATTATGTGAAATTTATGAAAGATATTTTAAACAAGAAGAGAAAGTTCACAGATAATGAAACTGTTGCACTTAGCGAAGAGTGTAGAGCAATTATTCAGAAAAAGCTTCCTGAGAAATGAAAAGATCCTGGTAGTTTCACTATACCTTGTGCTATGGGAGAAAAATTTTATGGAAAAGCTTTATGTGACTTGGGAGCCAGCATTAATCTTATGCCTCTATCAATTTTTAAAAGATTAGGATTGGCAAAAGTCTCTCCTACTTCTGTAACTCTTCAGTTAGCTGATCGTTCAGTGACTTATCCTAAAGGAGTTATCGAAGATGTGTTAGTAAAAGTGGATAAATTTATCTTCCCTGTGGATTTTATTATTTTAGATATGGAGGAAGATAAAGAAATACCTATAAATTTAGGGAGACCCTTCTTAGCTACTGGAAGAGCCATGATTGATGTTCGAAAAGGAGAATTAATTATGAGAGTAAATGATCAAGAAGTAACTTTCAACATTGCAAAATCAATGAAATACCCTGCTATTGAAAAAGACGATGAATGTTTTCGAATGGAAATTCTTGTACATATGCGAAATGAACATTTTAAAGAAAATTTTGAAAATAAACAAGAAATAGAAAATGCAGAATTATTTGAAAAAGCAAAAAAATGAAGAATTAGATTATATATTAGAAAGATTTGAGATGATGAATGTTATGGAAATTACTGAAAAGAATGTAGTTCCGTCGATTATAAAACCTCCTGAACTTAAGTTAAAAATTTTACCTACTCATTTAAAGTATGTATTTTTAGTAAATTCTTTAACTTTACCGATTATTATATCAGAGGAATTAAATGAATTATAAGAACAAAGACTTTTAGACACATTAAAGAAATATAAGAAAGCTTTTGGTTAGACCTTAGCAGATATTAAAGGAATTAGTTCTTTAATCTGTATGCACAAAATTATTCTAGATAATGAACATAAACCAAGAGTTGATCCCCAAAGGAGATTAAACTCAATGATGAAAGATGTAGTCAAGAAATAAATTTTAAAATGGTTAGACAATGGTATTATATATCCTATTTCGGATAGTGTTTGGGTAAGCCTAATTCATTGTGTTCCTAAGAAAGGAGGGGTTACTGTTGAAGCCAATGAAAATAATGATACATATCAGACAAGTTACTGGATGGCGTATATGTATTGACTATAGAAAATTAAATGCGACCACCAGGAAAGATCACTTCCCTTTACCATTCCTAGACCAGATGTTGGATAGACTTGCTGGACACAAATACTTTTGTTTTTTAAATTGATATACTGGCTACCATCAAATTCATATTGCTCCTGAGGATCAAGAGAAAACTACATTTACTAGTCCTTATGGAATGTTTGCTTTTCAAAGGATGTCTTTTGGATTATGTAATGCACCTGCAACATTTCAGAGATGTACGATGTCTATATTTAGTAAATTAATTGATGATGGAATAGAAGTATTTATGGATGATTTCTCTATATTTGGAACATCATTTGACGCATGTTTGGATCATCTTGAAAAAGTTTTGGAGTTATGAGAAAAAACTAATTTAGTTCTAAATTGGGAGAAATATCAATTTATGGTTGTAGGAGGAATTTTATTAGGGCATAAATTTTTGGAAAATGACATGGAAGTAGACCCTGCAAAAATTCAAGTTATAGCTAAATTACCACCTCCTACTACAGTGAGAGGGGTAAGAAGTTTTCTTGGACATGCTGGTTTTTACAGACGCTATATAAAAGATTTTTCAAAAATTACCAAACCTCTATGCCAACTTTTAGAAAAGGGCAAGAAATTTGAATTTACTAAAGAATGCTTAAATGCTTTTGAATTATTAAAGGATAAATTAATCACAGCGCCTATAATAGTTTCACCTGATTGGGAGAAACCAATTGAACTTATGTACAATGCTAGTGATTATGCTGTTGGAGCTGTTCTTGGACAAAGATATGATAAAATTTTTAAAGTTATATACTATGCTAGTAAAACTCTTAATAATGCTGAATTAACTATACAGTTACTGGAAAAGAATTATTAGCAATTGTATATGCTTTTGATAAATTTAGATCTTATTTAATTGGAACTAAATGTATTGTGCATACTGATCACTCTGCTATTAAATATTTAATGCAAAAGAAGAATACCAAAATAAGATTAATTAGATGGATATTACTGATGCAAGAATTTGATTTTGTAATAATAGATATGAAGAGAACTGATAATCAAATTGTGGATCATTTGTCAAGATTAGAATATTGCGAATTATCTGACACTGACAATGAAATTACAGACAATTTCCCTGATGTACAACTTTATAATATAAACGAGTGGAAAATACCTTGGTATGCTGATATAGTTAATTATATTGTAAGTGATATTTTACCACCCATGTTAACTCTGCAACAACAGAAAAAATTCATTCATGATGCTAAAGTGTATTTTTGAGATGAACCATATTTATTTAAGCAATGTAAGGATCTTATTATTAGAAGATGTGTGCCTTATGAAGAAACTGAACTGATTATTCAAAATGTCACGATTCTGAATTTGGAGGACATTTCGGGGCTGACAAAACTGCACATAAAATTTTACAAGCTGGATTTTATTAGCCTACTCTCTTTAAATATGTTTATATATATATCAAAACTTTTGATAAATGCCAACAAGTAGGTAATATATATAGAAGAAATGAAATGCCTCTAAATTTCATATTAGAAGTTGAAATTTTTGATGTTTGGGGATTAGATTTCATGGGACCATTTATTCCTTCATTTGGAAACTCATATATATTAGTTGTTGTTGATTATTTTTCTAAGTGGATTGAAGCACAGACCTTAACTCATTGTGATGCTAAGAGTGTTTCAAAATTTTTAATAAAAAACATTTTCACAAGATACAAAATGCCGAGAGTGATTGTCCTGATGGAGGATCCCATTTTAAGAATAAAAATATTCAAAGATTGGCAGAAAAATTTAATATTATTCATAAAATATCTACTGCTTATTATCCACAGACCAGTGGATTAGCTGAAGTTTCTAATTGAGAAATTAAAAGAATTTTAGAAAATACTGTAAACACTAGTAGATTAGATTGATCCACAAGACTGGACACTGCATTATGGGCATACATGACTGCTTATAAAACTCCTATTAGAATGACTCCTTACAGACTTATTTTTTGGAAAGACTTGCCACTTACCGGTTGAATTAGAGCATAAAGCATATTGGGCGATTAAACAATTTAATTATAATTTGAAAGATGCTTGAGAAAAGAGATTGTTGTAGATTAATGAATTAGAAAAATTAAGGAATGAATCATATAATAACGATAGAATCTATAAAGAAAAATGAAGATATGACATGATTGGAAGATTAACTAAAAGAATTTTGAACCAGGACAAGAAGTATTGTTGTACAATACAAGGCTAAAATTATTTCCTGGGAAATTGAAATCTCGATGGTTAGGACCTTGTACTATAACTCAAGTGTTTATATACGGAGCTGTTGAAATTGAAGATCTGAAGACCGGAAATAGATTCAAAGTAAGTGGACACAGATTAAAACATATTTTGAGGGTAAAAGACCAAATTTTAAAGAGGTTTTAATGCTCAGTCAACCTAATTAACACCCTGAATAGGTCGGGCTGACGACGTTAAACCACACTCTTTATGGGAGGCAACCCATAGTTATCTTTATTTATATGCGATGATTGTATATTTGTTTGATTTATTATTAGTTTGTGGTATGAATGAATTCTACTACTCGCATTTACTTTTATGATCATCACAATAATTGGATCCATAGAAAAATTTGGAACGCATTCAGACCAGAGCGAAACTGTGCAATTTTTGCCTTGGCCGCCAACGGCGAGATCGAGCCCACCGACAGCGCATTTTTCCTGCCAAGTTCAGTTTAAGTTATTAAAGAATCCCGCCGACGGTGAGATCAACGCTGTGGACGGCGAGTTCGGCGAGTGGACGGTTAATGAAGTTATTTTAACGGTTACTGGCAGTTTTAAGTGGTTCTAACTCCTTTAAAACTCCTAGAATTCGATTTCTAGACTATCTACCTCCTAAAAATGAATTGTAACTCAACCAAAACTCATCCCTATGGCATCCAATCACCCTGAAATCCCTAGATCTCGAGTGTTCAATAGAAGAAAATTTATCAGTTGTGAGGCTCAGCGAATCTTCAATAAGGCAATGATGAAAAAGAGATTGATCAAGAAATGAGGATTCATGAATCAAGGATTGGAGAATTCGACGACGCCTATCGAAGAAATTATTGTGCGACGATGTTGGGAAGTGTTGTGTTATACCACCTTTGTAGTAGTCATCCCTGTGGTAAAATAATTTTATGCTAATTTACACGGAATCAACCACAGAGTCATCTATGTGCGAGGCAAATGTGTAACTTTTACTCCTTCTAGAATTAATGAGTTATATTCAATAGAGAATACACCTATTTGCCACTACTCCAACTTTGTCCCTACAAGGAATAATATGAATGAAATCTATCATTACTTGACTGATGAAGTGGAAGATTGGGAAACGACATAAAATGGGTATGTTAGTTTTTCTGCATCACTTCGAAACCCCGTTTCTAAACACTGACACTTCTTTATTTCTTCAAAACTGTTACCTACTATGAGAGTCAATAAAGTTTCTAAGGAGTGTGTGATTCTGAACTATTGTATTTAAGAGAGACTACCTATTGATGTTGGTTCGATTATTGTGAAGTCTGCTTTAGGCCTGATTATTCATGGATCAATTTATGGGCTTGGACATCCTTCTACAATTTTTGCGCTCTGCAGTCAGTACAAAGTTTCATATGAAGTCTGGGAGAAGGTACTTCTGCCTTGGAAACCTTTAGATCCAACTAATATGTTTCCAACACTTGATGATGATAACGAGACAGCTAATATTGTGGATCAAACATCTCAGAGTTCTTTTTCAGTTAAGCCCTTGACTGATAAAACTGATATGATCTTATGGAGAATCAAAAGACTGAAAAAAGAGATACAAAATGTGATGACTTCAATTAATAACATATCTGACTTATTTAATCATATAGACTGGAAGATGAAAGAACATTTCGATCATTCTGGACATCTTGAAGCTAGTTTCATACGACTTATGAGAAAGAAAGGATGGATAGAAGAAGATTCTACTAAAGAGTTTCCTTACAGACCCTTCTACAATCTTTTCATTCATTTACGTTCACTGGGTGATATCAAAGATGAGTTTAGCACTGATTCTGATGAGTAGAAGACGTTTGTAACTGCTTATGTGTTGAATTAGTTTGGATCTAAATTTGCATAATTTGCACTTATGTTATTTTAAATTTTGATATTTGATCTCAGTATAGATAAGATTATGCATAGATTGTTTATTTTCAGCGTTTTGAGTGTTGTGGTTTGGATTGCGACGCTGAATGTGAGGTATTAAGGTTGAGAAAATACCTTGTTATAGTATGTTGTGTACGAATATTGTAAACACTTGGATTTTATATAAAAATTGTGATGTTTGTGTTTGTCGGCATATTTTTAGGTTGAGTGTTGTAATTTTGAAAAGAGGTCGCCTACAGAAATTGTCGGTGAATTTTTAATTTAATTTAAATAAATAATTTAAAAAGTAGTATTTGATTTTGAAAATAATTTTAAATTTGAAAATTTTAAGATATGAAATCAAACTGATCTCACATCCCGAATAGTTTATAAAAAGGAGCACCACACCACAAGCCGTATATCTATCCGGAGAGTAGACATACTCGCTTGATGATGGGGCTCGGTTAAATAAACTAGAAGATTTGTGACATCTGTTTGGTCTACGAACCAATTTTATAAGCCGACAAGTTCCCCTGCTTAATATAAAGGAATTAAGTAGGTTTTATATTACCTGGGTTCTTAAAGCTCCCTATAAGGGCAAGCCCCTATAGTTAATTACATCTTAAATGAAGTGAATCATTTAAGAAAACCCTCGATAATGATTAGTGGTTTTGCTCTCAAGAATTTCAAAGTTTAAGGTTTTCAAAGGATTGGATTTTTGAAATTTCAAAAGGGATTAGCTCAAATTTGGAAAATTTATTTTCAGGAGTCCAAAGAAAGATAAGTAGGAGAAGGCGAGGATCAAGAAGAATCTTGGCAACTTCCCACACTATCCTATGGTTTGGCTTCAATTTGGAAATTTACTTAATGTTTCCATCCTGCCAATTTTAATTAATTAGGACTTATATTTGCATGACGCAGTCATGCAAATAGCCTCGAAGATGTGAGGGTTTATGTCGTATCGGACGACGACCTCAGAATCCTAAGACCGGTTAGGACTTAATTTGCATAAAATGATTATGCAAATGCCTAACAAAAGGGTTGAGGATTTATGTTGCACTAGGCAAACTACCTCGAAATCCTATGGCTTTGGTTATTTAATTCTAGGAATGTTTAGCTGAAGTAGAGTTGTTTTGTTGACGAAGATGGCCGTGCTGCCCACCGTGCTCCAAGCTCCTTATTGTTGCAGAGGTTTAGTTTTAGAAGTTATAAATCAAAGGATGAGAGAAGTGTTTTGGTTTTAGAGAAATCTTAAAGTCCAAATGTTTTTTTTTAACATTTTTAATTAAAACAAATCTTAAAGTTGTTTAAACAGAACCGATTAAGATCCCACGGTTCCGTCATCCCGGCACCGTTATTTTCATTGAATTCACTTAGTCCAGATGAATTTGCTAAACTCAACTGAATGAGTTCCACACTTTCATTTAGACCGTGGGAAATCCCGTTAGCAACACATGGGTTACATCATCCGAGGTATTCCCGATCATTCAACGAGACGTTTTAGTTTAGTTGTAATTGTAGTTTTGTTGTTCTGTTTGTGATTAAAATTTGAGTTGTTTTATATTTTGAAATGTTGTGGCGGTGAATTTTATCTCGCAGTGACTTTTAATTTAGTTTTGGTTTCAATTCAGGGGCTACCCTAAAAGTTTTGGTTTTCATGCAATAGTTATTTATCATGCAAGAAAAGTAAAATACAATGCATGTAAGTAAATTGCAATAAAATAAAAGCGTACCTGGACGGTCTTCCTGTCATCCCAAGCTGCACTTAAAACACATGTTAAGGCATCTAAATATTTCAACAAGTACCTATGTAAAGCTAAGGGAAAGGTTTTGGTTGTCTACCAAAGTCCTAATCCTATAGCTAGTCATCCCCTATGACGTCTAGGTTCTTGTGTTTTGGTTTAAGGACGATTTTCTTCATCGAAGAAACAATTAAATTTAATTGTTCTTATAAACATCCTATCATATTAAGGAAGTGCTTAAGACGAGTTTTAAACATCTTTTCAATACCTCTAGGATTGTTTTAAGTCCAAGAGAATTTAATTATACAAGTGAATTAATCATCCAGAGGTTTAAGTTTTGTTCTCTTGCTCAGTGAACTAGGACATTTGAATGTCCCATGAGTGAAGTAACACTTCACTTAATACCTCATTTAAAAGTTATAATATTAAAAGCTTTATAAGGGTAAATCAACTTATTAAACATTTTAATGATTTAAACTTAATGATTTAATTTAAATTTTGACTTAATTATAAAAGTTAGTTTAAGTTTGAAATAGTGTTCGAGTCATTTTAGATTTAATTCTTAATGATTTCATTTAGGTTTGTTATTAAATGATTTTTATTTAATTTAATTCAATTGAATTTAATTTTAATTTAATTGAATTTAATTTAATTTAATTTAATTTAACTTAATTTTAATTTGATTTAGTTTAATTTAATTTAATTTAATTTAATCTTAATTTAATTTAATTTTAATTTAATTTAATTTATTTTTAATTTAATTTAATTTAATTTAATTTAATTTAATTTAATTTCAATTTTAATTTAATTGAGATTATTCTTTTAATTTTTTAATTAAGACTTAAGTATTATTGAAGTGATTTATTTAGGGATTTTCAAATTAAAGAATAAATATCTTCTTAAATAATATCCCTACTTTAATAATTCCAATTTCTATTATTCTCCCAAAATTTCAATTAATTAATTAATTAAAGTTTTGTTTTAATTATTTTTGAAATGATTAGTAGATTTCTACCCTTAATCATTTAAGTTTCAATCATCCAAAAATCAGTTTAAAATCAAATATTTTACCCTCCCCTTTGATTAATCCTGAAATTTTAATTAAATGTTGAAATTTTTTAATTACCATTTTGCCCTTCAAGCTTAATAATTCTATAACTCACTAAATTAAGCTCAAATGAACTTGAAATTTTTATACAACCTTACTCACATGTCAATTAAGACATTAGAGGAGAAAATGTGATTTTACTGTATTTAATTTATTTATGTAATTATTTTTAATGGAAAATAGGGGTTTTCAAGGAAAATTCAATAACATGACCAAGGAGATGTTTCTATCCTAAAGAAAATTTTGGGATGTTTCTATTGACCAGAGAACCATTTGAACCAATTTTCGTGATTTGTTGAATTATATTTTATTTATTAGAATTATTTTGAGTTTTAGAGCGTTAATTAATTTTAAAATAAAATTAAAGTTAAAAAATAGATTTTATATTTTTCTTAGATCTCTCTGACCACAAGGATTTCAGAGAAACAAATTTTATATTTTTTGATTTTTCTTTGATTTATTAGAATTATTTTAGTGAAAAGGTTGGAAAATACATTTTTTAATATTAAAATTTACATTAAGCCTTCAAAATTCAATATCTTACCCTAGGGACTTAAGAAAAATATTTGGTTTGTTCCTAAATGATTAGAATTCAAAATGTGACATTTTGGTGATTTTTAATATTTTTTAATGATTAAAAATATTAAAATAATGATAAAAATCAACTTTTTTAGAAAATTACAATTTTAATTTTACTAAGTTCCTCTGATATTAGAGAAGCTCCAAAAGCATTTTTGTGAATTTTTGAAAAGTATTTTGTGAGTTGTGAATTTTTAAAGTTCAAATTTATTTAAGGGGTTAATCAACCCATTTGGTGGATCAAACCAAGTCCAATTAGTTTCAAATTTTTATGTGGTGTTCTCCTATCCCTAGAGGACAGCGGAGAATTGTTTTTAAGTTAATTTGATGTGTGGTTAACCCTAATTAATTAAAGTTAAATTTTGGGTATTTAGGCCAATTAGGGTTGTTCCAAGTGAATTAACTCAAAACTCATTTTTCCTAGGTTCCTCTGGTCATAAGAAATATTACCAAATTTTTCTAGAATTTATTTCTCAACATGCTAATTATTGGAATTAAAATACTCAAAATAGTAACATGAACTTGGAAAATCAATAACTTCTCATAGGGATGGCCTCTGACCTTAGAAAATTCAGGGAATGTTCCCAAGTTCAGAGGCTTCAAAAGCCCTATGGTCTCATGCCATGGTGAATTGCCTATGCAAATGGAGAATTAAAATAATGCAGAGAGTAAATAAATCATTAAAAATAAAATACTTAATGAAATTACTTGATTTATTTTCCACATTATTCTCCTCTGTTCACTGAGCAAGAGGGTATTTTTATTTTATTTTTATGATTTTTCTACACAAAGTTATGAATTTCTGAAGTTCTGGTAATTAAATAAATAGAAAAATACCATATTTTCCTACTTATCTACGCGGCACCGCGTCAACCTTAGCCTTTCCGAACGGCCAAGCGGCGTCTTCTGTTTCGGCGCCGCCATCCGAATCAGCACTCCAGGGGCCCGCGGTTCATGTATCGTAGCACTGTCCGGCTCGATCCCGACCATCCGTTCAATACACGTGCGATTTAAAGGCTCCTAGTCATCGTCTACGACTAGTGTGAACTCGTGACTGTCGACCTTCTAACCCTAATTTCTCACTCGATTCTCAACGGATTTTTGTGTTTTTATGCTCTATGGATTCGTCTTGAAGAGACGGACACATCCATACGGTAAACATGCATTGAAATTGACTCAAACTAAATGGAGAATCTCCAGAAGCTCGGGAGAAGGAGAGAGCTCATACCTTTGCTCAGAGAAGTGAAGCTTCAATCTGAGGGCTATGTCACCTTCGATTGGGTCCAAGCAAGCTCCAGATGAAGTCCCTTGGCCTGGTGAATTGCCTAGGTACAAAAGTGACCACAGCCGATCACAAAGCTTGGTGGCTGGAAGCAATGGCTGGCCTTGTGAGGGGGCTTTGCTGGGAAACTTCTCCTCTTGGTTTGGTGAAGGTGTAGAGTCAATCAATTTGAGGATTGACTCACTGTGGTGAAGTGTCCTTGTTTTGGGCTTGGATTTCAACTCTGAAATTGAGCTCACAGAGAGGAAATGGCAGGGGGATTTCAGTAGGGATCAAGTTCTCCAGGTGTGGGGAAGAGTCTGGAATGATTTTGGCAGAGTTTCCTTAAGGTTTGTTTCAGCTCCTCCCTTGGCCGAGAGGAGGTGGTGTTTAAATAGAGCTGGCTGGAGGGCCTCCCAGGGGGAGTTAGGGGTTGGGATCAGCTGCTCTGGTGAGGAGAAGAACAGCTGCAATGGCCATTTGGAGTGGGGCAGCTCAGCAAGGTGGAATTCCAAAACTTGGCTCCTCCCAAGGTCTCGGCCATGGTGTTTTTCGGCGGCTTAGGTGGCTGGCCGGCAGGCAAGGGTCACCCTCAAGTTCAGGTGGGTCAGGGCTGGGACTTTGTGTAGGCAATTGAGCTTTGCCATGTGTCAAAAGCTTGATTTAAAATGGAATGGGAGAAGACCAATTTTGGCTTGATTTGGTCAAGTCTACCTTTTGGGCTTGGTTCACCCTTCAAGGTGGCTTTGGGTGTTGTGGGGAGTCGAAGGAATCAAGCTGGTTTGGCATGGAGAAGTCCTTATCCAAATATATTTGGATTAAATTTGGGTTAAGGTGAAACATGTTTAGGGTTAATGACTCTTAGGAGGTGCTTAAAGGACCTCCTCCTTTTTCCATTTAAGGAGGGTTGACAAATTAGAGATTCTCATGGCTTGCCAATGGCTTACATGTGGCTTCATGGCTCCATATGGCTTGGGAAAAGATTTGGTCAATTTCATAAAAAAAAGATTTTGTGAATTTTGGCATTTTGATGGGAATTATTATGAGGCTTGATTTGGAATTGTTTAATGATAAATTATGACTTTAGGAATGATTTTAAATTGAATGTGTGTTGAGGGAAAGTGTCATGTGGGCTTTAGATTGATTTGGGCTTTTGAATTTGGTGGAAGTGGGCTTTTAGGAAGGTTTAAGGGAGTGGGCCTTTATGTTTAACAATGGGCTTTTAGATGAAAAATTTTGCAAAGGGCCATGCCAAATAAATGGTGAGTTTAGTTTAAGGATGTGTCTCGAATGATTTGAAGCAAATTTGAGGTAGTTCGGAATTGAATTGGGTTGAATTTGGGTTCATTTAGTAAATGGGCCAATGTACGTCAAATTGGGCTAATTTGGGCAATTGTTGGGCTAGGGTTGAAATTGATGTAAAATTAATGTTGGGAAATGTTTATGGGAGTGTTTCAAAGAGGTTTCAACTTTGGTTGGGTTTTGGTTTTGGGACTTGGGCTTATTTAGGTTAGGTTTGGGTTTAGGTCAAAATTGGGCTTTTTGGTTTTGGGTTGAATTTGAGTGGGGTTTGGGTCCAAATTTTGGGCAAATTATGTTAGTTTTTTTGTTTTTGGGGATGTTAGGGAAGGTTTAGAAAAGGTTTGGGGTTAATTGGAGTTGAATTGGTTTGGTTTGGGCTAAGTTTGGGTCATGGGCCAAAATTGGGCTCTAAGCTTAAAAATGAAATTAGACCCAAATATCAATTAAATCGGACTTGGATTTGGTCTAGATTGATATTGTGGATATTAAATTGAATTTTAGAATTTAATTGGACCAAAATTGGGGTCAATTGGGTAGGTTTGGTTTGACATTGGGTTCACTTGGGTTAAGAATGAGCTAAATTGGGGGTTTTGGTAAAGGTGGGGTAAATTGACAAAATTGGCCCATGGTGTAGTTAGACAAAATGAAATTGGAAATATTTGGGATTTTTTAGAATTTTCTAGGAATTTTCTGAATTTTTGTATTTTTGGGTCAAGAGAGGCATTTTGGTAATTTGGAGGGTATTGGGGGATACTTTTGGAATTTTTGGTATTTTTGGCTATTTATAATCAATTTGATTGGTGAGGAAATGTTCAAGGTTAATTTTTGGGAATTTTGGGTGATTTGGAAATTTTGGAGGATTTGGGCAATTTTAAGGGCTTTCGGTATGTTAGGTGATTTGCAACTTTTCTCTGTGGTTAATCTTCTCGTACACCGACAATTTCTGTATGCGACCTCTTTTCAAAAATACAACACTCAACTTAAAAATATGCCGACAATTTCTGGCGACTCCGCTGGAGAATGGAAAAGGAGGTGAACTCTAAATCACCAGATCTGGGGAATTCGATTTAGATTTCATTTTACTTTTAAATTTCAAGTTTCAATGTGTGAGCTTAGATTCTGAGTTTTAATTTAGATTGAAGTTTGATTTAAAATCAATTTGAGAAAATTTTGAATTTGAAATTTGGATTTGAAATGAGAGTTGAAACCTAGGTTCCAACCTCGGGACTGCAAGGAAAACTGGAATTTGGGTACCAGCCTCGGAGTGAGAATCAGAGTTTAAGTATCGACGGAAAAAGGATGAGAATCAGAATTTAGGTACTGATCTCGAGAGAGTGAGATTTGGAATTTAAGTATCAAACCTGAAAGAGAATCGAAATTTAGGTATCGATCTCGGATGAGAGTTAGAATTTAGGTAACGACCTCGAAGGAAGAGAACTGGAATTTAGGTACCAGCCTCGGAATCTAGAATTAAAATTTAAGTATCAATTCAAAAGAGAATCTAAATTTAGGTATCGATCTCGAGTGAGAGTCAGAATTTAGGTACCGACCTCGAAGGAAGAGAACTGGAATTTAGGTACCAGCCTCGGAATTTAGAATTGAAATTAAAGTATCAATTCAAAAGAGAATTGAAATTTAGGTATCGATCTCGGAACGAGAACTGGAATGTAGGTACCAGTCTCGGAAATTTTGAATTATAATGTAGGTATCAATTCAGATGAGAATCGAAATTTAGGTATCGATCTCGGAATGAGAACTGGAATTTAGGTACCAGTCTCAAAAATTTTGAATTGAAATTTAGGTATCAATTCGGATGTGAATCGAAATTTAGGTATCGATCTTGGAATGAGAACTGGAATTTAGGTACCAGTCTCGGAAATTTTGAATTGAAATTTAGGTATCAATTCAGATGAGAATCGAAATTTAGGTATTGATCTCGGAATGAGAACTGGAATTTAGGTACCACTCTCAGAAATTTTGAATTAAAATTTAGGTATCAATTCGGATGAGAATCAAAATTTATGTATCGATCTCGGAATGAGAACTGGAATGTAGGTACCAGTCTCGGAAATTTTGAATTGAAATGTAGGTATCAATTTAGATGAGAATCGAAATTTAGGTATCGATTTCGGAATGAGAACTGGAATTTAGGTACCAGTCTCGGAAATTTTAAATTGAAATGTTGGTATCAATTCAGATGAGAATCAAAATTTAGGTATCGATCTCGGAATGAGAACTGGAATTTAGGTACCAGTCTCAGAAATTTTGAATTGAAATTTAGGTATCAATTCGGATGAGAATTGAAATTTAGGTATCGATCTCGGAATGAGAACTGGAATGTAGGTACCAGTCTCAGAAATTTTGAATTGAAATGTAGGTATCAATTCAAATGAGAATCGAAATTTAGGTATCGATCTCGGAAATTTTAAATTGAAATTTACTGTGGATATTTGGATTTAGCGGGAGATCAAAATGAGATATGAAAGTGTTCCATATCCCATGGGAATCAATCAAAGTTTGATTATTTGGCGAAGAGTACGAATCCATGCCATCCGAATCAAATTGAAAATTCTTCGTGATTCGAAATCATCCCGAGAGAGGGTTTCAAAGGAGGTCTGAAATAGATCTTGATTTGAAGAAGAATTGGAGGATTTGAAAAGATGGATTTAGACTGGAATTCAATTTGAGCTTTAGATTTGTTTTGTTTCTTTAAGTATCCCATTTTTTTTATTTGTTGTTTATTTGGTGTTCATGTGGATTTGAAGTTCTTTTCAATGTTTGGATTTTTATGGAAGAGAGTTCTTATTTATTTTCCTTTTCTTTTCTGTTCTTTGTTCGAAGTTCATTTAACTTTAATGGCGTTTCCCATTCAATTTGCATAAAAAGAGTTGAAGGCAAAATGTGACATGGTCACTTTCATTCCAATCTTGTTGAAGATACATCATACAACTCGATCTGAAATATTTCTCACACAATCTATGACTCAAAAAGGGACTATGTATGATTCCTGTTGATCCATCCAAAAAGTATCTGTTAGAAATCCATGTCTGAATAATGAGATACACGGTCAATAACATCACCTTCCAAGCCGTCCTTGGCAGGAGTGACGCATGGATGTGCATTGGAGGTGTGCTATTTCCCGTGTAACTCACAGCTCGTAGGGCGGAGACTCTCCAATTCCGGATGCGGTCGGAAGTGGTAAGGCGCCTTTACGTCGTCCATCCTTCTAAAAGTGACGGAGATCCGCTCCACCGGTACTCCCGGTATACAATATTTTGCAATGTCTCGCTCCATTTCCTTGTAATATCATGACGGAACCTACCGGAAGTGGTATCTCCACCGGCCCTCGGAACTTACCCGGGCTCGCTATCCGGAGGTCGGATCCAAACATGATATTGCATTGGTTGACGAACGAAGCCGTGCGAAAGGTCCGACAAAGTCATGGTGGTCCATGTGTGGAGGTATGCGGTCGCCGTTCGATAAATGTTGATGATGCAAGCTGTTGGGTATGCGATCTGCTGGCGATAACCTCCACATTATCATTCTTTTCACCATTCTTTTAATTATCCTCAGCATTGGATCCACCTCACCGTGACGGAGTATCCACGATGGATTTCCTCTTCGTCCTCTGCGAAGTTATAGCAACATCCGCATTGTATCGTGACTCTTCCTTTCCCCGGCATCCATTTCTGATGTTCCGAATAAGTCTTTTCTCTTAGACGGCCTGCTCGACCCATTTTCTGAAGTTCTAAGATGCAATCCACAATCTGCTGTTGCTCGTACTCTGAGAATACACCTGTGTGTAACTCGAGGCCTTCCAAAATGTTGATTCTTTTGCCTCTAATCCTTTCAAAGTATTCGAAATTCTTCTTTTCAACATTTTGCATTCTTTCTAGTTCATATTCTGGGATGATCTGCAAGTGACGAGGCCTAGTAACGTATTGCGGGATGTATGGCTCAATCCCGTCACGTTCTCTCGCATACCTTGGCTCCTCGGGGATTGTCTCTGTCGGGACATCCTCCGGGGTTGCTTCGACGACAAGGTTCTTCGGATATGGTATCTTTATCCGGCGTCGAGGCGATCTCTCTGCCTCTGATCTTCTCAGAGTTTCCCTTATCCTTTCTGTTGTTCTCGGAGCTTGTTCTCTCTTTTCAGGTTCCTGATGAACCGGTATCTTTGAAATGTGTGTGTCGGCGAAGGTGGTTATTTCCTCATGTTGATTTGCTGCTAGTTTAGTCAACAACTTGCAGATACGGCGATTCTTATTCCTTCTTTGAGTAGCAGTGAGCGTAGCTCTCCTCACTTCTTGAATTTCTGCGGGTGCGGTGCTGACGAGCCTGCCCTCTGCTGTGGCAACTACTGACTTGATTTTCTTACTTTCTTCAGTGTTTGTCTTTCTTTTCTTGTTGCTGGATTGGTGGCTTGAGCCATCCATCTTCATCATTGTCTGGCTATGAAGCTCTTCCGGTTCACCGGGACCCAATCATTTTCTTCATACTTGTAGGTCGGTCGGTGTGAAGTCAGAATCAATTTCTATCACTGCTCCATCCTTGACCCTCTTTTCATCGAGTTCGAGACTCACACCATTTTTAAAGTTTAAGACCAACCGCTCGTTCGACATTTCCCTGCGAAGAAGACAAGGAAAGGATCAGGGGTTGTACTAAGAACAAGAACATTAAGAAAGTATTTATCACTGAAGATTCTTATTTTCTTATTTTAATTTAAAGGAAGGTAGGAAAAGATGAGGAAAGACCAGGAACAAGATTTGATTTGAAAGGAGGGGCAAAACTTATTATGATTCCACGTATTTTATTTTTAGTACATATTTTTGTTAATGAATTTTTTTTAACATTTTTAATTAAAACAAATCTTAAAGTTGTTTAAACAGAACCGATTAAGATCCCATGATTCCGTCATCCCGACACCGTTATTTTCATTGAATTCACTTAGTCCAGATGAATTTGTTAAACTCAACTGAATGAGTTCCACAATTTCATTTAGACCGTGGGAAATCCCGTTAGTACACGTGGGTTACATCATCCGAGGTATTCCCGATCATTCAACGAGACGTTTTAGTTTAGTTGTAATTGTAGTTTTGTTGTTCTGTTTGTGATTAAATTTTGAGTTGTTTTATATTTTGAAATGTTGTGGCGGTGAATTTTATCTTGCAGTGACTTTTAATTTAGTTTTGGTTTCAATTCAGGGGCTACCCTAAAAGTTTTGGTTTTCATGCAACAGTTATTTATCATGCAAGAAAAGTAAAATACAGTGCATGTAAGTAAATTGCAATAAATTCAATTGATCTTATAAACATCCTATCATATTGAGGAAGTGCTTAAGACGAGTCTTAAACATCTTTTCAATACCTATAGGATTGTTTTAAGTCCAAGAAAATTTAATTATACAAGTAAATTAGTCTTCCAGTCGTAGTCTGGCATTTTCTTCTGTAGTAATTTTATTTGCAACTGCAATTCTGAGTGATGGAAGCTGAACCTCCAAAGGTAAAACTGCCTCGGACTCGTACACTAAAGTGTAAGGCGTAGACAGAGTAGGAGTCCTAAAAGTCGTCCTGTAGGCCTATAAGGCTTCTAACAACTTCTCATGCCAATTTATTTTGTTGTCGTCCAAAGTTTTCTTTAAAATTTGAACGAGAGTTTTATTAAAAGCCTCGGCCAAGCCGTTTGCTCTTGGGTAATAGATTGTTGAGTACCACCAATTGATTCCATGTCTTCTGACAAAATTGTTGATTTTTGTGCTTCTGAATGCGGACCCATTATCTGAAATGATTCTGCGCGGTACTCCGAAACGGTAGACGACTTGATTTTGAAAAGCCGTACCACGTGGTGTGCCTTTACTTCTCTGAGTGGGACTGCTTCAGCCCATTTAGAAAAGTAGTCTGTAGCTGCAAGGATGAAGTGATGTCCTCTTGAAGAAGGTGGTTCTATCGGACCCACTATATCTGTGCCCCAACACTCAAATGGCCACGACGCAATTGTCGGATGTAGCACATTTGGAGGTTGGTGTAGAACCACTCCGTGCACTCGACACTCGGTGACAAATCTTGGCGACTTTCATGCGATCGGTCATCATCGAGGGCGTAATACCCTAGTCTTTTAATTTTCATTTTCATTTTCGGACCCGACTGATGAGCGCCACAAAGTCCTGAATGCACTTCTTTGACAATTTCACGAGCCTCGGACCCGCTCAGGCATCTTAACCACATCTGATCAAAATACCTTCTATATAATGTATTGTTTATTAATGCGTAAGACAGAGTTCTTTTCTTGATTTGATGTGCTAATGACTTATCGTCTGGTAATTTCCCTGTTTGTAGGTAGTCTATTAGCGGTTGACTCCAATCTTCTGTGTTTTCTGTCACTGCTGCAACTGATTCTTCTGTTTTTTCTGATTTCTGTATCATGTCTATGTCGAGCTGTGATAGGACTTGTCGTCCTTGAACTGACACTTCAACTGACTCATCTTGCAAGCAGGCAAATTCTTTTGAAAGGCGAGCTAGCACATCCGCGAGAGCATTTTCTCTTCTGGGGATCTTGTAGATTGTTACATTCGGAATTCGTTCTAATAGTTTCATGGCATACTGAAAGTATTGCTCGAGTCTTGGCTTTAAAATTTTGTATTGTCTGGCAATCTGTTGAATGATCAACTGAGAATCTCCGTAGATGTTGATATCAGTTATTCCCATTTGAATGGTCAGTTCTAGTCCTGTTATGAGGGCTTCGTATTCTGCCTCGTTGTTTGTGCATGGCTCTGTTAAGTGGTAGGTGTATCTTAACATCCCCCGCTCCGGTGTTATAAAGATTAGTCCGATTCCTGCCTTACCGGGCACTATCGTTTGCAATTCTTTGTCTTTCTGTGCTGAGGATGCTCTGTCGAAGTATAGTTCCCAATGTCGATCATCAGTGTCATCTAGGCTCATTATCTGCTCGTCTGGCAAGTCGTCGTTGAGAGGCGATTCGCCGCAGAAGGTGTGCTGCAAGGAAGTCCTGCTAGGACTTGTCCCTTTACGGCACGAAGAGGCACGAAAGTTATGTCGAATTGCAATAGTATCATCGACCACCTGGCAAGCCTGCCAGAAAGTGTTGGACGGGTCATCAAATATTGCAACGGATTAACTTTCGAGATAAGGTTGACCTTATGAGAGAGCATGTAATGCCTGAGATTTTGAGCGGCAAAGATCAGGGACAAACAATGCTTCTCAATTGGAAGATACTTTACTTCCATCGGAATCAAACGACGGCTTAAGTAGTAGAGAGCATTTTCTTTTCCCTCATCATTGACCTGGGCTAGCAGGGCTCCAAGGGAGTCATCTAGAGCCGCGGTATAAAGTATCAACGGTCTACCTGAGACTGGGGTACGCTAAGACAGGAGGTGTCATTAAATATTGCTTAATGTCTTCGAAGGCCCGTTGGCATTTCTCTTCCCAAATGAATTTGGTGTCCTTTTTATATAATGCCGAGAAGGGCTGACACCTACCTGACAAGTTCGAAATAAAGCGTCAAAGATATGCCAACTTCCCTTGAAAGGATCGTAGCTGTTTTAAGGTTTTGGGAGGCGGCATCTCTAAGATAGCTTTAATCTTTTCCGGATCAATTTCAATTCCACGATGTCGAACAACAAATCCTAAGAATTTCCCGGAGGTGACGCCGAAGGCGCATTTCAGGAGATTCATCTTAAGGTTGTATTGTCTTAATCGTTCGAAAACAATTCTCAAATCATACAAGTGATCTTCCTTCAGTTTGCTTTTGATGACCACATCATCCACGTAGCACTCAACTTGGTTGTGAATGAGATCATCAAAAATCTTTGTCATTGCTCTTTGGTATGTTGCTCCTGCTTTCTTTAGTCCGAATGACATTACTGTGTAGCAATACACTCCGATTGGTGTTCTGAATACCGTGAACTTTTCGTCTTCTGGTGCCATCTTTATCTGGTTGTATCCTGATGATCCATCCATGAATGAGAATATTTCATGTGTTGAAGTAATGTCGATCATCAATTTTGGGATTGGTAGTGGAAATTCATCCTTCGGACATGCTTTGTTCAAATCTCTGAAATCCACGCAGATTCTGATCTAACCATTCTTCTTTCTGACTGGTACCACATTGGCTAGCCAAGTCGGGTATTGTTCTTCACGAACAAATTTAGCATCTATTAGCTTCTTAACTTCAGTTATGACTTGTTGTTCAATTTCCAAACGCATTATTCTGGAAGCTAGTCTGACTGGAACGGAAGTAGGATCCACTCCTAGCCTGTGAACTGCGACTTCTGGAGCTAATCCTGGCATTTCATCATAACTCCAAGCAAAACAGTCCTTGAATTCCATTAGTAGCTTGATTATTTCCTCGGAATCTTCTTTATTGAGTAAGGAGCTAACAAAGGTTGGTCTAGGCTCTTTGCTAGTACCTAAGTTAACTTCCATTAACTCGTCTAGTGTAGATTTGATTTCTTCTTCGAACTCTGGTGGAGCGTCTCCAATTTGCAGATATTCAAGCTCTTCTGTAGTTTCTAAGTAGTCTTCATTAGGTTCGCAAGTGACAACCAAGCGAAATTCAGTATCGTCAACTGATCCTACTGTACCGAATCCGAGACCATGCTTTACATTGGGAGGCTGACCGGCGTTATTCCATATTTTTTCGAAGTGTTGTGATTGACCTTTTGTCCATCGTCGAGGTAAGACACCATGCTGAATTAAATTTTGAACACAGGGAGAGTACCGCTCCAAAAGGTAATTCCATTAATTCGGAAGAAGTGACATCTTCAAATTGTACATCGTTTTCAGTATTGGAAGAAGATTGCAACCTTTCTTGCAAGCAGAGTTTAAGTATCGACTGGTGCTCCGACAGCTGCAGAAAGAGATGAACCAGAAATGTTAAGAGCACAACTTCGAGAAAAAGATGATACAATCTCTCAAATGGCTAAAAGGATGGAAGAGATGGCTGCAGCCCTAGCCACTCTTCAGAGTCAGGTTCAACCCCCAAGAGAAACGCCTCCAGAAGTTATTCATATTGACGGACGGAGGAAAAGAGATTACATCGCTAACGGAGACGATCAGTCGAAGAAAGATTCTACTCGAATATGATTCCAGAGAAAGACATCAAGAGCATGGTAGAACGGCGAAGTGCGAGAAGCCTAAGCACAGTCTAAGAGCGGAGCATCTATTCAGACGGGTAGACCTTACCCTGAAGAATTTGATGCAGTACAATACCCAAAAGGCTTCGTACCACCTCTGTTCAAGACTTTTGATGATACCGGAAACCCTTGACAGCATGTTGCATATTTTCGTGCTAGTTGTTGCAACGCCGGTGGAAGTGACGCCTTACTCTTCCGACAATTCATCAGCAGCCTGTCAGGGATCGCCTTTGATTGGTACACAGAGTTACCGAACTGTTCGGTAAAGACATTTTCAGAATTAGAAAACCTCTTCGTGAAAAAGTTTGCCGGGGCTCAGCACCATATCACCATCGGTGATCTAGTGGTGGAGAAACAGAAACCAAACGAAACTTTAGTGGACTACATACTTCGATGGAGAAATCTAAGCATGAAGTGTGAGCCACAGCTACAAGTGCAGCATGCAGTCAGTATCTTGCTTAAAAGCATTCACGGCCCGATTGCACTTCTCCTTAAGGGATTTACGATTAAGACTTTTGAGAAGTTGTTAAGTAAGGTCGGAAGCTTGCAAGAGGAAGCGAAACAGCTAAGTTTCGTCGACAAGACAGACAAACAGAAGCCTGTGAAGGCATTTGAAAAGAAATTCGGGATCATCACGGCAGTCGATAAGGGCAAGAAGCCAATGCAAATATAGCCGAAGCAGCCGCAGCCCAGCTATCAGCAACCTCAGCAGAACTACCAACAACCTCGACCTGGTTATCAGCCAACTCAACAACATGAGCAACCGCCTCGCCCGCAGCGCACGTTAAAGGAGCTCATAAACAGAGAATATCCGTTCAAGAATGAAGCAGTGCCAAAGATGTTCTGCTGTTTGATGAAGACTTCGGATTTTCAACTACCAGAAACCAAGAAGCCGGAGGAAGTTAATAAGAAAGACCATCCCAACTACTGCCCTTACCACCGGATGCTTGGACATAAGATAGAGGATTGCATCACCTTCAAGAGTTGGCTTGACAACAATCTCCGAAAGGGGAACATAACGATCCCAAAGGAATACATGAAAGAACCCCAGAAAGGAGGTTCCGTTAATGTTATTTCAACGGATCCTATTGTTCCGATAGACCCGTACACGACTGATGATGGATGGAGTACTGTCTGGACAAAATCATCGAAGAAAATTTTGGACCACATCCAGGCCGCTTCGGAGCATGCTTCAACTCAGAGTTTGAAACCTGTCAAGCCGGCACTATCACTAGCAATTGAAGAACCGCCCCAGGAGGAAAAGACTGTAGAAAAGAAAGAGGTCGTAGAAGAAGAAAGAACCGAGGCTCCTAAGGCTAGACTAGGGGTTGCTTATCCTAGGATGGTTGTTTCCGATTCGGGGGAAAATTCCTCGAACCTCTGACTCTGTATGGTTATTTGCTCGCTCCGGCGGGATCTTATAATGATAAGAGTTATGGTGTTGGCTACGTTTTGACTGTTTCTAACGATTACGCAACTAACGACAACCAATCTAATCCGGATCTCGATTCCGATACAAATAACAATTCTCAAATCATACACAACCTCGACAATCACGATGACAAAGAAGACATTCACCAAGAAGGCTACGAAAGTTCAACAAGCAATGAATCTATTTGTGAATTTCAAGGAGCTCCAATCATAATAGAGTTAGAGCTTTCAGATTCCGAAGAGACTCCAGAAGAACCTGTCATGCCGATTCAAAAGGAGACACCAGTAAACTCAGTGCCAGATTGAGAAGAGATCACAAAAGTCAACCTAAGGAGCGGAAGGGTTCTACCTACGAGAACGGGTCCAAAAGACAAAAGAAAGCAGGTGGTTGTTCAGGAAGAATCAACCCCAGCAGAAGAATTGCCCATTCGGGAAGAAACTGGAACACATGGTAACAGAGTGGACTATAACGTGCTAGCCTATCTTAGGAAACTACCAGCCAAACTAAGCATCAACGACGCTCTCATCTTATCAAAAGAGATGAGGGAAGCTCTGATCAAGGCCTTACTTGATCCAGAGATTTGTTTAGCTCAGATGGCCGGAGTTTCCTTAGACGAGGTTTGTTCATTAAAGGAACAGCGAGGTGTTACCTTCATGGACAGTGATCTACTACTTGGGACAGCCGATCACAACCGACTGTTGTACATTTCAGTCACAATCGGAAAGTTTACGCTCTCCCGAGTATTGGTGGATCCAGGAGCGTCAATCAACATAATGAATCTTCGGATGCTAGCATACTTAAAAATTGATGCTCGCGAGCTTGAAGCAGACAAGATGTTACTAAGAGGATTCAACCAGAAAGGAGAAAGAGCCCTCGGATCAATAACACTGTTGATGAAGTCCGATGACTTAGCAAAAACAACTGCAAAATTCCACATAATTGACTCTGAGACATTGTTCAACGCTCTACTGGGCCGGTCGTGGATCCATGAAAACCGGATGGTACCATCGTCTCTGCATCAGTGCATAAAATACTACGAAGGAGAAGAACAGCTGCAAAATAACTCCTTTTTATAAATCATGAACAAAAATGTGTTCGGACTCTTTTCGATTCCTTTCTTTTCATCCTGATGAGAAGAAGCATAACTTGGGACTGACAATCAGAATCTACCTTGCAGAAAATGTCTGCCGCAAAGCTGATTTTCTCCTTTACCAACGGACTTGACCTAGCTGTCTACAAGGAGGAGCTTCCTGATAATGGAATCATCTGTTTCGGGCAAGGATTTGAGAATACAAATGTCAAGATCACTGACGTCACCCTTTTCACACTTACAGACAAAGTGCCTAAAACTGAAAAGCCTTTGATCGAGTTCAACCTCAAGTCAACTCAAGAGTTCCCTCCTCTGCAAAGGGTTCCAGTTGAGAAGTGTATTGTTGTTCGCAGGAGGACCGTTGTTTCTACCCCCGCTGATCTAGTCATCTCTACACCTACCCCGGCTTCCGCCAAACTGAAGGGGAAGGAAATTCAAATTTGTGATGAGCATGTTACCGTGGAGGGTACAGATCTCCATGCGAGACCTTCTATTTTTGAAATTGGGTCCAGCTCAAGGGTTCCACCCCTAACACCGACTCAAAGAAGAAACAGGAGTAGAAAGATTACAAGGAAAGCCAGAGCTGCTGAAGTTGCTTTCTTGGAAGAACTGCCTGAGTACACACCACTACCTGAGTACATACCATTTCCTGAGTATACACCGCTTTTGGAAGGAAGTAGATTCCATCCCCTCTCCACCGCAGCTGACGAGGAAAATGTCCGCAAGATTGCTTCTACGTTACCTCGACCCGCATACTATAGCAACAGCCGAAAGAAAAGAGCTAGGATTACACCATTTGCCCGAATGACATTACTGTGTAGCAATAGACTCTGATTGGTGTTCTGAATGCCGTGAGCTTTTCGTCTTCTGGTGCCATCTTTATCTGGTTGTATCCTGATGATCCATCCATAAATGAGAATATTTCATGTATTGAAGCAATCTCGATCATCAATTCTGGGATTGGTAGTGGAAATTCATCCTTCAGACATGTCGACAGTGTTGTGTAAATCTATTTGAGTTAAAATAATATCTAATCATTGTAAAATGTATTTAAATCGATTGATCGAACGTTAACAAGGCTTAAAATGAATTAAATTTTTTTTTGAAAAGGCCCGCCGACGGCGCCCTCGACGCCGCCGATGGTGGATTTTTCTAGAAAGTTGAGCCTACTTGAATTAATTAGCCCGCCGACAGCGAGATTTTTCCCGCCGACGATGAGGACCCAAAAAACACCTTTATCTAACCGGTCAACCGCCACTATTCATCATCCCCTACCTCTAAACTCCAAAAAAACCGATCTAGGGCTTGAGAGATCTTAAATTTGGAGCGTTTTCAACACATTTTCACGTCGGATTTCATCTTCCCTTGGTAAGAGCTTCATCCCATGCAAAAATTTTTTATTTTCACCGAGTATTTCTTCTACATTTAGGAATTTTGGAAAAATAAAAAATGTGGAGAAAATAGTCGGAAAAAATTCATGGAATTCAATTTAGATTACTTTTAGTAACATTTGGAAGCCATTCTAGTGTTGTTTTGGAATTTAGTTAAGATTTTTGTAAATTTGATAGATCGAGAAATGGCTCCACGACAAAAGAGGTGACTCGACTTTGACGAGACTCTATTTTAAACACTAAGGCTCAGTCAAGGTATAACTCTATCATCAAAGCGAAAAAATGCATTCAAGAGAGAGTTTTCGAGAACCCGGGAGGAGAAGTGGAAAAGACTATTAAGGAGCGAAATTAGGAAAATTTTTGTTATTTGATGAACAAAGCTGCAGTAGAAGATGTAAAAAAATTTTACGCCAACCTGACCCAGATAGAAGACATGCCTATAAAGGTCAGAGGATTTTTAGTTGATTTTAACGCTGCTCGGATAAATTCTTTCTATGAAGTGCAAGATCCTTATACCAACATTTATGAGACGTTTGGAACAATGGAAGGTCTGCTGGAGAATGTGATTGACTTTCTCACTGATGGGAAAGGAACTTGAAAAATGAAGCAGCGTGAACGGGTAAACTTCCCTCTTTCTATGATGAATGCCACCTTTAAGACTTTGCACTATTTTATTTGCTCTACTATATTACCTACTTATCATTGATCCATGAAAAAAATATCTATTTTTATGCCTTGATTTTTATCAAATTCTTAAGGATATTATGCTTTAATGAAAGGTATTTTTGTGTTTTGGATGTAGGTGATGCAAAAATGTTCAAGAAACAAAAAAAGATGAAAAAGGAGCAAAAATGGAGCTATAATGCAAAATTGTCAAAATAATTGGCCTGGCGCCTAGGTGCCAGAATCCGGCGCTTAAGCGCCAGTTCGATACAGAATTCTGTAAGATTTTTGACAACTTTTGAACGGTTATTGGACCATCTAGAAGATTGGAAGTTATTCCTGGATTATAGGACATGTGATACATTGTATTTGGACGCTTGGAAACGGTTAGGATCGCGAAGAGGTGCGATCCAAAGTGAAGAAGTATGAAGAACTGGACGTGGAACCCGGCGCCTAGGCGCCTGATTCTGGCGCTTAGGCGCCCGACACACCTTCTAGAAGATTCATTGAACCTGGACACATTTTGAAGAGGTGATTCAAGGCAACCCTTGAAGCCTATAAATAGAAGGCTACTCCTTCAGAGAAAAACGCCCAACATAGTCCCACGCCCCACATAGCCTAAAATCAGAGAGAGATCCTATAGTTCCATTTAGAGAGATTAGAGAAATATTTTAAGGGCCATATTTATAGTTTCTTAGTGAGTTTATTTTGAGTTTGTATTGAGAGTATTTGAAGAGTCATTGCTTTTGAAGTCTAATTACTTTGGAGTCAGAAGGATTCAGAGGTTCAGTTAGAGAAACACTTGAGATAAATATTTGTATTTTGATTCAAAGTTTTATTTATATGTTTTGTTGTTTAAATTCAATGTGTTCTGAGTAGTTACTTTATTTTCTCCTTTCAATTATGAAAAGATAAATAAGATAATATAACATTTGTTGGAGAATTAAAAACTATATATATATATTTTAAACATTATGATGATATTAATATCGGATCTTAATTTATTATTTAAATTGGCCATTTAAATTGTTAAAATCTGCTGAAGAGCTTTGAGACCTAGAAGGAGATGAATTCTTAACTAGTACTTATCACATGAATCCTTGGGTAGTCGAAGGCCTTGTGCGGGTTATTCAAGGTGAAGTGCAAATAAATAGGAAGATAATATTTATTGGGCGTAGAATTGATAAATTTTTAGAGTGACAGGCTAAATTCTTGTAATTTGGTTTATAAAGAAGGAAAGGGTCACTAGTAGGGCCGACCATAGCCACCCTTAGACATCTAGTAGTGTGAGCCTAGATTAACCCATTCTACTAACAATACATCCAGTCCTGATCTATAGATTAGCCAATGTTCTTTATACTACCGAGCGAAGGTAAAGAATAGGATTGCTTCTATTTGGCACAATACCATAAATTTATATTCTCCACAAATATTACATTATCTAAAAAAAATCTTGGATTAATTGAAAGGAAGAAAGTTGTTTGCTTATTTTATTTTCATCAATCATTACTTTATTACTACTTTATTTCTGCATCTAGTAAATTAAATATTAACTTTTTAACTTTAAAAGAAATACATCAAAATAAAATCAAAATATTTAAAAGAAAAATCTATAATCCTCCTTGTGGAATCGATACTGGGGTCTTAATTTAAAGCCATATATTACTTGATATGATACGTATACTTGCGTAGCACCCCTAGTGTGTAAAATATTTTCCATAAAATTATATTTATATACACTACCCGCTATTATTATTTAAGTCAAAGTATTGACCATAACATATTTTTGATAGCATATATTACTGCATTATTTGGCGATTACAAACCAAGTTTTTTAGTGCTTTGCTGCGGATCGAGGGTCAATCATCATAGTGAAGTTTCGAGGTTCAGTTCTGAATTTTTGTATTCAGAACAATAGAAAAATAAATGTGGGAAATATTATTTATAGAAATATATTAGCCACTGCAAAAAGTGAAACATGATTAGGACTGGGACATCCTGGTCTGATATATGCACTCTGCCAGTTGGCTGGAGTAGAGACTGAAGATGATGAGGAATGGGTTCATCCTATGAAACCCATTACAAAGGCTAATATAAAAACTTATGAATCCCACGAAGGATGGAGATCTGGGACAAGGAGCTCTGCACCTTCAACTAGTAGAGATATTCCCTCTACTAGTTATGACCCTCCTCTCTAGTTCTCCTACACTCCATGACTTAATGAATGAACTGACTCTGCAGCGAAAAAGTTTTGAGAAGTTTGATGAAAGGTTAGAGCATATAGATCAGAGGATTGGAGGATTAGAACGGAGGCACGATTATGATAGTGAATATCTCCAGAGGCATTCTGAGTTTGAAATAGCTTATTATGATGTTGAGAATCGCTATAGGAGAGGAGAGCTTAATGTGAGATTTCCGGAGTGCCCTCGTTGTACACACTACCAGCCCAATCCACCTGGTGACCAGGGAGATGAGGATATTGGATGGGATTTTGATATTTGACCTTAGATTCTGTGATTAGATGCTTTTGTTATGTGTGTATGTTTGTTTTATTTAATTTAGTATTTCTGATTTGTATTTGATTTTTAATTATTATGTTGTCGATATTATTTAGATTAGTTGCAGTTTCTTAGTTTTTATTATTGCAGACTGTGATTGTAACTCTAAAAGTGAAATTAGTAAACTGTTTGTGGTTGTTTTTGTGAAATGTGCTTAGTACTTTAATTTATAAAGTAATTAATTATAATATGTATTGTGTACTTATTTCAAAATTTTCTTACCCAGCAAATTCTCTAATGTTATATGTGTGTAAAAAATTCTTAACAATATAGATTAATTAAGTGATGAGATATGAAAAGGACCTATAAAAACTTCAAAAAAAAAGATAAGAAAAATACCTAAAGCACGAAGGTGTGATTTAAATTTACAGTATCTTTTCTTTCCACCTATATGATTAGATAGAAAAATTTAAGTTTGGGGGAGGGAAAAACAATATTAACTATTAAATGTTCTCAATTAAATATTTTCCAAAAATTATTATAAAAAATAATTTTCTGTAGTGAATTTAATTCAGTAAACTAGAATTAATTTATTTAACTATTATAGAAGGTTAAAAGAAATATTTGTATGATTAAATTAATTTTTTGGATTAAGATATTTGGAATAAGAGGATAAGAATATAATTAACTATTTAAAGTAAGGAAAACTATATTTTGGAATATTAAATTCTTAAATATTTAATTGAGAAAGAAAAGATTGGAACT
Organism: Papilionanthe hookeriana x Papilionanthe teres; assembly: GCA_022702705.1. Classification (NCBI taxonomy): domain Eukaryota; kingdom Viridiplantae; phylum Streptophyta; class Magnoliopsida; order Asparagales; family Orchidaceae; genus Papilionanthe; species Papilionanthe hookeriana x Papilionanthe teres. The sequence continues at coordinate 49,146,501 of CM040439.1, read as the reverse complement.
CAATGATGTAAAAACTATGAAATACATATAAAGTAAGAAAATGTTTCAAGTTTCAAATTTAGGAAGAGGAAAGTGAAGTTCAAAATCATTAACGGGCTATCCAGATACAGTAATCCCCACTTGAAAATGAAAAAGAAAGATTGAAAAACAATCCCTGAAAAGAAAAGAATATATAAATATATATATATATATATATAGGATTGAAATGCAATCCAAATAAAAACAAAAAAAAGTGAGGAGAAGCTTGAGGAGATGCCTTATCAAAAATTGGCTTCATTTGAATCAACTAAAGGGTAGACTCAGTTACATTTCTGAACATATATATATATGGATTAGTATTTTTACTAAGTAGTGTTTTCATGAATTTTTTGTCATCTGAATATCCTAAGTAATTTAATATTGCAACATATAGTCATTCTTAAAATGAATAGAAGACTATAACTCTTAAACTTGATGACTAGATAGCCTTACATCTATAAAATTAATTTAATCATATGAAAATCTTTCTAATAAGCTTTACTATAATATTTATTTAAATCAAATTCATAGTATTTCTGAATTAAAACTTTACTACAAATAATCATTACTTTTATGTAGTATCAAGATTACTTGAGGACAAGTAATAGTTAAGTTTGGGGGATTTTGACCAAAGAAAAATATATTGAGAAATTCATACTTATTTTAAATTGATTTTGATAATATTGCACTTTAAATAAATGTATTTTCCATATTTTGTTGCAGGTATGAAGATTTATAGATAATGGAGCAAAAAGATGAGAAAATGAGTGAATCTGGAACAAAAATGACTAAAAGAGACAAAAGTTGATCTTGGCCGCCGACGGCAAGGAATAGGCCGCCGACGGCGTATTTTTCCCGAGAGCATACAAATAAATTATAAAGGAGCTCGTCGACGGTGAGATCGAGCCCGCCGACAGTCAGCCTTAGCAGTTGGCCTATGTTCTAGAAGCCCGCCAACGGCACCAACGAGCTCGCCGATGGCTAGAAGGTATGTTTTAAGCAAAGATTCATCTAATATGGATGCCTTTTGAAGAGGTGCTTAAGCAATCTTTGGAAATATTTCTCCCTCTTTAAAAAGAGACGAATTTAGGCTGAGAAGTGTGTGTGTAGGTGTGTCCAAAGTGTCCTAGAGAGTCTAATAGTGAGTTTAGTTGAGTGTGTTATACAGGAAGGAAGAGTCAGAGGAACTTCAAGGAGTCTGCTTGGGAAGAAATTTGAGATAAGTTGTGTTTACTATTTTGTAACTTTGATTTTATATGAAATCCAAGTTTTTTTGTTATTCTTCCTATGCATTCTGAGTAGTCTTCTCTGTCTTTCTCATCGTTTTGAGATTTTGTGAAATGAAAAATTGAATTAGTTGTGCCTAAACTATTTAATAAAAATTGTGATAATTTTTTACTTAAATCTTAATTTACTTTCAATCTGGCCAATTGAAATGTTAAAATATGTTGATTTCACAACTAAAGTAAAGATTACATTCGAGATTTGGGGAGGTCAAAGTCTCTGAAAGGAGGGTGCAAATAAATAGGGAAATATTATTTATCGGGAGTAGAATTGGAGGTTTTAGAGTGACAGACTAAAATCCTCAATTCGGTCCAATCGTTTGGGTGCTGAAGTGTAGATGTTAGCCCTCAGGCGAGGGGAACGTGGGAGCTCCGAAGTGAGAGCTGGTATCCTCCCAGCCTAGCCGCAGATTCAGTAACCAAACATAGGATTAGTCAATGTTCTTTATGCCTGGACCAAAGGGTAAAGAATAGGAATGCTCCTATTTGACACAATATAATTCTAACTAAATCAATTATCCGTTCACTTAATTCTCTTAATAAGAGGGAAGATACTTTTCTATATTGCAACTTTCCATTCAACATTAGTAGTAGAATTTAGTATAATCGTTTTTTATTTACGTTTACTAGATAGTTATTTTTTAAGTGTTGTAATTAGTTGGTAATCTCTAAAACTTCCCTGTGGGATCGATATCCAGGACTCCATTAGAGCCCTGTATTACTTGAACGATACGTATACTTGCGTTGATAAGGGGTAACTTTGTTATTGTTGAATATTTATTTTTACACTTGTTAACACTTATAAAGTTACGCATCCCGCTGTCAGTGGGACACTAAATACAGACTCAATAGTTCGCATTCAACTCTGTCATTAAAATACAAACTAAAGTGTTATTTGATATCAATAATATTAAAATTCATTTATAAGACAATATCTCAATTGTATTCATCATCAAAGTTTGAGTAAAACTTTAAATTCCATCAAGGGAATGTTGGGACCACTCCTTGGTAGAGCTTTTGCTAAAAAAATTTTGATGTAAGTATTTTACTAGCCAATAAAAAAATAAGATGCCTATGATTTTATATAAAAGTTATAATAATTAGCAAATACATTCTAATCTTACTAAAATTCTATCAGTATTACTTTTTAATCTATAAATCCCCAAACCTTTCCCACAGTGGCATTTGACATTATATGACCCATTATTATAGCAAGTAGATGGCTAGAATACACCACTTTGGTTATTAGCTACTTTGCTAAGTAGGTAAATGGTGAGACCCTTATAGATATTACAGAGAAAATTACCAAGTAATTTATTTATTGTCATATAGTTTATGACATTGTCCTTACAATAAAAATCATCACAACTAAAAAGACCTACTTCACAAAAAAGAATTCACATCTGTTTTTAAAGATCTTTATCCATAGTTAGTCCACATGGCTCTAAGACATCCTCAAATGAACAGGTAAATTGAACTCACAAATTAAAATATTCTAAAAAATTGAAGGTAAAGTTGGGGGTAGTGACCTAAAGAGATTGTCAATGTATCAATGCTTATCCACTCTACTGAGGACACTAATAATGGAAACATCTTTTAATATACATTTTGATATAGATGTTATTATTCTAATTAAATATTATCATGTTGACCCATAGGTTCCAAACTTTTAATATTACCATTAACAAGGACAAGCACTCTCTTATCGTGACCTTTGTTTAAAACCATAAGATGTAACCACACTCAAAAGGACTTCACGTCATCAATAAGAACCTCGGTACTTTAATCAAAAGATGAAATATTGATTTATCATTGTTGGATATCCGATATTACATAGCCTTGAAGCTACTAGAATGGTCCCTAATTATAATAATTTTCACACCCCCTCACCACTGGGGCGGGGGAAGGGGGGGGGGGGGCTTTTGTGTTGATTGTCATGGCCAAACTAGGAACATTTAAACTAAGAGATTCAATAAGGTAGTTTTCTCAAAACTAAAATGTTAAAAAGAATTTTGTAGATATTAACATTAATTCCAAGAACTATCCATCTATAGAACCTTCCCACAAACATAAAAAATAAAATAAAATAACATAGAACTGAAGTAAATTTCAAATAGTTCACACAATTTCAATTTTACCTCTACTTAACAGACAAAGTTATAGCCATAACTTCAAAAGGAAAATAAAAATATAAAAACATATCAATTTTTACTGTTATATTGAGAAACATGTGTCATTTTCCCCGTTTAATTTGATGATAATCACTTTTACGGGAATCAATTTAACCTCTTTCACATAAATTAAAGTTAATGAACAATACTCTAATAAATAACCTCATATAATTAAAAAAATACTTGGAATATATTTTATGGCGGCATGGTTAATACCATAAAACAGTACTCTAACCAACAATCTCATATTCAGAAAAACAAAGTCTATGTTGATATGATGAATTTCTCTTAGCAACTCTTACCATAGGTTAATGTTTGGTGTGGCACCTTATAATGAGAATCAAAGAAAAGTAATAATTTTTATAATAAATCCTTAACCCTCTTTAAAATGGATAAGGATCATGGTTAAAATTATGATATCAACAGAACTAACACTTTCAATTTCGAACATTAATTATATTTATAAATAGAAGAAAATAGAACAAAATATGCAAAACTTTTAAAATAGAAAAAAATATATTTCACATTTAAGTAAAGACAATATATAAAAAAATATAGAATTAAATGTATTACAAAGGAAAAAACACAACCACACTAAAAATATCTAACTACACTATAAATAAGCTTTAATTAAGCATTTAAAGTTTGGTCACAAACATCTAGATATTGATTAAATGATTAATTATTCTCCAATTCCTACATGGTTTTACTTAAGTCAAGCACCTCAAAAGAGAGGAATCCAACAAGCACAAGATCATTAATGCCAAAGTTATTAAGACATCTAAATCTTGAAGTTACGATCCATGTTTAATTTATTTAACACGAGTTAAAGTAGTTTAAGACTTCACCTAAAAGTATTAATATCTCATTCTAAGAAACTATCCCATTCTTTACGTGAGGGGGATTTAAATTTAAAATCATAGAGATAACTTTAAAATTTGAGAAACTCTAGAGCTCTGCATAATGTTCAATGCTAATGATCATCACTAGTAACTTTACGTGGCTAGTTGTCATTGCCTAATTGTCATTATTCATTTGTCATCGCCAATGTCATTTTCTGACTTCGCTTCTAAATATCATCATTGTTATCTAATTGCCTTAGCCTGACCATTGTCTTCAACCTCACTTTCTTTTACCACAATTATCAAAGAGTAAGTTAAAGTTAAATGCATTATCTTTTAATATTTTATTCTCTAAATAAAAAGAAAATCAACCCTTTATAATCTAATCCAAAATATTGGATTATTTTGCCTTCTCCATCCGTTTTTTAACATAAAAATATTAACGTTTCTTGTACTCTTTTCATTTACCAATTTGTGTGTAGATTTTTCTGCAAAGTCTTGTAGCATAAAACCCTTATTCTACTTTGAAATTTTTTCAGCACACAACTATCATTTATATTATAATAAAATTAGTATAAAATGAATGATATAATTTTTTTTTTTTGACTTATTATATATTATAAATTTCTTAAAAATATTATTGGGGACATACATAAATACCACACAAATTTTTTCTATTAAGAAAATTGTGCTCAAAATTGATCATTTTCTTACATAACCCTTAAATCTTTATCATATAAAAAAAAAACTACTGATGTTATAAATTTCATGCATATATATTAAAGAGATTAAAACAATAAATACCAAATTTTAAGTATTAGATATATAAATATATAAAAATTATATCTCATTCATTTAATTTTTTCATATTATAGTATTAATATTTTTAATCTCTGTTGCATTTGTTTTTAAAATGTTTATTACATAAAAGTATATAAATATTTACATGCATACTACTCAATTTTTATGAATTTGCATATTTAAAATCTAAATTTCTATTTGTACATATATGTATTAGTAATATTATTTTACTTTTCAAAAACTAAAAGAAATGTATTTTTGAATTGTGAGGAAAAATTAGATTGTATAAATATAAAATCAAAATTTAGGAGCTAGATATGTAAATTAATGAGAATTGAGTGGCTTGTATGTAAATGTCTCCAAAGTAAACGGTTGAATTATGCAAAACATAAATTTTGCGTAGGGCTTAAAACGTAAAAATTATGGACGCAAATGCAATGTCGCGGCATCTGACGATCGCGCCCTCGTCCGCTCTCAGGTCTCCGAATCAGCCCTATACGAGTGGAGGGCTCAGGGTAGAAGTCTAGGGTTTGAAGCTAGCAGACGAGTCAAGGTATGAAATTTTTCCTGGAATCTCAATCTTAGTTAGCTTTGTGCTTACTTTTTCTTCTTCATTTGGATCGATGTATAAAGCTTTGTGCGTCAGTTTTTAATTGGAAAAATCATGTATGTTCTAGGTATCTTTATAGCAGTTTTTGAGTTGATATCTGTTGTCCCAAGATTTTTTCTTATGCGGCTAAAAAATGAAATCTTCTGTATATTTAAATTTGGTGACCCACTAATCTTTCGTTAATTCGTGATAATTAGAGTGCCTTAAAATTACCTGTAGAGATTGTAGGGAAGAAATGAAGGAGCATGAGTGAAGGTTTAAGGTTTCCTGTTTTTGAGAACTGCTATTATGGGGTTTGTGATTTAAATTTCAAGATACTTGTTTTTAACTGAATGAATGGTGTTTTGAGCTTTGGGTTACATTCGCCAAACTGTTTGGGCGGGCTGCAATTTCGGAAAATGTAGTATAAACAGCGTTCTTTATCCTTGTTATAAGCTTATGGCTCATTTGTTTGCTTGTAGATTGAAAACGTAATTAAAAAATAATAATAATAATTTGCTTGAATCCATGATTTGACTGGATGTAATTTAAAATTGATAGAGGTTTTAATCTTTCAGAAGAAAACTATTTCATTTTTTGCTTTGGAAGAATGAAAATGAAATATCTCTACTTATTGATATAGCCTGGGATTTATATGTTCCGAGGCTTAAGCATGCTGTAAAATGAGGCTTTTAAGTCTTAGGAATCTTAGGGGTGAAGGTGGCAGGGTGTAATAGTAGTGGTGAAGAGATTAGTGCCGTCCAAGCATGTGATACTCCTTGAACCTGAGATAGTGTAAGGTGTGTTTAAAATTTGACGGTTTGCTACTATAAAATGTTTTTTATTCTTGTAGGAAATACTTGGAAATGGTCCTGGGATTTTGTAAATGTGATCTGGAGTTTTGGAAATTTTATGAACGCTTGCAATTGTGGAAGTTGAGTAAACACAAGGCCAGGTCATAGATTCCTAATTTGGCTGAATTGAAGTTATGCTCAATTTCTTCGAAATTTTTCAGGACACATGGCTAGATTCTTTCATTTTTTGTTTGAGAATGGTTGTAAAAGAATTAGAGGCAAGAACATTAGTAAGAACTTCTGAATAAACACAAATAATTGTTGATTTTTTCTTGGCCAGCTTTGACTCCTTATTGAATTGATGTAGGTTTTACAGTCAATCTTCTTTAATTTACAGCATATGGCCAGCCCATAGAAATAATTCTTAACTTGAAATTTGCCTTCACAGAAGTGACTTCGACTCGTAAAAGTCAGTAGAACTTGAAAAATATAAAACGATCCATAGGAGCCTAAAAGAATAATTTGTGACGCTTAAAATTCGCTTTTAGCGATCTTTATAACACGTTAGATACTAAGTAGTGTGAAAAATATATATATAAACTAGCCAAACAAAGAGAAAAGAAAAGTAAAGATTTAACTCAAGTAAAGTGTATTAAAAATGAAAATCAAAAAGTGTTTTTCTTAGAAAAAGATATTCAATATAGTTGGGTGAGTTTTTTTGATAAACTTTTTAATGAAGATGTTGAAATTACAATCGACCTTAGTGATCTTAATATCGTTAATAATAATAAAACTTTTCATTTTTATCGTCGCATTAGTAGAAGAAGTTGATGAGACTTTAAAGAAAACCAAAGGTGGAAATTCTGTAGGACCTGATGATATCCCAATTGAAGTGTGGAAATGTTTAGGTGATTTAGGGGTTTCTTAGCGTACTAAACATTTAAATATTATTTTAAAAACTAAAAAGATGCCTGAGGAGTGGAGGAAGAGTATTTTGGTCCCCATTTTTAAAAATAAAGTAGATGCATAAGAGTTTGCAAATTATAGAGGAATTAAATTAATGTGTCATACTTTAAAATTATGGGAGAGATTAATTGAACATAGGTTAAGACGTATTACCAAGGTTCCTCTTAATCAATTTGGATTTATGCCGGGCAGGTCTACTATTGAAGCTATACATTTATTGAGAGGTTTGATGGAGAAGTACAAAGATAATAAGGAGGATCTACATTTGGTTTTTATTGATTTAGAAAAGCTTACGATAAGATTCCTGGAGATGTTCTTTGGAGAGTCCTTGAGAAGAAAGGTGTTGATATGACCTATATTCAAGTCATTAAAGATATGTATATTAGAGTTGTTACATGTGTTCGAACTGAAAGAGGATTGATCAAATATTTTACTATTTTTATTGATTTACATCAGGGATCGTCTTTAAGCCCATATCTTTTTGCTTTATTTATGGATAGTCTTACTGGGCATTCACAAGAGGATGTAACTTGGTCTATGCTTTTTTCTGATGATATCCTCCTCGTGGATAAGACAAGAGAAAAAGCCCAGCAAAAACTTGAATTATGGAGGTCTGCATTGGAGTCTAAAGGTCTTCGTTTGAGTATAACTAAAACTAAATACATGAAATGTAATTTTAGTAATAGTTGCTCTAGTGACAGAAGTGTAACTTTGCGTGATCAAATTATTAAAAGGTGTGAACGATTTAGATATCTCGGGTCCATTGTTCAAAGTGACGGTGATATAGATGGGGATGTTAATAGTAGAATTCAGGTTGGTTGGTTGAAGTGGAGGAATGCATCCGGCCTATTGTGTGATAGAAAAGTACCGCTTAGATTGAAAGGAAAATTTTATAATGGCCGTGAGACCTGCAATGCTATATGGTGCTGAATGTTGGCCTTTAAAAGAGAAGCATAATGCTAAGTTAAGTGTGTCGAGATGAGAATGATTAGGTGGATGAGTGGCTTTACGCTTAGAGACAAAATGCGAAGTGAATATATCCGTAGTAGGGTTGGTGTTGCACCAGTGACGGATAAAATTAGAGAGAGTCGCCTTAGATGGTTTGGTCACATTAAACGTCGACCACCTGATGATGCGATTTGCAGTAGATGTTTTGGATACAACTTATGTTAAGAAAGATAGAGGTAGACCTAAGAAAACTTGGGCTTATTGCATAAAAAATTATCTTAATTTATTAGAATTAAACGAAAATTTGACATTAAATAGGACGCAATGGAGAAAAAGGATTCATGTAGCCGAACCCACTTAGTGGGATTAAGGCTTTGTTGTTGTTGTTGTTGTTGTAGAAGTGTCTTCTTGCTTCATATAATTTATTGTTGATCTTTGTTGCATGAATTACTCAAGAGCTACTGTTACTCTCCTTCATTTACATGTATTAATATAATAATCTCACTACGTATGCCAAGCAATAAATATTATCATTCCAAAACTACACATGAACGGACATTTAATTATCTTCATCTATTGTTCAAAGTGATGGTGATATAGATGGGGATGTTGATAGTAGTATTCAAGTTGGTTGGTTGAATTAGAGGAATTCTTCGGGTCTTTTGTGTGATAGAAAAGAACCGCTTAGACTGAAAGGAAAATTTTATAAGATGGTGGTGAGGCCTGCAATGCTCTATGGCGCTGAATACTGGCCTTTAAAAGTGAATTATAATACTAAATTAAGTGTAGCCAATATGAGAATGATTACGTGAATGAGTGGCTTTACACTTAGAGACTGCGAAATGAATATGTCCGTGATAGGGTTGGTGTAGCTCCGGTGACGAACAAAATTAGAGAGAGTCGTCTTAGATTGTTTGGACACATTAAACGTCGACCACCTGATTGTCCGATTAGGAGATTAGATGTCTTAAATTTAACTTATGTTAAGTAAGGCAGAGGTAGATCTAGGAAGACTTGAGCTTATTGTATAAAAAATAATCTTAATTTATTACAATTAAATGAAAATATGATACTAAATAGGACGCAATGGAGAAAAAGGATTCATGTAGCCGACCCCACTTAGTGGGATTAAGGTTTTGTTGTTGTTTTTGTTGTTGTTGTAAACTACTAATTAGGTTCTTAGTATAACTTATTTATTTAAATATGTTCTGGTCCTCTTATTATTGTAAAATCAGATCACTTCTTGTTTATGTCATTTTAAAATGTGACTATTAATGCTTTTCAATCCATAGTTATTTTTTAATCTGGCCTGTGTTATCATTAGCAATAGTTGAAAGGAATAATGTATATGATTGATTATGTTTATGGCTTATACATTTATGCTTTCATTTATACAATTACATCTTTGTTTTTTTTTTTGGTGTACTCAGAGCCAATTAGATTCATTAACTTTGTTTTCATACATACTTAGCTTAATCTGAAATTATTTATTTTCCAATTTCTCAGCGTGCTCAACATAATAATCCATCTATAAGTTATGATGGATTATGATGGATTTAGTTGCATGCATATCAAATGGGATATCAATATAGTTATAATTGTTCGAAGCTTTTGTTAAGATTGAAGTTTCCTTAACGTGTTTCCAATTCTTTCCTCAATCATGCTATGAAAGGATCCACCTTTTACTGTTTTTGCTGTTCAAATCTCTGAGGATTTCTCTCTGTTATAGAAGACTGACAACAGAAGTCTGGGCATAATGTTATCTTGTAGATTTTTTTTGGAAAAATTGGGTGCTTGTGCAATCATGTATTTTTAGCTAAGATTTGAATTTATCAGTTAAAAATATTGGTTTGAATGGTATATAATAGTTTCTGATATGATTTTTTAAAATTACTTCTGTTGTATTTAACTTGAAGACGGGAGAGTTGAATTATCACCATGGAGTTGGCTGATAAGGCAGTCGGATTGTTGCTAACTATCGTCAGTTTGTCTCTATTCTCTTACTACACTTTTTGGATCATCATTTTGGTAAGTTTTACTGCTTTCCCTGCATTATTTTAAGGTTTGCTATTCATCAGTGGAGCACTTATACTTTATTGAACTTCTTCATTGCAGCCTTTTGTGGAGGAAGATAACTTTATCCATATGTATTTCCTGCCTCGCGATTATGCTATCATAATACCATTGTTTGCTGGCGTCACTCTTCTTTCCTTCTTATCTGTGTTCATTGGTTGTGTCATGCTCAAGTCAAAGAAGAAGATTGCTTGATTTAAACTGTTTTTTCTTAAATCCATTAATTTCAAAGGCAGGTGCCATTTTGTATGCAAAATATGTTGTGATTATAACTATATTTATAAATTTAAAAAATGGAAATGAAACTCTGGATCTGTTTTTGTGTGTGTAATTCAATAGCTAAGGGGCTGTTTAGGATTACTTTTTTTTTTATATTTCTGTTTTGTTTTATTTTTATTTTAATTTGAAACATAATATTATTTGGTATGCTAAAACAAAACATCATTGTTATCAGAAACATCCAAAACCTAAAATTTATTTGCAGCTGAAAAGAACATGAATTCTTTAACAAACCGAAACATTGCGATATGATTTGTTTATTTCACAACAGTCCCATAGATTTACAAGATAAATTCTATGCCTGCTTCATACTCTTAGTCCGTGGGGCAACAGGCTTAGACCAACTTACATAAGTGGGAATGGAAGCTCAAAAGAGCTAGCAAACCCGCTTCTGATAAATTGGGAGGAAAAAGGGAAACTTACATTCGTGCCACACAAGCATTATGTATTTATATATTTAACATGTATAACACATTTTTGTTATAAACTTTTGCATGACTAGGTATATTTCACTTTTAAAAACTTAATAGTAGTGGAATTATTTATCTGTATATAAATATCAATGTTTAGATGTTAGATATGTAAATATATAAGAATTGTGTGGTATGCATGTAAATTCTCTTAACTCTAACACAATGAAGAAGCTGCCTACTTATATGCTTGTGTGCTCTTCCTTCATTCCGTCTTTGATATGGGAGATAAAAAAGGGCAGTATAGCATGCCAACTTTTAAACGATTGAGGGCCGAATTAGTCTTATAGCTCAATAATATTTTTGCATACTGGCTGTCATACACAATTTTATATTTTATTAAATTCTGAGGTTTGAGATTACAGGTGACTTGAGCTACAATACTTCAAAGATATGTAAAGTTCTATACTAATTTTTTAATATTAAGTAATAGTATGGTTGAATCATATTTGTCTGTGAATCACGAAATTTTAAAATACAAAGTCATTTTTTCATATTTGGCCCCCCCCTTAATATTTACTGTTTCTGTATTTATAGAAAATTATAATCATTTCTAAAATGTTAATTATGCCCTTGATATTTTGGTTATTGGCTGGCCTTTGTCAGCTAGATTCGCTCCTTCACAAATATTCACATCTACTACCCTCCGATTAGTCGCTGCCTTAGTACCGTGAGTCCTGGTCGGGCGGGTTGGTCTCTAGTTGGTCAGTCGATTATCATTCGTCTGAATCTCACTGTTTGAATTGATTTGTTAGTGTGCACTCAGCTTAGGATCGTTTGGTTAGACTGAACGCCTTTCTATCATACAATTACAATCAAGTGGCCGGGATTGTAAGAATTGTATCAATTTCTTTTGAGTCTTCATCGTTTAATGAATGTAGCACGCCAACAGTAACAAATTTTTGTTGGATTTGATCTTCTTGAAGCGACTTTAATTCATGATATACTTTTGAGGATGTAGTCGATATAACAAATAATTTGCTTTTTTAATATAAATTTATAAATCATTTTGTTGAATTTGAATCAGCATGTAAAATTATCATGTTAATTAACTCAAACTTAAAATTGAACAGAAGAAGATTGTGAGGTTGAAATGAAGTTTGTGGTCATTTCTTAACTTGAATCTTTATTAGAAATCAAATTTATTCTTGAAGGAAAAGTTCTGCAAAACATGCTTATGATAGTTGATGTATATAGCAAATTAATAAAGCGATTCCAAATAAATTACTGTTTTAAAAGATGAGCTAGGTGCTTAACTTGGTTCTAAAGAAAGGAAGATAAAACTCTAAAATTTCAAAAAAATTTCAGGCATGACATCAACATCAAGGCTACATCGAGTTGAATTCCTATATGTGACATGTTTGGGAACTGCCCTCTATGGAGCTACAAATTTAATGATGGACAAGAGAGTATGAACGATAACGAAGATAAAACGGACTTGATATTTTAATCTTATTTATTTTTATCTATCAACTTGGAAATTGTTTGCTTGTTTAAATTTGAAATAATTTTTTTGAGCTTTATGAGTACTTTATTCTATTTGTCATTTTTTTTTTTTTTTGCTTTGTTTTAAGGGATGACAACTTTAAAAATGGTTTTCTTAACTAAATTTTGATATTTTATTGTACTTTGATCATATTGTACTCTCCAAAGTCGACTATTGTATTATAATTTTGTAGTGCCTTGGCTCAAACAAGTGTCTATGATGGTGCTTAGTACCAACGGTATTAGCTAGGTATCTAATTATCTTGAGGGCGCCGACCTACTTTAGTAGTATTGAGTTTTAGACTAGATGAATGATTGGGTTGATATTGACTTTATTTTGTTTCATGATTGCCTGATGTGAATCATTTTTGAGACATTCTTACAAAGAGAGTAAAATTAAATTAATATTTTAAAAAAATATCTATATTTTTCATGATAAATGTAGAACAAGAAGTTAAAGGAGAATAATTTTATCAAACCTAAGAGCCTAGAGAAAAAAATTTGCTTCCAAGCAAGGATCCATGACAAGGAGCATATTAAAGAGGTTGAATTAGAATTTTGCATTTTGTCTTCCATGATTTTTGTGAAGATTGCAGTCTAATTTTCTATTTTTTGGATACATTTGCAAATTTTTTTTTTAAATTTTAGATTTTTTAAATAAAAATTTAAATATAGAGGAAGTGTTGTTTAATTTTAATGGGCAAATTGATTATCTGAATCAAAATTAATGAAATAATCTACTTGATACTCATATGGTCGGCCATATGTTTTAATAAATAGAGTTAACTGTTTTGCAATTAACCTTTCCAAGTGTGATTGTTTATTAAGTTTATTGTGATGCTTGAATATTATATTTTGACTACGATAAGTTATAAGTTGTTAGAGACTACATTAGAGCCATTATTGTCAGCCCAAGCAAGTTAATTTCGCCAGCTTTAGGATGGGATCTTCTAATTTATTCTTGATCAAGTGAAAGCATAATCTGAAAGACTTGTTATCTATAATAGTACAAGTATTATAACTTATTCTAGATAAAATTCACAATGTGCTCTTAAATAATATAAACATATCTTAATTTTGCTCATTTTGGAAACATGTAGGGAAATTTTAAATGCTTGACTAGCTCTTAAAGTTCTCCTTGATTATTTTTTGTATTTTAAGATCCAGTATGCTTGCACATCTATAAAAAGGATTGAATAGATTACCCTAGCTATATTTCGTTGCCCAATGTCTTTTAAGTTAAACTGTCTCTACCTATACAAGAAAGATAGCCCCAAACATCCTGAATAGCTTTCAAGGCTCTCTTAGCTTTCTTCGTCACCTTTATCTATGCCTCCTTCACTTCAAAGTGGAGAATGCATCCAGCGATCACCTTAGCATCCATTATGTTCATCCATCGCTTGCCATTTTCACCATTAGGAGGAGGATCAATCCATCAACCTGAGTGTCCTACATAGTCTTTTTGTGTAGCTCAGTTCATTGCCCAATGGTCATAATATCACTTGTAAATGATGGATAACTCAACTAATCATAGTAGCTCGTATGGTCTTCCTACATGCTTAATCAACTTCTTTTATATCAGCTTTCTTTCACCCTTTGATGGAGGATCGATTGGACATTTCTTAGTGATCTTGATGCTCTTATGCTACCTTATCCTCTAATTCACTAATCTTTGCCTATATAGTGAGGACCAACCTTATTATTATCAATAGCCATTATATTCTTATTATAGTGATTTATTTGTTACTTTTAAGTTGTTTCATTTAACTACTTATGGGAGGACATACCTGACCATTACCAGTGCTCTTATAACATTTCCATGTTGCGGTTCATGCTACCATTATTTATAGCAGAAGAACTATACTGTTCATCATCTTTTATAGCACATTAATGTTATTTTGTTTAGCATCTTTAATATGTGTCTTTCTTATCTTTGGAAAAAATGATTAATCTCACTATTTTTAGCGGCCTCCATTACATACTTGCAATATTTTATCCCTCACTTCTATCTCTTGGAAGGCTTACAAGATCATCCCTTGTGGGTTCTATGACCTTCCACATTGCTACAATAACATCCTAAGGTCATATTGTGTTCACCTCCAAAAAGTCCAAATTAGCTATTCTTATTGGCCTCCATGACTTTTGTAGGCCTCTTTTTTAATCCTTTTTAACTTCAAGGTTGTGCTATCTTTATTAAAATTGATGTGATCACCCTTATTGGCCTCGAGGCAGTCTATCATTAACTCTTCTAGCATATTTATATTATGTTGACTTCACCACTAAGAAAATTATTAACATGGCCATGGAAGTGGCCCACATGTCAGTCATTTTTTTATCAACTTTTGGTTGTCAAATTCTATTTTTAGAAGAAACTCGTTCTAATACTAGACTATTTCATTATTATCACAAAATATTATTAACAATAACAACCCTTTAATTTCTGTTAAGATTTATACTAGGAAATAATTTATTCCTGCAATAAGTTATAAGGAATAAATTATTTCCTTGGAGTAAGAAGATATTTTATTTCCTATTTTATATTTATTTCTTTGGATTATGAATTCATTATTTTCCTATTTTATGTTATTTCCTATATCTCATAATAATTAATATGTATTGATTATTGGAGATATTGAGAGAGATATTTTTCCTTTCATATCATTTTTTTTTTATTATTTTTCCTATTATATGATTCTTGCAAGGGTTATTTATACCCCGTTCTTATTAATGAAAGAATCAAAGTATTTCGCATTATTCTAAAATCTCAACATGGTATCAGAGCCAAGTTTTTGCTCTAACGGCAGATAATCTTTGGAGAGGACCTCAAGACTCCCTTCTCGCCAGCCTTCTTGCGGGAAGGGAGGAATCCTACCTTCGTCTTTGTCTGCTCGTAGGGAGCTTTCCTCTATCCTCTTATTTAAGTTATGTGGCATCTTCGCCCGTCTTCGTTTTCTTCGTAAGCGACATCTTTGACTCCGGCGCCTTCAGATCGCTTCATCGCGCCCGTAGCTCGCCGGCCCTTCGGTCATCGCCGGTCATTCAGTCCTCGCTGGTCCTTCGTTTCTCGCCGGCAAGGGGCCATTCGGTCCTTGCCGGCAATTCGATCCGAGCCGGCCCTTCAGTCCTCGCCTGCCATTTGATCCTCGCCGGCCCTTCGATCCTCGCCTCGCCGGCTCTTCAGTCCTCGCCGGCCCTTCAGTCTTCGTCGGTCATTCGGTTCAGCCAAACCTGAATCCAGCGAAGCTCAAAATTCAGCCAAGCCTGAATCCAACAAAGCTTAAAATTCAGCCAAGCCTGAATCGAGCAAAGCTCAAAATTCAGTCAAGCCTGAATCCAACAAAGCTCAAAATTCAGTCAAGTTTGAATCGAGCAAAACTCAAAATTCGACAAGCTTCGAATCCAACAAAGCTCAAAATTCGACGAAGCTCAGATCGAGCAAAACTCGAATCGACTAAGCTCGAATCCAACAAAGCTCAAAATTCAGCTAAGCCTGAATCGAGCAAAACTCAAAATTCAGCCAAGCCTGAATCCAACAAAACTCAAAATTCAGCCAAGCCCGAATCTAGCAAGTTCGATAATCCGAACAAATTCCCCTGCAACATCATTTGTAGGATTCTTCCACCTACAGACACTGCATGAACTGCAGTCTAAAGACAACCAAAGTTGTCTACATTCAGTGACCAACTAAATTCTTCTCAATTCTCGATACTACTCAGCAAGTTTGGAATTATTAAAATACATTCCAAACTTGAGGGGGAGTGTTAAGATTTATACTAGGAAATAATTTATTCCTGCAAGAAGTTATAAGAAATAAATTATTTCCTTGGAGTAAGAAGATATTTTATTTCCTATTTTATATTTATTTCCTTGGATTATGAATTCATTATTTTCCTATTTTATATTATTTCTATATCTCCTAATAATTAATATGTATCGATTATCGGAGATATTGAGAGATATATTTTTCCTTTCATATCATTTCCTTTTTATTATTTTTCCTATTATATGATTCTTGTAAGGGTTATTTATACCCCGTTCTTATTAATGAAAGAATCAAAGTATTCCGCATTATTCTAAAATCTCAACAATCTCAATGCGTTTATGACTTTTCCTAGTTCAGGTAAAGGCGACTCTTCTGAACTCGTATATATTATTTATTAGAAGCAGTTTAAATAGGCTAAGCCCTACAATTTATTTGTTTTTTAGAATTACTTATGCAAATAACATTGTCACTTCTTCTCTCTATTTTTCTATGTATGTATCATCATTATTATGGCGATGAATATAATTGCTTTTTAGTAACTCAACTTCAATTAAACAATATTTTTTTTAAGTATATAAAATATTCTAACGTATTATTCCATTAATTCATATTAATAGATAATCATTAAAAATAAAAATTAAGGATTTGATTCTAGCCCTTGAAATAAAACTTCACTTTTCACTTTTTTGACGTAAATTTTCAAGAATGATAATTCCATGTTGCATAATTACAAGTATCACTTAAAATCACTTTCAGAAATGAGATCCAATCATTTTTTAATACTTAATTTATTTGAAAGTGCCAAAAAGTGATTGAATCCCACATAACTCATGAACCTTACGCTTTATTTCTCCTAAAACATCACAGCTTTGAGAAAATGCGGAAACTAATAGGCGTTAAATAACTAATAGAAATCTCTTAAAAGCTAAAACTGTGCATTGACTTCCAACAATGGCGGCTGCAGCCATTGGGAAGAAGACCGGCATCAAAAAACAGAGCAAAGCAGCAGGCAGAGTCTGCCTCTTTACCCTTTCTACTACTATAAAATTTTGCGCATCTCTACAAGAAATACCATTGAATGGAAGGCTAGGCCATTTGGGGGTGAAGCAGCGCCGTTTCAACGAAGTTTAAGGATGGCAGTAATCTTACCGGTGGAATGCCATCGCTGGTTTCCTCCATGGCTGAAGAATCGAGCCAAGGTAACGCAACGGCAGAACCTGGTTTCTTCCCCGCCTCGAACGAACGATCGGCTCCGTTTCATCGTAGGCATTTTGAACGCTGCCGCCGCCACTGATTCCGGAGAGCTTTTTTTTCTTAGGCTTTGATCTCAACGGTTCCGGCAAACTCGTCGTGCATGTCCTTTTCCTCGAACCGGATACCGAATGCGGCTTTGATGATGCCTTCTCGTCGGGTTCATCATCCGCATCATTTCCGCACTCGCTGGATATTTGCCGGGCTGCCTCCAAATAAAGATTGAGGTATCCTCCGCCCCCTTTGGTTTCTTTGTTGATTTCATGCTCCAACTTGCAAGAAATATTTGAGATTTCCGAGATTTCCCTAGTCCCGTGCTTGATCGGCGCGGCCTCGGGAGAGCATTCTCCTTCTGAACTCGTATCCGCCTCCAGGGTAGAGTCGGCCGCCGATGGAGCCTTCTTTGAGATCCTATTGACGCTGGACACTTCATAAGACAAGGATTGGTTCGCACAATTGAAGACGCCGCTATGCACCGTAGGAATTCCTTCCTCCTCCTCCGCCGCTGGCTTGAAATCCTCTGATCTGCCGGAGATATCTAGACTCAGTCCTAATCTAAGATTCAGATTGACAGCTACCTGAAAGGGAGTGGTAGAGATATCATTAACGTCAGGGCAGGCGGCGGTTCCGAGGGTTGAATCAGTCGGCGAAAGTGCAGGAGGGACGGTAACGATGACGGTTAAAATCTTGGCGAGGTTTTTCTGCGCCGTAGAGAAGCCTGTGAGGGCAGACTGGAAGGGAAGATGGCAATGCTGCCGGGAAAAAGACGACATTGGCGATGATTTGAAGCCTCTTTTCTCTGTCTCCTTCCTGATTTTCGGCCTAAGAGCACTTCCCTCCCCGCTTCTCTCTCTTTCCTCTCTTCTCTTGCTCTCTCATAATTTTCTCAACTTTTTAATATATACATAAATGTATGCATATACAAGTAAAAATGTATCATGTATATACATATATGTATTTCTATACATATATAAATGTATTTGTATATATACATATATGTATTAATATGTACATAAAGATACATATAAACCATTTTCTTTTCATAAAAACATATATATATATATACATGTATATATATATATATATATATATATATATATATATATATATATATATATATATACATATATATATAGATGGATAAATATATACATAAATACTTATGTACATATGAACTTGTGTGTGTATATATATGTGTGTGTGTGCGCGTGTCGCATTCATTGTCTAGTTGGTGGCAGGGTCACTGTAAGTCTCATTTCACAAGAGTTCGAGCCACACTGTGGTGCTTGTGGGGTCGAATTACATGCACATGGCGTAGGGTTTTTATCATAGGCTTTGAGCGCATGAGAAATTGATATTTTGGGATCTGTAAAATATAGATTTTCTTTTATATACATATATATATATATATATATATATTTATTTATTTATTTATTTATTTATTTTGGGTGAAAGAGCATTAGTGCTCCTTACGCGTTTCATCAAGAAAAATACAAAGAAAGAATAGAGTTCCTCTACACACCTCATACAACTCACACGAAAAAAGAATATATAGGAACTCTATCCAAGGGAGGGAGGAGGACCAACTACGCACCAAATACAACTCACACAAAAAAAAATAATATAAAGGCCTTCCAACCTCCAACAAAAAAAGAAAACAAATAATATATATATATATATATATATATATATATATATATATATATATATATATATATATATATATATATGTTTGTTTGTTTTCTTTTTTTTTAAGGTTGGAGGGCCTTTATATACTATTTTTTGTGTGTGAGTTATATGCTACACACCAAATACAACTCATACACAAAAAAATAAAATATAAAGGCCCTCCAACCTCCCAAAAAAAGGAAAACAAATATATATATCTGTGTGTACTGTGTGTAGATATTATGTATGTATGTATGTGCATATGTATGTATATATGTATGTATGTATGTATGTATGTATGTACTATCTACACACACACACACACACACACACACACACACACATATATATATATATATATATATATATATATATATATATATATATATATATATATATATATATATATATATATATATAAAGAGGTCAATTCATTACTTGAGAGTTTACAATTCTAAGATGAGGGACCATTAAAATGTAACCCTCCAAAAGGAAAAGAAGAACATGAGTGGGGGAGGAAGATACCACATCATTAGAGACTAAACCAGTTCTAGCAAGCCAATGAGCAGATCTATTGTCTTCTATTTAGATGAATGAAAATTGTATCTCTAGTTGATTTTTGAAAGCATTAATCTTGTTGCTCCAGTAAGCATGGTGCCAGGAAGTGTTCTCTGTCTCCAACAGAACTTGTAACAAACTAGTTGAATCCATCTCCACCAAAAGATGGCTCCACTGATTTAGGCTGGCTAATTTAACTGCCCAATACACTGCTGCTAATTCTGCTTCCATGGCATAGTAGCATCAATAGGTATTTGAAAGAAGAGTAAGCAACCTCCAAGGTGATCTCTGAAGATCCCTCCAATACCTGCTCCCAGAGCTGAAAAGCTGCCATCAGTGTTTACCTTAATTTAGTGCTTAGGTGGGGTCTTCCAAGTGACAGGAATGATCTGAATCAGAGTATGTGTAAAAACAGCAGAATGAATATAAACAGTAAGGAATTTGTTTGATTAGCTTTTGTAGGAATGAAGTACAGAATCTCCCCACCTTCTTTTCAGTAAGAAGTGAGTTATCAAACTTAGCTTGGTTCCTTGCCATCCAAAGGAACCAAATAACTAGGAAGGGTATAGTCCCAGCCCAAACTTGATTCTAGCTGGGCCAGCAGGAGTAGAAGTTGGACCAATCTAGATTGATGGTATCCATAGACACATGATGTGAGAATTCCTTCCAAACACCCTTTGAGAAGCTGCAGTCAAAAAATAGATGTTGGATAGTTTCCTCTACTTGTAAACAAAGCAAGCATCTGGAAGGACCCCTTAGTCCTTTAAGTTTTATTATATCATCAGTAGGGAGCATTCTATGAAACACTCTCCAGCAAAGGAAGGCATGGATGGGATTAGATACTTGTTCCAAATGATCTCTCCCCAAGAAGTGGGGTCCCAATTATACAGTTTGGAGTAGATGTATTTGGTTATACTTTGGGATTTACTGGTTTGCCAAGCAATTCTATCAGCTCTGGATCTGTCAAAGTGCACCTTACTAATTTGTTCCATTGAGTCTCCCTGAATCAAATTTTGAAGTTTGTTCAGGACCCACTGCTCATCCTGCCAGCTTTCATTCACCTGGAGATCAGTATTGATATCAACGGTCTTGGGTTGAAGTATTTCATGTGGGCACCAGCCATCTAACCAAAAATTAATCTTCCTGATACACCTAAAATATATAGTATTTTTAAGTACATTTTATACCTGTTTTTGATGATATTGTACATTAATAAAAGTTATTTTTATGTTTTTCTTGCAGGTATGATGAAAATGAGTGATTATGATGAAAGGAGAAAAAATGATCAAATTTGGAGCAAAAATTGGAAGGTGTGCAAATTTGGCCTCGGGCGCCTATTCGTCGGATGGTTGGCGCATATGTGCCACAGTTAAAGTGCAAAATTTAATTAATTTGGCATAAATTTGAAGGGGTTTTTGAAGCATCATTTGGTTTAAACTTCATTAACTTCCCATTAGCACCAATATTCATTTAAAATTTGAATGCATGGATGCATCTCTTGGTAGATTCATTGAATTTGGACATATTTTGAAGAGACACCAAAACACCTTTTGAAGAATTATTAAAATGAAAAGTAAAAGATCAGAAAGTGGCACCACACCCAAGGGAAGAGTTTAGACAAAAATTTTGGCAGGATAAGTTGGAGAAAAGCTTGAAGTGGTTCCAGGGAAGGAGGAAGAAAGAGAGTCTTCTTCTCGTCATATTTTCTTACTCTTCTACTTTACTTTATCATAGTTTATCTTAGAATTTAGGAGAGTCAATCCTTGGAGTTGGGTGCCAACCTCTAAGGAGTCATCTAGTGGAAAGCAAAAGATTCAGAGGAACTTCCAGAGTCTTGTGGAGAGGATTTTCAGATAAGGGTTTATCTTTGTTTTTACATTTGATTCTTATGGAAGAATTTGTGTGTTTTCACTATGTTCTCTTCTTTCAAATCAAGTTGTGTTTGTATTTTCTCCATGAGTTCTGAGTAGTTTTATTTATCTTTTTCCTTTCAAATTAAGAAGTAATTAAATTATAGAAGGAAGTTGTGTGAAGTATATGTGTTTAATGTTGGAAGAAGTTGTGATGATTCCACTACCTTGCATTTCATTTACTTCTTGATTTGACCAGTTAAGATGTTAAAATTTGTTGTGAGACCATGTAAGAACCAATGCGGTATTGTCCCAATCAACAATTGGAGTGGATCAAATGCATTTATACGGGTGAGAATTATAGTCCATATATTTGAGTGCAAATAAATAGGGAGATATGCTTTTATTGGGGAGTAAAATTAGAGGACTTTAGAGTGACAGGCTAAAGCCCCCTAACTTGGTTTGAGGTGAAAAATTTTGTTATGAGATGTTAGCCTCCAGGTGGAGGGAATAGAGGGAACTCTAGAGTGAGAGCTGGTATCTTCCCTACTTAACCCATCTACAAAATTTCAAATCTTCAAATTAACCAATGTTCTTTATAGAACCAAGTAAGGGTAAAGAATATAATTACTTTTATTTGGCACAACATATTTAGATACTTTCACAACGAAATTCCATAATTATTACTGATTCATGAAAGAGGAAAAAGATTCTTTATTCTCATTGCTTTCATATCGTTTTTAGAGTCTTGTTAATTTTAGTTGCTTGCTTTACTTTTTCTTAAAAAGAAATTTCAAAAATAATTTTTAAACTTTCTATTTTAAAACATACTTTACAAAATCAATTTGAAAAGTAAAAAGTTTTTTTTCTTATTTCTTTAAAATTTTAGACATTTCCCTGTGGGTTCGATGTCTTAGGGCTTAAACAGAAAGTCCTATATTACTTGATAAATGATACATATACTTGCGTAGAATCCCATATTATAAAATAATTAAAATATATTCCTTATTTGCTTTAGAGATCAGGTTTTTGGCATCCGTTGCAAAGAAAGAGATATTATCATTGAAAAGAAATATAAAGTGAAAAACATAAGCATAAATATTTAGGCATCATTTCCCCCCTCCCAAGTCCCAAAGAAACATCTTCTCAGCTTGAGGTCTAACTTTGAGCATGCTCACCCAGATTTTGGAGTCTCTCAGTTTCCTCTCCACTAAGTTAGGGTGGATTTCTCTGCAATACTTCTTCTTCATATACATGGCCCATAAGGAAGTTTGCTGCCTAAACTTGATCCATAATTTACATAGATTTACACACAAAGATATATATATATATATATATATATATATATATATATATATATATATCTATACACACACACACATACACACACACACACACACACACATATATATATAATATATATATATATATATATCATATTGAGTCATTGGATATTGCTCCTGGTTTACCAGATACTGATGTTGAACCTGAAAGCAACCCTGGTGGTGATGTTTACTCCTGTGCTCCACCAGATGATGTTATTATTGGTGCTGAGAATATTTTATCAGTGCGTCATCCCACCTCCCTTAGCCATGCTGTGGATAGGGAATCAAATGTGTTGGTTGATGAGGTCTTGGCCCATGAAACAATTCCTATCCTTGAAAATAAATGGTTATTACAGAAAGCTAGCAAAAAAAGAAAAAAACAAAAACAAAAACAAAAGAGTTATGAGATTTTGCATCTACAACAATGGAACACCAACTATTTCTCTCACTCTGATGGGGAGTAAGTAGGCAGTCCCTCTAGTTTTTCTAGGAGGCTTGGCCTGAAAGCAATCCCGATGGTGATGTTTACTCCTGTGCTCCACCAGATGATGTTATTATTGGTACTGAGAATATTCTATCAGTGCCTCATCCCACCTCCCTTAGCCATGCTGTGGATAGGGAATCAAATGTGCCGGTTGCTGAGGTCTTGGCCCATGAGACAACTGCTATCCTTGAAAATGAATGGTTAGTATAGAAATCCAGCAAAAAAAAAAGAATTATGAGCTTTTGCATCTACAGGAATGAAACACCAACTATTTCTCTCACTCTGATGGGGAAAAATTAGGCGGTCCCTGATCCCCAAAATATTTAAACTTACGATTTAGATATGAAATTTATGATTTGTAATATGGGATACTATGCAAGTATACGTATCGTTTATCAAATAATATAGGACTTTCTGATTAAGCCCCGAAATATCGAACCCACAGGGAAATGTGTAAAACTTTAATGAAATAAGAAAAATAACTTTTTACTTTTTTAATTAATTTTTGTAGGTATGTTTAAAGGTTTTAATTTCAAAAAGTTATTTTTGATATTTTTAATAAAAATTTAAGCAGGAAAATAAAATTATCAATACACTAAACACGATATAAAAGTTATACGAATCAAATATCTTTTTCCTTCTTCAATGAATCAGTAATAATTATAGAATTTTATGTTGTGGAATTATTTAAATGTATTGTGTCAAATATGAGCAATTATATTTTTTACCCTTACTTGTTTCTATAAAGAAAATTAGTTAATTTGAAATATTGAAATTTTGTAGATGGGTTAGGCAGGTGATGCGATGCGACTTTATATATGCTTTTAAATACAAGAATTTTATACCACTTTTTAGAATTTATAATTCCTGGCAAATGACTTCAAAAACTTGATGTGCTATGTTTACTTTTACTTATGAATTTATATTTAGATTTTATAATAATTATTGTAAAAGTCATAATTTTAAATGCAAGTATACGTATCGTTCAAGTAATATAGGGCTCTAGTGGAGTCCTGATTATCGATCCCACATGAATAGTGTTTTTATAAAAATTAAGAAATGTAAGAAATATTTTAGAATTTTTCAAATTAAAAATAATATATATATATATATTCAAATTTAATTTACTAACAATTTTTACTATAAGCAAGTAAGCAGCAAGCAGTAATAAAGTAAAGTAAGCAGTAACAAAAATTCAATGCAAGTAAAAAAACAACTTTCTCCTTTTCAACAAATCCAAGATTTTTAGAATAATTATCTTTTATATGGAATTTATGGTTATGGTATTGTGCCAAATAGAAGCATTCATATTCTTTACCCTTTGGTCCAGGTGCAAGGAACATTGACTAATCTATAGATCAGTTCAGGAAGTTTTATTAGTAGAATGGGTTAATGCTAGGCTCACACTACTAGATGTCTAAGGGTGGCTATGGTCGGCCCTACCAGTGACCCGTTCCCTTTCTATAAACCAAATTATTAGAATTTAGTCTGTCACTCTAAAAACTAATTAATTTTACGCCCAATAAATAATATCTTTCTATTTATTTACACTTCACCTTGAATAATCTGCATAAAGCCTTCGACTACACAAGGATTCATGTGATATCTACTAGTTAAGAATTTATCTCCGGATAGGTCTCAAAATTCTTCAATAGGTTTTAACAATGACCAATTTAAAAAGTAAACTAATATCAGGTATTAATATCATCACAATGATTTTAATATTTTAATTTTAATTCTCCTACAAAATTTAATTAATTAATTATCTTTTCATAGTTGAAAATAGAAAGATAACTAACTACTCAGAACACATTGAAATCACACAACAAAACAAATTTATAAAACTTTGAACCAAGGAAAAAAATACTTATCTGAAGTGTTCCTTCAAGTGATCCGGAGACTTCTACTAACTTTAAAGCAATGATGAAAGAATACAACAACAACAACACACAATAAATACTTAAAATAAACTCACTAGATACAAAGTAAAGTTGCACCCTAAGTGTGGAAGAGACTAAAAAACTAAGTGAAACTAGAGGGGGGGAGAGAGAAGGTGCTCTTTTTTTTTCTGTAGAATGGGCTCCTATTCATAGAGATTTGAATTTGAACAGGGGTTGTTTACCCCTTCAAAATTTATCCAAATTCAATGCATATTCTAGAAGGTAACTGTCGCGCCTAGGAGCGGTGATTTGGCGCCTAAGCGCCGTACTCCGTGACCAGATCTTCGTACCTCTTCACTTTGGATCACACCTCTTCGCGATTAAAACCGCTTCCTTGTGTCCAAATGCATTGTATCACATGTCCTATGTATTAGGAGTAACTTCCAGTCTTCTAGAAGCTCCAATAACCGCTTAACTCCATCAAAATAACTCCCCAAGATCATCAAAAAATCTTAACAGCGTCCGTATCGAGTTGGCGCTTAGGCGCCGGATTCTAGAGTCTAGGCGCCAGGGCAATAATTCCAATATTTTGCTCCATAAGCTTCATTTTTCTCCATTTTGCTCCTTTTTCCTTCTTTTTATTTCTTGGACTCTTTTTTAATCATCTACATACAAAAACATGAAAATACATTTTGTTAAAGCATAATATCCTTAAGAATTGAATCATAAATAAGGCATAAAAATGAGTATTTTTTTAGGCAGATCAAATTTTCCCAAACTTAAACATTGCTTATCCTCAAGTAACCCTTTTAATTACATAAAATAGATAACATTTGGAATGAAGTTAAAATATTTAAGATTCCTTATAATTTTTGGTTTTATAAATGTTTTAGCAAATCTTTAACTAAATTTCACTAATTAAGTTTAATTTTAAGAATTAAATAACATTTAACTACCAAATCATAAGACTTCCAATTTTTTATTTATTTCAAGAATATTTGTAGTTTATCATATTAAGGTTACATAGAATATTTACAAGAAAAAGATTTCCATGAAATATTTTTCTAGTAAAAATATTTGTACATAGAAATTAAGTTAATGTGGGTGAGTTTAATTTTATTTTGGTGGAGGTTTCAGAGTTGTCCTGGTTTTTGGGTGGATTTTTGACTGAGAAATTGAGCTCTGTTAATGGGGATTAGGGAAAAGGAACACTGGGAATCAATTTCTCTGGGTTAGGAGAAGGTCCTGGAGCAATTTTGGCGAGTTTTGTTAAGCTCGGTTCATCACCTTGTTTGGCCGAGAGGGGTGGAGTTTAAATAGAGGTGGTCGGAGGGCCTCCTGTGGGGTTTGATGGCTTGGATCCACCTGCTGCGGTGAGGAGAAGAACAGCCATGGTGTCCACTGGCCATGAGACAGCTCAGCAAGGAAGAATTCAAAATTTAGCTCACATGGGTGCTTTCGGCCTGGTGTTTTTCGGTGACTGTGGTGGCTGGCCGGCCAGGGTCAGGTCACCATCCTGATCAGGAGGGTCAGGGCTTGAGACTTGTGAGCTCAATTGGCTATTGCCATGTGTAAAGGGGTTGAATTGAAATGGAATGGGGGGAGGCTCATTTTGGATTCAATTTGGTCAACCCATGCTTTTGGGCTAGGTGCACCCCCAAGGCCTAATTTAGGGCTGAAAAGAATTACTTGGATCAGCCTCCCATGTGTGGTGAAGCCCCCATCCAAGGTGAGGTGGCTAATTTTGGTTAAAGTGTAACATGAATAGGGTTAAAAAGTTTAGTGAATGTTTAAGAAAGTAATCCCCTCTTTTGCCATTAATGGGTTGGTGAGGTGGAAAGGGCTCCTCAAGGCTTGCATATGGCTTATGCATGGCTTCATGGCTCCATTTGGCTTGGGGCCAAGCTTAGTCAATTTCATGGAAATGGGTTTTAAGGATTTTGGATATTTAGGGGTAATTTGACACATGGCTTATTTTATAAAAGTTTAATGATGAATTTGAAACTTAGGGAGTGATTTAAATCAAATGGATGATGAGGTGAAAGTGTCATGTAGGCTTTGGATTGACTTTGGGCCTTTTGAAATCATTTTGGATGGGCTTTTAAAATGGTTTAAGTGGGCTTTATGTTTCAAAATGAACTTTTGGATGAAAAATTTTGTCAAGTACCATGCCAAATAAATGTTGGGATTAGTTTAGGGATGTATCATGAGTGATTTGGAAAAGGTTTGGTGTCATTTGGAGTTGAAATGGGTTTAATTTGGGCTTTTTGATAATGGGTTCAAAATGGGCCAAAAAGGACTAACTTGGGCTATCTTGGGCTAAGGTTGGGCTAATGTTGGTTTTAATGTAAAATCAATGTTGGGAAATGTTTATAGGAGTGTTACAAAGAGTTTTCAATTTTTCTTGGGTTTTCATTTAGGGATTTGGGCCTATTTGGGTTAGGTTTGGGTTTAGGCCAATTTAGGGGATTTTAGTTTTGGGTTAGGTTTGGGTGAAGCTTAGGTTCACATTTGGGACAAATCTTGTTAGTTTTTTGTTTTTGGGGGTATTAGGAAGGTTTAGGAAAAGATTTGGGGTTAATTGGAGTTGAGTTAGGTTAGTTTGGGCTTAAGTTTAGGTCATGCGCCAAAATTGGGCTTTAAGCTTCAAATTGAAATTGGATCTAAATGTTAATCAAATTGAGCTTGGATTTGGTCTAAATTGATATTGGGGATATTGAATTGAAGTTTAGAATTGGATTGGATCAACATTAAGGTCAATTGGAGTGGTTTGGTTTGACATTGGGCTTACTTTGGTTAAAAATGGGCCAAATTGGGGGTTTTAGTAAAAGTGGGTTAAATTGACAAAATTGGCCTATGGTGTAATTGAACAAAATTAAATTGAGAATATTTGAGATTTTTTGAAATTTTATGGGAATTTTTGGAATTTATGGATTTTTTAGGCTAAAAGGGTATTTTGGGTATTTGGAGGGTATTGAGGGGTATTTTTGGGAATTTTGGTATATTTGGCTATGGGTGATCAATGTGAGTGGTGGGAAATGTTTATGACTGATTTTAAGGAATTTTGAGTAATTTTGAATTCCTAAGTGGTGGGTTCCATCTCTAATCCTCTAAGATAGTCAAAGGGAAAGCCTAATGCTAGATCCTAAGTACTACGGAGAGAGAAGAGAAAAGACCTCATTAAAAAGGAGGTCAACAAGCCTGTCACCCTAAAACCTCCAATTTGAAGCCCATCAAAACAAATTTCCCTATTTATTTGCACTAAATTCCCATGAACTATGCAATTCATCCATGGACATTGAATGGATTCTCCATTATTGTTGTAGGGCACTCAATCCCTTCGGAGTTAATTTACAACAACAGATTTTAACAATTCAATTGGCCAAATTAAAAAGTAAATTAAGTTCGAAATGAAAAACTATCACAATTTTTTAAATACTTTAAAAGCACTTCAAATCCACATCATCACATCATCGCATCTCTATGCAAGAAGAAAGACAAAGGAGACTACTCAAAATTCATAGAGAAGACACAATAAAACATGGATTTTATATATAAAAGAAAAGTCATACAAACCACAATAAAAAATACAGCTTATCTCTTTCTCTTCCCTAAGAAAATCCCTTGAAGTTCCTTTGAATCATTTTATCTCTTCTTTCCAACACTCAATTCCCTCTTTAGAATGGAAAGGAAAAAGCAATCTCTCACTTTACTCCTTCTCCTTCACTTCTTAGAGAAGAATCCCTCCCAAATCTTTACTTCTACACTCTTCTCTTCCAAACACTAACTCTAAACACACTTCTCCTATCTTCCCCCACTCACACGCACACACACAAATACACTAATTTCGTCCAAAAACAGTTACATATATGTTAGAAATGAATTCCCAAGAGTTTCTTTAAGCATCCCTTCAAAAAGTTGCCAAAACTCTTCAATTTTGAATTACATCGACATTGAGCACCTCGCCGCCAGCGCTCTATCGTTAATTAATTCTAGAGCTTTTGGGAAAATGTCGCCGGCCGCGCCAGAAGCGAGTTTCTTATATTTTGCTCCTTTTTGCTCCAAATTCGTTCATTTTTTCTTCTTTTTGCTCTAATCACCTAAAATCATCATACCTGCAACAAATCATAAAAATACCTTTCTTTAAAGTGCAATATCACCAAAAATGGGTAAAATTATATAACAAAAATAGTATATATTTTTGGTGCATCAATGTCTACCGAATTAATCCTAATCTCCCCAAATTTCAATTATAAACTCAAATCCATCATCCCTAAACAAAATTTAAACCAAATCCAAGACCAATTAGACTTAATTTCAAACTCAATTCCAACCCAAACCAAATAGCTCTAATTTTGACCACATACTCAAAATCCCTCAAATTCAACCCCTTAGCCAAGTTGATATTTTCATATTTGAATTCTAAACTTTTCCTAACAGTCTCCCAAATCAAATTGATCCACCAATTCATCTACATTTAAACCCAAACCTCAGCCAAATCCAATCCAAGTCAAAATCCCCAATTTTGCCCCAAATGTGTCACATACCCAAATTTCACCAAATTCAATGACATAACCCCAAACTTTCCACCCAATTCCTATTCAAAGCCCTCCATGAAAATCAGCCACATCAAATTGAACCATTAATTGAACCCTAGCTAAGCTAAAGCCTAACATAAACCCAAGCCTAATCTATGTTAGTCTAAATTGACCAAATGTCCAAATTCCACCAAATTGACCTTCCAAACCAATTCAAAATCCCTCCAATCCTTCTCTAAACTCTTCATGACAATCATATACACCATTTTGAAAAATCAATTTGATCCAACTCATGCCTAAATCTAACCAAGCCCAACTTGAACCCAAAGGACTCAAATTAAACCAAAACCTATATGTCACCCAAGTCTAGCCAAATTGACCAAGCCAAGCCTCCTACAACCATCAAGTTGACCCTAGAAACCACCTTAGATCCACTTACGCCAACCTACTTGGGTCATGGACCAAGGGTCCCCTAAATTAGGGGATCTCCTTCTATTTATGGCTAAACCATATATTACTTCACCCCAAGCCATCCCCAAAGCTAATTAATCACATTTAAGCCTCCCCATTGGCTCTACCTAACCACTTTAGCCTGAGCACTACCCTGTTTGGTCGTTGTAGTCACTGGAGGAGCTCATACTGAGAGAATCCCCTCATAAATTAAACTCAAATTAACCTATCCAAGCTAGCCTATCGCCATTAGTTGATTATGTTGTTCATCTCTCTACCTCAGCAAGCCATTGTACCTATCAGCAAGCCCAGAGCTTCATCATAGCCATGGCTATTTAAACCCCACCTCTTCACGAGCAGGTAAGGAGAACACATTGAAGCTAGGGGAAACTCTGTCCAATTGCTTCCAAAGTCTCTCCCAGCCTTCCTAAGCTCAACCCAACCAATTCACAGCCATGTCCTCTAGTGGCTGAACTCAAATTTTGAGCTTAAAATCAGCCAAAACTAAGACATTTTTCGTCACAGCCCTATAGTACGCCAAACTTCAAATTGATTTCCCCCACATCATCATAAGGCAAAATGAAGTAATCCCCCACAAAAGCCCCATCACAGAGCCTCTCCAACCCAGACTTCCCTCGGACTCGAATTTCCTCTCTGATTGAACTCTAGTGCAGACCTGACAAGAGCTTAAATTGGTGCTTGAAGGAACTTCACGAGGTCCTCAAGAATGTGTTAAACCATTCTGATTGAGACCTCCGCTCTCAGACTAAGGTAATGAACTCTTCCTATAACTCGAGTCTATTTTTGGCTCTCCATGCATATATACTGTATTTCATACTATATAAGCCGTATAGATATGTTCTTCTAGACTAGATGAGTTTATAGGATCAAACAGGACTCGATTTGCTTGAGTCTAGCCCAAGTTCTTAAGGCTATAAGGTGGATGGCTCTCGGGATGAACAAGTTGGGGATGATGAACGAAAGTCATATGTTGGCGCATGTATTTAACGAACGACTCTAATTGCGCTACTCTGATTGCGACAGACAATCTCTCGGTGCATAAAGCACGGACGCGTAGATGTTGAGTCAGAAGGCAACGTCGAATGGGAGCTCTCCGCATGGGTGTTCGGAGCTGCCAAGGATTGTGTGGCGCCATGTGTTTAAATATAAAAATAAGCTTATTTAGGATTTATTTAAATCAGAAAACCTTAAAAAATTTATTACTTGGTGTAGACATTTCACAAAAATAAAATAAAAACACCCTAATGCTCAGCGAACAGAGGATAATAATGTGGAAATAAGTTTGATGTTATTTGACTTATACTTTATTTTTAATTAAATAAATATAGTAAATAATACTTGAGCCATAATTTGCTCCATACATTTCACCATGGCATGAGGTTGGAGTGCTTAAAGGCTCTGTAGTTAGGGATCTTCTCTGATTTTTCTAAGGTCAGGGGGCATCTTTAGCCAGAGCTCCCTAATTTCTATGTTAATCCCCTTTGTTTTGGTAAAAAAATATAATAATTAAAATATTAATCAGAAAAATGTAAAACTTATTTTGGTAGCTACTTTGGTAATAGGACCCTGGGAAAATAACAAATGGATTTAAATAATTATCAATAGCACTAATGGTAATTAACTCATTAAAATCGTTTAAAAATTAAATAATTAAAAATAAGAATATAAAAATTATAAAAATGACCCTCTAATGTTAATAACAAATAGAGGAGCTCCTTATAAAAATGTGAAGTTAATTAGAGTTAATTTACCCACTAAAATGAAAGTTAAATGACATTTTTGGAATTAAAATAATTATAATAATTAAAATATAAGTCAAAAAATTATGAAATTAGACTTGAGAGCTCCTACTAACCAGTGGAACTTAAGAAAAATAAAATGGGAATTAAAAAAATGTTTCATTTTAAAACTATAATTTAATATTTAAATAATTTAAAAATAGCTAAAAATAATAAAAATCACAAAATACAAATAATAC
Source organism: Papilionanthe hookeriana x Papilionanthe teres (assembly GCA_022702705.1). Classification (NCBI taxonomy): domain Eukaryota; kingdom Viridiplantae; phylum Streptophyta; class Magnoliopsida; order Asparagales; family Orchidaceae; genus Papilionanthe; species Papilionanthe hookeriana x Papilionanthe teres. The sequence goes on along the minus strand of CM040439.1, from coordinate 49,114,016 downwards.
ACTAAAATGCCACATTTGGTCTCCTAATCACTTTGAAACAAATAAAATAAATTTCCTAATTTTCTAATTAAAGATAATAATTTTTAAATGCTTAAAATGGATTTTTCTATTTTTTCACTAAGATAATTACAATAATTAAAATCTAAATTACAAAAATATGAAATTTGTTTCTCTGGGTTCCCTAACCTCAGTGAGATTTAAGAAAAATATAAAACTTAATTTCTAACTTAAACAAAATTTTATATTTAATTAATAGTCAAAATAAACAAATAATTCTTATAATTAAACTAAAACTCAAAAAATCATGAAAATTGTTCAAGTGGTCCTCTGACCTAGGTGAACCTTCAGTAATTTTCTTATGGATAGATAATTTATTTTGAATGAATTATTGAATTAATATTGAAAATTCATATTTTTGCATTTAAATAATTATAAAAATTAAATAACATTAGAAAAATCACATTTTCTCCTCTGATATTTTAATTATCTCATAAATAGGATAACATAAAAAATTTTCAAAGTCATTTGAGTTGAATTTAATAAATTATGAAGTGACAAGATCAAAAGAGCAAAACTGTAATTTTCAAATTTATGCCTTAATCAAATATTTTTGCCTAACCAAAGGGAATGGGTAAAGAATGATCATAATTGACATGTTTAGATGATTGAAATACAAATGATATAATGGTGGAAACCAATCTCACATTTTCCACATTAAGAATGAGATGATAATTTTCTTAATTATTATAATTAAAAGATAATTGAAATTAAATGATTATGAAGTAAGGGGCTCAACTTTGGAAGGTAATAATATACTAAAATAGAACCCCTAACTGATGGTTTCATGACAATTCAATATATTGATAAGGATTATATATCACAAATTTAATATTCCTTAAAATTTCAAATTTACTCATTAAGTCTTAAGGGCTTAGTAGTGAGCTAGGCTTAATCTAATTTGACTTATTATGGTTTAGGAAAAATGAAATATAATTAACATTAAACGCTTTGGAACACTACAAGCCCAACTCTAAATTAAAATGGCTAAATTCTTAATAAATCAATTTGGCCCTAGGAGCCCTTACCCACATAATTTATAAACAAAATATCAAGTGACGGTTACCCCACTCATTGGGATAATTGAAACATCAAGATTCATTAAGCATAAGGGTATATTGTGGATGAATTATTTAGAAAGTATAATAAGTTCAAATGAAGTCGAGACAATTCAAAAGGGCTGTGAAATATCTAGGGTGTTTCCCAAATCTTTCCACAAGTCTTCTGGATATCTCAGAGGATGACCGAACCTATTATACTTTACTAAATAAATGCATCATTCAAATGAACAAATAAGAGCTCACCAAATTATAACATATGGTTCGGTAGTTACTTTACAACCTGTTTTCCTGTTTTATGTCATGCAATTTTAAATTCCCTGCAAATTTATATATTCAATGAAAAAAGGCTAAACTTTCAGCTGGAGCTCGAGAGGAGGACTGGTACGGTTTTACACTTTACAGCACATTCTGCTCTTGCACTACTTTACTGCATTTTCCTGCTTATAAATCTTGCATGTCAAAACTGAAACATTTAGGATAACCACAAAAAAATGAAATGAAAATAAAATTCAAATTCACCACCACAACAAATATATATATATATATATATATATATATATGTGTGTGTGTGTGTGTGTGTGTGTGTGTGTGTGTGTGTCTATATATATATATATATATATATATATATATATATATATATATATATATATATTATACATACATATACATATATAGTATACATATACGTATACATATAGATATACATATAGATATACATATATATATATATATATATATATATAAGACAACTCAAGATTTAATCACAAACAAAATAAAATCACAATTGCAACTAAATTAAAATGTCTCTATCGGATGATCGAGAATCCCTCAGATGAGGCAACCTACGACTGCTAAGGAGATTTCTCAAAGTCTGAATGAAAGTACTGAATTCATTTAGTTGAATTTGGTAAACTCATCTGGATTAAGTGAATCAGAAGAAAATAGTGGTACCGGAATGAGAGAACCGTGGGATTCTAACCTGTGTTGCTATAATCAATTTAAAATTTCCTCTAATAAGACTTTAAGACACCTCAATATAAACATCTCTAAAAAATGACACTTCTCTTATCTCTTCAATTTGAAACTTCTAAAATTAAACCTGCTGTAACAAGGAGCTTGTAGAATACATAGTGGGCAGCACGACCAACTTCAAAAGAAAAATTCCTTCCTTAGAAATAAACAATAAGTCATCGGACTCGAGGTAGTTTGTCTAGTGCAACATAAACCCTCATTTTATCTTTTTAGGCCTTTGCACCTCGTGCTACACAAGCCCCAACTTGTCCTAAGATTTTGAGGTTGTCATCAGATATGACATAAATCATCCTATCTTCTAGGTTATTCACATGATCAATATCAAGTGGCTATAAGACCTAAATAATAAAACTGGCAAGATGAAATGTTAAATAATTATCTCAAATCAAAGCCAAATAATATAATAGTTTGGGAAATCACTAAGATTCTTATTGGAGCTGTGTTTTCCCCTAGCTTTCTCTTCCTTTGTATTCGTATAATAATTGTTCCAAACTTGAAGCCACCCATCCATTGGATTATCTATTACCACATTACCTTGAAGATCCTACCTTTTGGAAGTCATGAAAATAATATTTCCTAATCTAAATCAAGAGTTTTCTTAGGTGACTTTGGTTATCTAAGATGTAATTAACTATAGGGGCTTGCCCTTATAGGAAACCTAAAGACCCTAGATTAATATAAACTCTATCCAGTTATTTCATATTAGATAGGGGAAGTTGTCAGTCAACATAAATGGTTCGCAGATCAAATGAATGTCATGGATTTTTTAGTTATTTAATCAAGTCACACCGCCAAACAATATATCTATTCTTCAAGATAGATATATGGTTTGTGGTGCAGTGCTTGATTATTTAAATTATTGCATATATGAGATCGATTTGATTTCATTATTTTTAAAATTAAAAAATAATATTTTCCAAATTTTATATATATATATATATATATATATATATATATATATATATATATATATATATATATATATATATATAATTAAATTTAAACCACCCATACCCCTTTTGCGACGGACATCATATTAGTATGAAGAAGGATATTCTTAAGATTAAAGGAAAAATATGTGATACCATTGCTAAAACGTTTGCTAACTCCTTTCAATTATTTTTAGGGAATGGATCTTAAGTGGATTTAGAATTCTTGGGTGAAACCTTCACAATATTTTTTTTTATATGGAGACATTTCCAAAAAATTCCTTTTTTTAAAGGTGAAGTTACTCAGGATAACTTGTTGTAGTTTACCTTACAAGGATAATGAGGAATATATTACTCACAAGTTTATTAAGTGCAAGTTTGTGGAGGAGATTTAAATAAAGTCAATAACATTTTTAACAAAAATCGAACAGTAGGTATTTATTATATCTACAATGATTGGAAATCTCGTGTTCATGCTTTTTTCTCTAACATTCCATATGTAATTTTTTGGTTTATATGGTTAGCTTGAAGTAATGTTAAATATTATGATGAGATACCTAATGTTAACAGTACTTTTGATATGATTATTAATTATTTGATTAAAAGTCTTACCTTCAATGGCTTTAAGGGGAAGAGTAATAGTAGGTTGAATGATGTTTTCTTTAATTTGAGGATTTCTTGTTAACTCTAATGATAATTTTAACATTTGTGTGACTTGGTGTAGACCCACTGCTCCTTTCATAAAGATTAATGTTGATGGTAGCTAAAAAACTATTATGACAGGTGTTGGAGGTGTTAGCAAAGATTTTGTAGGATCAGTCATATGTTGGTTTGCGGCTGCTGCTATTCCTATATCTCCCACGGTTGCTGAAGTTGATGTCGTGGTGTTTGGTTTGATGACTTCTTGAAAATTTGGTTGAAAATATGGATACTTTAATACCTTAGAATTTTTGCAGCTATAAGAATGATTATAGTAGGAGCATCAATATATAGATGAAAAGAATTGAAGATTTGACTAAAAATTTGTACGTTTGGTGGACACACACTAAGAGAGATGAAAATAAAGTGGCTAACTAGGCTGCAAAGATTTGAAAGTATCTCAATTCTGCATTTATTTCTAAGATGGATCCTTGGGCATTATAACAGCTTGTTCAGCTTGATTTGCTTTAGCTTTCTGTTGTTTCTAATTTTTCTTTTGTTCTGATATTCTATGTGTTGTGTTTGTTTTCCTCTGTGTTATTTGGGTTGGTGTGAGTTGTTTTTTCTATTTTTGTAAGAAAATAAACCTTAGATTTTTCATTTTTTATGTGACTTGTATGTGGTATGTAGTAGGTTTCTTTTACCTTTTGTTTTGTTTTGTTTTTTTTTTTTTAGAATAAAATTCCCTAATGGGTTTATAGAATAAAATGAATATTAATAATGGCAGTATTTTTAATAATATCATCAATAACAGTAACATTTTCATAAATAATTTTTTTAAATAATGTTTTTCTTTTTGAAATACTAATAAAAATGAAAAAAAAAGGCATACAAAAATGAAAAATTTACATACATACCACTTAATTAATATTTATTTCTATTTCTAGCATCAAAACCTCAATTAATATCATCTTACGTATATGTCGTCTTTTTTATATGCACAAAAAAGGAGTATTTCACTTTTTTAAAAGTTAAAATAAAGATTTTTTTTATGTGATATGAAAACTTTGGGCGGTACAAGTATAAAACAGTAAAGATTAAGTGTTAGAAATGTTAGTACATAGGAATCGGGTGGTCTATATGTTAATGCCCCTAGAAGAATTTCATAATATATACTTTTAACATAGCTATCACTATTTTCAAGAGAATAATTTTCTCAAAGTCACTGTCACTCAAAGAAAAATTATTTTTTTATAAAAAGAAGCAAATGATTTTCAATACGATCAAATTATACACCATGCCTTAAAAAAAATTTACGAACGGCAACATAAAATATGTATTTATATCAATATTATACTCGGACACATCAGATACCGCTACTTCTGGTGGAGAAAGGGCAACATTGAATAAACCGTACATCGTACTTCCGGAAAAAGACAAATCAATAATATAAAAATTTTGAATGATATAAATATAAAATTTAAATTATTTTTGTTAGATATGTAAATTCACAAGAATATGAGGGATTTAAATAAATTTTATTTTTTAGTATTATCTTCCACTTTTAGAAAAGACAAGAGTATTCTGCCACTGTCCTACAAATAGCTGCTATGATCGGCAAACTGAAAAGAAAAAAAAAAAAGATCAAAACAAACTACTGAAACAAATGCCCATAATTTCTTACGTAATCACTTGAGATTTCATAATCTGTTTAGTGGCAATTTAGTCATTATATGAAAATTATCGTCCGATTATTCGTATGGCTAAAAAATGAGTACTTTCTCGTTTGATGTCACGACAAAACTGCTCACAAAACGTCAAATCTATTTCAACTTATCTGCTCAAATGCCATTTTGTAACCGACTCTTTAAAAGGGCGTTTCTGTGATTTTTGTTAATAACAGGCATCAATGGGGAGACAACGGCAACGGTAGGCACGTGACAGAGCCACGCCAGATAACCTCGTCAGAATGTAACTCTCCACAGCCGTTAGATGAAATCCAGGCGTTTTCATGTATGGTCGAGATTTTACGGAGCTCAAGTAACAGCGTGATCGTCACGTGCCCGTGGAAACCGGTACGTCGCAATAATGCAATCATCCCGGATCGTGCGGCGCGGCCGCCTCCATCGCCACCCGTGCTAATCGCTGCGAAGATTGTAATTCCGCACACTGTAAGTCACCAATCATTTTCTTCCACCTATCGTTTGGTCTTCTCGATCGCAGATATAAGAGCCGCATACGCTCACTTTCCTAGCGTTTCTCGAGCGGTTTGCCTTATTTTCTCGTTCTTTAGGGTTTTGGTTCTTCGAAGGCGAAATGGAGAGTTCATACAGAACTAGGATTCTCGTCTCTCCATCACTTTCTACGCCGATCACTTTTAACGATTGCCCCTCTCGAAATGACGTAGACTACGGGGGTTTTGTTCCCTTTCCGTCACTGCTTCCGGAGCAAACTGGAACCGTCTCTACCATCAGTTTTCCAGCAGGTGATCTCCCATTTTATCCTTTCATGATGGTCGAACAGTTGGAGCAGTCAAGTAGAACGTTGATTCCAGCAGCTACTTCTTTCAAGATTGATTCACCAGGTTTCATCCAACTTCCAAATCTTCTGTCCTTGGAGCCATTCCAGGATCCTCTCATGGAAAGTTTCGTTTCCAACGCAACTCATTGTCAATCTGTCGAGCATATCTCGCTAATCCAATCAACCACGCCTCATAAGAGATCGCGTCTGTGTTCACAATACTGGCGATGCCCTCCGCCTCAACAATCACTAATGAATCAGCAGCTGTTGGATTCCGGAAAAAAAGTTCGTCAATCGCAGTCTTCGCGCTCAACAGAGAGATCCCGACAACGAAGGCAGATTGTCAGCGAGCGGACGCGAATCCTCGAGAAGTTAATGCCGTGGGAGCGACGGCTGGACACGGGGACGATGCTGGAAGAAGCGTGTAAGTATGTCAAGTTCCTCGAGGCGCAAGTGACGGCTCTCGAGACAATGCCGGTGGCGTCTAGATTTATACCATCATCCGTCCCACCGGGGAAGGCTTTTGGCCTCGAGCGGCTCACACGGCCTCAGCTGCTTCAGGTTATGGTTACCTCTGCGAAGATTCAGGACATACTTTATAAGAAAGGCTTTTGCGTGGTCTCTGCAGAGCAGGTAGCGATTCTGCGCCAGGCAATGGAGCGTCGTCTACAGCCACTGCTACTTCTTGGCCATCTTGGTGTCCAGTCGTGAGTTTACTCTTCGCATAAGCACTTCACTAGAACCTTTTTTTTAATCATGGTTTTGATTTTCTATGATGTTCACGGTTGGGATACATCTCATGAATGTAGAAAGGGGTAGAATATGTAGAAACTTTTTTCTATTGTTTTAGGTGTAAAAATCCGGCAATGGAATCGAAGAAGCAAACTATATACATTTCATTAGTGAGATCGAGTATGCTTGTAGTTCTTTTACCACCTTGTAATGCCACGAGGATAAGAAGAAGCGAACTAAGACACTGGTTGTTATATGTTCTTCTTAGAAAAATTTAGCATAAATGAAACAGGCTATATGTATGGAATTCCTTATATTTTCCTTTTAGAAGGTTGAATGATTGATTATTTATTTAAAAATTTGATGTTCTATGAGAAAGTAGAAAGATGAAATATTCGAAAAAAATATGCCAACGAAAAAGGAGAAGAAACAAAACAAAAAACTGCACATAGCTGCTTTCACGTGGGCCGTAGCTTCTGTTGGGGCAGAAACACTCCAGTGTAGCTGTCAGTGCCCGCCGCTTTCCCTTTTCGACCCGAATTCATTTTTTTTTTTTTATTTTGTTTAAGCTTTTCAGCCTTCCCTACAAAAAGCGCGCGTCTGAGACAGAAAGTTTCTCAGAAATATAATTAATAAGTTACTCAATATATATATATATATATATATAATTCTGTGAATTTCAACTAATTAGGATGTCGAAATATTCAAATTAGAAGACATGGACTGGCTAGCTATCCAATGTGTTCTAACTAATACGAAATTTCTATTTCGACGAGGCAAAAGAATTACTCAAGTCAGTCAGGATATTAAAGTGATTCTAACTCATATAAAATACTTTCATAAAAAATTAATAAGGCGACTAGCGCTAGAGAAAATATCGTTATTTAATCGAACATCCAGATATTTCAATTAAACACAGACTAGTTAGATAGGAAAGGTAGTCTTAATAATGCATTAGTTTAAATTCAGAGAATTTAATACTCTCTATATACAGCAATATATATATATATAGTATATATATATATGTAGTATATATATATATATTATATATATATATATATATTGCAGCAAGCGGTGGCCTATTAGTCACATGGTGCAGCACCCAAAGGTGCCCCAGTTCAAAGGATAAATGGTATTTGGGGCCCGCCGGTCTCATATCATTTCCTTTGGTGTGTGTGTGTGTGTGTGTATATTGATAGAGTATTAAAGTCTATGAATTTCACCTAATGCATCAAGAAGAAATTATGTATTTTCTCAATATTTAAAAGTTTTAGACTATTCACTAATGCATCATTAAAACAATCGATATAAGCTCAAGGGTGGTTTTTTTTTTAAAGAGTTTTCTTACATGTATTGTTCAGTCCTTCTCATTTTTGCAATATTGAGGTAACAAGCCTTCTTTCTTCTCTAAAAAAGACCGCATGACTGCTAAGGAAATGCCACAAAGAATATAAAGGATTTATAAATTCAGTAAATTTCAACTCACTTGTGATTTCTTACGGATTTTTTTTTTCCCTTGAATTTTCTGCTATCCATACGACACAAATAGCTTTAATACGAGCAGAATCGTCGCTGTGGGTTTAATTTTTCTTTATTTGTTTTTAAATTCATTTTATTTTAATAATTTATCTTCTATTCGACAACAATATATATATATATATATATATATATATATATATATATATATATATATATATATATATATATATATATATATATATATTCATTCTCTTATATTAAAAATTGAACAAAATATCAACGAGTCTCTCATCACCATATGCTCAACATCATGCATCGTTACAATCGCTCCCATCTATTACACATGCCCATTGTCTTTTTCACGTCAATCTCACTGTCCATCCAAGCGCGCAACAAGAGATTAAAGAACCTCTCAACGTCTTCGATTGACGCCTCAGACTTCAATCAACTTGAGGTTGAGGAAGGGGGAAGAGTGTGTAGAGGAAGAGTATATAATAGAGCATGAAACACTGATTATATTACTATAGGGTGTATTCGCATACATTGTCTATTGAGTGGTATGATTTATATATAGATTGCAGAGGCAAAAAGGTTTGTTACAACAAAGATATAATGACATAGGTTGACTTCTTTGGGTAATTGGGTTCTTGTTGCGACTACAAAGATTTTGGTAATTTGGTTTATGTGGGTCGGTGGTGAAATTTTTAAAATAAAAAAACATATATTTTTTAATCAACATAAAAAAAAAATTGAGAATAAATAAAGTCGCCCACTCAGCGGTGACTTTGCCTCGCCAGCAGCAAAGTTGTTGATGACATGATGACTTGTTAAATTTGTTTTTTAATTTGTAGAATTATTATAAATTTTAAAAAAATCAGTTTCGATTGTTTGTTGGTGTGATAGATTTTAAAAAAATTATGTGCTTTAAAAGGATTTTTAATACAAAAATTTACATACACACCACACGATTCCTCTGTATTTAGATATCTCATAGCCATACTTCAATATTTATATATATAGTACTTTACCTATGCACAAAAATTAGTATTTCACTTTGAAAAACTAGTTACAAAATATTTAAAGGACAATAAGAAAGTTTCGAAGACAAAACAAAGAGCGTAATATAAGCACATTCAATAGACCTGTTGCTAAAAATCTGTACAAAAACTGCAACAACACGACCTGGAGCAAGGCTCATAATAGAGAACTTGTCCAATTAAAAATTCTCAGAGCCATCAGCCGTTATAGAACACCTAAGCTTCGCCTTTCGCATTTATACCTCCCAAATCTTTAATGTCAATAAAAATACCATTATTATAAAATTTAGGAAATCAGATAGACTATTTAAAATAAATAGATAACGGGATAATTTTCATTTAGTGAACCCAAAAAAAAAAAAATAAATAAAATCACATGTTCCTGTCACAATAATAGATTTAGAGAGCCCAAAATAAAATAAAATAAATTTTTAAAAGCATATAAAACATCACAATACTAAACATATTTTCTAAAAATAGAAAATTAAAAACAAAACAAACTGAAAACAAAAATAAAAATAGAAAATAGAAAGTGATCCAAAAGACCTTAAGTATTTATATCTCCAATAACTAAAATTTATGTTAATAGTGACTCACAATTGTTGACTAAAGGCAAAGGGGCATTCTTGTATTATTGTCTATCCTTAAGCCTCTTGTTTACGCTCCTTCTATTTTAAATAGATGAGGGTGGGTGAGGCTTAGGCTAAGGGGATATGTGTGAGAGGCAAGTGAGATAAATTCTGTCCAAGAATTAGAGAGAGTGAGATTAGCCTTGGAGGAAGTTGAGGAGAGCATCTTAAGGGTCTTAGGAGAAAATGAAGGCCCATGGAAGATGAGGGCTCATCTTGTAAGGCTATATACTCTCTTGCTTTTGCCATAGTGAATTTCTTGATCGTTTCCCTCCCGTGGATGTAGGTCCAAAGAGACCGAACCACGTAAATTGCATTGTGTTCCTTCTTGTGTTTGCTTTTTTTGTTCTTTGATGTTCTTCTAGCCAAGTCAATTTTTCCCACAACAATTGGCGCCGTCTGTGGGAAAATCGACATTTCTCGGCTACAAGAATTTGGCATTTGACTGTAGCAGGTGCTCGGCTATAGGAGGAATCAAAGCAGGGGTTTCAGACTTACCTGTGTTCTTGGAAGGAGGAAAGGTGTTTGATATTCTTCGACATTCAAGAACTGCAGGAATCTTGCTCTGGCAGCAAGATACAGTAGGGAATTTGGCACTTCCAGGAACCAGCGAGGAGGAAGATTAGCAGGGTGTTCGGCTCCAACAAGGTGATTTCTGCCGCAAGAATCGAACTGAAGGATTTCTTTAGCCTGAGGGAATTCGACTGTCCAGGTAGGTAAAACAAGTGGTTTTTCCCGTGCAAGAACCAGCAGGCCATTCGGCCATCCAGACTACCGCAGCCCTTCTACGACTGCCTAAAAGAAGTTCGGCAATTCCCAGAAATTTGGCAGTCTACAGCACTCCTTCTCTTCCGCCTCCAGAAATTCGGCTGGACAGGAACCCTTAGCAATTCCTTTGAAATACATAAGCCTTAAAGGATAGAAAAGCAGTGGAGAGATAATCAACAACTTCTTTATTTTCTCTTGGAAGCTGCAGCCCTGTTCTTTGTGTATTTGGGAATTTCTTCCACCTGCAGCCAACAGGAACCATTCTGCTATAGGGAGAATTGGTTTACCGCAATTCAGTCCGTAGACTAGCAAGAAATTCGGCAAACACCATTTCTGCAAGCTGAAAAAAAAATCTCTTCACCATTGCCTAGTTCTATTGGAAGGGCAGCAGGTGGAACTCTTTGAAGATCTTGGTGTGAAGAGCTGTTTGGCAGAGACAATGGGTTCCGCCAAATTTGAGATCGAGAAATTTACTGGAAATAACGACTTCGGCTTGTGGAGAGTAAAGATGAGAGCTCTACTGGTTCAGACAGGCGCGTGCGGAGCCTTGCAAGGTTCGGCAAAGATTGCCGTCCGACATGACCGAGAAAGAGAAGAACGTCATTCCGGACGCAGCTCGCAGCCCGATAATTTTAAGTCTGGGCGACAAAGTTCCGAGGGAGGTGTCGAGGGAGACAACCGCTCAAGCTCTTCGGGCCAAACTCGAGGTACTTTATATGACTAAATCTCTCGGCAATGTGCTCTTTCTAAAGCGGCGTTTATACTCATTCAAAATGCACGAAGACAAATCGCTTCTGAGCAGATTGACGAGTTCAACAAGATCATAAATAATCTTGAAAACATCGCCGTCAAAATGGACGACGAGGATAAGGCACTGCTGCTGTTAAACTCTATTCCTAAGAGCTACGAGCATTTCAGGGATGCGATGCTCTATGGAAGGGTACAAACTATTACTTTGGAAGAGGTTCAATCGCTGATCAGAGCCAAGGAACTTCAGAAGAAGCACGACATGAAAGAAGAAACCAGCGGTGACAGTCTGACTGTTAGAGGAAGATCAAACAAGAAAGGTTCCAAAAGTGATTGAACGCATCAAAATCCGTAAAGAAGAGCAGTAAGTCGCTCTTCCAAGAGATCTAACAAGTGTTACCATCGCCACAAAGAAGGTCACTTCATGAGGAACTGTCCGGATAGAAAGAAAAGTTTTCAGGAGAAGCCTAAAGATTCTGGAGAAGCAAGTGTAGCCTCAGATGGCTATGATTCAGCAGAAGCTCTGGTGATATCAGAATCAGAATCCAACAAGGAGTGGATCCTCGATTCTGGGTGCTCCTTCCACATGTGCCCTCATAAAGACTGGTTCGAGACACTGCAACTGACAAACGGTGGGTCTGTTCTACTTGGAGACAATAAAGCTCGCAGTGGTACTCGGCAGCAGAACAATCGAATAAAGATGTTCGATGGAGCCGAGCGGATACTTCAACACGTCGAGTACGTTCCCGAGCTTAAAAGAAATCCGATCTCTTTAGTACTCCTGAGTCAAGCGGATACACGTTCAAGGCAGAGAATGGCTGCATCAGAGTAGTCAAAGGTTCACTCATCGTCATGAAAGGGGTCAGAAAGAATGGGCTATACTCTCTAGTTGGGAGAACTGTCATCGGCAACTTCTCTAATGCAGTTCAATCCGAACTCGACAGACCGGATTATGGCATACGAGACCTGGGCATGTAAGTGAAAGAGGTTTACAGAGCCGTCCGCGCAGACCGTTATGCGGAGATCAAGTCGACGAAATTAGAATTTCGTGAACAAGGTGTATACCGGGAATGCTACCGTGGTGAAGTTCGCTACCGTAAATCACACATCAAAGAAGCCACTCGATTATGTACACAAGTGATTTACTGGGGCCACCGTAACTCGACTCATGGAGGAGGGAGATACTTTATGTCTATCATTGACGACTACACCAGGAAGGTATGGGTCTTCATTCTTAAAACTAAGGATGAAGCTTTTCAGCGGTTCATGGACTGGTTAACTCTCACAGAAAACAAGATAGAAGCAAAACTGAAGCACTTGAGAACTGATAATGGTTTAGAGTATTGTTCAGAACAGTTTGAGGAGCTGTGTAGAAAGAATGACATCACAAGACACAAGACAGTCCGAAACACTCCTCAACAGAATGGCCTAGCTGAGAGGATGAACAAGACTCTCCTAGAGAGAGTGAGGTGTATGTTGCTGAATGCAGGTCTACCCAAAAGTTTCTGGGGTGAAGCTGTGTCAACCACTTGCTACCTTATCAACAGATGTCCATCAACAGCTATACACATGAAGACTCCTTTGGAGATGTGGTACAGGAAACCAGGTAACTACGATAACTCGAAAGTTTTTGATGTATCGCTTACGCTCATGTTAGACGAGATAAGTCTGAAGCAAGAGCTTTGAAGTGCATTTTCATTGGATATCCACCTGGAACCAAGGGTTACAAACTTTGGTGTCTAGAGCAACAGAAATGCATCATCAGCAGAGACATGACATTCGATGAGTCCAAAATGACAAATCTTCAAAGCTACGTTACCAAAAACAGTGCCGCTAAGGAGGGTTCTTCTATTGAGGTGGAGCTACAACAACTACAAACTTTGACTGATCAAAGGACAACCGTGAACAATCGGATGAAGTGGCAGAAGACCAACAAGAGATCGAACCGGTAAAACAGTATCGTATGATTACAGTCGACAAGAGACGTACAAAGAAGAACTATCGTACCGCCGGAGAGATACGGTCGTGCAGTATATGATCTTCTACGCCTTAAGTGTTGCTGAAGCGATAGAAGAAGCTCGAACCGAACAGCCTATAAGGAAGCTTTAAAGAGCAAGGAAAGAAATAGATGGGTCGACGCCATGAATGAGGAAATGGCTTCTCCGATGAAGAACAAGACTCGGGAACTTGTGGATCGACCAACGAACAAACGTGTAGTTGGTTGCAAGTGGACCTTTAAGAAAAAGGAAGGCACACCGTGTATCGAAAAGATCGGATACAAAGCCAGACTCGTTGCAAAGGGATTCACTCAGGTAGAAGGAATCGACTTCAAAGAAATTTTCTCACCCGTGGTAAAGCATTGCTCCATTAGGATGGTTTTAGCACTAGCGGTTCAATTCAATCTAGAATTAGAGCAGCTAGATGTTAAAACTGCATTTCTGCATGGAGAGCTTGAAGAGACTATCTACATGGATCGACCGGATGGGTACAAAGACACCTGAGACAGACGACAAAGTTTGCCTGCCTGCTGAAGAAAGCTTTATATGGACTGAAACAAAGCCCCAGACAATGGTATAAACGATTTGACGAGTTCATGATAAAGATCACTTTGTTAGAAGCAGCTACGACAGTTGCGTATACATGAAGTGGCAAGATAGTGAAATAAGTACGTACTTTCTCTTATATGTAGATGACATGTTAGTAGCCAGCAGAAACAGGGAGGAAGTCCAGAAAATCAAAGGTATGCTCAATTCTGAATTTGACATGAAGGACCTAGGACCTGCTACAAAGATCCTAGGGATGGAGATTAAGAGAGACAGAAAAAGAGGCAGCTTATTCTTATCTCAGAAGTCTTATATTCAGAAAGTTCTAGCAATGTTCAATATGCACAAGTCTAAGCAGGTCGCAACACCGATTGGTCAGCACTTCAAATTATCTAATTCTCAAGCACCTGAGACTGAAGCAGAGAAATAATACATGGAGGGTGTCCCCTACGCCAGTGGGGTTGGTAGCATCATGTATGGTATGGTTTGCAGCAGACCAGATCTAGCCTACACCGTCAGTGTTGTTAGCAGGTTCATGGCAAATCCAGGGCAGACTCACTGGGAAGCACTAAAATGGATCCTAAGATACTTAAGAAGCACTACTGATTTGAGGCTACTCTTTAAAAGACAGGAAGACAAAGAAGATAAGTTAGTTGGTTACGTGGATTCTGATTATGCTGGAAGCATCGACACCAGGAAATCACTGACCGGTTTCATTTTCACTGTCTTCGGTACTGCTATCAGTTGGAAGTCTAATCTTCAATCCGTCGTAGCTCTCTTAATTACAGAAGCTGAGTACATCGCCGTAACTGAAGCAATCAAGGAAGCCATGTGGTTAAAAGGCATGGCTGAAGAGCTTGGGATACCTCAAAAGGTGGTAACTGTGTTCTGCGACAATCAAAGCACTATTCATCTCACCAGGAATCAGGTCTTCCATGAAAGGTCCAAGCACATTGATGTGAAGCTTCATTTTGTGAGGGATGTCGTCGCCAAAGGCTCAATAGTAGTGGAGAAGATACCTACTGAGGAGAATCCTGCTGACATGCTCACCAAGGCGCTACCTATAGCTAAGTTCAAACATTGTTTGGACTTAGTGAACTTTACCACGGGCTGAGGGCCCCTCAGGGGCCAGGTGGAGGGAATCATCATTTCAGAGCTTCGAAATTGAGAGTCAAGGTGGAGAATTGTTAATAGTGACTCACAATTGTTGACTAAAGGCAAAGGGGCATTCTTGTATTATTGCCTATCCTTAAGCCTCTTGTTTAGGCTCCTTCTATTTTAAATAGTTGAGGGTGGGTGAGGCTTAGGCTAAGGGGATATGTGTGAGAGGCAAGTGAGATAAATTCTGTCCAAGAATTAGAGAGAGTGAGATTAGCCTTGGAGGAAGGTGAGGAGAGCATCTTAAGGGTCTTGGGAGCAAATGAAGGCCCATGGAAGATGAGAGCTCATCTTGTAAGGCTATGTACTCTCTTTCTTTTGCCATAGTGAATTTCTTGATCGTTTCCCTCCCGTGGATGTAGGTCCAAAGAGACCGAACCACGTAAATTGCTTTGTGTTCCTTCTTGTGTTTGCTTTTTTTGTTCTTTGATGTTCTTCTAGCCAAGTCAATTTTTCCCACAATAATTTAATTTTAGATTGACAACCCAAATCATTCATATCATATAAAAAATGCAACTATTTTAGGTAAACACATCTTTTCATGCTTAAGATAACAAGAATGTAAAATTGAAGCTTTAGAGTCAGATATGTAAACACGCAAGAATTGATTGGTATGCAAGTAAATCTTTCTTGAACAAATAAATTAGTTCCACGTGAGCTAAAAAATATATAAAATATAATTGATAAGTATAACAAAAAGGTCAGATAATTAAATGCGTTGCACTCAACATATTTCTTTTTACAAAATGATCACTCATATCATTTTTTAAACTATTTAATTCATGTATTTACTTGTGTTATACTCAACTAATTTGAAATTTGATAACTATAAAATATACACATAAGAGATTATTGTGAATTTAAATATTGGAGTGATAATTTGAAAGAAAAATAATAGATGCATGTGGAGCAGTTGTTATGCAAATAATACTGTTTCAGGTTCATTGTATATGATTACTGTCCCAAAAAAATAGAATGAAAAATCAAAGCAGAGAAAAAAGAGGCAAAAAAATTTTAATTAACTCAAAGGCACAAAAAATTTTATGGGAGAAATGAATGAACTAAAACACTAACTAGTTGAAGACCAACAAGAAGTGTTAGTGATCTCAACAGTCATGCCCTTAATTTATCTAATAGAATAGAGGCCTTTCATAAGCACTCATAACGTTTGAAAAATTATCGTGATCATAACTCATGTAAGAGATTTCATGGGGAAAATAAGATAGAGAAGTGAAATTGAGTAATAGCCAACAATAGGAACAACACTAAGCATGTGACAAAAAACTATTGAGAGGCCAACTTTAAGAAAAAGAAACTAAAGTAATAAAGTTCGAAGAGGACATCTACGAGTCCAAAGGGTTTAAATCTTTTCATCATTGCGCTTAAAAGACATCTATAGGGAATCAATAATACTAACAACATAAGAAAAATCACATATAATCTCTCGCAAGTAAAATTTGGATGCTAAAATTTATAACAAAAAATTATTTATAAATACATCAAGTCACGCACATCAGAATTTCATAATAAGAAAAAAGTGATTTATTGAACGTGATAAGAGATATATATAATTTTAAAAATAGCTTTTTAAGTTTGAAATAAATGAGACCACATAGATCTCAAATATTTAATAATTCAAGTAATCGAGCACAACACCAAAAGTGATATATTAATTTAAAAGGTAAGCATATCACTCGAGCACGGGCTTGATTATATAATCTAAATATTATGTGACATCTATTTGGTCTGTTAAACCTTTTATGTATGACCGACAAGTTACTCTACCTAATATAATGATTAGATAGTGTTTATTTTACCTGGATTCTAGTTCCCTATAGAGGCAAGTCCCTATTGTTAATCATCTTAAAATGACGAGAACTCACTTAAGAAAATTCTCGGATAAGATAAGTGGTTCTGTCTTCAAGATTTGAAAGTTTAGCTTTTTAAGGCAGAACACAAGAAAATCAAAAGAGAATGGCTCAAAATAAAAACAATTATTTTCAAGAGTTAAAGTAATGAAATGTAGGGGATGTCGCAAATTTGAGGGAAACCCCGGTGACTTCTCAACTATCCTATTTTTTGGCTTTACGTATTTGAAATTTTATTATTTAGTGTTCAAGTCCTACAATTTATTTTAAATTTTAGGACTTACATTTACCCGATTTCCGATTGTGTAAATAGCCAAAGAAGATAAGAGGATTTACGTCATACCGAACGACAATCTTGAAATCCTAAAAGAAGTTAGGACTTATGATGCATGACATGGTCGTGCAAAAACCTAAAAGTAATGTGAGGATTTATGTCTCACAAGGCGGACTACCTCGAAATCCTATGGTTTTGTTATTGTTTAAAGTAAGAAAGGGTTTAGTTGATGTAGATTTGCTTCTCGTATTGTTCTACTGAAGTTGACATGCTTCTTGCGTGTCTTGCTCGTAGTCCTCCGTTTACTTGCTTTCTTTTTCAAACTTCTCATTATGACAGCTCCATGTTGACCTCATTTTTGATGAGGTCTTTTGTTTCTCTCTTTAGTACTTAGGATCTAGCCTTAGGCATTTCCTTTGACTAATCTTGGAGGACTAGAAATGGGACCCACCACTTAGAAATTCAAACATCTCTTAAGCTCCCTTCAAACCCCATAAGTTTGACTATAAACCCCCAAGCCACTTGGAGGGTTAAGATCAAATGTGGAAGTTTAAAGGATGAGTTTCCTATAGGACACTTTGGCCTTAGGACCACCTTGGGTAGCATGGTCTGGTGAAGGTTAACTTACACACTCACTACACTCATACTCTACACTCCCACACACACAATCCAAATCCTAAAACCACACCCATACCCAACTTGATTCCCTGACTCATGTAGGCAATTCATATGGATGGACCTTAACCCCTAAGCCCTTGGCTAAGAGGGTTAGGAACAACATGGTGAATGCCTCAAATGAGTCCTCTCATGGCTCATATAGGCTTAATATGGCTTCATGGCTCAATCAAAGGGATTCCATTTCACTCATATTTGATTAATCTTCTTTTTTCCAAAATTTCAATTTTTGACCCCGGGGGCCCTACACCTATCAAACCTACCAAAAGCCCTTAAAATTGCCCAAATCCTCCAAAATTTCCAAATCACCCAAAATTCCACAAAATTAACCTTGAATATTTCCTCACCACTCAAATTGATCATCCATAGCCAAAAATACCAAAGATTCCAAAAATACCCCCCAATACCCTTCAAATACCCAAAATGTCCCTCTTAGCCAAAAAATCCAAAAATTCAGAAAATTCCCAGAAAATTTCAAAAAATCTCAAATATTCCCAATTTCATTTTGTCCAACTACATCATGGGCCAATTTTGTCAATTTACCCCACTTTTACCAAAACCCCAATTTAGCCCATTCTTAACCCAAGTGAACCCAATGTCAAACCAAACATATCCAATTGAGCCCAATTTTGGTTCAATTCAATTCTAAACTTCAATTTAATATCCACAATATTAATCTAGACCAAATCCAAGTCCAATTTGATTGGCATTTGAATCCAATTTCATTTTTAAGCTTAAAGCCCAATTTTGACCCATGACCCAAACTTAGCCCAAACCAAACCAATTCAACTCCAATTAACCCCAAAACTTTTCTAAAACTTCCCTAACATCCCCATAAACAAAATACTAACATGATTTGCCCAAAATTTGGACCCAAACCCCACTCAAATTAAACCCAAAACCAAAAGGGCCAATTTTGACCTAAACCCAAACCTAACCCAAATAAGCCCAAATCCCAAAATCAAAACTCAACCAAAGTCAAAACCTCTTTGAAACACTCCCATAAAAATTTTCCAACATTAATTTTACTTCAATTTCAGCCCTAGCCCAACATTGGCCCAAGTTAGCCTAATTTGACCTACATTGGCCCATTTACCAAATCAACTCAAATTCAACCTAATTCAAACCCAAATCACTCCAAACTCATTTCAAATCACTCATGACACATCCCTAAACCAAACTCAACAATTATTTGGCCCAAACTTCTACAAAATTCCCATCCATGAATTCATTCTTAAACCTAAAGGCCCATCCCCTTTAGCCTTCCTAAAAGCCCATCAAAAATGATTTCAAAAGGCCTAAAATTCATCCAAAGCCCACATGACACTCCTCCACATCATCCATTTAATAAAAATCACCCGTAAGTTTCAAAATCATCATTAAACCATTCCAAATCAAGCTTCATGAAAATTCTCCACCAAAATACCAAAATTCCTAAATTCTACTTCCATGAAATTGACCAAGCTTCATCCTAAGCCATAAGCAAGCCATGAAGCCATGCATGAGCCACATGGAAGCCATGAGAGCCTCTTTACATGTCACCATGCCATTTTGGGCAAAAGGAGGAGACTCTTTCCTTAATCTCCTAAAGTCATTAGCCTTAACCATGATTCCCTTAACCTAAATTTAATCCAAATATATTTGGATAAGGACTTCTCCATGCCAAACCAGCTGATTCCTTTGACTCCCCACAACACCCAAAGCCACCTTGAAGGGTGAACCAAGCCCAAAAGGTGGACTTGACCAAATCAAGCCAAAATTGGCCTTCCCCATGCCATCTTAATCCAAGCTTTTGACACATGGCAAAGCCCAATTGCCTACACTAAACCCCAGCCCTGACCCACCTGAACCTGAGGGTGACCCATGCATGCAGGCCAGCCGCCTGGATCGCCGGAAAACACCATGGTCGAGACCTTGGGAGGAGCCAAAGTTCGAAATTCCTACCTGCTGAGCTGCCCCAAGTCCAGTGGCCACCATGGCTGTTCTTCCCTTCACCTAAGCAGCTGATCCCAAGACCTAACTCCCCCTGGGAGAGCCTACAACCATGCTTATTTAAACACCACCACCTCTCGGCCAAATGAGGTGCTGAAACAAACCTTAAGGAAACTCTGCCAAAATTGTTCCAGACTACTCCCCACACATAAAGAACTTGATCCCCACTGAAATCCCCCTGCCATTTCCTCTCAGTGAGCTCAATTTCAGAGTTGAAATCCAAGCCCAAAACCAGGACACTTTTCCACAGTGAGCCAATCCCCAAATTGATTGGTCCTACGCCTTCACCAGATCAAGAGAAGAAGTTTACCAGCAAAAGCACCCTCTCCAGGCCAGCCATTGCTTCCAGCCTCCAAGCTTTGTGATCGGGCTTGGTCGAAATCATACGTAGACAATTCACCAGGCCAAGGGACTTCATCTGGAGCTTGCTTGGACCCAATCGAACGTGACACAACTCTCAGATCGAAGCTTCACTTCTATGAGCAAAGGTATGGACTCACTCTTCTTCCCGAGCTTCCAGAGATTCTCAATTTTGTTTGGATCAATTTCAATACATGTTTACCATATGGATGTGTTCGTCTCTTCAAGACGAATCCATAGAGCATAAGAAATCGAAAATCTGTTGAGAATCGAGTGAGAAATTAGGGTTAGAAGGTTGACGGTCACGGGTTCACACCAGTCGTAGACGATGACCAGGAGCCGTCGGATCGCGTGTGTATCGAGCGGACGGCCAGGATTGCACTGGACAGAGTAATGGCACATGAACCGCGGGCCCCTGGAGCGCTGAGTAGGATGGCGGCGCCGAATCAGGAGATGACTCGTGGCCTTTCGGAGCTGCCGAGGATGGCGTTGCGCCGCGTGGATAAGTAGGAAATTAGGGCTATTTTCTATTTATTTAATTACCAGAACTTTAAAAATTCATAACTTTGTGTAGAAAAATCCTAAAAATAGAATATAAATATCCTCTTGCTCAGTGAACAGAGGAGAATAATGTGGAAAAAAAATCATATAATTTCATCAAGTATTTTAGTTTTAATTATTTATTTACTCTCTGCACTATTTCAATTCTCCATGCATATAGGAAATTCACCATGGCATGAGACCATAGGGCTTTTGAAGCCTCGAACTTGGGAACATTCCTCGAATTTTCCAAGGTCGAGGCCATCCCTATGAGAAGTTATTGATTTTTCAAATTCATGTCACTGTTTTGATTATTTTAATTCCAATAATTAGCATGTTGAGAAATAAATTCTAGGAAAATTTGGTGATGTTTCTTATGACCAGAGGACCCTAGGAAAAATAATTTTTGAGTTAATTCATTTTGAACAACCCTAATTGGCCTAAATACCCAAAAGTAAACTTAATTAATTAGGGTTAATCATTCATCAAATTAACTTAAAAACAATTCTCCACCGTCCTTTAGAGATAGGAGAACACCACATAAAAATTTAAAAACAATTGGACTTGATTAACCCCACCAAATGGGTTGATTAAGCCTCTTAAGTAATAATGAATAAAATTAAACTTTGAAAATTTATAACTAACAAAATACTTTTCAAAAATTCACAATATTGGTTTTAAAGCCTCTCTGATATCAGAGGAATTTAAGAAAATTAAAATTATAATTTTCTAAAAAAGTTGATTTTTATCAATATTATAATAATTTCAATAATTAAAAAATAATAAAAATCACAAAAATATTAAAAATCACTAAAATGTCATGTTTTGAATTCTAAACACTTAGAAACAAACCAAATATTTTTCCTAAGTCCCTAGGGTAAGATATTGAATTTTAAAGGCTTAATGTAATTTTTAATATTAAAAAATGTATTTTTCCAACCTTTTCAGTAAAATAATTCTAATAAATCAAAGAAAAATCAGAAAATTAAAAAAATTGGTTTCTGATTTCTCTGATATCAGAAAGATTTTTGAAAAATATAAAATTCATTTTTCAACCTTTATTTTATTTTTAAACTAATTAATACTCCAGAACTAAAAATAAATATAATAAATAAAATAAAATTCAAAAAATCACCAAAACTGGTCCAAGTGGTTCTCTGGTCATTAGAAACATCCCATTATTTTATTAAGGACAAAAACATTTCCTTGGTCATGTTATTGAATTTTCCTTGAAAACCCCTATTTTCCATTAAAAATAATTACATAAATAAATTAAATACAGAAAAATCACATTTTCTCCTCTAATGTCTTAATTGATATGTAAGTGAGGTCACATAAAAATTTCAAGTTCATTTGAGCTTAATTTAGTGAGTTATAGAATTATTAAGCTTGAAGGGCAAAATGGTAATTAAAATTTTCAACATTTAATTAAAATTTTAAGATTAATCAAAAGGGAGGGTAAAAAATTTGATTTTAAACTGATTTTGGATGATTGAAACTTAAATGGTTAAGGGTAGAAACCCACCAATCATTTTAAGAATAATTAAAGTAAACCTTAATTAATTAATTAATTAAATTTGGAAGATTAATAAAATTTTTGAAATTATAAAGTATGGATATTATTTAAGAGGATATTTATTCTTTAATTTAAAAATCCCTAAATAAATCACTTCAATAATACTTAATTCTTAATTAAAAGATTAAAATAATAATCCAAATTAAAATTAAATTAAAATTAAATTAAATTAAAATTAAATTAAATTAAATTAAAATCAAATTAAATTAAATTAAATTAAACTAAATTATAAATTAAATTTAAATTAAATTAAATTAAAATTAAATTAATTAAAATTAAATTAAAATTAAATTAAATTAAATTAAATTAAATTAAAATAAAATTGTAATTAAATTGAAATTAAAATAAAATAAAATTAAATTGAAGTTAAATTAAATTGCAATTAAATTTAAATTAAGGTAAATTAAATTAAAATTAAATTGAATTAAATTAAATTAAAATCATTTAATAACAAACCTAAATGAAATTATTAAGAATTAAACCTAAAATAACTTGAACACTATTCCAAACTTAAATTAATTTTTTATAATTAAATCATAATTAAAATTGAATCATTAAGTCTAAATCATCAAAATACTTAATAACTTGATTTGCCCTTTTAAAGCTCTTATTATTATAACTCTTAAACGAAATATCAAGTGAAATATTACCTCATAGGATATTCAAATGTCCTAAGTTCACTGAGCAAAAAAAAAAAAAACACTTAAATTCCCGGATGATTAATTCACTTGTATAATTAAATTCTCTTGGACTTAAAACGATCCTAGAAATATTGAAAAGATGTTTAAGATTTGTCTTAAGCACTTCCTCAATATGATAGGACGTTTATAAGAACAATTGAACTTAATTGTTCTTTGATGAAGAAAATCGTCCTTAAACCAAAACACAAGAACCTAGACATCATAGGAGATGACTAGCTATAGGATTAGGACTTTGATAGACAATCTAAACCTTTCCCTTAGCTTTACCTAGGTACTTGTTGAAATATTTAAATGCCTTAACATGTGTTTTAAGTGCAGCTTGGGATGACGTGAAGACCCTCCAGGTACGCTTTTATTTTAGTGCAATTTACTTTATTGCGGAAATGCACTTTACCTTTCTTGCATGATAAACAACTGTTGCATGAAAACCAAAACCTTTAGGAGTAGTCCACTGAACTGAAACCAAAACTAAATTTAAAATCATTGCAAGATAAAATTCACCGCCACAACATTTCAAAATATAAAACAACTCGAAATTTAATCACGAAACAGAACACAAAACTATAATTGCAACTAAATTAAAACGTCTCGTTGAATGATCGGGAATACCTCGGATGATGTAACCCACGTGTTGCTAACGGGATTTCGCAGTCTAAATGAAAGTGTGGAACTCATTCGGTTGAGTTTAACAAATTCATACGTACTAAGTGAATTCGATGAAAATAACGGTGCGGGATGACGGAACCGTGGGATCTTAATCGGTTCTGTTATAATCAACTTTTAGATTTGTTTTAACTAAAACACTAAAAACACTTGGATTTTAAGACTTCTCTAAAACCAAACTCCTCTCTTCTCTTTTGATTACAATCTTTTAAAACTAAACCTTTGCAACAACAAGGAGCTTGGAGCATGGTGGGCAGCACGACCATCTTCGTCAGCAAAACAAACTCTACTTCAGCAAAACTTTCCTAGAATTAAATAACCAAGCCGTAAGATCTCGAGGTAGTTTGCCTAGTGCAACATAAATCCTCAACTCTTCGTTAGGCATTCGCATGATCATGTCATGTAAATTAAGCCCTAACAGGTCTTAGGACTCCGAGGTAGTCGTTTAGTACGACATAAACCCTCATATCTTCGAGGCTATTTGTATGATTTTATCATACAAATATAAGTCCGAATTAATTAAAATTGGCGAAGATTGAAATATCGGATAATATTAGGATTTTCTTAAATGCTGAGACAAACAATAGGATAGTTTGGGAAGTTGCCGAGATTCTTCTTGGATCTTCGGCTTCTCCTACTCCTCTTCCATTGGACTCCGAAAATAAACTGTTCTAAATTTGATCCATTCCACTGTTGAAATTTCCAAAATCCAATCCTTTAAAAACCTTAAACTTTGAAATTCTTGAGAGCGAAAGTCACCGATCATTATCGAGAGTTTTCTTAAATGATTCACTTCATTTAAGATGTAATTAACTATAGGGGCTTGCCCTTATAGGGAACTTTAAGAACCCGAGTAATATAAACCTCGATTAATTCATTTATATTAATCGGGGAATTTGTCGGCTTATAAAATTGGTTCGCGGACCAAACGGATGTCACAAGTCTTCTAGTTTATTTAATCGAGCCCCATCGTCGAAGCGGTGTGCCTATTCTTCGGGATAGATACACGGTTTGTGGTGCGGTTCTCGTTTATATAAACTATTTGGGATGTGAGATCGGTTTGATTTCATATCTTAAAATTTTTCAAATTTAAAATTATTTTCAAAATCAAATACTACTTTTAAATTACTTATTTAAATTAAATTAAAAATTCGCCGATAATTTACGTAGGCGACCCCTTTCAAAAATACAACACTCAACCTAAAAATATGCCGACAACTTACGGCGACTCCGTGGGGAATAGTTCCTCTCTCCATTTGATCAAATGACTTTGCTTTCATAAATCGGTAGTGAGCCCATGCCCCTAGTGGACCAAACTACCATTCTTCCGTTGGAATACCCTGTTCATTTCTGTCTTGAACGAGTATGGCCAACTCCTCTCGGATTTAGGAGCCACTGTTTAGACACCCCTAAACGGAGAGGTTCGGAGATCCTTTTACCTCTTTTCTGAGGTGGGGTGGACCCCGATAGGTGTTAGTTTAGGAGTGATCCTTCGAGTCGAGAAGTCTTGCATGAGATTTCCTCTTCCTTTCCAATTCTAAATCGAACCCCTTACCTTCTCTATACCTTTGAATATTCCGTTCCTAATGAACAAATCCTCCAATGAACGACTCCTTTAAACTATAAATTCTTTTTATAAATACATGAACAAACATGTGTTCGAACTCTTTTCGATTCCTTTCTTTTCGTCCCGATGAGAAGAAGCATAACTTGGGACTGACAATCAGAATCTACCTTGCAGAAAATGTCTGCCCCAAAGCTGATTTTCTCCTTCACCAATGGACTGGACTTCGCTGTTTACAAGGATGAGCTGCCCAACAATGGGATCATCCATTTCGGACAAGGGTTTTGAGAACACAAATGTCAAGATCACTGATGTTACCCTTTTCACACTTATAGACAAAGTATCGGAAACTGAGAGACCTTTGATTGAATTCAACCTGAAGTCAGCCCAAGAGTTCCCTCCCTACTAAGGGTTCCGGTTGAGAAGAATACTACGTCCATGGGAGGATCATTGTCTCTACCCCACGCCGGTCCAGTCGTCTCGCACCTATCCTGGCTTCCGCCAAACTAAAGGGGAAGGAAGTTCAAATTTGTAACGAACATGTTACCGTGGAGGGTACAGACTTCCGTGCAAGACCTGCTATTTTAAAAATTGGGTCAAGCTCAAGGGTTCCACCCCTAACACGAACTCAAAGAAGGAACAGAGGTAGGAAGATTGCCAGGAAGGCCAGAGCTACTGAAGTCTCTTTCTTAGAAGAAATCCCTGAGTACACACCACTACCTGAGTACATAACATTGCCTAAATACACACCGCTTTTGGAAGGAAGTAGATTTCATCCCTTTCGCCGCGGTGACGAGGAGAATGTCCGCGAGATTGCTTGCATTACCTCGACCCGCATACTATAGCGACGACCGAAAGAAAAGCGCTAAGACTACACCATTTGCCCGACTGCAGACTGTGATAGAAAAATTAGCAAAGAAAGAGAAATGTCCTGTATCAGAGATTTTAAGAAGAATGGGTGCTAGCCAAGTCCCTTCTTGGGCCATGAATAGAACCCGTTAGCGCCGCAGAGAAACTGAATAAAAAGATGAAAGCCAGTCCACCTGTTATTGTTTCAGGATAATAGATCAGGGAGGATACCACCTTCCAGCATTCAGCCGACAGACCATCCGGTCCTAGGCCATCTGATGCTACAAGGATGGTATGGCGTCCTACTACCGGTCAATTAAGACCGAAACAACGACCAGAAAAGGAAAGTCTCATCAGAAGACTCGAGTCAGAATAGAGTGCTACTGCAATAATGGGGACTCCAGGAAAGGAAGCTCAACAACCGTTATGAGACAACTGTGAAACTGCACGAAAAAGACCATTAGAGGACGCTATGAAAAAGCTAAGAACCGACATTCAACGATTAGCAAGAGAAAGAGAACAAAAATTTGGAGATGAAGTTGACTCGTCGGAGTTCATGGATGACGAATATGTGGAGATCAACATGGTCGAGACACGAGCATCATCAGCTTCGCAAGGTGCCCCAGCAGTTGCGAAAATAGATGAACCGGAAGCATTAAGAGCACAAATTTCAGAAAAAGATGATACAATCTCTCAAATGGCAAAAAGGATGGAAGAGATGGCTGCAGCTCTAGCCACTCTTCGGAGTCGAGTTCAACCCCAAGAGAAACACCTCCGGAAGTTATTCATATTACGGACGGAGGAAAAGAGATTACATCCGTTAACGAAGACGATAGACCAAAGAAGGATTCTACTCGAACATGATTCCGAGAGAAGGACATCAAGAACATGGTGGAACGACGGAGTGCGAGAAGCCTTAGCACACTCTAAGAGCGGAGCATCTATTCGGAC
Organism: Papilionanthe hookeriana x Papilionanthe teres; assembly: GCA_022702705.1. NCBI lineage: Eukaryota > Viridiplantae > Streptophyta > Magnoliopsida > Asparagales > Orchidaceae > Papilionanthe > Papilionanthe hookeriana x Papilionanthe teres. The sequence continues at coordinate 49,086,672 of CM040439.1, read as the reverse complement.
GGGTAGACCTTACCCCGAAGAATTCGATGCGGTACTAATACCCAAAAGGCTTCGTACCACCTCCGTTCGAGACTTTTGATGGTACCGAAAATCCTCGACGAGCATGTTGCACATTTTCGTGCCGGCTTGTTGCAACGCCGGTGGAAGTGACGCTTTACTCTTCCGATAATTCGTCGGCGGCACTTATCGAGGGATCGCCTTCGATTGGTATGCGAGTTACCAAACGGTTCGGTAAAGACATTTACGGAATTGGAAAATCTCTTCGTGAAACGGTTTTGCGGAGCTCGGCACCATATCACCATTGGTGACTTTGTGGTGGAGAAACAGAAATCGAACGAGACTTTAGTGGATTACATACTTCGATGGAGAAATCTAAGCATGAAGTGTGAGCCACAGCTACAAGAGCAGCATGCAGTCGGTATCTTGCTTAAAAGCATTCACGACCCGATAGCACTTCTCCTTAAGGGATTCACAATTAAGACTTTCGAGAAGTTGTTAAGCAAGGCCGGGAGCTTACAAGAGAAAGCGAAACAATTAAGTTTCGTCGATAAAACGGACAAACAGAAGCCTACGAAGACATTCGAAAAGAAGTCTGGGATCGTCGCGGCAGTCGACAAAAGCAAAAAACCAATGCGAAATACAGTCGGAGCAACCGCGATCCAGCTATCGACAACCTCGACGGAACTACCAACAACCTCGACCCGGTTATCGGCCAACTCAACAATATGAGCAACCGCCTCGCCCACGGCGCACGTTAAAGGAGCTCATAAATAGAGAATATCCATTCAAGAACGAGGCGAGTGCAAAGATGTTCCGCAGTTTGATGAAGACTATGGATTTTCGACTGCCAGAACCCAAGAAGCCGGAGGAAGTTAACAAGAAAGACCATCCCAACTACTGCCCTTACCACCAGATGCTTGGACATAAGATAGAGGACTGCATCACCTTTAAAAGTTGGCTTGACATCAATCTCCGAAAAGGGAACATAACGATCCCAAAGGAATACATGAAAGAACCCCAGAAAGGAGGTTCTGTCAATGTTATTTCGACGGATCCCATTATTCCGATAGACCCTTACACGGCCGATGATGGATGGAGTACCGCTTGGACGAAGTTATCGAAGAAAATTTTGGGTCGCATCCAAACCGCTTCGGCACATGCTTCAACTCAGAGTATGAAACCTGTCGAGCCGGCGCCTATCGCTTGCAATTGAAGAACCGTCCGGGAAGAAAAGATCATAGAAAAGAAGGAGATCATAGAAGAAGAGAAGACAGAGGCTCCTAAGGCTAGACTAGGGGCTGCTTATCCTAGGATGGTTATTTCCGATTCGGGGGAAAAATTCCTCGAACCTCTGACTCTGTATGATTATTTGCTCGCTCCGGCGGGATCTTATAATGATAAGAGTTATGGCGTTGGCTACATTTTGACTGTTTCTAACGATTACGTAACTAACGACAATCAATTTAATCAGGATCCCGATTTCGATACAAATAACAATTCTCAAATCATACACAACCTCGACAATCACGATGACAAAGAAGACATTCACCAAGAAGGTTACGAAAGTTCAACAAGCAATGAGTCTATTTATGAATTCCTAGGAACTCCAATCACAGTAGAGTTAGAGTTTTCAGATTCCGAAGCAACTCCAGAAGAACCTGTCATGCCGATTCAAAAGGAGACACTCGTAAATTCGGTACCGGACTCGAAGAAATCACGGAAGTTAATTTAAGAAGCGGAAAGGTTCTACCTCCGAGAATGGGTCCAAAAGACAAAGGAAAGCGGGTGGTTGTTCGGGAAGAATCAACCCACACGGAAGAATTACCCCTTCGGGAAGAAAGCGAGACATATGATAACAAAGTGGACTATAACATGCTAGCCCATCTTAGGAAACTGCCGACCAAGCCGAGCATCTACGACGCTCTCATCTTATCAAAAGAGATGAGGGAAGCTCTGATCAAGGCCTTACTTGATCCAGAGATTTGTTTAGCTCAGATGGCCGGAGATTCCTTAGACGAGGTTTGCTCGTTAAAGGAACAGCGAGGTGTTACCTTCACGGACAATGATCTACTGCTTGGGACGGCTGATCACAACCGACCATTGTACATTTCAGTTACAATCAGAAAATTTACACTCTCCAGAGTATTGGTGGATCCAGGAGCATCGATCAACATAATGAATCTTCGAACACTAGCATACTTGGAAATTGATGCTCGCGAGCTTGAAGCGGACAAGATGTTACTAAGAGGATTCAACCAGAAAGGAGAAAGAGTACTTGGATCAATAACACTGTTAATGAAGACCGGTGATTTAGCAAAGACAACTGCAAAATTCCATATAATTGATTCTGAAACATCGTTCAACACGCTACTGGGCCGACCATGGATACATGAGAACCGGATGGTACCGTCGTCTCTGCATCAGTGCATAAAATACTACGAAGGAGGAGAACAGTGCATTAAAGGTGATTTGCAACCTTTCTCCGTACATGAGATTGGAATCCATGAAGATGCAGCTTATTACACACCTCCGAAGAAGACGATCTTCTCCAGAAACACCGTGCCAAATGAAGCAAAAGAAATTCGAGACAATAAAGAACCTGAAGTTCTAGTCCAACAGTCACTCACTACTCCCTTATAGCGAGATGATGAAGGTTTCTACAGAGCTCGCATCCGAGGTCGAGGCCGGGGACGAGGTCGTGGAAGAGACACTGAGATAGTTGGACAGAAAAAGCCGATGATCAACGTTGATTGGGAAAACAGCTCTGAGGAAGAAGAGGAAATCAAGAAAGAAGCAGCTACAGTAAAGCAGAAGAAACCACAATTCAAGATTTCTCTCGAAGATGAAAAGAATGAAGAATACAAATTGATGTACGAGAAGATTAACCACTATGTGCACATCTATGACCCTGACCCCGATCCAATCTAATAAGATTGAGGGTATGGTGGTCAAAGAAGTACATAGCAGCGGTGCAAAGCCAATCAAATTTTACCGTGGCACTTCTTCCAATACTGAAAACAATGTACAATTTGAAGATGTCACTTCTTCCGAATTAATGGAATTGCCTTTGGAGTGGTACTCTCCCTGTGTTCAAAATTTAATTCAACAAGGTGTCTTACCTCGCCAATGGATAAAAGACCAAGCACAACACTTCAAAAAATTATGGAATAATGCCAGTCGGCCTCCCAATTCAAAACATGGTCTCGGATTCGGCACAGTAAGTTCAGTTGACGATACAGAATTTTGCTTGGTTATCGCTTGTGGACCTAATGAAGACTGTTTAGAAACTACAGAAGATCTTGAAGATCTGCAAATTAGAGACGCTCCACCAGAATTTGAAGAAAAAATCAAATCTACAATAGATGAGTTAATGGAAGTTAACTTAGGAACTAGCGAAAAGCCTAGACCAACCTTTGTTAGCTCCTTACTCAATAAAGAAGATTCCAAGGAAATGATCAAGCTATTAATGGAATTCAAGGTCTGTTTTGCTTGGAGTTATGAAGAAATGCCAGGATTAGCTCCAGAAGTTGCAGTTCACAGGCTAGGAGTGGATCCTACTTCCGTTCCAATCAGACAAGCTTCCAGAAGAATGCGTTTAGAAATTGAACAACAAGTAATAGCTGAAGTTAAGAAGCTAATAGACGCAAAATTTGTCCGTGAAGAACAATACCCTACTTGGCTAGCCAATGTGGTACCAGTCAGAAAGAAGAATGGTCAGATCAGAATCTGTGTAGATTTCAGAGACTTGAACAAAGCATGTCCGAAGGATGAATTTCCACTACCAATCCCAGAATTGATGATCGACATTGCTTCGACACGTGAAATATTCTCTTTCATGGATGGATCTTCAGGATACAACCGGATAAAGATGGCACCGGAAGACAAAAAGCTCACAGCTTTCAGAACGCCGATAGGAGTATATTGCTACACAGTAATGCCATTCGGACTAAAGAATGCATGAGCAACATACCAAAGAGCGATGACAAAGATTTTTGATGATCTCATTCACAACCAAGTTGAGCGCTATGTGGATGATGTGGTCATCAAAAGTAAATTGAAGGAAGATCACCTGTATGATTTGAGAATTGTCTTCGAGCGACTAAGGCAATACAACCTTAAGATGAATCCCTTAAAATGTGCCTTCGGCGTCACCTCAGGGAAATTCTAGGATTTGTTGTCCGACATCGCGGGATCGAAATCGATCCGGAAAAGATTAAAGCTATCTTAGAAATGCCGCCTCCCAAAACCTTAAAACAACTATGATCCTTTCAAGGGAAGCTGACATATCTTCGACGCTTTATCTCGAACTTGTCAGGTAGGTGTCAGCCCTTCTCGGCATTAGTTAAAAAAGACGCCAAATTCATTTGGGAAGAGAAATGCCAACGGGCCTTCGAGGACATCAAGCAATACTTAATGACGCCTCCTGTCTTAGCAGCCCCAGTGTCAGGTAGACCGTTGATAACTTATACTGTGGCTCTAGATGACTCCCTTGGAGCCCTGCTAGCCCAGGTCAATGATGAGGGGAAAGAAAATTCTCTCTACTATTTAAGCCGTCGTTTGATTACGATGGAAGTAAAGTATCCTCCAATTGAGAAGCATTGTTTGGCCCTGATCTTCACCGCCCAAAAGCTCAGGCATTACATGCTCGCTCACAAGGTCAACCTTATTTCGAAAGTTAATCCATTGCAATATTTGATGACCCGTCCAACACTTTCTGGCATGCTTGCCAGGTGGTCAATCATACTATTGCAATTCGATATAACTTTCATGCCTCTTCGTGCCGTAAAGGGACAAATCCTAGCGAGATTTCCTTGCAAGCACACCCTTTGCCTGGCGAGATCGCCTCTCAATGACGACTTGCCGGATGAGCGAGATAATGAATCTAGAAGACACCGATGATCGACGTTGGGAACTATACTTCGACGGAGCATCCTCGGCACATAAAGACAAAGAATTGCAAACGATAGTGCCGGTAAGGCGGGAATCGGACTAATCTTTATAACACCGGAGCGGGGATGTTAAGATACTCCTACCACTTAACAGAGCCATGCACAAACAACAAGGCAGAATACGAAGCCCTCATAACAGGATTAGAACTGACCATTCAGATGGGAATAACAGACATTAACATCTATGGAGATTCTCAGTTGATCATTCAACAGGTCGCAGGACAATACAAAATCTTAAAGTCAAGACTCGAGCAATACTTTCAGTATGCCATGAAACTGTTGGAACAAATTTCGAATGTAACAATCTACAAGATCCCCGGAAGAGAAAATGCTCTCGTGGACGCGTTAGCCCGCCTTGCAAAAGAATTTGCTTACTTATAAGATGAGTCAGTTGAAGTGTCAGTTCAAGGACGACGAGTCCTATCACAGCCCGACATGTATATGATACAGAAATCAGAAAAAGCAGAGGAATCAGTTGCAGCAGTGACAGAAAACACAGAAGATTGGCGTCAACCGCCAATAGAATACCTACAAACAGGGAAATTACCAGACGATAAGTCATTAGCACATCAAATCAAGAAAAGAACTCTGTCTTACACATTAATAAATAATACATTATATAGAAGGTCTTTTGATCAGATGTGGTTAAGATGCCTGAGCGGGTCTGAGTCTCGTGAAATTGTCAAAGAAGTGCATTCAGGACTTTGTGGCGCTCATCAGTCGGGCCCGAAAATGAAAATGAAAATTAAAAGACTAGGGTATTTTTGGCCCTTGATGATGACCGACTGCATGAAGATTGCCAAAATTTGTCACCAGTGCCAGGTACATGGAGTGGTTCTACACCAACCTCCAAATGTGCTACATCCGACAATTGCATCATGGCCATTTGAGTGTTGGGGCACAGATATAGTGGGTCCGATAGAACCGCCTTCTTCAAGAGGACATCGCTTCATCCTTGCAGCTACAGACTACTTTTCTAAATAGGCAGAAGCAGTTCCACTCAGAGATGTAAAAGCACACCATGTGCTAAAATTTTTCAAAAATCAAGTCGTCTACCGTTTCGGAGTACCACGCAGAATTATTTCAGATAATGGGTCCGCATTCAGAAGTACAAAAATCAACAATTTTGTCAGGAGACATGGAATCAACTGACGATACTCAACAATCTATTACCCAAGAGCAAACGACTTGGCTGAGGCTTTTAATAAAACTCTAGTTCAGATTTTAAAGAAAATTTTGAATGACAACAAGAGAAATTGGCACGAGAAGTTGTTAGAAGCCTTATGGGTCTACAGGACAACCTTCAGGACTCCTACTCAGTCTACACCTTACACTTTAGTGTACGGGTCCGAGGCAGTGTTACCATTGGAAGTCCAGCTTCCATCACTCAGGATTACAGTTGCAAATAAAATTACTATAGAAGAAAATGCCAGATTACGACTGGAAGAACTAGAAAACCTGGAAGGAAAAAGACTTGCAGCGCAATAAAATTTGGAACTGTACCAAGCTAAGATGATCCAGGCCCACGATAAACTGGTCCGCCCAAGAACTTTCAAAGTTGGTGACTTAGTTCTTGTTCTCAGAAGACCTATTCTTGCACATCGCAAGATAGGGGGCAAATTTGAACCAACTTGGGAAGGGCCGTTTGTAGTTGAGGCAGTCTACTCAGGAGGCTCCTACCAACTTGTGAATTGCCAAAGAGAACGACAAATGCTTCCAATCAATGGATGATATTTAAAAAAGTATTACGCAACCTGATGTTTCAAAGGGTGGCCTCTAAAATAGAGTCCTATCCCTAGAAACACGGTTGAGACAATCACTTTGTGACTGGGTCCGAACCCAAAAACACAAAAAATAAATAAAAAAATGTACTAAAAAAATAAAATACGTGAAATCATAATAATAAAGTTTTACCCTTCCGTTCGAATCAAATCTTGTTCCTGATCTTTCTTTATCTTTTCCTACTTTCCTTAAAAATTAAAATAAGTGAATAAAAATCTTCGGTGATAAATGTTTTCTTAATGTTCTTGTTCTTAGTACGACTCTCGATCCTTTCCTTGTCTTTTGTGCGTGGAAATGTCGAACGGGCGGTTGGTCTTAAACTTTAGAAATGGTGTGAGTCTCGCACTCTTGAAAAGAGGCTGAAGGATGGAGCAGTGATAGAGATTGACTTAGACTTTACACCAGCTGGCTTACAATACGAAGAAAATGATTGGATCCCAGTCGATCGAGAAGAACTTCACAGCCAAACAGTGATGAAAGTGGGTGGCCCGAGCCCCAATCCAACAACAAGAAAAGAAAAACAAACGCCGCAGAAGATAAGAAAATTATGTCCATGGTTGATACGGCAGAAGGTGGGCTTGTCAGCGCCACACCCACAGAAATTCAAGGAGTGAGAAGAGCTACTCTCACTGCTACCCAGCGACGAAATAAGAATCGTGGTATTCGCAAGATGTTGACCAAGTTAGCAGAAGATCAACATGGACAGACAGTGGGTACTGTTAGTGCAAACGCTCCAAGGAGACCGGTTCGACAGGAACCAGAAAGAAGAAAGCCAACTCCAAAAAGGTTTGGACAGATGAAAGAAATACCAGGAAGAACAGAAATGGAGTCGGTGCCTCAACACCGAGTAGATGTACCAGACCCGGAGAGTCTTGTTGCGAAAGCAACTCCGGAGGATGTCCCTACGGAGACTATCCCCGAGGAGCTGAGACATGCAGGAGAGCGTGCTTGGGGTTGAACCATACATCCCACGATGACGTTACCGTGACACCGAGGACTTCAGATAATTCCAGAATATGAGCTGGAGAAAATGCAGCTAGTTGAAAAGAATACCTTTGAATACTTTGAAAGGATTGGAGGCATAAGAATCAACATCCTGGAAGGCCTCAAGCTACATACAGACGTATTCTCAGAATATAAACTACAACAGATTTTGGATTGCATTCTAGAACTTCAGAAGATGGGTCGAGCAGGCCGTCTGAGAGAAAAGACTTATTCGGAACCCCGGAAGTGGATGCCAGGGAAAGGAAGAGTCACAATACAATGCAGATGTTGCTATAACTTCACAGAAGATAGAAAAGGGAATCCACCAGGAATACTCTGTCACGGTGAGGTGGATCCCATGTCAAGAATAATTAAAAGAATGGTGAAAAGAATGATAACGTGGAGGGTACGCAGCAGACCGTATACCCAACAGCTTGCATCATCAACATCTATCGAAGGGCGACCGCATACCTCTACACATGCACCACCACGACTTTGTCGGACCTTTCGCACGGCTTCGTTCGTTAACCGAGTTGTAATATCATGTTCGGATCTGACCTCCGGAAAGCAGGCCCGGGCAAGTTCCGAGGGCCAGTGGAGATACCACTTCCGGTAGGTTCCGTCATGATACTACAAGGAAATGGAGCGGATATCGCAAAACATTGCATACCAGGAGTACCAGTGGAGCGGATCTCTGTCACCTTTAGAAGAATGGACGCCAAAAAGGCACCATACCATTTCCAACCAGATCCAGAATTGGAGAGTCTCCGGCCATACGAGCTGTGAGTTACATGGGAGATATCACACCTCCAAAGCACATCCATGCGGTATTCCTGCCAAGGGTGGCTTGGAAGGTGATGTTATGGACCATGTACCTTACTATTCAGACATGGATTTAACATATACTTTTTGACGGATCAACGAGAATCATACATAGTCCGTTTTGAGTCATGGATTGTATGAATAATATTTCAGATCGAGTTGTATGATGTATCTTCAACAAGATTGGAATGAAAGTGACCATGTCACATTTTGCCTTCACCTCTTTTGTGCAAATTGACTAGGAAACACCATTAAAGTTAAATGAACTTCGAACAAAGAACAAAAAAGAAAAGGAAAATAAATAAGAACTCTCTTTCATAAAAATCCAAACATTAAAAAGAATTTTTCAAATCCACATGAACTTTTACAAACATTCTCTACACTTTACAATATGTTTTCATAATCTCAGCATTCATAAATCTCAGCATATGTTCAATCTCTGCATTCATAAATCTCAGCAATATGTTTTCATAATATCTGCATTCACAAATCTCAGCAATCGGGATAGGCTTCCACCCTACTCCCATCTCAACAATCTCAGCATTCGGGATAGGCGGCCTACTCCCATCTCAGCAAATCTCAGCATTCGGGATAGGCTTCCTTCCTACTCCCTTCTCAGCAATTCTCAGCACTCGAGATAGGCACAGTCCTACTCCTTTCTCAGCAATCTCAAAATTTGATCCTCTCAGCAAGAAATTGAAATCAAAGCACTTTGCATTTCGGATAGGCTTTGTCCTATTCTTCCTCAAGCATTTGGAATAGGTTCGATCCTGCTTTCTTTCAAAGATATAAATGCATTCGGGTGGGCCTTAGCCCTACTCTTTTCTCCACATAAAATCAAAATTGAAACTCAAATTGAAATTCAAACTCAAAATTGATAAAACTTGAAACAGAAAATGAGACGAATCTAAGATCCAATCTCTTGAAATCTTGTGATATGAAATTCACCTCCTTCTTCCCCAGTGAGAGTTCTGGAATCTTCAGTCTTTGAGATTTACCTGATACTCCCCAGCGGAAATTTCTTATACTTCATCCTAAGTTTGTTACTTGGACATCTATTTTGGTTCTGTTGATCTCTTCGGTCAACGCCAATACGCGTGGTATGCTTGGTTAGCACACCACACCTATTGGGGGTCCATTTGTTGACCTCATTTTTGATGAGGTCTTTTGTTTCTCTCTTTAGTACTTAGGATCTAGCCTTAGGCATTTTCTTTGACTAATCTTAGAGGACTAGAAATGGGACCCACTGTACGGCTTATTTTTAGGTTATGTGTTTTATTTTGAAAAGAGGGTCGCGTAACAGAAGTTGTCGGTGAATTTTAGATTTTAATTTTAATTTAAGTATATATATATTATTTAGAAAATAGTATTTGATTTTGAAAATAATTTTAAGATATGAAATCAAACCGATCTCACATCCCAGATAGTTTATATAAAAGAGCACCGCATTACAAACCGTGTATCTATCCCGAAGAATAGACTCACTGTTTGGTGATGGAGCTCGATTAAATAAACTAGAAGATTTGTGACATCCGTTTGGTCTGCGAAACAATTTTATAGGCCGACAAATTCCCCTGCTTAATATAAATGAATTAAGCATGGTTTATATTACCTGGGTTCTTAAAATTCCCTATAAGGGCAAGCCCCTATAGTTAATTATATCTTAAGTGACGGGAATCACTTAAGAAAACTCTCGATGATAATCAGTAATTCTGCTCTCAAGAATCTTAAAGTTTAAGTTTTCAAGGGATTGAATTTTGGAATTTCAATAAGGAATGGATCAAGTTTGAAACATTTTGTTTTGGGAATTCAAAGGAAGAAAGGTAGGAGAAATTACAGATTCGAAGCGGACTTCAGTAATTTCCCGACTATCCTATTGTTTGGCTTGAATTTAGGAAAGTCCTAATGTTTATTTAATGTTTTGATCTTGCCAATTTTAATTAATTAGGACTTATGTTCGTATGACATGATCATATAAATAGCCTCGAAGATGTGAGGGTTTATGTCGTATCGGACGACTACCTCGGAATCCTAAGACCGGTTAGGGCTTAATTTGCAATGCAAATGCCTAACAAAAGGTTGAGGATTTATGTTGCACTAGACAAACTACCTCGAAGTCCTATGGTTTAGTTATTTAATTCTAAGAAATGTTTAGCTGATGTAGAGTTGTTTTGCTGATGACGATGGCTGTGCTGCCCACCATGCTCCGAGCTCCTTGTTGTTGCAGAGGGTTCAGAAATCATAAATCAAGAGATGAGAGAAGTGTTTTGGTTTAGAGAAATCTTAAAGTCCAAGTGTTTTTTATGTTTTAATTAAAATAAATCTTAAAGTTGATTATAACAACACCGGTTAAGATCCCACGGTTCCATCCTTCCGGCATCGTTATTTTTATCGGATTCACTTAGTCCAGATGAATTTGCTAAACTCAACTAAATAAGTTCCACACTTTCATTTAGACCATGGGAAATCCCGTTAGCAACACGTAGGTTACATCATCCGAGGTATTCCAGATCATCCAACAAGACATTTTAATTTAGTTATAATTGTAGTTTTGTGTTCTGTTTGTGATTAAATTTTGAGTTGTTTTATATTTTGAAATGTTGTGGCGGTGAATTTTATCTTGTAATGACTTTTAATTTACTTTTGGTTTCAGTTTTAGGGACTATCCTAAAGGTGTGGGTTTTCATGCAACAGTTGTTTATCATGCAAGAAAAGTAAGTGCGATGCAATAAAGTAAATTGCAAGAAGGTAAATTACAATAAAATAAAAGCGTACCTGGAGGGTCTTCCCGTCATCCCAGGCTACACTTAAACACAATTTAGAATATTTAAGCATTTAAAGCAAATTCCTAAGTAAAGCTAAGGGAAGGGTTATGGTTTTCTACCAAGTTCCTAATCCTATAGCTAGTCATCTCCTATGACGTCTAGTGTTCTTGTGTTTTGGTTCGATGACGATTTTCTTCATCAAAGAACAATTAAGTTCAGTTGTTCTTATAAACATCCTATCGTACTGAGGAAGTGCTTAAGACGAATCTTAAACATCTTTTCAATACTTCTAGGATTATTTTAAGTCCAAGAGAATTTAATTATAAAATGATTCAATCATCCAGGAGTTCAAGTTTTGTTATCTTGCTCAGTGAACTAGGACATTTGAATATCCTATGAGTGAAGTAACACTTCACTTAACACTCCATTTAGGAGTTATGACAATAAGAGCTTTTGAGGGCAAATCGATGTTCAAATGATTTGTGATTTAAATTTAATTTCAATTAATGGTTTAAGTTAGGAATGGTGTTCAAGTTGTTCTAGATTTACTTTGAATTCTTTATGTCTTAAGTGATGTTATATTTAATTCAATTTAATTTAATTTAACTTAATTTAATTTAATTTGATTTAAGTTTTAAATTTTAATTTAATTTTATTTTTTTAATTTAATTTTAATTTTATTTTAACTTGATTTTATTATTTTTTAATTTAATTTAATTTAATTTAATATGTTTTAATTTAATTTAATGTGATTTAATTTAATTTAATTTAATTTAATTTAATTTAAATTTAATTTAATTTAATTTAATTTAATTTTAATTTTAATTTAATTTAAATTTTAATTTGGTTTTATTTTTAATTTTAATTTAAATTTAAATTTAAATTTAATTTAATATTTTATTTTTTTATGCTTTAGGGATGATTTAATTTTAATTGTTAAAGTATTAATTTAATTGAAATTTTAAAAGGGTTTAATTTAAATGTTTTAATTTTAATTTAATTTAATGATTAAGCATTTTAAGTTTTGAATTTGGGTTATCATCTTAGTTAGGAATTAAATGTTATTGAGGTGATTAATTTAGGGATTCTTAGATTAAAGAATAAATTTCTTCCTAATAATATCCCTATTTTAATAATTCCAATTTTTCATTATTCTTCCAAATTTAATAAATTATGTAATTAAGGTTTATTTTAATTTTTTTCAAATTGCTTGGTAGGTTTCTACCCTTTAAATACCTAAGTTTCAAACATCCAAAATCAACTTAGTATCAAATATTTTACCCACCCTTTCAATTAAACCTAAAATTTTTAATTATAGGTTAAAATTTTAATTACCATTTTGCCCTTTATGCTTACTAATTCCATAACTCACTAAATTGAGCTTAAATGAATTTGAGATTTTTATGTGACTTCACTCATATGTCAATCAAGACATTAGAGGAGAAAATGTGATTTTTCTGTATTTAATTTATTTATATAAATTTTTTTGGTGGAAAATAAGAATTTTCAAGGAAAATTTAATAACATAGCCAAAGGAAAGTTTCTGTCCTTAAGAAAATTATGGGACATTCCTAATAACCAGAGGACCACTTGGAGCAATTTTGGTGATTTTTTGAATTATATTATTTTTATTATAATTATTTTGATTTTTTGAGTATTAATTAATTTAAAAATAAAATAAAGGTTGAAAAATGCATTTTATATTTTTCAAAAATCCCTCTGATATCAAGGGAACCAGAGAACCAATTTTTATAATTTTTTGATTTTTCTTTGATTTATTAGAATTATTTTAGTGGAAATGCTAGAAAATACATTTTTTTAATTTTAAAATTACCTTAGGGCTTTAAAATTTAATATCTCATCATAGAGACTTAAGGAAAATATGGGGTTTATTCCTAAGTGATTAAAATTTAAAATGTGACTTTTTGGTGAATTTTATTATTTTTGTGATTTTTATTATTTTTAATTATTAAAAATATTAAAATAATGCAAAAAAAATCAACTTTTTTGGAAAATTGTAATTTTAATTTTTTTAAATTCCCCTGATATCAGAGAGGCTCCAAAACCAATTTGGTGAATTTTTGAGAAGTATTTTGAAAGTTATGAATTTTTAAAGTTTAAATTTGGCTAAATGGCTTAATCAACCCATTTGATAGGGCTAACCAAGTCCAATTGACTTCAAATTTTTATGGTGGGTTCCTCTAATCCTAAAGGTCAGTGGAGAATTGATTTCAAGTCAATTTGATGTATGGTTAGCTCAAATTAATTAAGGTTCCATTTTGGGTGTTTAAGCCAATTAGGGTCATTACAAGTGAATTAACTCAAGAGCTATTTTCCCTAGGGTCCTCTGGTCATAAGAAACATCACCAAATTTTCCTATAATTTATTTCACAACATGCAAATTATTAGAATTAAAATACTCAGAATAGTGACCTAGAATTGAAAAATCAATAACTCTTCATAGGGGTGGCCTCCGACTTTGGAAAATTCGTGGAATGTTCCCAAATTCAGAGGCTTCAAAAGCCCTATGGTCTCATGTCATGGTGAATTGTATACATGCATGGAGAATTGAAATAGTGCAGAGAGTAAATAAATAATTAAAAATAAAATACTTGATGAAATTAAATGATTTCTTTTCCACATTATTCTCCTCTGTTCACTGAGCAAGAGGGTATTTTTATTTTATTTTTGTAATTTTCCTACACAAAGTTATGCATTTTTGAAGTCTAGGGAATTAAATAAATCAAAAAATACCCTAATTTCCTACTTATCCACGCGGCACCAACTCAACCTAAGCAGCTCCGAAAGGCCACGCGTAGTCTTCTGATTCGGCGCCGCCATCCGACTCAGCACTCCAGGGCCCCATGGTTCACGTATAATCGCACTGTCCGGCTCAATCCAGACCGTCCGCTCGATACACGCTCGATCCGACGGCTCCCAGTCATCGTCTACGACTGGTGTGCACCCGTGACCGTCAACCTTCTAACCCTAATTTCTCACTCAATTCTCAACGGATTTTCGTGTTCTTATGCTCTATGGATTCGTCTTGAGGAGACGAACACATCCATACGGTAAACATGTATTGAAATCGACTCAAATTAAATAGAGAATCTCTGTAAGCTCGGGAAGAAGAGTGAGTCCATACCTTTGCTCAGATAAGTGAAGCTTCGATCTGAGAATTGTGTCACATTCGATTGGGTCCAAGCAAGCTCCAGATGAAGTCCATTGTCCTAGTGAATTGTCTAGATATGATTTCGACCAAGCCCGATCACAAAGCTTGGAGGCTGGAAGCAATGGCTGGCCTGGTGAGGGGGCTTTTGCTGGTAAACTTCTTCTCTTGGTTTGGTGAAGGTGTAGGACCAATCAATTTGGGGATTGGCTCACCGTGAAGAAGTGTCCTGGTTTTTATGCTAAAATTTGAACTCAAAATTGAGCTCAGCTGGAGGGAATTGGGGCTGGAATCCAGTGGGAATCAAATGCTCTATGTGTGGAGGGTGGTCTGGAATGATTTTGGCAGAGTTTCCTTAAGGTTGGTTTAGCACCACTTCCATGGCTGAGAGGAGTGGGGTTTAAATAGGAGAGGCTGGAGGGCCTCCCAGGGGGAGTTAGGGCTTGGGATCAGCTGCTCTTGGCAAGGGAAGAACATGTCGCAATGGCCACTCGGGCTTGGGGCAACTCAAGCAAGGGAGAATTTCAATGCTTGGCTCCTTCCAATGTCTCGGCCATGGCGTTTTCCGGCGACCGAGGCGGCCGGCCGGCAGTGCATGGGTCACCCTCGTGTCTAGGTGGGTCAGGGCTGGAGGTTTGTGCAGTCAATTGGCCATGGACATGTGTAAAGGGCTTGGATTAAAATGGAATGGAGATAAGGTCACTTTGGGTTCAAATGGGTCAAACCACCATTTTGGGTTTGGTGCACCCTCCCAAGTTTTGGTTTTGGGCCAAAGGGATCAGTTGGGTCAGCTGCCATGGAGTGGTGAAGTCCCCATCAAAATAGTTTAAGTTAATTTTGGGTTATGGTGTTGCATTAAAGAGGTTAAAATGGCTTAAGGAAGGCTTAAGAAAGGACTTCCTCTTCTTGCCATTAATGGCTTGGTGATAAGTCAAACCCCCCATGGCTTCATGTGGCTTGTCCATGGCTTGCATGTGGCTCCATTTGGCTCATCCTTGGCTTAGGAAAAGTGGATTCATTTATATGAAAAAGGAATTTGGAAATTTTGGCAATTTAGTGAAAATTTAGATGGTGCTTGATTTAGGTTGATTTGATGATTGATTTGGGACTTAGGAATTGATTCTAATTAAAGGGATGATGAGATGGAATTGTCAATGTGGGCTTTGGAATGGGTTTGGGCTTTTGGATTTTACTTTGGATGGGCTTTTAAAATGGTTTAGGGAAGTGGGCTTTTGGATGAAAGTTTGGTAAAGGCTTGGGCCAAATAATTGTTGGGTTTGGTTTAGGGATGTTTCATGAGTGATTTGGAATAAATTTGAGGTGGTTTGGGCTTGAATTGCGTTGGATTTGAGTTCATTTGGTACATGGGCCAATGTAGGTCAAATTGGCTAATTTGGGCCAATGTTGGTCTAGGGTTGAAATTGATGTAAAATTAATGTTGGGAAATGTTTATGGGAGTGTTTCAAAGAGCTTTTGACTTTTGTTGGGTTTTGATTTTGGGGTTTGGGCTTATTTGGGTTAGGTTTGGGTTTAGGTCAAAATTGGGCTTTTTGGTTTTGGGTTGAATTTGAGTGGGGTTTGGGTCCAAAATTTGGGCAAATTATGTTAGTGTTTTGTTTGTGGGGATGTTATGGAAGGTTTAGAAAAGGTTTGGGGTTAATTGGAGTTGAATTGGGTTAGTTTGGGCTAAGTTCTGGGTCATGGGTCCAAATTCGGCTTTAAGGTCCAAAATGAAATTGGGTTCAAATGCCAATCAAATTGGACTTAGATTTGGTCTAGATTGGTGTTGAGGATGTTGAATTGAAGTTTAGGATTGAATTGGACCAGAATTTGGGTCAATTGGGTAGGTTTGGTTTGACATTGGGTTCACTTTGGGTTAAAATGGGTCAAATTGGGGATTTTGACAAAAGTTGGGTAAATTGATAAAATTGGCCCATGGTGTAGTTGAACAAAATGAAATTGGAAATATTTGGGATTTTTTGAAATTTTTTGGGAATTTTCTGAATTTTTTGGATTTTTGGGATAAGAAGGGCATTTTGGGTGTTTGGAGGGTATTGGGAGGTATTTTTGGAATTTTTGGTATTTTTGGCTATGAATGATCAATTTGAGTAATGTGGGAATGTTTGGGATTGGTTTTGAGGAATTTTGGGTATTTGGAGATTTTTTGAAAAATTTGGGTAATTTCGAGCGGTTTTGGGTAAGTTAAGCGCGTGTAGGGTCCCGGGGGTCAAAAATTGAAAATTTGGAAAATTGAAGGTTGGGTAAATGTAAGTGGAATGGGACCATTTTGGTTGAGCCATGAAGCCATATCAAGCCCACATGAGCCATGAAGGGACTCATTTGAGGCATTCACTATGTTGTTCCTAACCCTCTTAGCCAAGGGCTTAGGGGTTAAGGACTATCCATGTGAATCACCTTCATGAGTCAAGAGGTCAAGTTGGGTATATGTGTGGTTTTAGGAGGTGTGTGAAAGTATAGTGTATAAGTGTAGTGTGTGTGTAAGTCAACCCTTCACCAGACCAAGCCACCTAGTAAGGGCTCTAAGGCCAAAGAGTCCTATAGGAACTCATCCTTTAAACTTCCACATTTGATTTCAACCCTCTAGGTGATTAGGGGTTTACAATCAAGTTTGTGGAGTTTGTAGGGAGTTAAGAAGTGGTTTGAATTTCTAAGTGGTGGGTTCCACTTCTAGTCCTCTAAGATAGTCAAAGGAAAAGCTTAAGGCTAGATCCTAAGTACTAAAAAGAAGAAGAGAAGACCTCAACAAAAATGAGGTCAACACCCACCACTTAGAAATTCAAACATCTCTTAAGCTCCCTTCAAACCCCATATGTTTGACTATAAACCCCCAAGCCACTTGGAGGGTTAAGATCAAATGTGGAAGTTTAAAGTATGTGTTTCCTATGAGACTCTTTGGCCTCAGGACCACCTTGGGTAGCTTGGTCTGGTGAACGTTAACTTACACACTCACTACACTCATACTCTACACTCCCACACACACAATCCAAATCCTAAAACTACACCCATACCCAACTTGATTCCCTGACACATGTAGGCAATTCATATGGATGAACCTTAACCCCTAAGCCCCTGGTTAAAAGGGTTAGGAACAACATGGTGAATGCCTCAAATGAGTCCTCTCATGGCTCATATAGGCTTAATATGGCTTCATGGCTCAATCAAAGTGATTCCATTTCACTCATATTTGATCAATCTTCTTTTTCCAAAATTTCAATTTTTGACCCCGGGGGCCCTACACCTATCAAACCTATCAAAAGCCCTTAAAATTGCCCAAATCCTCCAAAATTTCCAAATCACCCAAAATTCCCCAAAATTAGCCTTGAACATTTCCTCACCACTCAAATTGATCATCCATAGCCAAAAATACCAAAGAAATACCCCCAATACCCTTCAAATACCCAAAATGCCCCTCTTAGCCAAAAAATCCAAAAATTCAACAAATTCCCAAAAAATTCCAACAAATCCTAAATATTCCCAATTTCATTTTGTCCAACTACACCATGGGCCAATTTTGTCAATTTACCCCACTTTTACCAAAACCCCCAATTTAGCCCATTCTTAACCCAAGTGAACCCAATGTCAAACCAAACCTACCCAATTGACTCCAATTCTGGTCCAATTCAATTCTAAACTTCAATTTAATATCCATAATATCAATCTAGACCATATTCAAGTCCAATTTGATTGGCATTTTTATCCAATTTCATTTTTAAGCTTAAAGCCCAATTTTGACCCATGACCCAAACTTAGCCCAAACCAAACCAATTCAACTCCAATTAACCCCAAACCTTTTCTAAACCTTCCCTAACATCCCCATAAACAAAATAATAACTTGATTTGCCCTAAATTTGGACCCAAACCCCACTCAAATTCAACCCAAAACCAAAAGGGCCAATTTTGACCTAAACCCAAACCTAACCCAAAGAAGCCCAAATCCCAAAATCAAAACCCAACCAAAGTCAAAACCTCTTTGAAACACTCCCATAAACATTTTCCAACATTAATTTTACATCAATTTCAGCCCTAGCCCAACATTGGCCCAAGTTAGCCTAATTTGACCTCTATTGGCCCATTTACCAAATAAACTCAAATTCAACCTAATTCAAACCCAAATCACTCCAAACTCATTTCAAATCACTCATGACACATCCCTAAACCAAACCCAACAATTATTTAGCCCAAACTTCTACAAAATTCCCATCCATGAATTCATTCTTAAACCTAAAGGCCCATCCCCTTTAGCCTTCCTAAAAGCCCATCAAAAATGATTTCAAAAGGCCTAAAATTCATCCAAAGCCCACATGACACTCCTCCACATCATCCATTTAATAAAAATCGCCCGTAAGTTTCAAAATCATCATTAAACCATTCCAAATCATGCTTCATGAAAATTCTCCACCAAAATACCAAAATTCCTAAATTCTACTTCCATGAAATTGACCAAGCTTCATCCTAAGCCATAGGCAAGCCATGAAGCCATGCATGAGCCACATGGAAGCCATGAGAGCCTCTTTACATGTCACCATGCCATTTTGGGCAAAAGGAGGAGACTCTTTCCTTAATCTCCTAAAGTCATTAGCTTTAACCATGATTCCCCTTAACCCAAATTTAATCCAAATATATTTGGATAAGGACTTCTCCATGCCAAACCAACCGATTCCTTTCGACTCCCCACAACACCCAAAGCCACCTTCGAAGGGTGAACCAAGCCCAAAAGGTGGACTTGACCAAATTAAGCCAAAATTGGCCTTCCCCCATGCCATCTTAATCCAAGCTTTTGACACATGGCAAAGCCCAATCGCCTACACTAAACCCCAGCCCCGACCCACCCGAACTCGAGGGTGACCCATGCCCGCCGGCCACCGCCCGGATCGCCGGAAAACACCATGGTCGAGACCTCGGGAGGAGCCAAAGTTTAGAATTCCCACCGCCGAGCCGCCCCAAGTCCAAGCGGCCACCATGGCCGTTCTTCCCTTCACCTAAGCAACTGATCCCAAGCCCTAACTCCCCCTGGAGAGCCTCCGCCCATGCCTATTTAAACACCACCACCTCTCGGCCAAATGAGGTGCCGAAACAAACCTTAAGGAAACTCGCCAAAATTGTTCCGCACCACTCCCCACACATAGAGAACTTGATCCCCACCGAAATCCCCCTGCCATTTCCTCTTAGTGAGCTTAATTTCGTAGTTGAAATCCAAGCCTAAAACCAGGACACTTCTTCATAGCGAGCCAATCCCCAAATCGATTTGTCCTACACCTTCACTCGCACCAAGAGAAGAAGTTTACCAAGCAAAAGCCCCCTCTCCAGAGCCAGCCTATCGCTTCCAACTCTCCAAGCTTTGTGATCGGGCTTGGTCAAAATCATACCTGCACAATTCACTGTGCCAAGGGACTTCATCTGGAGGTTGCTTGGGCCCAATCAAACGTGACACAACTCTCAGATCGAAGCTTCACTTCTCTGAGCAAAGGTATGGACTCACTCTTCTTCCCGAGCTTCCAGAGATTCTCAATTTAGTTTGGGTGAATTTCAATACATGTTTACCATATGGATGTGTTCGTCTCTTCAAGACGAATCCATAGAGCATAAGAACTCAAAAATCTGTTGAGAATCGAGTGAGAAATTAGGGTTAGAAGGTCGACGGTCACGGTTCACACCCGCCGTAGACGATGACGAGGAGCCGTCGGATCGCGTGTGTATCGAGCGGACGGCCGAGATCGTGCCGGACGAAGTAATGGGACATGAACCGCGGGCCCCTGGAGCGCTGAGTCGGATGGCGGTGCGGAATCAGGAGACGACGCGTGGCCTTTCGGAGCTGCCGAGGATGGCGTGGCACCACGTGGATAAGTAGGAAATTATGGCTATTTTCTATTTATTTAGTTACGAGAACGTTGAAAATCCATAACTTTGTGTAGAAAAATCAGAAAAATAAAATAAAAATACCCTCTTGCTCAGTGAACCGAGGAGAATAATGTGGAAAAGAAATCATTTAATTTCAACAAGTATTTTATTTTTAATAATTTATTTTCTGTCTGCATTGTTTTAATTCTCTATGCATATAGGAAATTCACTCATGGCATGAGACCATAGTGGCTTTTGAAGCCTCCGAACTCGGGAACATTCCCCGAATTTTCCAAGGTCGAGGCCATCCCTATGAGAAGTTATTGATTTTTCAAATTCATGTCACTCGTTTTGATTATTTTAATTCCAATAATTAGCATGTTGAGAAATAAATTCTAGGAAAATTTGGTGATGTTTCTTATGACTCGCAGGACCCTAGGAAAAATAATTTTTGAGTTAATTCACTTTGAACAACCCTAATTGGCCTAAATACCCAAAAGTAAACTTAATTAATTAGGGTTAATCATTCATCAAATTAACTTAAAAATAGTTCTCCACTGTTCTTTAGAGATAGGAGAACACCACATAAAAATTTGAAAATAATTGGACTTGATTAACCCCACCAAATGGGTTGATTAAGCCTCTTAAGTAATAATGAATAAAATTAAACTTTGAAAATTTATAACTCACAAAATACTTTTCAAAAATTCACAAAATTGGTTTTGGAGCCTCTCTGATATCAGAGGAATTTAAGAAAATTAAAATTATAATTTTCTAAAAAAGTTGATTTTTATCAATATTTTAATAATTTCAATAATTAAAAAATAATAAAAATCACAAAAATATTAAAAATCACTAAAATGTCATATTTTGAATTCTAAACACTTAGAAACAAACCAAATATTTTTCCTAAGTCCCTAGGGTAAGATATTGAATTTTAAAGGCTTAATGTAATTTTTAATATTAAAAAATGTATTTTTCCAACCTTTTCACTTAAATAATTCTAATAAATCAAAGAAAAATCAGAAAATTATAAAAATTAGTTTTTGATTTCTCTGATATCAGAAAGATTTTTGAAAAAATATAAAATTCATTTTCAACCTTTATTTTATTTTTAAATTAATTAATACTCCAGAACTAAAAATAATTATAATAAATAAAATAAAATTAAAAAAATCACCAAAATTGGTCCCAGTGGTCCTCTAGTCATTAGAAACGTTCCATAATTTTATTAAGGACAGAAACATTTCCTTGGTCATGTTATTGAATTTTCCTTGAAAACCCCTATTTTCCATTAAAAATAATTACATAAATAAATTAAATACATAAAAATCACATTTTCTCCTCTAATGTCTTAATTGACATGTAAGTGAGGTCACATAAAAATTTCAAGTTCATTTGAGCTTAATTTAGTGTGTTATAGAATTATTAAGCTTGAAGGGCAAAAATGGTAATTAAAATTTTCAACCTTTAATTAAAATTTTAAGATTAATCAAAAGGGGAGGGTAAAAAATTTGATTTTAAACTGATTTTGGATGATTGAAACTTAAATGGTTAAGGGTAGAAACCCACATTTCATTTTAAGAATAATTAAAATAAACCTTGATTAATTAATTAATTAAATTTGGAAGATTAATAAAAATTTTTGAAATTATAAAGTAGGGATATTATTTAAGAGGATATTTATTCTTTAATTTAAAAATCCCTAAATAAATCACTTCAATAATACTTAATTCTTAATTAAAAGATTAAAATAATAATCCAAATTAAAATTATATTAAAATTAAATTAAATTAAATTAAATTAAATTAAATTAAAATTAAATTAAATTAAAATTAAATTAAATTAAATTAAACTAAATTATAAATTAAATTAAAATTAAATTAAATTAAAATTAAATTAAATTAAATTAAATTAAATTAAAATAAAATAAAATTGAAATTAAATTAATTTGAAATTTAAATAAAATAAAATTAAATTAAGTTAAATTAAATTGCATTTAAATTTAAAATAAGGTAAATTAAATTAAAATTAAATTGAATTAAATTATATTAAAATCATTTAATAACAAACCTAAATGAAATTATTAAGAATTAAACCTAAAATAACTTGAACACTATTCCAAACTTAAATTAATTTTTTATAATTAAATCGAATTAAAATCGAATCATTAAGTCTAAATCATCAAAATCTTAATAACTCGATTTCGCTCTTTTAAAGCTCTTATTATTATAACTCTTAAACGAAATATCAAGTGAAATATTACCTCACTTATAGGATATTCAAATGTCCTAAGTTCACCGAGCAAAAAAAAACACTTAAATTCCCTGATGATTAATTCACTCGTATAATTAAATTCTCTTGGACTTAAAACGATCCTAGAAATATTGAAAAGATGTTTAAGATTCGTCTTAAGCACTTCCTCAATATGATATGACGTTTATAAGAACAATCGAACTTAATTGTTCTTTGATGAAGAAAATCGTCCTTAAACCAAAACACAAGAACCTAGACATCATAGGAGATGAGTAGCTATAGGATTAGGACTTTGATAGACAACCTAAACCTTTCCCTTAGCTTTACCTAGGTACTTGTTGAAATATTTAAATGCCTTAACATGTGTTTTAAGTGCAGCTTGAGATGACGGGAAGACCCTCCAGTACGCTTTATTTTAAGTGCAATTTACTTTATTGCAAATGCACTTTACCTTTCTCGCATGATAAACAACTCGTTGCATGAAAACCAAAACCTTTAGGGTAGTCCCCGAACTAAAACCAAAACTAAATTAAAAATCACCGCAAGATAAAATTCACCGCCACAACATTTCAAAATATAAAACAACTCAAAATTTAATCACAAACAGAACACAAAACTACAATTGCAACTAAATTAAAACGTCTCGTCGAATGATCGTAAATACCTCGATGATGTAACCCACGTGTTGCTAATAGGATTTCCCACCGTCTAAATGAAAGTGTTGAACTCATTCAACTGAGTTTAGCAAATTCTTCCGGACTAAGTGAATTCAATGAAAATAACTGGTGCGTGGATGACGAACCGCGGGATCTTAATCGGTTCTGTTATAATCAACTTTAAGATTTGTTTTAACTAAAACACTAAAAACACTTGGATTTTAAGACTTCTCCAAAACCAAACTCCTCTCTTCTCTTTTGATTACAATATTTTAAAACTAAACCTCTGCAACAACAAGGAGCTTGGAGCACCAGTGGGCAGCACGACCATCTTCGTCAAGAAAACAAACTCTACTTCAAAAAAACTTTCTTAGAATTAAATAACCAAGCCGTAAGATCTCGAGGTAGTTTGCCTAGTGCAACATAAATCCTCAACTCTTCGTTAGGCATTCGCATGATCATGTCATGTAAATTAAGCCCTAATCGGTCTTAGGACTCCGAGGTAGTCGTTTGGTACGACATAAACCCTCATATCTTCGAGGCTATTTGTATGATTTTATCATACAATTATAAGTCCGAATTAATTAAAATTGGCAAGATTGAAATGTCAGATAATATTAGGATTTTCTTAAATCTGAGCCAAACAATAGGATAGTTTGGGAAGTTGCCATGATTCTTCTTGGATCTTCAGCTTCTCCTACTCCTCTTCCATCGGACTCCCGAAAATAACTCGTTCTAAATTTGATCCATTCCCCGTTGAAATTTCCAAAATCCAATCCTTTCGAAAACCTTAAACTTTCAAATTCTCGAGAGCAAAAGTCACCGATCATTATTGAGAGTTTTCTTAAATGATTTACTTCATTTAAGATGTAATTAACTATATGGGCTTGCCCTTATAGGAACTTTAAGAACCTGGTAATATAAACCCCGATTAATTCATTTATATTAAGTAGGAATTTGTCGGCTTATAAAATTGGTTCGCGTACCAAACGGATGTCACAAGTCTTCTAATTTATTTAATCGAGCCCCATCGTCAAGCAAGGTGCCTATTCTTCGGGATAGTATACACAACTAGGGTGAGGTGCTCGTTTATATAAACTATTTGGGATGTGAGATCGGTTTGATTTCATATCTTAAAATTTTTCAAATTTAAAATTATTTTCAAAATCAAATACTACTTTTCAAATTACTTATTTAAATTAAATTAAAAATTCACCGACAATTTCTGTAAGCGACCCCTTTTCAAAATTACAACACTAAACCTAAAAATAGGCCGACACTCCAGTTTTAGGGTTAGGTTTTATGTGTGAACATGCACAGTTGGGTCGGGGTCTGGTGTAGCATACATCCTAAATAGGTACTCTACTGTTCTTTATTCTATGGGTCTTTGCAAGTGCAACAAATAGCATAATAGTGATGTCACAGGTGTAATCTAAGAAGCATATATACATACAGAAAAAGATGCATTAAAAAAAGGAAAGTGCAAGAAAACGGAATATGTAGCAAAGAAGCGTAATGATGCGTACCTGTTGCATCTGCTGTCACTGCTCCATGGGTTAGTATCATATATAAAACTTAACCACATACTGAGATAGCGTTCTCATCATCGCTCATACCCACCTGAATCTCCATCTTATAACCTGCATGATGCTCCATATATCGCCAGGTATGAGATAAAGATTGTTCACCAACACGATATTTGATGTAGTTTGTTTAGTTCGCTTTAAATTGACTCTTGCAATCACTCAGCACCTCGATCACATCCAGATTTACATCGTAAAGGCACACCAAGAAGTTTTTATGAGAATTAATCCATTTGGTTTGAATATGTGAAGTGTATAATCATAATTATGATGCTACAAATAGATTTGCATTACATAATGTTGTTCAATCCTCCACTCTACACAACTCCTATGTGTTTGCATATCTCATTCTTAAAATTTTCTTTTTTTAAATTAATATAACTGAAATCTTTCATAAATCACTTCCAAATTTTTGCAAAGTAACATCTTGTGAGTCTTCAAACTTTTCATAAATCCAGCCCACAACAACTTTATATCTCCTAAAACAAAATTCTAAAAGCTTCCAAACTTCGCAGATCAAAAGGCATGAGTATTTTGAAATTTTCAAACAACAAGTTTATAAGCTTCAAAAACCTTCATAAATCAAAATCGCTACAGTTTCATATTTTCTCAAAAATACGATCTTACAAAGTTACAAAACCATAAACGATTTCAGATTTTCGAGCACGAAGCCACCAACATTTCATATCTCCAAAGGAAATGAAGCTTTTGAGATCTTTCCAAATTTCAATAAAGGGTGAAATAAACATTTCAAGTGTCACACATTTTTGAATGCACCCTGCTACTTAAGCATCAAATGCATAATTAGGTTCCCTAAATTTTCACAATTGACATTGAGATAAATGTATGAGAAGACAAGAATGTCATTTATGAATAAATGTTTAATGGTGCGCTTCATAAAATAGTTGTTACATCTCCTACCAAAGTAATGTTTAGGTCATTAAGAGCATAATTAGGAAGAGTTATACCTTTGCAGGACGGAAAGCCATCCGTTAAACTCTTGGTTTGGAGGTTACCTCACAAAGTGCACAAAGAAACTTGTATAAGAATTTATTTAATTTGAAGGCATGAATTATGCAAGTGCAACGCAAGGCTTATCCTAAGCAAAATAATTCACTATGTCCATGTAAGTACAAGGGTGATAAGCCAAAGTATTTGTTTTTCATATTCAAAGAAAAGCCAAGCTAGTCCCTTAATTATTCACATGGGGTCATTTACCGCACATAACACACAATTCTTATATATTTACACATCATACTTACACTAACATTCACATACATAGCGCTCAAACCATTAAAATCACATCGAAAATAGTAATATTATCACTTACTAAAAGTGGAATACCTCATACATTTTTTATGCATAGAGTTGAAGCGCCAAGATAGTTCATATATGAATACGAAAGTTTATGTGTGAGTTTTGTAGATATGTATGAATTGTGTGCTACATATGTGTAGTGAATACGTAAATGCTCCTAAAAAGGTAAATTCTCATAGGAACTTCAGTAATCTCTAAAAATAAAAATAAATAACACCAAGATATATTTGCATTTCCCATAGATGGCCAAAACCAAAAATCTTCACAATCCTTTCTCAAATCAGATTTGTGCATGTTGATATATCCATATAAATCACAAAATAGGCCTTAATGCATTCTTTTTAAACATATGTACATCTTCAAAGACTTAGATAGGGCATTTACAAAGATTTCACCCAATTCTTACACATTTACATATTTAACACTTATGTAACATAAGTTGCTTTTGCAAAATAATTATATAAAAGATTTGAGCGATATGTACGAAAATCCACATAATTAAAATAGTGGCATTAGCTTTTTTATGTAGCACGAAGGATTTAGGTGGTATAAATGTGATGGTGTAAAGTTTAAATGCTAGAAATGCAAATACATAGGAATTAAATATCATGTACATAAAGCCTGCTTAAAGATAATGTCATAAGCCTTAAAATGGGCTCATCCAATATTTTGGGCATATCAATAAATTGACACTTAAATTAAGTGTAAAAACAATGATCTTGTGCATTGACTAAAGTAACCTGAAGGCTTCCTTCAAATTCAAGTAATAAATATGTGAATACATCAAGGTTGTATGCTCCACATTAAACTTTCTGAAGGACTGATTCAACAATAGCATGAGTAAGGTTGAATCGCATAAGTTCATATAGCAGAATATCTCAATACACTGCATGATTCTTTCTCTACTCAAAAGTCAAATAAACAAGTACATAGAACTTCTATTATAAAAAAAAAATGAAGCTAAGATCATGCCAGTAAATGTTACCTCCAACGGTTTTGCATGAGCAAGCTTTTCAGTCTCTCAACCTCCATGGTAGCATCTAGCCACTTTAACCCATGAGTATTCTTTGCTCAAAACAGGGAAACATAAGTAAATCAATCGAGAAGTTAATGTGTGAAATCAATGGACTAAAGATATCTCTCAGTTGCGAGAATATTTTCTCAGGATATAGGCAAAAAATGACATGAAAAAAATTTAATGAAGTTGCAAGAAACAGCCCCGGATAACAAATTATAGATGTAATTATAGCTCGATATTGTATCATTAGCAAAGTTGCAAGTATAAACTTCAAGCCCTTCCTTATGATTATCAGAAAAAATGAAATAGCTTATTAAGTTAGGCGACAAATGATTCCCCCAAACGTACAGAGAAAGTCCAATATGAATTAAAATTAAAATTTTATTTTATGAATCATCAGAGAACATTAAGAACATTAATAAACCCAAGCAAAGTTGTAAAGAAAATGCGTACTAGTACCGCATGTCGGCAGCAGGAATTTGTTTGGGGGTTTGATTTATGTATATATATATATATATTAGGAAAATATTACTTTAATTTTAAAATTTGAAATCAAACTGATCCCATATAATCAATAGTTTAAATAATCGAGCACTTCACCACAAGTCGTGTATCTATCCCGAATAATAGATACATTGCTTGGTGGTGAGACTTGATCAAATAAACTAAAGAATTCATGACATCCATTTGGTCTGTGAACCATTCATGTTGACCGACAATTTCCCTTATATAATATGAAGGAATTAGATAGAGTTTATATTAATCTAGGGTCTTTAAGTTTTCTATAAGGGCAAGCCCCTATAGTTAATTACATCTTAAATAACCCAAGTCACCTAAGAAAACTCTTGATAAAGATTATGAAACATTGTATTCATGACTTCCAAATGGTAAAATCTTCAAGAAAATATGATAGTAGGAAATTCAATAGGTGAGTGGCTCAAGTTTCAAAACAGTTGTTGTAGGAATCCAAAAAAGAGAAAAGCTAGGAGAAGGACATAAATCCAAAAGGAATCTTGGTGCCTTCCCGACTATTCTATGATTTGGCTTCGATTTGAGATATTTATTTGATGTTTCATCCTACAAATTTTATTACTTAGGGCTTACATTCATTTGATATAAATCATGTGAATAGTCTGAAAGATGGGAGGATATATCTCATATCCGATGATAACCTCGGAATCTTTAGATGAGTTAGGGCTTATATTATACAAAGTGCAAATTCCTAAAAGGATAAAGTGAGATTTTATGCTGCACTAAGCAAGCTACCTCGAAGTTCTATGACTTGTTGTTTTAGTTATAAGGAGTTTTGTTGTTGAAGATGGTCGTGCTGCCCTTTATGCATGCTCCAAGCTCCTCATTGTAGTAGGTTTTATTTAAAGAAGTGTCAATCAAAGAGAAAAAAGAAGTATCATATATTAGAAATTTTTGAATTGAGGTATTTTAATATCTTATTTGGGGAATAATTAAGTTGATTATAGCGACACCGGTGAGGATCCCACGGTTCCCCCATTCTGGCACCACTATTTTCTTTAGATTCACTTAGTCCAAATGAATTTACTAAACTCAACTTAATGTGTTCCATACATTCATTTAGACCGTGTAAAATCTTGTTAGCAGTCGTAGGTTGCATCCTCCGAGGTATTCTTGACCATCCGATAGAAACATTTTTATTTAGTCTTTCTTATGATTTAGTTTTGTTATGATTAAATTTTACGTTGTTTTATATTTTGATTGTTGTGGCGATGAATTTTATCTTGTTTTGATTTTAATTTTGATTTTAGTTTTGTGGCTATCCTAAAAGTTCTGGTTTTCATGTAGGGTGACATTGTTGTTTAACATGCAAACTTATAAGAAAGAACAGAAAAGTGAAAGCAATACAGAAAAGAAGGTACTATAAACTTGTAAAAGCGTACCCGTCAAGTTTTCTCGTTCCTCCACCTGAAACTCTAGTATCTTGCAATAAACATTTATAATTTATAGGAAAGTAAAGACCGTAGATAGGTTTTTCACAAACTTACAAAACTCTATGTCATAACTTGGTGTGTTCAATTTTTTTTTGAGAAATATTTTTCTTTAATAAGTATGATAGTCTCAGTCGTCCTACAAGATGTCCATAAGACTTGTTAAAAGGTCTAGAGGATGCCTAGAAATTTTACAACCCTTTTGAACTTTCTTGAGTTCATTTTGAGCTTATCGTAGTTATTAAATGATTCATCCATTTCATACCCTTATGCTTAGTGAATTAATATTTTAATTGTCCCAAAAGGTGGTGTAAATATTTAATTTCAGAATTATGTAAGTGGGGCCCTTAAGGGCAACTTAATTTATGAAAGAGTTTAACCAATTTTGGTGGACTTGTAGTGTTTCAAATGTGTTTAAAATTAATTGTATTTTTCTTTTCTAAACCTCATTAGTAAAATTTGATTAAGCTTAATATCACTACCAAGCTCTTAAGACTTTAATGAGTATATTTGTAAATTTTAGAAGAGTTTAGTTATATGACTATGATTCTTATCAAGTTAATGAATTATCAATGAACCATTGATTAGGAGTTTTAAATCATTAAATATCACCTTCCAAAGATAAAACCCCTAGCTTTAAAGATCATTTAGTTTAATTTTTTTCCAAATTAAAATAATTAAGAAAATTGTCAATTTATCTTTTAATATGACAAAAGTGAGATTGGTTTCTACCACTTATCCCTTATATGTTTCAATCATTCTAACATATTTATTAAGATCATCCATTTCTCACTTCCCACTATAATTAAGCCTAAATGTTAATTAAGGCTAAATTCTTTAAATATACACTTCTGCCCCTAAATGACTTATCACTTCATAATTCATTAAATTTAATTCATATGACCTCAAATTTTTATTCTACCCCACCCATGGGTCAATTAAAGCATTAGAGGAGAAAATATGATTTTTCTTGATTTAATTTAATTTATATAATTATTTTTCATACGAAATAGAGATTTTCAAAGGAAATTTAATAAATTAATCAAAACAAAGTTTCTATCCTTAAGAAAATTATGAGAGGTTCACATAGACCAAAGAATCACTTGGACTAAATTTCATTATTTTTTGAGTTTTAATTTAATTATTATAATTATTTCAATTTTTTGAGTATTAATCAAATATAAAATATTATTCAATCGTAAAATTAAGCTTTATATTTTTCTTAAATCTCTATGAGGTCAGGAAACCCAGAGGACCAAATTTTATATTTTGTGATTTATATTTTAATTATTAGATTTATTTTAGTGAGAAATTAAGGAATTCTATTTTTTAGCCTTTAAAAATAGTTTTAACCCTTTAAAATTTAATATCTTCATTTATAGAGATAGGAAATTTATTCCAGTTGTTCTTAAATGATTAGGAGACAATTTAAAACATTTCCATCAATTTTATTAATTTTGTGAATTTTATTATTTCTTAATTTTTTAAATAATAAAATAATGTTTAAAAATGAAAATTTTATTTTAATTACAATTTATTTTTTAGAGACTCCTCTGATCGCAAAGATCTCCTAAAATTACTTTGGAAATTTTTTGAAGTGTATCTTAATTATTATAATTATATAAGTGTCCAAAAATGTGATTTAACTTGGAAAATTTATTTAAGTATTTAAATTAACTCCAATTGAATTGAAATTTTTATAAGGAGTTCTCTTGAATTTAAATTACAATGAAGAGTAATCTTTAGGTTAGTTTCATTTATATTTAATCTAATTTATTTTTATTCAGGTTTTATGACTTAATTACAATTAGTGTTATACTTAATGAGTTAAACCAAGTTTATATTTTTATTATGTTCCACTAGTTAAAGCGAACCTACCAAAATTTACTTTGGATTTTTCTGATAAATATTTTGATTATTATAAATTTTATACTAAAACAAACATCTACAATTTGAAAATTAGGGATCTCTTCATAGAGATCTCTCCTAACCTTGGAAAAATTAAGGAAGATCCCCCATGACAGAGGGAGCAAGTTCCCTAAAGATCAAGCCATGGAGAAGTGTTTATGAAAATAAAGAATCAAAATACTCAGAATAATATTTAATTATAAATCAAATAAACTTCAAACAAATTCCACATTATTCTCCTTTTTTCACTGAGCAAGAGGATATTTTTCTTTTACTTTTATGATTTCTTACACCAAGTTATGGATTTTCTATGTTCAGGGAATTAAATAAATCCAAAAACTCAATATTTTCCTACTTAATTGACTCAACACTGCATCATCCTTAACCGCTCCTAAGACACACGCGTCTCCTTCTGGTTGTGAGCTGCCTTTTGACTCAGCACCATGCGTCTCGCACTTTATGAAATATAACTCTGTCCGGTGCCATATGATCCTTCCATTTGATACATGCTCCATCCAACGACCACGCGTCTTCGTCCCCAACTGGTCTGTCCCGTAAGCCGTCCACCTTCTAACCCTAAGGTCTTGACCTAGACTCAACCAAATCACATGGGGTTTGTTTCTAGAGCTTCATCTAAGCAAGACTAATATATATATATATATATATATATATATATATATATATATATATATATATATATATATATATGGATTATACGTTATGAAATGCAGTATACACTCATGGAGGAAGAAGAATAGCTCAGGAGAGGGATAGAATTCAATACCTTTGTCTAAGAGGGGAGGCCTCCATCAGATGGTTGTAGTAGCTTCAATTTGTCCCAACAAACCTATAGATGAAGCCTTTTACCCTGGTGAAATGTCTAGAACTGAATTCGACCAAGGCCGATTTCAGGTGTTGATCAAAGTCTGATGAGAGGCTCTCTGTGATGGGGCATTAATGGGGGAACTTCTTCTCTCAGTGCTGTGAAGGTGTGGGCACAATTAATTGAACTTTGGTGCAGTGTGTAGCTGTTGTGAAAAGTGTCCTGATTTCGGCTGGAATTTCAGTGGGGAAATTAGTTTCTGGACAGTGGGGATGGGTGGCTGAAGACAGTGGGATTACACTCCAAGGTCTCAGGGAAGCTATAGGGTCAATTTGACAGAGTTCCCTTAAGAAAATTTATGCACCCTCTCCTGGTAGTGGAGATCTCTATTTATGGTCATGTCCATTGGACTGAGATTGGGGCTTGCTAGTGGGTGGAATCAACTGCTTAGGTGGAAGGAAGAAGAGCACCATTGGCAATTCAGGGCTTGACGTATTGGATGCGTCAATTGGGTGAAGAATCAAGTGGGGTGGCTCTCGATTTTGTCTCCTCTGGCAACTAGGCCAACCGGCCAGGTCAGGGGAGGTGGCCAGTGTTCAGGTGAGCTAGAGGGAAAGTCATAAGTGGGGCGAGCTTAAGTGGTTAAGTGCTCTTTGCAAATCCTCCTTAGGTTTATCCATTTAAAGAAGGGATCCCCTAATTTGGGAGACCCCTGGTCAATGGCTCCACTAGTTTGGGCTAGGTGGATCTAGCTTAGTCCTTAGGGTCCCAAGGCTGGCTATAGTTAGCATGGTTTGGTCACTTTTGGTTTAATTTGGTTAATTTGGCTCATGGGTTCAATTTGGGTCACTTGGATTCAAGTTGTGCTAGGTTGGGTTTGAGGTTGGATTGAGTCAAATTGATTGTTCAATATGGTTTGTATGGTTGTCATAAAGTGTTTAGAATAGAATTGGAGTGGGTTTAAATAGGTTTGGGGGATCAATTTGGCTTGATTTGGGTATTTGGTCAATTTTGGGCATGTTGGGTTAGCTTGGGTTTAGGTTAGGCTAGGGTTGGGTCAAAGGCTAATTGATGGTTCCAAATGGTCTATGGGGATGTTAGGAAGAGTTCTTGATATTAATTGGGTGGAAATTTTGGGATTGGGACGTTTAATTTGATGGATTTTCGGCATGTGTCACATTTGGAACAAATTTGGGGATTTCTGATTTGGTTGGACTTGGGTAAGGTTTCTGCTCAATTGATGGTTCAATTTAGTTTAGGGGAATGTCCTGAAGAGTTCTGAATATTAATTTGGGGAATAGATTGGCTCATTAGGTTTAATTTGGGGAAATTAGGCCATAAGGTCAAAAATGGGGCCCTTTTGTTTTAGGTTGAAATTGAGATCAAATGTGGGTCAAAGTTCAAAGGTCAAAATGTGGGCCATAAGGTTAAAGGTCAAATGTGGGTCAAATGTCAAAGATCAAAATGTGGGCCATAAGGTCAAAGGTCAAATGTGGGTCAAAGGTCAAAATTAAAATGTGGGCCATAAGGTCAATTTGTGTTGAATTTGGTTTAGAACGAGGTTAGGCATTGTGAATTAAAGTTTGGAATTGGAATTGAAGAGGATTGAAGACAATTTGGTGGACATTTGGGGTGATTTGGGCATTTTAGGCCTTATTTAAGGGCAAATTTGGGGCTTTTGGTCAAATTGGGTCAAATAATGTGGTTTAAAATGAAATTGGGAACAATTGGGGGGTTTTGGGAATTTTTAGAATTTATGGGAATAAGAGAGGCATTTTGGAAGTTTAGGGTATTTTGGGATTATTTTAAAAATTTTGGTAAATTTAGGGTGTTGGGTATTTTGAGTGGTGAGGAATATTTTGGGATAGTTTTGACAGATTTTAGTAAATTTGGTTGATTTTGGGAATTTTGCGTAAAATTGTGGTTTTGGGGGAAACTTGGTAATTTACCCACTTTTTAATATGTTTGCAAATTAAATGTTTTTATGATGGAATGTATAATGTGGATTCTACGCAAGTATACATATCGTATCAAGTAATACAGGGCTCTAGTGGAGTCCTGGTTATCGATCTCAGAGGGAAGTTTTTAACAGATTTGTATCAGCTAAATTTAAAGGAATTACTTACTAATAAAGTAAACAGAATTTTAAAGTAACTAAAGCAAACTAAAGTAAACTAATGCTTGAGATAAAGTTGATTTAAATAATTTAGAAAAAGTATCATTCTCCTTATTTTTTATTAAATTAAGTGAATGATGAATTTAAATAGAATCTTTGAATTGTATTGTGAAAAATAGGAGCATTCCTATTCTTTACCCTTTGGTCCAGGTTCAAAGAACATTGACTAATCCTATGTTTGATTACCGAATCCGCGGCTAGACCGGGAGGATACCGGCCGCCACTTCGTAGCTCCCACGTTCCCCTCACCCGAGGGCTAACATCTACACTTCGACTCTCAAACAACGGGACCAAATTGAATATTTTAGTCCGTCACCCTAAAATGTCCAATTCTACGTCCGCTAATTAATATTTCCCTATTTATTTGCACCCTCCTTCCAAGGTTTTCGACTTCCCCGAATATTGGATGTAATTTTTACTATAGTTGATAATTCAACATATTTTAACAACTCAATCGGCCGGATTGAAAGTAAATTAAGTTTTAAGTAAAAATTATCACAATTTATTTTAATGTATTAGGTACTTCTATTTAGTTTCATCAATTCGCATAATTTTCATAAACAAGGAGAAAGACTAAGAAAACTACTCAGAATGCACGTGAATAAAACAAAGCATGGATTTTATTTAAAGTTAACAACAACAATAAACAAAGATACTTATCTTAATTTCCTTCCAAAGCAGACTCCTTGAAGTTCCTTTGACTTTTCCTTCTAGTACAACAAACTTCTAACTAAATAGCACTCAAATAAAAATAAACTCAAGAAACTCACTAATGACAAACAACAGACACACTTAAGACACCAAAAAGAGACACACTTAAGACTAAAATTCGTCCTCTATTTACAGAGGTAGGCAAAGGTCCAAGGGATGCTTAAACACCTCTTCAAAAAGTGTCCAGGTTCAATGTATTTGCATTTTGAACTGTCTCGCCATCGGCGGGAAATGACCTCGCCTTCAACGGGGCTTTTAGAAGGTCTTAAAACCGCGCGATCTCGCTGTCGGCGGGCTCGGGCTCCCTGTCGGCGAGGTAGTTATAATTCCTTCAGAAATTCTCCTTATGATCTCGCCGTCGGCTGCCTCGATCTCGCCGTCGGCGACTTAGTTCAATTTTCATGAATTTCTTCATTTTTGATCCAAATTCGCTCCATTTCATGCTTTTTGCTTCCATCACTTATAAATCTTCATTCCTGCAGTAAAATAAAGAAAATACCTTTCTTTAAAGTGCAATTTCATCAAAAATATATATAAATTTCTTAATGTATTTTTCTGTGATCAAAATCCCCCAAACTTAATTATTACTTGTCCTCAAGTAATTTTAGTACTCAATAAAAATAATGATTTCTGTAATAGAATTTTTCAATTCAGATATACTATGAATTAAATTTAAATAATATTATAGTAAAGTTGAATAGAAATATTTCTAAGTAATTAAATTAACTTTATAGATATAAAATTATCTAGTTATCAGGTCTAAGATTTATAGTTTTCATTTATTTTAGGAATGACTATATTTAAAAGAGTAAATTACTTAAGATATTTAGATGATATGAAGTTCAAGAAAACACTATTTAGTAAAATAATATATATATATATATATATATATATATATATATATATATATATATATATATATATAAGTTTAGAAATATAATTAAGTTCTACCTTTTAGGTTGAATCCATTGAAGCCAATTTTTGATAAGACATCTCCTCAAGCTTCTCCTCACTTATATTTTTCTTTTTTTCTTTCTTTTTTTTCTTTTTGGATTGATTTTTAATCCTTCTCTTTTTTTTCTTTTCTTTTTCAAGTGAGGATTACTGTATCTGGATAGCCTGTTAATAATTTTAAACTTCAACTTTTTCTTCCTAAATTTGAAACTTAAAATATTTCTTTGCTTATATGTATTTCATAGCCTTTACTTCATTAAGTTTCAATCTCTTCTTTTCATCTAAATACTTAAGAATTTCAATTTTTAGAATATAGTTTTCCCTTAATTTAAAAACTTTACTATATTCTTATTCCTTTTAACCAAATATCTTATTCTATTAATTAATTGAATTACTAAAAACATTTTATTTAACTTTCTATAATAATAAAATAAAGTAATTCATGTTTATTGAATTGAAAAACTACTATAGAAAATCATTTGATAATAATTTTTGAAAATAGAAATTGAGAACAATTTTAATAATTAAATTTGTATTTTTACCTTCCCCCAAACTTAAATTTTTATATCTATATTAAGTAGTGAAAAGGGAAAGTATATAGTAAAATTCATCATACCTTTGAGCTTTAGGTATTTCTTTTCTTTGAAATTTTTGCGTGCTTTTTCATTACTTAAAGAACTCGTATCGTTAGTATTCTTCCACATATAGTATTTAAAAGAAAGTGCAGGGATGAAATTTTAAAATAAGTATCAAACATAACAAATGAAAACTTAATCTATTACTACACATACAATCAACTAATCTACTTTAAAATGTATTAAAACAATCTAAACAATGTTAACATTCATAATTTATAAAAACTTAAACTACATCCTATATATATATATATATATATATATATATATATATAATTGCAAACTAATTTATCACACATAAGAAGTCTAATATCATAACATAAGCAAATATACCAACATCCACAGTCTCTAGAAAGTACAAAATAATTACATCCAAAATAATTAAGTTTCCAAAAAAACAAATCTAAACAAACTAAACAAACCAAACAAAGGCTCTAAACTTCTGCATCAAAATCCCAAGCTATGTCATCTCCCTGATCTCCAGGCTGAGAAGGCTGAGCAGGCTGGTACTGTGAATAGCGGGGGCACTCAGGTAAGACAACATCTAAATCACCACTCCTATATCGACGTTCAGTCTCATAGTATGCAATTTCGTATTCTAAATGTTGCTGGAGATATTCACTATCATAATCGTGTCTTCTTTCCAAGCCTCTGATCCTTTGGTCTATATGCTCAAATCTTCTTTCCATATTTTCTCCAAATAAGCTCAAAACTTTTTCTACTCGCAGTCGCCTCATTCATCGGATCTTCGAAGGGTAGGAGTGGGGTACCGAGGGGTGGATCATAACTAAGTAGAGGGTATATCTCTACTCGAAGAAGGTACATAATCCCTCGTCCCGCATCTCCATCCTTCGTGGGATTCATATTTCTTTATATTAGCTCGAGTAAGGGGTTTCATAGGTTCAACACATTCCTCATTATCTCTCGCCTCTACCCCGGATAATCGGCGTAGTGCATAGATAAGACCGGGATGTCCTAGTCCTCCTCCACTTTCATTTCTAGCAGTTGGCTAATATATTCTTATAAATAACATTTCCCACATTAATACTCTTCGGTTCCGAATACAGTAATTCTGAATCGCTTATCTCTTGTTACCTCACTATGGTGGTAGGTAGGTAACAAAGTAGAACAAATAAAATAATGTCGAGCTTTAGATGTTGCATTTAACATAGAAAGAGAGAAGTTTACCCGTTCCCGCCGCTTTGTCTTCCGTACTCCTTTCCCATCAGTGAGAAAGTCGATCACCTCTTCCAGTGGTCCTTCTATAGTTCCAAAAGTTTCATACTCGCTGGTGTAGGTGTCTCGTACTTCATAATAAGCGTTTATTCTAGCAGTGTCGAATTCTACGAAAAATCCTCTAACCTTAACCGGTGCATCTTCAGCCTGTGTTAAATTTGCATAAAATTCCTTTACTACTTTTACAGCTGCTCTGTTAGTCACGAAACAGAAATTTTTCCATCCTTGCTCCCTAATGATTCGCTCAACTTCTCCTCCTGGATTCTTGAAAACCCGATTTTGAATGCATTTTCTGGATTGGATATTGTGGAAATATCTGGATTGTGCCCTTGCATTCACGAAACGAGTTTCATCGTAATCCAATCGTCGCTTTTGTCGTAGAGCCATTTCTCGATCTGTGAAATTTGCAAAAAATCTTAATTAAACTCCAAAACATTACTAAGAAGGCTTCCTACAACATCTAAAATCCATTTAAATCAATTTTCATGAAATTCTTCCAAGTATTTTTCCACATTTCAGATTTTTTCAAAATTCCCCAATGTAGAAGAAATCCATGGTGAAAATAAAAAATTTTTACATAGGAGTGAAGCTCTTACCAAGGGAAGATGAAATTCGGTGTCAAAAAGTGTTGAAATTGCCTCAAATCCTAGATCTCTCAAGCCCTAGGTCGGTTTTTTCGAAGTTTTGAGGAGAGGGATGATGAATAGTGTCGGTTGACAGGTCAAATATAGGTCTTTTCGCGATCTCGCTGTCGGCGAGATTTTTCTCGCCGTCGGTGAGCTAATTAATTTGATAAGGCAAAAGTTTCAGGAAAAATCCACCGTCAGCGAGCTCGGTCTCGCTGTCAGCGGGTTTTCTCGCTGTCGGCGAGATAATTCTCGCCTTCAGCGAGATCCCAAAATTATTAAATTTTTGAAATTCGTCAATCTATTTCAGCCTCGATTTGTCTTTAATCAATCTTCCGATCACTTAATTTAATAATAGTATGAAGATTAGATACTTCTACTCACAAAAAGTTCATATAAAACAAACAATATAACTTTATATATGAAATCCATGAAACTTACAAACTCCACACTAACAACTTAACAACATACTTAACTTAAATATTCAAATCCATAATACTCAGCATCACAATCCACACCACAACACTCTAAATGCTGAGACATAACAATTACAAATAATCTCATCAAATCTGAGGTGATCAAATCAAAGTTTGACTCATAATAAAATCTAAATCCAAATCAACACATATATACACAAATATATGACATAAGATAGAAATCTTTCTACTCCTCAGTGTATGAACTATCATCTTCTCTGATATTCCCAATGCGACACAAATGCACAAATAAATTGTAGAAAGGTCTGAAAGGGAATTCTGCAGTAGATTCTTCATTAATCCACCCTTTCTATCTTAGTAAATGAATAAAACTGGCCTCCAGATGTCCAGTATGATCAAAGTGCTCCTTCATCCTCCAGTCAATGTGATCAAACATATCAGAGATATTGTCGATGGAATTCATCACATTTTGCAATTCTTTCTCCAATCCTTTAATCTTCTTCAGAATGAAATTAGTTTTATCAGTAAGGGGCCTTGCTAAAGGATTGTTCTGTGATGCTCGTCGTAAATAATGGTAATCTCATCATTGTTATCCAAAGTTGGAAACATATCAGTAGGATCAAGTGGTTTCCGTGGTAAAAGTACTTTTTCCCAAGCCTCATAAGAAACTTGGTACTGACTGCATAAAGTAAATATAGTAGACGGGTGTCCAAGTCCATGAACTGACCCATGCACAATGCAGACTTTACTATTATTGATCCAACATCGATAGGTAGTCCAATTTGAATACAGTAATTTAATATAGCGTATTCCTTTGAAACCTTATTTATCCTCATAGTGGGTAATAATTTTGATGAGATGAAGAAATGCCAATGCTTCGAGACAGGGTTAAGAAGTGATGTAGAAAAACTGACATACCCGTCTTCGCACAACTCCCAATCATCAGGTTCATCGGTCAAGTATCTACAAATCTCGTTCATATTGTATCTTGAAGGCACAAAGTTTGAATAATGACAGACAAAGGTATTTTCTATAGAAAATAATTCATTTACCCTTGAAGGAGTAAATGCTACCCATCTTCCTCTGACGTAGACATTTCCATTGTTGATGGCATGTAGATTAGAGTAAAACTCTTTGACTACAGGAATATCTACAGTGGATGTCGTATAACAAAATACCTCCCAATGCCGTTGTGCGAAAATTTCTTCGATTTTTGTGGTGGAATTCTCTACTCCTCTGTTGACAAATCCTCTTTCTTTAATAAGTCTTTTCTTCATCAAACCTTTGTTGAAGATACGCTGCGCCTCCGAACTGACGAATTTTCTTCGGTTGAAAACTTCAGTTTTTGTGGTTTCTAAGAGTTTGGTGGCCATTTTGGATTGAAAGGATTGGTCT
The DNA here is from genome assembly GCA_022702705.1 of Papilionanthe hookeriana x Papilionanthe teres. Classification (NCBI taxonomy): domain Eukaryota; kingdom Viridiplantae; phylum Streptophyta; class Magnoliopsida; order Asparagales; family Orchidaceae; genus Papilionanthe; species Papilionanthe hookeriana x Papilionanthe teres. The sequence continues at coordinate 49,046,650 of CM040439.1, read as the reverse complement.
CTAGTCGTTTCTAAGGAAGAAAACAGTGTAAAATTGGATTTGGAATAATTTCCTACAAAGAAATGGCTTAGATCCGTCCAAAACCGCACGAAAATTCTTAAGAAACCAAAATTTCAACTGTCTCGCCGTCGGCTGGAAGTTTCTCACCATCGGCGAGCTAGTTATAAAACTGACTTAAGTCATGGCACACGATCTTGCTGTCAGCGGGGTCGGGCTCGCTGTCGGCGAGATTCGTAAAAATCACCCAATTTTGCTCTGGTCCGAATATTTTCTGATTTCATCATATAGATTCAAATTTGTGATGATTCTAATTAAAAATTTGAGTAGTAAGATTAGTTTTAATAATATAGACTCACTAATTTGTAGATAATTTAAAATAAAAGACTTATATGGGTTGCCTCCCATAAAGCGCTTGGTTTAACGTCGTTAGCCAGACCTAATTTCAGTTAGTAATCAGGTTGACTAAGCATTAAAACCTCTTTAAAATTTGGTCTTCTACCTTCGAAATATGGTTTTAATCTATGTCCGTTTACCTTAAATCTATGTCCTGTTTTTGGATCTTCAATTTCTATAGTTCCATATGAAAATATTTGAGTTATGGTGAAAGGTCCTAACTATCGAGATTTCAATTTTCCAGGAAATAATTTCAATCTAGTATTATATAGCAAAACTTCTTGTCCCGGTTTAAAATTTCTCTGATTCATCTTCCGATCATGCCATAATTTCATTCTTTCTTTATAAATTCTATCATTATTATATGATTCATTTCTTAATTCTTTCAATTCATTTAATTGCAAAAATCTCTTCTCACCAGCTTCTTTCATATTATAATTAAATTCTTTAATCGCCCAATATGCTTTATGTTATAATTCAACTGGTAAGTGGCAAGTTTTTCCATATATAAGCCTATAAGGAGTCATTCTAATCGAAGTTTTATAAGCGAATCCCGTATGCCCATAATGCAGTATCTAGTCTTATAGCACCGCCTAATCTATTAGTGGTTTACGATTTTTCTAATATAAACTTAATCTCTCGATTAGAAACTTCAGCTAATCCACTAGTTTGTGGATGATAAACAGTTGATATCTTATGCATAATATTATATTTTTCTACTAGTTTGTGAGTATATTTGTTTCTAAAATGAGTTCCTCCGTTAGTGATAATCACTCTCGGTTCCAAATCTAGTAAAAATATTTTTTAGTAAAAATTTTGATACACTTTTAGCATCACACCTAGGTAAAGCTTGTGCTTCTATTCATTTGGAGACATAATCAACAGCTACTAATATATATGAGTTTCCAAATGAAGGAATAAAAGGTCCCATGAAATCTAATCCCCAAACATTAAAAATTTCAACTTATAATATAAAATTCAGAGGCATTTCATTTTTTCTCGATATGTTTCCTACTCTTTGGCATTTATCGCAAGTTTTTACATATCTATATACATCCCTAAATAGAGTAGGCCAATAGAATCCTGATTGTATAATTTTATACACAGTTTTATCTATCCCAAAATTTCCTCCAAAATCAGAGTCATGACATTTTTGAATGATTGGTTCAGTTTCTTCATAAGACACGCATCTTCTAATAATTAGATCCTTACATTGCTTATATAAGTAAGGTTCATCCCAAAAGTATGTTTTAGTATCATGAATGAATTTTTTCTGTTCTTGCAAAGTTAACATAGGTGGTAAAATGTCACTTACTATATAATTTACTATATCAACATACCAAGGTATTTTCCACTCATTTATATTATAAAGTTGTTCATCAGGAAAACTATCTAAAATTTCATTATCAATATCAAATAATTCATGATTTTCTAATCTTGATAAATGATCAACAATTTGATTATCAGCTCCTTTTTATTAATGATCTCAAAATCAAATTCATGCATTAATAATATCCATCTGATTAATCTTGGTTTAGAATCTTTCTTTTGCATTAAATATTTTATAGCAGAATGATCAGTATGTACAATACTTTTAGTTCCTATTAGATAGTAACAAAATTTATTAAAAGCATATACAACTACTAATAACTCACTTTCAGTAACTGTATAATTTATTTCAAAGATCATTTAGAGTTTTACTAGCATAATATATAACTTTGAAAATCTTATCATATCTTCGCCCAAGAACTCGCTCCTATAAGATAATCACTAAGCATCACACATAAGCTCAAATGGTTTCTCCCAGTTAGGTGAAACTATTATAGGTGCTGTAATTAATTTATCTTTTAATAATTCGAAAGCATTCAGGCATTCAGTTGTAAATTCAAATTTCTTTTCCAAGAAGTTGGCATAGAGGTTTAGTAATTTTTGAAATATCTTTAATATAACGTCTGTAGAATCCAGCATGTCCAAGGAAACTTCTTACCCCTTTTACCGTAGCTAGAGGTGGTAATTTAGCTATAACTTGAATTTTTGTAGGGTCTACTTCCATGCCTTTTTCAAAAATTTTATGCCCTAATACAATGCCGCCCGTAACCATAAATTGACATTTCTCCCAATTAATAACCAAATTAGTTTTCTCACATACTTCAAATACTTTTTCAAGATGATTTAAGCATGTGTCAAATGTTGTTCCAAATACAGAGAAATCATCCATAAATACTTCTATTCCATTATCAATTAATTTACTAAATATAGACATCATACATCTCCGGAATGTTTGTGTGCATTACATAATCCAAAAGGCATCCTTCGAAAAGCGAAAGTTCCATAAGGACTAGTAAATGTAGTTATTTCTTGATCCTCGTGAGTAATTTGTATTTGATAATAACCGGTATATCCATCTAAGAAACAAAAATATTTATGTCCCGCTAATCTATCTAACATCCGGTCTAGAAATGGTAAAGGGAAGTGATCTTTCCCGTGGCCGTGTTTAATTTTCTATAATCAATACATATTCGCCATCCAAGAATCTTGTCTTATAGGGATAAGATCATTATTTTCATTAGCTTTGACGTCGTCACTCCTCCTTTCTTAGTACACAATGGATTGGGCTTACCTAAGCACTCGTCGTAAATAAGATATATAATACCATTATCTAACCATTTTAAAATTTCCTTTTTAACTACTTCTTTCATTATCGGATTTAACCTCCTCTCGTGGATCTCGCTTTAGGCTTATGTTCATTATCTAAAATAATTTCGTGCATACAGATTGAATGACTAATTCCTTTAATATCTCTAAAGTCCAACAAAAAATTTTCTTATATTTTTTTAAAGTATCTAAAAGTTTTTGTTCTCGAGATTCATTTAATTCAGATGAAATAATAACTCGGTAGAGTTGAAGAATTACCTAAGTAAACATATTTTAAATGATTAGGTAACATTTTTAATTCAAGTTCAGGAGGTTTAATAATCGATGGAACTATAATTTTTTCAAGTTGTTTTTCGTGTTATCCAAAAATTCAAATTTCTCTCGAATATAATCTGTTCTTCATTTATATCGATTTTTCAATTAATTCAGTATTTTTTTTTCTAATTTTTCTTCATAATATTCCTTAAAATGTTCTTTTTGTAAATGATCGAGTACTTCCATTCGAAAACACTCATCATCTTTTTCTAAGTGCAGGATATTTCATCGATTTAGCAATATTAAAAGTTACTTTTTCGTCATTTACTCTCATAGTTAATTCTCCTTTCTGAACATCAATCATAGCTTTTCCAGTGGCTAAAAATGGTCTTCCTAAAACGATAGGAATTTCTTTATCTTCTTCCATATCTAAGATAATAAAATCTACAGGGAAGATAAATTTATCCACTTTTACTAATACATCTTCAATAACTCCCTTAGGATATGTAATAGAACGATCACCTAACCGAAGAGTTACCGAAGTAGTGAAATTTCTCCCAATCCTAATCTCTTAAAAATTGATAGAGGCATTAGATTGATGCTAGCTCCTAAGTCACACAAAGCTATTCCATAGAATTTTTCTCCAATAGCGTTAGGTATAGTGAAACTACCGAGATCTTTTAATTTTTCAGGAAGTTTTTCTCGTATAATAAGCACTACACTCTTCACTAAGTGCGACAATTTCATTATCGGTAAATTTTTTTTTAATTTAGAATATCTTTCATTAATTTTACATAGTTTGGCATCTGTTCTAAAGCTTCTACGAAAGGAATATTTATCATTAATTTCTTCCAAATTTTAAGGAATTTAGCAAATTGTTTATCTTTTTTATGTTGAATTAGTCGTTGAGGAAATGGTGGTGGTGGTTTTTCCATAGAAATTTTTATTGGTATTAAAGGATTTTCTCAGTTTAGATCTTGTTGATTCTTTTCCTTTTCAATTTCCACTTCCACTTTTTGACTTTCATGTTCTTTTGTAATTTGAGGTTCTAATTCTTTTCCACTTGTAATTGTATTGCTTTAATTTGTTCATTTCCTTTGTCTTTGGGATTTATTTCCACATTACTAGGAAATGTTCCATGTATTCTATTATTAAGTGCGGTAGCTATATGTCCAAGTTGAGTTTCAATATTTTTAATAGTTGTTCCTTGATTTTGTAATTGGTTACCTTGTATTTGTAATTGATTTCCTGATTTTGTAAATGTTGACTCCATATTTAGTATTAATTCTTCTATTGATAATTTTTTATCTTTTAAATCGTGGGTTATTATTATTAAATCCGTGGATAATTAGGTTTATAATTAGAATTTCCTTGATTAGAAGGGATTCCTAATGGTTGTGTTATGTTATTCATCCATGGTTGATTAGTTGTGTTATTATTCCAATTAAAATTAGGATGATTTTTCCATCCAGGATTATAATAATTCGCATACGGATTATTGAGTTTGTTATTAATTGCATTTATAGTTTCATATTGAGATTGAGATTCTATAAGTTGTCCAAATGAATTTTCTTCTGATATAGTTGGAGAGTAATTCATTCCAAAATGATCTAATTTTTTAGATACAACAGCGATTTCGTGAAGCTAACATAGATATTGCATCATTTTCATGAATACTAGCTATCTTTTTCGGATTCATTCTATCAGCAAGCTATCGAAAATTATTGGTTGCCATTTCTTCGATTAGTGCATAGAGCGTCATCAAATGGTTTCGACATTAATGATCCTCCAAAGAAGAAGATCGATGATCGATCTTAAAGATCCTACTAATCCATTATAGAAAGTTTGAATAATTAACCAACTGCAACGCATGATAAGAGCATTTCCTAAGAAGTTCCTTAAATCTCTCCCAAGCTTCATATATCGATTCTCCATCAAACTCGACTAAAAGAAGTTATATCATTTCTAAGCTTAGCAGCTTTTAGATGGTGGAAAATATTTGGATAGAAATTTTTGTGATAACTCTCCCCAAGTTTTAATAGATCCAGGTGCTAACGAATTTAACCACATTTTAGCCTTATCCCTTAAAGAAAAAGGAAAAAGTCTAAGTCTAATAGCAACGTTAGATACTCCTTCATATTTGAAAGTAGCAAAAAGTTCTAAAAAACTAGCAAGATGTAAATTAAGATCTTCAGTAGGTGAACCACTAAATTAATTATTTTGTACCATTTGAATAATTGCATGTTTAAGTTCAAATGAGTTAGCAGCTACATCAGGGTTTTGAATAGTTAAATGAATTTCATCTAATGTAGGGTTGGCATAATCTCGTAATGGTCTTGGTTGATTGATATTTTCATTTTCAGGAATATTTTCCATTTGTGTTAAATTTATAATTTCTCTTTTTTGTTTTCTAATTTTTTTAATTGTACGCTCTAATTCTGAATCGTATGGTATTAAATTTTTGTTTCCAAATTTTCGCATACAATTTTATAAAATAAATTTTAAAATAGTCCGTTACTCTAGTAAATAATTTCTTTACGCTTCCCTGGCAATGGCACCAAAAACTTGACCCACTTTTTAATATGTTTGCAAATTAAATATTTTTATGATGGAATGTATAATGTGGATTCTACGCAAGTATACGTATCGTATCAAGTAATACAGGGCTCTAGTGGAGACCTGGTTATCTATCCCACAGGGAAGTTTTTAACAGATTTGTATCAGCTAAATTTAAACGAATTACTTACTAATAAAGTAAACAGAATTTTAAAGTAACTAAAGCAAACTAAAGTAAACTAATGCTTGAGATAAAGTTGATTTAAATAATTTAGAAAAAGTATCCTTCTCCTTGTTTTTTAGAAAATTAAGTGAATGATGAATTTAAATAGAGTCTTTGAATTGTATTGTGACAAATAGGAGCATTCCTATTCTTTACCCTTTGGTCCAGTGCAAAGAACATCGACTAATCCTATGTTCGATTACCGAATCGCGGCTAGGCCGGGAGGATACCGGTCGCCACTTCGTAGCTCCCACATTCCCCTCACCTCGAGGGCTAACATCTACACTTCAGCCTTCAAACAATAGGACTAAATTGAATATTTTAGTCCGTCACCCTAAAATGTCCAATTCTACGTCCGATAATTAATATTTCCCTATTTATTTGCACCCTCCTTCCAAGGTTTTTGACTTCCCGAATATTGGATGTAATTTTTACTATAGTTGATAATTCAACATATTTTAACAACTCAATTGGCCAAATTGAAAGTAAATTAAGTTTTAAGTAAAAATTATCACAATTTATTTTAATTTATTAGGTACTTCTATTTAATTTCATCAATTCGCATAATTTTCATAAACAAGGAGAAAGACTAAGAAAACTACTCAGAATGCATGGGAATAAAACAAAGCATGGATTTTATTTAAAGTTAACAACAACAATAAACAAAGATACTTATCTTAATTTCCTCCCAAAGCAGACTCTTTGAAGTTCCTTTTACTTTTCCTTCTAGTACAACAAACTTCTAACTAAATAGCACTCAAATAAAAATAAACTCAAGAAACTCACTAATGAAAAACAACAGACACACTTAAGACACCAAAAAGAGACACACTTAAGACTAAAATTTGTTCTCTATTTATAGAGGTAGGCAAAGTTCCAAGGGATGCTTAAACACCTCTTCAAAAAGCGTCCAGGTTCAATGTATTTGCATTTTGAACTGTCTCACCGTCGGCGGGAAATGACCTCGCCGTCAGCGGGGCTTCTAGAAGGTCTTAAAACCGCGCGATCTCGCTGTCGGCGGGCTCGGGCTCGCTGTCGACGAGGTAGTTATAATTCCTTAAGAAATTCTCCTTATGATCTCGCCGTCGGTGGCCTCGATCTCGCCGTCGGCGACTTAGTTCAATTTGCATGAATTTCATCTTTTTTGATCCAAATTCGCTCCATTTCATGCTTTTTGCTTCCATCACTTATAAATCTTCATTCCTGCAGTAAAATAAAAAAAAATACTTTTCTTTAAAGTGCAATTTCTTCAAAAATATATATGAATTTCTTAATGTATTTTTTTGTGATTAGTAATTGATAGTGTTTTTATGGGTAAGGGGTCAAAGTTAAGATTTTTTGGTAAAAATTGGGGTTGAGGGAGATTGATAAACTATTTGAGCCATGGACTAAGGAAATTCCTTATTTGGACCCTCCATATGCTAGTACTAATCAAGTCCTAGCCTGGGTGTAAGAGTTGGGGAAACCACCCACATGAGTTTCCAAAAGAATAGGGGTTCAAGTGTGTAGAAGTTTGGTTTAGAGTTGTGAGGTAGTGTGTTAGAGTGTATTGTGCAAGTATGTGTGTGAGCCTCCCCCATACCACCTAGGGTAAGTCAAAAGGCTTGATCATCTTATAGGAGACTTCTCTTGAGCTTCCTAATACTTGGTCTCATCCTCCAAAGAATTTAGATGTTGGACTTTAAGCATTTGAAAACTTCATGTGAAGCAAAATTTTTTTGAATTTCTATGGGGTGAGGGTTTCATTGCTGGTCCTCTAAGATAGTCACTAAGAAATTCCTATGGCTAGACCCTAGTTTATTCTAAAGAAAGACTAAACTCAACCAAAAGTGAGGTCAATACCGCATTATATTCAACGAGTCAATTTGAGTCTGTTGTAGAATTGCAATGCTGACAAAAGATTAGCAATGGCCAAATAGACAATTTCAACCACTGTCTCCAAATCATTAATGTCATTAAAAATACCATTATTATAAGTTTTAGAAAATAAAATAGACTATTTTAAAAAATATTTAAAAGGATAAGTTTCATTTTGAGAACCAAAAAGAAAAAATAAAATCACTTGTTCCTGCTACAGTAAATAATTTATACATTTACAGAATGAAAATACGAAACATCCTCCCACGTAGACCAGTTGGAGAGTAAGGGTCTGTTTGAGACCGCGACATGAGAGCTTCACGGCACGATCCCACGAATTCTGTCATTTGGCGGGGCGTCCCGCTCGCTGAGTGATGCGATTAGGGTAAAAGCCGGCCGCGGGATCGATCCCGCGGCACAACATTCTTGATCGGCTTTTTAAGCATTCCCCCTCATCGTTCTTTCGGCTTGTTACACGAAGGCAATCCCTACGACCGTCCCCCTCCCACTTTCATCTTCTCTCACGATCATCCCCCTCCCTCCTTCTCTCGCGACCGTCCTCTCCCCTCTTCGTCTTCTCTCGCGATCGTTCCCCTCCCTCCTTTGTATTCTCTCGTGAACGTCCCCTCCCTGCTTAAGTAATGAGATCATTGATCTTGTATACAGTAGCAATTTTAGCTGCTTACACACACACAGATATATATATATATATATATATATATACATGATATTTGGTAGTATTTTTTTCCAGATATTTCATGATGTGAGGTACATTTTCACTATTTGTTGCTTTTGAAAGATTATCCTAAATCTCAAAGTATTTGTGAAACACCTTAAGTAGAAAGGGAGTAATCCCTTTAACTCAAGCATTATTGGAGGATAGTTTAGGAGGAGACATTCATCGCTTTCACGTTAAAGAGAATATCATTTTTACTTGTGATATTATTATTATTTTTCTTTTTCTTAGCACTTTTGATACACACTGCTAAGTGAGTGGTGTATTCCTAATTTTATTATGTTTTGAAATGAATTTCTACTTCTGAATTATCAAATTTGTTGCTGTCATAGTTCTGTTTTAAACAGTTTCACTAAACATGCTTAGAATGATCATTTTTCAAGAAATAACTGCCCCACAGCTGTTCTCATACAGCTTCAACAAACAGACAGCCAGCTTCCCCGTAGCAGCTTCTTGGGCCTATTTGGTTCGGCTTTTTTAGTGCAGTGCGGCACAGTACCGTGACTGTTGCGAGAATATTTGGTGTTTGGTTCGGCTTCAACACCGCAGCTTAGCGCGGTACCCATCGAAAGTGGGTAGCAGGGGTATATGAGCTACGCGGCCCAGCTTCCTGCCCCGACTTTTACCCCCGTGCCCGTTCGAACAACCCTAAGCTCCGGTAGCTTTCTTCGCGCGATCTTTTTCCCTTCTCCTCCTCTTCTCTGGTCGGTGATGATTTCTCCCTTCCTTTCCTCTTCTCCAGTCGGTGAAGGTCCGTGCTTGTCCTCTTCATCTTCTCCTTCTCCTTCTCTTCTCCTGATGTCATGATCTCGTCAAACAAAAGGTAATTTCTTATTCTCTTCTCTGGATCTCGTGATATATGTTGGAGGATTTGGTTTTTTTTTCTGTGATGTTTTTTGTGTTGCTGTAGAGCTAGGGATTTTAGTGGAAAACTCTGGATTTTTGCTGCGATGGAGAGCATATGAACAACAAACGAATCCTTGTTGAAGTTTTTAAAAACTTTAGCAAGTGCCTGTTTGGTTCGACTTATTTAGGGAATGTATATTTTTAGGTGCTCTCATCATCTTACTGCCTTGGGGAGCATATGAACATGAACCAAATTTTTGTTAAATCTTAAAAAATATCAGTTAGTATTTCAGTGAAACATTAGCCCTGTCTTTTACTTGTTAAAGGAAGTGAATGTAAATTTTTTAACGAGTTCTGAAAAGCCTCAGATATCTTATTCTACCATGGAGAGCATATGAAAATGAAATGAGTCTTCCTTGAATCTTCAATACTTTCAGGAAGTATTCTAGTTAAACATTCACCTTAATTTATTTCTGTAGAAACTGAAGTGTAGGTGCAAGCTGTGTACATACATAATGTTTGTAAAGTGCTCTTGATCAGAACATTGGCCATGTCTTTTTTATGTGAGTTTTAGCAGACAGGGGAAATTTGGCCAGTTCTCTAGAAAAAGCTGCACCGCAGCTGTTTTCATACAGCTGCACCAAACAGACAACCAGCTTCAGCTGAAAAACTGAGAAGCTAAAGCTGCGTCAAACAGACCTAAGAAGCTACAACTACTTCCCCGCAGCAGTATTTTGGGGCAACGCAGCTGCAGCTGAAAAATTGAGACATATTTTAAAATCAACGAATTATAGGTACATGAATTTGACATAATATTTGTAGTTAATTTCAACATTATCTCATGTGATAATACCCAAGTCAACATAAGAAATCCATCAAGTTGACAGGCATTCAAGCAGCTTGGTAATTACAAAGGAACAATGATTACTTGTATTTGAAAGAGTTAAGAGATGAAGAATTAATACTAATTTATCCACTAGTACCCTTTGAAACAACGATTACTTTCCAGAATCCTGTGAAGGATCTGAAAAGTGGTAAAATTTGGGCTGAAAACAGCGAAGTTAGACACTATTCGCGTTCTCCACTTAATGCGCGAGGCAGAAATAGTTGTAAGCAGCTAAAGGAGGTTTTGAATGACCACGATATATCACCAAAGAAGTATTTGGATAAGGATTTTCAACCCACAGAGGTTTGCTTTGATGACCGCACACTGCTTTCTCTTATTGAGAACAATGTGGTCGCGTTGGAAGATTTTGCTATGGATATGATCTTGAGGAGGCCAGAATGATTAATGGTGATCTTTATGAATCAATTAAAGTTGAAGATGAAAGTGGGAATGTAATCTTAGTTTTAGGTTTGGATGAGGGATATATCCATATGAAAGAGAATAACAATCAAGGAGAATGCCCTTCTAATGGTAGATGTAAAGCCTCAAACAAATATCTCTCCAGTAGTTTGGAATTCATTGTTGGATTACAACGGAAAAGTGCTGCTTGGTCAGCTGTTAGTCAGAAGAGTCCGAATGAGGCTAGATTTGAAGTTTCGAATTCGGGAATTATTGCCACGAATTTACCGAGCCATATAAGCAATGGAGGTGAGGGTTTTGCCAAACGACCCACCTCCTTCACGAAAGCAAATGTGTAGTTCAGGCTATCCCATATACAAGTTACATTGTTGTAGGATGTTAAAGATTACACTGACGAAGATGGGGCTATCAATTCTATTTTGTAGAATGTGCAGCAAAATATACGAAAGTTTGATCCACGAAAACCGTGAGGACGCACAGAAAGGCCCGCTAGAAGATGCCATGGAAAAGTTGAGGACTGATATCCGACAATTTAGATTGAAGTATGTTGATTTTTGCATAATCATCGTCCATGAATTCCGATGAATCAATCTCCGGCCATTTGTTGACCTCATTTTTGATGAGGTCTTCTCTTCTTCTCTTTAGTACTTAGGATCTAGCCTTAGGCTTTTCCTTTGACTATCTTAGAGGACTAGAATTGGGATCCACCACCTTTTAGAAATTCAAACCACTTCTTAACTCCCCGTAAACTCCACAAACTCGACCGTAGACCCCTAATCACCTAGAGGGTCGAAATCAAATGTGGAAGTTTAAAGGATGAGTTCCTATAGGACTCTTTGGCCTTAGGACCGCCTCGGGTGGCCCTGGTCTGGTGAAGGGGCTGACTTACACACACACTACACTCATACACTACACTTTCACACACCTCCTAAAACCACACCCATACCTAACTTGACCTCCTGATTCATGTAGGTGATTCACATGGATGGTCCTTAACCCCTAAATCCTTGGCTAAGAGGGTTAGGAACAACATAGTGAATCCCTTCATGGCTCATGTGGGCTTGATATGGCTTCATGGCTCAACCAAAATGATTTAATTCCACTTATATTCACCCAATCTTCAATTTTCCAAATTTTCAATTTTTTACCCCCGGGACCCTAGCCTAACCTACCAAATGCCCTTGAAACTACCCAAAATTTCCAAAATCACCTAAATCACCCAAAATTCCCCAAAAGCAATCCCAAACATTTCCACATTACTCAAATTGATCATCCATACCCAAAAATACCAAAAATTCCAAAAATACCTCCCAATACCCAAAACACCCCTCTTGACCCAAAAATCCAAAAATTAAGAAAATTCCCAGAAAATTCTGGAAAATCCCAAAAATTCCCAATTTAATTTTGTTCAACTACACCATGGGCCAATTTTGACAATTTACGCTAATTTTTTCAAAACCCCCAATTTGATCCATTTTAACCCTAAGTGAACCCAATGTCAAACCAAACCTACCCAATTGACCCAAATTCTGGTCCAATTCAATTCTAAACTTCAATTCAACATTCTCAACACCAATCTAGACCAAATCCAAGTCCAATTTGATTGGCATTTGGATCCAATTTCACTTTTGGCCTTAAAGCCCAATTTGGACTCATGACCCAAACCTAACCCAAACTCACCCAATTCAACTCCAATTAACCCCAAATCTTTTCTAAGTCTTCCTTAGCATCCCCACAAGAAAAACACTAACATGATTTGCCCAAAATTTAGACCCAAACCCCACTCAAATTCAACCCAAAGCTAAAAGGCCCAATTTCGACCTAAACCCAAACCTAACCCAAATGAGCCCAAACCCCAAAATCAAAGCCCAACCAAAGTCAAAACCTCTTTGAAACACTCCCATAAACATTTCTCAACATTAATTTTACATCAATTTCAACCCTAGCCCAACATTGGCCCAACTTGGCCCATTTTAACCTATATTGGCCCATTCACCTAAAGAGCCCAAATTCAACCCAATTCAAACCCAAATCACCCCCAATTTGCTTCAAGTCACTGATGACACATCCATGAGATAAACCCAACAATTATTTGGCCCAACCTCTTTACAAAATTCCCATCCATAAATTCATTTTTAAACTTAAAGGCCCATTCCTTAAACCATTTTAAAAGCCCATCTTTTGCCACATCCAAAGGCCCAAAATTGGTCTCAAAGCCCATATGACATTTCCCCTCATCATACTTTCAATTAAACTCAATACCTAAGTCCTAAATTCATCATCAAATCATTCTAAATCAAGTTTCATACAAATTTCCATCAAATTACCAAAAATTCCTAAAATCAATTTTCATGAAATTGACCAAGCTTTTCCCCAAGCCAAAGACAAGCCATGCAAGCCATGGACAAGACACATGAAGCCATGGAGGGTTTGACATGTGATCAAGCCATTAATTGAAAAAGGAGGACCCCCTTTCCTAATCCTTCTTAAGCCTTTTTTACCTTAAGCATGTCACACTCTAAACCATGCTTTGCCACCTAATCCTTGATGGAGACTCCACCACACATGGGAGATTGACCCACCTGACCTCCTCAGCCCAAAACCAGGTCTTGGGGAGGTGCACCCAACCCATTTGCATGGGTTGACCAAAATAAGCCAAAATGGCCCCTTCCCCTTTCTACTTTGATTCAACCACTTTACACATGTAAAACCTCAATTGAATGCACCAAACCCCAGCCCCGACCCACCCGAACAAGATGGTGACCAATGCCGGCCGGCCAGCCACTGTGTCGCCGGAAAACACCATGGCCGAGAGCTCACATGTGAGCCAACTTTGGGATTCTACCTCGCCGAGCCGCCCCATGCCCAATGGCCACCATGGCCGTTCTGCCCTCGACCTAAGCAGCCGATCCCAAGCCCTAACTCTCCCCGGGAGGCCCTCCACCCTCTCCTATTTAAACACCACCCCTCTCGGCCATGAGAGGTGCCGAAAAAAACCATAAGGAAACTCGCCAAAATTGTTCCAGACTACTCCCCATACATAGAGCATTTGATCCCCACCGAATTCCAGACTCTAATTCCCTCCAGTCGAGATCAATTTCGAGCTCAAACTTTAGCCCAAAAACTAGGACACTTTGCCACAGTGAGCTAATCCTCAAATTGACTGGTCCTACACCTTCACTGGACCAAGAGGAGAAGTTCCCCACTGAAAGCCCCATCTCCAAGCCACCCAGTTGCTCCAGCCTCCAAGCTTTGTGATCGACTGTGGTCGAAATCCTACCTAGGCAATTCACCAGACCAAGAGACTTCATCTGGAGCTTGCTGAGATCCAATCGAAGGTGAAACAACCCTCAGATCGAAGCCACACTTCTCTGAGCAAAGGTATGGCCTCACTCTTCTTCCCGAGCTTCTGAACATTCTCCATTTTCATTAAGCCAATTTCATGCCACATAAACCGTATGGATGTGTTCGTCTTCTCGAGACGAATCCATAGAGCATAAGAACGTTAAATTTGGTCAAGTATCGAGTGAGATCTTAGGCCTAGAAGATGGACGGTTCTCGGGTTAGGAGGCTTGGGGATGATGAACGGATGCCGTTCATTCGCGACACGCGCGGACGGACGGCTCAGATGGCGTCGGACCAGGAGATGGTACGTGAACCGCGGGACCTGTGCCGCCGACTCAAGCGGCGGCGTCGAATGGGAGCGCGACGCGTGTGCATTCGGAGCCGCCGAGGCCGAGCCGGTGCCGCGTCACTTAAATAGAAAAATAGGGATTTTTTCTATTTATTTAATTCCCTAAACTTTAAAAATTCATAACTTTGTGTAGGAAAATCATAAAAATAAAATAAAAATACCCTCTTGCTCGAGTGAACGAGGAGAATAATGTGGAAAAGAAATCATTTAATTTCATCAAGTATTTTATTTTTAATAATTTATTTACCCTCTGCATTATTTTAATTCTCCATGCATATAGGAAATTCACCATGACATGAGACCATAGGGGTTTTGAAGCCTCTGAACTTGGGAACATTCCCTGAATTTTCCAAAGTCAGACGCCATCCCTATGAAAAGTTATTGATTTTTCAAATTCATGTTACTGTTTTGAGTTTTTTAATTCCAATAATTAGCATGTTGTTAAATAAATTCTAGGAAAATTTGGTGATGTCTCTTATGACCAGAGGACCCTAGGAAAAATAGCTTTTGAATTAATTCACTTGGAATAAGCTTAAACACCTAAAATAGATCCCTAATTAATTAGAGCTAACCATACATCAAATTGACTTGAAATCAATTCTCCACTGACCTTTAGGATCAGAGGAATCCACCATAAAAATTTGAAGTCAATTGGACTTGGTTAGCCCTACTAAATGGGTTGATTAAGCCATTTAGTCATTTTAAACTTTAAAAATTCATAACTTTCAAAATACTTTTTAAAAATTCACCAAATTGGTTTTGGAGCCTCTCTCGATATCAGCGGAATTTAAGAAAATTAAAATTTCAATTTTCTAAAAAAGTTGATTTTTAATATTATTTTAATATTTTAATAATTAAAAAATAATAAAAATCATAAAAATAATAAAATTCACCAAAATGTCACATTTTGAATTTTAATCACTTAGGAACAAACCCCATATTTTTCTTAGGTCTATTTTATGAGATATTAAATTTTAAAGCCCTAGGGTAATTTTAAAATTAAAAAAAAATGTATTTTCTAGCATTTTCACTAAAATAATTATAATAAATCAAAGAAAAATTAGAAAATTGCAAAAATTGGTTCTCTGATTTTCTTGATATCACAGAGATGTTTGAAAAATATAAAATTCATTTTTCAACCTTTATTTTATTTTTAAATTAATTAATACTCTAAAATTTAAAATAATTATAATAAAAATAATATAATTCAAAAAATCACCAAAATTGGTCCAAGTGGTCCTCTGGTCATTATGAATGTCCCATAATTTTCTTAAGGACAGAAACTTTCCTTTGGTCATATTATTAAATTTTTCTTGGGAATTCTTATTTTCCAAAAAAAATAATTACATAAATAAATTAAATACAGAAAAATCACATTTTCTCCTCTCATGTCTTTATTGGCATATGAGTGAAGTCACATAAAAAATTTCAAGTTCATTTGAGCTTAATTTAGTGAGTTATGGAATTATTAAGCTTGAATGACAAAATGGTAATTAAAAAATTTTAACCCTTAATTAAAACTTTAGGTTTAATAAAATTAACAAGTAAAATATTTGATCTTAATCTGACTTGGATGATTGAAATTTAAATAATTAAAGGGTAGAAACCCATTAAACAATTTAAAATAATTGAAATAAACTTTAATTAAATAATCGATTAAATTTGGGAAGAATAATAAAATTGGAACTATTAAAATAGGGATATTTTTTAGGAAGAGATTTGTTCTTTAATTTAAAAATCCCTAAATTAATCATTTCAATAATATTTAATTCCTAATTAAAAATGATAACTCAAATTTGAATTTTAAAATGTTAAAGGATTAAGTTAAAAAGTTAAATTATTAAACTCTTTTTAAATTTTTCAGTTAAATTAAAATTAAAAATCAAATTAAATTTAAATTAAATTAAATTAAATTAAATTAAATTAAATAAAATAAAATAAACAAATTAAATAAATTAAATTAAATTAAATAAATTAAATTAAATTAAATTAAATTAAATTAAATTAAATTAAATTAAATTAAATTAAAAAATATTAAATTAAATTAAATTAAATCAAATCAAATAAATAAAATTAAATTAAATTAAATTAAATTAAATTAAATTAAATTAAAGTTAAATCAAATTAAATTAAATTAAAGGAAATTAAATCAAATCAAACTAAATTGAATTAAATTAAATTAAATTAAAACTAAATCAAATTAAATTAAATTAAAGTTAAATGGAATCGAATTAAATAACATTACCTAAGACATAAAGAAATTAAATATAAAACAACTCGAATACTATTCCAAAGTTAAACCCTTTAACTAAAGTTAAACAAAATCATAAATCATTTCAACACCAATTTCGCTCTCGAGAGCTTTGGTTATCATAACTCCTAAACGTAACGTTAAATGAAATGCTACTTCACTTATAGGATATTCAAATGTCCTAGTTCACTGAGCAAGATAACAAAACTTGAATTCCCGAACGATTAATTAATTTGTGTAATTAAATTCATTTGGACTTAAAACAATCCTAGAAATATTGAAAAGATGTTTAAGATTTGTCTTAAGCACTTCCTCGATACGGACGTCCATAAGAACAATTGAACTTAATTATTCTTTGATGAAGAAAATCGTCCTCAAACCAAAACACAAAGACCTAGACGTCATAGGAAATGACTAGCTATAGGACTAGGAACTTGGTAGAAAACCATAACCCTTCCCTTAGCTTTACCTAGGAACTTGCTTAAATACTCTAATTGTGTTTTAAGTGCAGCTTTGGATGACGGGAAGACCCTCTAGGTACGCTTTTATTTTATTTCAATTTACATTATTGCAATTTCTTTAATTGCATCGCACTTACTTTTCTCGCATGATAAACAATCGTTGCATGAAAACCCACACCTTTAGGATAGTCCCTAAAACCGAAACCAAAACTAAATTAAAAGTCATTGCAAGATAAAATTCACCGCCACAACATTTCAAAATATAAAATAACTCAAAATTTAATCACAAACGTAACACAAAACCGCAATTACAACTAAATTAAAACGTTATGTTGGATGATCGGGAATACCTCGATGATGTAACCTACGCGTTGCTAACTGGATTTCCCACGGTCTAAATGAAAGTGTGGAACTCATTTAGTTGAGTTTAGCAAATTCATCCTGACTAAGTGAATCCGATAAAAATAACGATGCCGGAAGGATGGAACCATGGGATCTTAACCGGTGTTGTTATAATCAACTTTAAGATTTGTTTTAAATAAAACATAAAAAACACTTGGAAATTAAGAATTCCTCTAAACCAAAATACTTCTCTCATCTCCTGATTTATGACTTCTAAAACTAAACCTCTACAACAACAAGGAGCTTCGGAGCATGGTGAGCAAGACGGCCATCGTCATCGAAGAAACTCCGAGTCTACTTCAAAGAAAACTTTCTCGAATTAAATAACAAACCCATAGGACTTCGGGGTAGTTTGCCTAGTGCAACATAAATCCTCAACTTTTCGTTAGGCATTTGCATTGCAAACTAAACCCTAACCGGTTTTAGGATTCCGAGGTAGTCGTCCGAGACGACATAAACCCTCACATCTTCCAGGCTATTTGTATGATTTTATCATACAAATATAAGTCCTAATTAATTAAAATTGGCAAGATCAAAATATTAAACAAACATTAGGACTTTTCCAAATTCAAGCCAAACAATAGGATAGTCGGGAAATTACCGAAGTTCACTTCGAATCCGTAATTTCTCCTACCTTTCTTCCTTTGAATTCTCAAAACAAAAAATGTTCCAAACTTGGTCCATTCCCTATTGAAATTCCAAAATTCAATCCTTTCAAAACTTAAACTCGAAATTCTCGAGAGCAGCAATTATCGATTATTATCGAGAGTTTTCTTAGGTGATTCCCGTCACTTAAGATGTAATTAACTATAGTGGTCTTGCCCTTATAGTGGAATTCTAAAGAACCCGTGTAATATAAACCTTGTTTAATGTTTTTCATATTAGGTGTGGGAATTTGCTTCAGCACATAAAATTGGTTCGCAGTACCAAACGGATGTCACAAATCTTCTAGTTTATTTAATCGAGCCCCATCGTCAAGCAAAGGTGCTTATTCTTCGGGATAGCATACATGGTTCGTGGTACGGTGCTCGTTTATATAAACTATTTGGGATGTGAGATCGGCTTTGATTTCATATCTTAAAATCTTCAAATTTAAAAATTATTTTTAAAATCAAATACTACTTTTCAAATTATTTATTTAAATTAAATTAAAAAATTCGTCGACAATTTCTGGCGACTCCGCTGGGGAAAATTCATCTCTCCATTTCAATCAGATAATTCTGCTTTCAAAATCGGTAGTGTATCCATGTCCCTTGTGGATCAAACTACCCTTTTTTCCGTTGGAATACTATGTTCATTTCCATTTCTACCTTGAACAAGTATAACCAACATTCTTTCGGATTTAGGAGCCACTGTTTAGACACCCCTAAACAGAGAGGTTCCGAGATCCTTTTACCTCATTTTTGAGGTGGGGTGGACCCCCAATAAGTGTTAGTTAGGAGTGATCCTTCGAGTCGAGAAGTCTTGCATAAGACTTTCTTTTCCTTTCCAACTCTGAATCGGATTCCTTACCTTCTCTACACCTTTGAACATTCCGTTCTAAATAAACAAATCCTTTTAATGAATAACTCTTTTAACAAATAACCCCTTCTTATAAATACATGAACAAGAATGTGTTCGGACTCTTTCGATTCCTTTATTTTCGTCCCGATGAGAAGAAGCATAACTCGGGACCGACAATCAGGATCTACCCCGCAGAAATGGAAGCCCCGAAGCCGATTTTCTCCTTCACCAATGGACTCGGACTTCGCCGTTTACAAGGATGAGCCGCCCGACAATGGGTTCATCCGGCTTGGACAAGGATTCGAGAACACAAATGTCAAGATTACCGACGTTTCCCTTTTCGCGCCGACGAACAAAGTATCCGAAACCGAGAAACCGTTGCTCGAGTTCAACCTCAGTCAACTCGAGAGTTTCCTCCCCTGCAAAAGATCCCGACTGAGAGGAGTGCTGCTATCCGCAGGAGGACTGTTGTTGCTACCCCCGCTGGTCTGGTTGTCTCTGCACCTACCCCGGCTTCTGCCAAATTAAAGAGGAAGGAGATCCAGAACTATGGTAAACCTCGCTACCGTGGAGGGTACGTACTTTCCCGCGAGACCTTCCATTTTTGAAATCGGGTCCACTCAAGAATTCCATCACTAACACGGACCCGTAGAAGGAACATAAGGTGAAGATTGCTAGGAAGGCCGTAGCCGCCGAAGTCGCTTTTCCGGAAGAAATCCCGTAAATCCCCGAGTACACACCACTACCCGAATACATACCATTGCTCGAAGATACACCCTTTCCGGGAGGAAGTAGATTCCATCCCCTTTCCGCCGCAGCTGATAAGGAAAATGTCCGCAGGATCGTTTCTACATTACCTCGACCAGCATACTACGACGACAGCAGAAAGAAAAGGGCTAGGATCACGCCATTTACCCGACTACAGACTGTGATCGAGAAACTAGCGAAGAAAGAGAAATGCCCCGTATCGGAGATTCTAAGAAGGATAGGGCGGGTGCCAGTCAAATCCCGTCTTGGGCCCGAATAGAACTCCGCCATCGTTACGGAAAAGCCAAATAAAAGGATGAAGGCTAATCCGCCCGTCGTCGTTTCATGATTACAGATTAGGGAGGATACCACCTTCCAAGCATTTGGTCGACGGACCATCCGGTCCTAGACCTTTGCCGCTAGAAGGATGGTATGGCGTCCCACTACCGGGGCGCTAAGATTGAAACAACAGCTCGAGAAGGAAAGTCTCGTCAGAGACTCGAATCAAGAAAGCGCCACCGCGGTAAAGGGGACTCGTGAGAAGGGGACCCGGCAGCCTATCGCAAGACAACCGCGAGGACGCACGTAAAGGCCCGCTAGAAGATGCTATGGAAAAGTCGATGACCGATATCCGACGATTAGCAAAAGAAAGAGAGGAGAAATTTGGAGACGAGATCGATTCATCGTAATTCATGGACGATGATTATGCGTAAATCAACATGGTCGAAACACGAGCTTCGTCGCCTTCACAAGGTGCTCCCGCAGCTCGCGAAAGAGAGGAGCCGAAGTGATGAGAAGACGGCTTCAAGAAAGAGACGATACGATCGCCCAAATGGCGAAGAGGATGGAAGAGATGGCTATAGCTCTAGCCACTCTCCAAAGTCAAGTGCAACCCCAAAGAGAGACGCCCCGAGGTCATTCACATAGTAGACGGAGGAAAGGAGATTACATCCATCAACGGGGACGATCACTCGAAGAAAGATACGACACAAAGCATGATTCCGTAAAAGGATATCAAAAGCTTCGATGGAACAAGCAAGTGCGAGAAGCCTTAGCACAATCAAAGAGCGGGACATCCATTCGGACGGGTAGACCTTACCCGAAGAATTCGACGCCGTCCAATACCAAAAGGCTTCGTACCACCTCTCGTTCAAAACATTTGATGGAACCGGAACCCCCGACAGACTTGTTGCACACTTTCCCGCCGCTTGTTGCAATGCCGGCGGGAGCGATGCATTACTCTTCCAACAGCTTGTCGCCAGCTCGTCGTGGATCGCCTTTGATTGGTACGCGGAATTACCGAATGGTTCGGTAAAGACATTCTCGAATTAGAAAACCTTTTCATCAAGCGATTCACCGAAGCTCAAGCACCACATCACTATAAGTGATTTAGTGGTAGAGAAGCAAAAGCCGAACGGAACTTCGGTGGATTACGTACTTCGATGGAGGAACTTAAGCATGAAGTGTGAACCACAATTACAAAAACAACATGCAATCGACATCTTACTTAAGAGCATTCACGGCCCAATAGCACTTCTCCTCAAATGATTCACTATTAAGACTTTCGAGAAGTTGTTAAGCAAGGCCGGGAGCTTGCAAGAGGAGGCGAAGCAATTAAGTTTCACCGATAAGACAGACAAGCAAAAGCCTATGAAGACTTTTGAAAAGAAATCCGGGATCGTTGCAAGCTAGTCGACAAAGGCAAGCAACCGATACAAATATCGTCCGAACGACCACAACAACCTCAACAGAATTATCAACAACCCCGACCCAGCCTATCACTCATCTCCACAAGATGAACAACCGCCTCGTCCGCAACGTACATTAAGGGAGCTTCGAGCAGTGGAATATCCATTCAAGAATGAAGCAAGGTTCGAAAATGTTCCGTAGTCCGATGAAGACTCCGGATTTCCACCGCAGAGCCTAAGAGAGCAGAGGAAGTCAACAAGAAAAGTGATCCCAACTTTCGCCCTTATCACCGGATGCTCGGACACAAAATAGAAGATTGCATTACCTTTAAAAGTCGGCTCAACGACAACCTTCAGAAAGGGAATATAACAATCCCGAAGGAGTACATGAAGGAACCCCAGAAAGGAGGTTCCGTCAATGTTGTCTCAACTAATCCCATCATTCCGATAGATCCCTATACAACTGACGATGGATGGACTACCGCTTGGACGAGGTCTTCAAAGAAGATTTTAGACAGCATCCAAACCGCTTCTTTGCGAGCTTCAATTCAAAGTTCGAAACCTCGCTAAGCCGACACCGTCACTTGCGATAGAGGAACCACCTCAACAGGAGACGATCGAAGAGAAGAAGAAAATCAACGAAGAAGAGAAGACCGAGGCTCCTAAGGCTGGACTAGGGGCCGCTTATCCTAGGTAGTTGTTTCGGACTCGGGAGAAATCCCTCGAACCTCCGACTCGTATGATTATCTACTCACTTCGGTGGGATCATATAATGATAAGGGTGATGGCGTTGGCTACGTTTTGACTGTTTCTAACGATTATGTAATTAGCGACAATCCGGACATCGATTTCGATTCCAACGACAATTCTCGAATCATACACAATCTCGACGATCAAAATGACAAAGAAGACATCCATCAAGGAGGCTACGAGAGTTCAACAAGCAACGAATCTATCTGTGAGTTTTGAGGAGCTCCAAGCATAATAGAGTTAGAGCCTTCGTACTCGAAGCTAATCCGGAAGAGCCCGTCATTCCGATTCAGAAGAAACACCAAGCAAGCTCAACACTAGATTCGAAGAAATTACGTAAGTAAACTTAAGAAGTGGAAGAGTTCTACCTCCGAGAATGGGTCCAAAGGACAAAGGAAAGTAGTGGTTGTTCGAGAAGAACCAACCCCGACAGAAGAAATACCCATTCGAGAAGAAATCGAGACACATGGAAATAATGTGGACTACAACGTGCTAGCCCATCTTAGAAACTACCGGCCAAACCGAGCATCTACGACGCTCTCATCTTATCAAAGGAGATGAGAGAAGCTCGATCAAGGCCTTCGATCCGGAAATTTCGCTTAGCTCAAATGGCCGGAGATTCCTTAGATGAGGTTTGCTCGTTAAAGGAACAACGAGGTGTTACCTTCACGGACAATGACCTTCTACTGGGGACAAGCAGATCACAACCGACCGTTGTACATTTCGAGCTTACAATCGGGAAGTTTACGCTCTCCGCAGTATTGGTGGATCCAGGAGCATCAATCAATATAATGAGTCTTCGAACACTAGCATAATTGGAAATTGATGCTCGCGAGCTCGAAGCCGTACAAAATGTTATTAAGAGGATTCAACCGTAAAGGAGAAAGAGCCCTCGGATCAATAACACTACTAATGAAGACCGGTGACTTGGCAAAGACAACCGCAAAATTTCACATAATCGATTCGAAACGTCATTCACCGCTCTATCGGGCCGACCATGGATACATGAAAACAGATGGTACCATCATCTCTACATCAAGGCATCAAATACTACGATGGAGGGGAACAATGCATCAAAGGCGACTTACAACCATTCTCCGTACATGAAATTGGAATCCATGAAGATGCTGCTTATTATGCACCTCCGAAGAAAACAATCTTCTCCAGAGATACCATAACGAATGAAGCAAAAGAACTTCGGGATGACGAAGAACCTGAAGTTTTAGTCCAACAGTCACTCACCACTCCCTTACGGCAAGATGGTGAAGGTTTCTCCACAACTCGCATCCGAGGTCGAGGCCGGGGACGAGGCCGTGGTAGAGACGTTAGGACAGTTGGACAGAGAAAACCAGCCATCAATGTCGATCGGGGAGATAGTTCCAAGAAGAAAAAGAAATCAAGCAAGAAGCAAGCAACAATAAGCTCGAAGAAGCCGCAATTCAAGATCTCTCTCGAAGATGAAAAGAATGAAGAATACAAATCAATGTACGAGAAGATTAACCACTACGTACATACTATGACCCTAACCCCGATCCATTCTAATAAGATCGAGGGTATGGTGGTCAAAGAGGTACGTAGCGGCGGTGCAAAGCCAATCAAATTCTACCGTGGTGCTTCTTCCTCCAAAACCGAAAATAATGTACAACTCAAGATGTCACTTCATCGAATTAATGGAATTACTTTTCGAGTGGTATTCTCCCCGTGTTCAAAATTTAATTCAGCCGTGGTTTCTTACCTCGACAATGGACAAAAGGTCAATCACAACATTTTGAAAAATTATGGAATAACTCCGTCGTCCACCCAATCCAAAGCATGGACTCGGATTCGGCACGCAGGATGAATCGACGATACCGAATTTTGCTTCGGTTGTCACTTGCGAATCTAATGAAAACCGCATGGAAACTACAGTACGAACTCGAAGATTAACAAATCGGAGACGCTCCACCGTAATTCGAAGAAGAGATTAAATCTACAATAGATGAGCTAACTGAAGTTAACTTAGGTACTAGCGAAGAGCCTATGCCTACCTTTGTTAGCTCCTTACTCAATAAAGAAGACTCGAAGAAATAATCAAGTTATTAATGGAATTTAAAGACTCGTTTTGCTTGGAACTATGACGAGATGCCGTGATTAGCTCCGGAGGTTGCAGTCCATAAGCTAGGAGTGGATCCTACTTCGTCCCAGCCGTACAAGGTCCCGAAGAATGCGTCTAGAAATCGAACAACAAGTCATAGCTAAAGTTAAAAAGCTAATGAGACGCTAAATTTGTCCGTGAAGAACAATACCCGACTTGGCTAGCCAATGTAGTGCCGCCGTAAAGAAGAATGGTCGATCGAATTTGTGTGGATTTCGCAGATTTAAACAAGGCATGTCCAAAAGATGAATTCCCTCTACCGATCCTGCAATTAATGATCGACATTGCTTCGACACACGAGATATTCTCATTCATGGATGGATCTTCGGATACAACCGGATAAAAGTAGCTCCGTAAGATGAAAAGCTTGACAGCATTCGAACGCCGATCGAAGTATATTGCTACACAGTTGATGCCATTCGGACCGAAGAACGCAGGAGCAACCTACCGCAGAGCGATGACAAGAATTTTTGATGATCTCATCCACAATCAAGTCGAATGCTACGTGGACGATGTGGTCATCAAAAGCAAAGTAAAGGACAACCACTTGTATGATTTGAGAATTGTTTTCGAACGATTAAGGCAATTTAACCTTAAGATGAATCCCTTAAAATGCGCCTTCGGCGTTACCTCCGGAAATTCTTAGATTCGTTGTCCGACATCGTGGAATTGAAATCGACCCGGAAAAGATTAAAGCTATCTTAGAAATGCCGCCTCCCAAAACCTTAAAGCAACTATGATCCTTTCAAGGGAAGTCGGCATATCTTCGACGCTTTATCTCAAACTTGTCGTGTAGGTGCCGACCTTTCTCGCACTAGTTAAAAAGGACGCCAAATTTATTTGCGAAGAGAAATGCCGAAGGCCTTCGAGGACATTAAGCAATATTTAAAGACACCTCCCGTCTTAGCAGCTCCAGCCTCGGGTAGACCATCGATACTTTATACCGCGGCTTTAGACGACTCTCTTGAGCCCCGTTAGCCTGTGTCAATGATGAGGGTAAAGAAAATGCTCTTTACTACCTAAGCCGTCGTTTACTTCCGATGGAAATAAGGTATCCCGCAATTGAAAAGCATTGTTTGGCCCTGATCTTCGCCTCTCAAAAGCTCGGGCATTACATGTTTTCTCATAAGGTCATCCTGATCTCGAAGTTTAATCCATTGTAATACTTGATGACTCGTCCAACACTTTCCGGCGTACTTGCCGTATGGTCAATGATATTATTGCAATTCGATATAACTTTCGTGCCTCTTCGTGCCGTAAAGGGACAAGCCCTAGCAGACTTCCTCACTGCACACCCTCTGCCGGCAGAATCTCCTCTCAATGACGATTTGCCAGATGAACAAATAATGAGCCTAGAAGACCCTGATGATCGACGTTGGGAATTATACTTCGACGGGGCATCTTCAGCACACAAATACGAAGAATCGCAAGTGATAAGACCCGGTAAAGCAGAATCGGGCTAATCTTTATAACACCGGAGCGGGGGATGTTAAGATACTCCTACCACTCGACGTAACCTTGTACAAACAACGAAGCGGAATACGAAGCCCTCATAATAGGACTGGAATTAGCTATTCAAATGGGGATAACAGATATCAACATCTACGGAGATTCGCAGTTAATCATTCAACAGATCGCCGGACAGTATAGAATTTTTAAACCAAGACTCGAGCAATACATTTAGTATGCCATTCAATTGTTGGAAGAAATTCCGAATGTGACAATCTACAAAATTCCCAGAAAAGAAAATGCTTTAGCAGATGCTTTAGCCCGTCTCGCAAAAGAATTTGCCTGTTTACAAGATGAATCAGTGGAACTGTCGCTCACTTGACGTCGAGTCCTATCACGACCGACATGTACACGATACATAAATCGAAAAAAGAAAAAGGATTAGTAGCAATAAAGGATGTAAAAACACGAAGATCAGGCGACAACCATCGATGACTACCCGCAAACAGAAAGCTACCGTACGATAGGTCGCTAGCCCATCGATCAAGAAAAGAACTCGTCCTACGCATTAATAAACAACACGTTATACGAAGGTCTTTTTATCAAATGTGGCTAAGGTGCCTAAGCGGGTGCGAGGCCCGTGAAATTGTTAAAGAGGTGCAGTCGGACTCGTGGCGCTCACCGCCAGGTCCGAAGATGAAAATAAAAATTAAAAGACTAGGGTACTACCGGCCCTCGATGATGACCGACCGCATGAAAATCGCCAAGAGCCGTCACCAATGCCAAGTGCACGGAGTGGTTCTACACCAACCTCCAAATGTGCTACATCCGACAATTGTGTCGTGGCCATTCGAATGTCGAGGCACGTATATAGTGGGTCCAATAGAACCACCATCTTCAAAAGGACATCGCTTCATTCTTGCGGCTACAGATTACTTTTCCAAGTGGGCAAAGGCAGCTCTACTTAGAGAAGTGAAAGCACACCACGTGCTACGCTTTTCAAGAACCAAGTTGTCTACCGTTTCTGAGTGCCGCGCAGATTATCTCGTATAATGGGCCGCATTCGAAGCACACAAATCAACAATTTTGTCAGGAGACATGGAATCGACTGGCGGTATTCAACAATTTACTACCCAAGAGCAAACGACCTCGCTGAGGCTTTTAATAAAACTCTCGTTTAAATCTTAAAGAAAACCTTGGACGACAATAAGAGAAATTGGCACGAGAAGTTATTAGAAGCCTTATGGGCCTACCGGACAACCTTCAGAACTCCTACTCAAGCTACACCTTACGTTCTGGTGTATGGGTCCGAGGCAGTGTTACCTTTAGAGGTTCAGCTTCCTTCACTCAGAATTGCAGTTGCAAATAAGATCACGACAGAAGAGAACGCCAAATTACGACTAGAAGAACTGGAAAGCCTGGAAGGGAAAAGACTTGCAGCGCAACAGAATTTAGAACTATACCAAGCTAAGATGGTTCAAGCCAATGACAAACTGGTCCGCACAAGAACCTTCAAAGTTGGTGACTTAGTTCTCGTTCTCAAGAGACCTATTCTAGCACACCGCAAGATAGGAGGAAAATTTGAACCCACTTGGGAAGGGCCATTCGTGGTCAAGCAAGATACTCGTGGAGGTTCCTACCAGCCTAGTGAATTGCCAGGGAGAACGACATATGCTTCCGATCAACGGACGATACTTAAAAAGTATTACGCTACTCGATGTTTCGAAGGAATGAATTCTTCATCCCTAAGAAACACGGCAGTGGTAGTTACTTATGACTCGGGTCCGAACCCAAAAATAATAAAAAATGTGCTAAAATAAATAAAATCATGATAATAAAGTTTTCCTTGTTTTCTCTCCCATATCAAAATCTCTTTCCCGATCTTATCCCACTTCATTCCTGTTAAATTTAAAAATACAAGAAGTAATAAAAAAATGTCTTTAATAAACATTTTCTTAATGATTCTTGTTCTTAGCATAGCCCCTCGATCCTTTTCCTTGTCTTTTCGCAGGAAATGTCGAGCGGGGGTTGGTCCCGAACTTTAGAAATGGCGTAAGCCTCGCACTCGATGAAAAGAGGGTGAAAGATGGAGCGATAATCGAGATCGACTCGGATTTCGCACCAGCAGCCTACAAGCACGAAGAAAGTGACCGGGTCCCGCTGACCGAGAAGAACTCGCCCGAGCAAACAAGAATGAAAGTGGGTGGCCCAAGCCACCAATCCAAAGAAGCAAGAAAAGAAAAACAAACACCGAAGAAGATAAGAAAATGAAGTCCGTAGTCGCTACAAGCAGAGGGCAGACTTGTCGCCGCCGCGCCCACAGAGATTCAAGAAGTTCGAAGAGCTACTCTCACAAAGCAACGCAACGAAGAAATAAGAATCGCCGCATCCGCAAGATGTTAACCAAACTAGCAGACGGACCGCGACGAGACAAGCTTGCTACCGCCAAGCACATACACTTCAAGGACACCGGTTCACCAGAACCCGAAGAAAGGAGGCCAGCTCCGAGGATGGCGTAAAGGACCAGTGGAAATCTCACAAAAACCAGAAGAAAGAAGGCTACCACGCCACCAGATAGAACCACCAGTGATGCATGACCTTGTTGCAGAAGCAACCCCGGGGGATGTCCCGACGGACATCATCCCCGAGGAGCCAAGGTATGCAGGAGAACGTGAAGGAATCGAGCCGTATATCCCACAATACGTCACCAGGCCTCGCCATTTGCAAATTATTCCAGAGTACGAGCTGGAAAGAATGCAGAATGTCGAAAAGAAAACTTTTGAATACTTCGAGAGAATCAGAGGCGAAGGATCAATATACTAGTAGGGCCTCGAGCTACATACGTACGTATTCTCGCAGTATGAACAATAAAGAATCGTGGATTGCATCCAGGATTTGAAAAGAATGGGCCGAGCGGGCCGCCTAAGGGAAAACACATACTCGAACCCCTGAGATGGATGCCGTGGAAAGGAAGAATCACAATACAATGTGGATGCCGTTACAACTTCGCGGAAGACAGAAGGGAAACCCTCCGGAATACTCCGTCATGGCCAAGTGGATCCGATGCCACTAGTCATCAAGAGAATGGTAAAGAGATTGATAACATGGAGGGTACCGCCACGTATTGCATACCCAATAGCCGCATAATTAACATCTACAAGCTAGGTGACCGCATACCCCCACACATAGATCACCACGACTTTGTCGACCTTCGCACGCCTCTTTCCCCGAACGAGTGTAACATCATGTTCGGATCCGACCTCCGGATAGCAGTGCCCGTGTGAGTTCCGAGGGCCGTTGAAGATACCTTTACCGGTAGGTTCCGTCATGATACCGAAGGGCAACGGAGCGTATATCGCTAAGCATCGCATACCAGAGTACCAAGGAAGCTGCATCTCGCTACTTTCGTGAGGATGGACGACAGGAAGACACCTTACCATTTCCACCGTATCCGGAGCTAGAGAGCCTCCGCCTTACGAGCCGTGAGCTACATGGAAAATATCACACCTCCAATGTACATCCATACGTCATCCTTGCCAAGGATGGCTCGGAAGGTGATGTTATCGACCATGTACCCCACTATTCGTACATGGATTTCGACTGATGCTTCTTTGGATGGATCGACGAAGATCATACATAGTCCGTTTCGAGTCTACATGGATTGTATGAAATATATTCCAGATCAAGTTGTATGATGTATCTTCGACATGATTGGAATGAAAGTGACCATGACACATTTTTGGCCTTCACCTCTTTTGTGCAAATTGACTGGGAAACACCATTAAAGTTAAATGAACTTCGAACAAAGAAGAGAAATGAAATAAAAAAAAGGAATAAAAGAAAACTTTCCTTAAAAATCTAAAAAATGTTGAACACCAAATAAACAACAAAATCATGAATTTCAGAATCATGAAGAGTTTTCAATTTGATCCGGATGGCATGGGTTTGTACCCTTCGCCAAGTAATCAGAATTTGATTGATTCCCATGGGATATAAAACACTTTCATATCTCATTTCGATCTCTCGCTAAATCCAAATCTCCACAAGAAATTTCAATTCAAAATTTCGAGACTCGGTACCTAAATTCCAGCTTCTCATTCCGAGATCGATACTTAAATTTCGATTCTCATCCGAATCGATACGTAAATTTCAATTCAAAATTTCGAGATCGGTACCTAAATTCCAGCTTCTCATTCCGAGATCGATACCTAAATTTCGATTCTCATCCGAATCGATACCTAAATTTCAATTTCAAACTTTCCGAGACCGGTACCTAAATTCCAGCTTCTCATTCCGAGATCGATACCTAAATTTCGATTCTCATCCGAATCGATACCTAAATTTCAATTCAAAATTTCCGAGATCGGTACCTAAATTCCAGCTTCTCATTCCGAGATCGATACCTAAATTTCGATTCTCATCCGAATTGATACCTAAATTTCAATTCAAAATTTCGAGATCGGTACCTAAATTCCAGCTTCTCATTTCAAGATCGATACTTAAATTTATGATTCTCATCCGAATCGATACCTAAATTTCAATTCAAAATTTCCGAGATCGGTACCTAAATTCCAGCTTCGTTCCGAGATCGATACCTAAATTTCGATTCTCATCCGAATTGATACCTAAATTTCAATTCAAAATTTCGAGATCGGTACCTAAATTCCAGCTCTCATTCGGAGATCGATAACTAAATTTCGATTCTCATTCGAATTGATACCTAAATTTCAATTCAAAATTTCCGAGACCGGTACCTAAATTCCAGCTTCTCATTCCGAGGTCGATACCTAAATTTCGACTCTCTTCCGAGATCGATACCTAAATTTCAACTCTCATTTTCGAGATCGATACCTAAATTTCGATTCTCATCCGAATTGATACCTAAATTTCAATTCTCAACTTTCGAGACCGATGCCTAAAATCAAGTTCTCTTTCGGGAACAAGTACTCAAATTCTCGCCTCCCATCTTTCGAGACCGATACTTAAATTTCGATTCTCTCCCGTGATCGATACTTAAATTTCAACTCCAGACTTCGTTTAAACTTTCGAGGTCGACACTCGAATTCTCGATTCTCATCCTTTTCAATCGACACTTAATCTCTCGATTCTCATTCCGTGGCCGGTACCTAAATTCCAGCTTCTTTTCAATCCCGAGATTGGAACCTAGGTTTCAATTCTCGTTTCAAATCCAAATTTTCTCAAATAAATTTTAAATCAAACCTCAATTTAAAATAAAAAATAAAAATCTAAAACTTACACATCAAAACTTAAATTGAAACAAAATGAAATCTAAATCAAAATCCCCCGCATCATGTGATTTGAATTCACCTCCTTTCCCCACGGAGTTCGAGAATCTCCAGCTTCGCAGATATACTCGACACTCCCTCAGCGGAAACTCTTCTACTTCGTCCTAAGTTTGTCACTTGGACATCTCGTGTTGGTTTTGTTGATCGCTTCCGTCAACACCAATACGCGCGGTGTGCTCCGTCACTCACCACACCTATTGGGGGTCCATTTGTCGACCTCATTTTTGATGAGGTCTTCTCTTCTTCTCTTAAGTACTTAGGATCTAGCCTCAGCTTTTCCTTCGACTATCTTGGAGGACTGGAATTGGGATCCACCACCTTTTAGAAATTCAAACCACTTCTTAACTCCCCGCAAACTCCACAAACTCGACCGTAGACCCCTAATCACCTGGAGGGTCGAAATCAAATGTGGAAGTTTAAAGGATGAGTTCCTATGTGACTCTTCGGCCTGAGACCGCCCGCGTGGCCCGGGTCCGGTGAAGGGGCCGACTTACACACACACTACACTCATACACTACACTTTCACACACCTCCTAAAACCACACCCATACCTAACTCGACCTCCCGATTCATGTAGGTGATTCACATGGATGGTCCTTAACCCCTAAATCCTCGGCTAGCAGGTTAGGAACAACATAGCTGAATGCCTCAAATGAGTCCCTTCATGGCTCATGTGGGCTTGATATGGCTTCACGGCTCAACCAAAATGATTTCATTCCACTTATATTCACCCAATCTTCAATTTTCCAAATTTTCAATTTTCGACCCCCGGACCCTACACCCGCCAACCTACCCAAATGCCCTCGAAACTACCCAAAATTTCCAAAATCTCCTAAATCACCCAAAATTCCCCAAAATCAATCCCAAACATTTCCACATCACTC
The DNA here is from genome assembly GCA_022702705.1 of Papilionanthe hookeriana x Papilionanthe teres. NCBI lineage: Eukaryota > Viridiplantae > Streptophyta > Magnoliopsida > Asparagales > Orchidaceae > Papilionanthe > Papilionanthe hookeriana x Papilionanthe teres. Next base: position 49,014,554 of record CM040439.1, on the reverse strand, counting down.
AAATTGATCATCCATACCCAAAAATACCAAAAATTCCAAAAATACCTCCCAATACCCTCCAAATACCCAAAATACCCCTCTTGACCCAAAAATCCAAAAATTCAGAAAATTCCCAGAAAATTCAAGAAAATCTCAAATATTCTAAATTTAATTTTGTTCAACTACATCATGGGCCAATTTTGTCAATTTACCCTATTTTTGTCAAAACCCCCAATTTGATCCATTTTAACCCTAAGTGAACCCAATGTCAAACCAAACCTACCCAATTGACCCAAATTCTGGTCCAATTCAATTCTAAACTTCAATTCAACATTCCCAACACCAATCTAGACCAAATCCAAGTCCAATTTGATTGGTATTTGGATCCAATTTCACTTTTGGCCTTAAAGCCCAATTTGGACCCATGACCCAAACCTAACCCAAACTCACCCAATTCAACTCCAATTAACCCCAAATCTTTTCTAACTCTTCCTTAGCATCCCCACAAGAAAAACACTAACATGATTTGCCCAAAATTTAGACCCAAACCCCACTCAAATTCAACCCAAAGCTAAAAGGCCCAATTTCGACCTAAACCCAAACCTAACCCAAATGAGCCCAAACCCCAAAATCAAAGCCCAACCAAAGTCAAAACCTCTTTGAAACACTCCCATAAACATTTCTCAACATTAATTTTACATCAATTTCAACCCTAGCCCAACATTGGCCCAACTTGGCCCATTTTGGCCTATATTGGCCCATTCACCTAAAGAGCCCAAATTCAACCCAATTCAAACCCAAATCACCCCCAATTTGCTTCAAGTCACTCATGACACATCCATGAGCTAAACCCAACAATTATTTGGCCCAACCTCTTTACAAAATTCCCATCCATAAATTCATTTTTAAACTTAAAGGCCCATTCCTTAAACCATTTTAAAATCCCATCTTTTCCCACATCCAAAGGCCCAAAATTGGTCTCAAAGCCCATATGACATTTCCCCTCATCATACTTTCAATTAAACTCAATACCTAAGTCCTAAATTCATCATCAAATCATTCTAAATCAAGTTTCATACAAATTTCCATCAAATTACCAAAAATTCCTAAAATCCATTTTCATGAAATTGACCAAGCTTTTCCCCAAGCTAAAGACAAGCCATGCAAGCCATGGACAAGCCACATGAAGCCATGGAGGGTTCGACATGTGATCAAGCCATTAATGGAAAAAGGAGGACCCCTTTCCTAATCCTTCTTAAGACTTTTTTTACCTTAAGCATGTCACACTCTAAACCATGCTTTGCCACCTAATCCTCGATGGAGACTCCACCACACATGGGAGATCGACCCACCCGACCTCCTCACCCCAAAACCAGGTCTCTGGGAGGTGCACCCAACCCATTTGCATGGGTTGACCAAAATAAGCCAAAATGGCCCCTTCCCCTTTCTACTTTGATTCAACCACTTTACACATGTCAAACCTCAACCGAATGCACCAAACCCCAGCCCCGACCCACCCGAACAAGATAGTGACCAATGCCCGGCCGGCCAGCCACTGTGTCGCCGGAAAACACCATGGCCGAGAGCTCACATGTGAGCCAACTTTGGGATTCTACCTCGATGAGCCGCCCCATGCCCAATGGCCACCATGGCTGTTCGCCCTCAACCTAAGCACTCGATCCCAAGCCCTAACTCTCCCCGGGAGGCCCTCCACCCTCTCCTATTTAAACACCACCCCTCTCGACCATGAGAGGTGCCGAAACAAACCTTAAGGAAACTCTGCCAAAATTGTTCCGTACTACTCCCCATACATAGAGCATTTGATCCCCACCGAATTCCAGCCCTAATTCCCTCCAACTCGAGTTCAATTTCGAGCTCAAACTTTAGCCCAAAAACCAGGACACTTTGCCACAGCTGAGCTAATCCTCAAATCGACCGGTCCTACACCTTCACCGACCAAGAGGAGAAGTTCCCCACCGAAAGCCCCATCTCCAAAGCCACCCAGCTTGCTCCACCCTCCAAGCTTTGTGATCGGCTGTGGTCGAAATCCTACCTAGGCAATTCACCAAACCAAGAGACTTCATCTGGAGCTTGCCGAGATCCAATCGAAGGTGAAACAACCCTCAGATCGAAGCCACACTTCACTAAGCAAAGGTATGGCCTCACTCTTCTTCCCGAGCTTCTGAACATTCTCCATTTTCATTAAGCCAATTTCATGCCACATAAACCGTATGGATGTGTTCGTCTTCTCGAGACGAATCCATGCAGCATAAGAACGTTAAATTCGGTCAAGTATCGAGTGAGATCTTGGGCCTGAAGATGGACTGGTTCTCGGGTTAGGAGGCTTGGGGACGATGAACGGATGCCGTTCATTCAATACACGCGCGGACGGACGGCTCGATGGCGTCGGACCAGGAGATGGTACGCGAACCGCGGGACCCGGGCCGCCGACTCAAGCGGCGGCGTCGAACGGGAGCGCGACGCGCGTGCATTCGGAGCCGCCGAGGTCGAGCCGGCGCCGCGTCACTTAAATAGAAAAATAGAGGATTTTTTCTATTTATTTAATTCCCTAAACTTTAAAAATTCATAACTTTGTGTAGGAAAATCATAAAAATCAAATAAAAATACCCTCTCGCTCAGCTGAACGAGGAGAATAATGTGGAAAAGAAATCATTTAATTTCATCAAGTATTTTATTTTTAATAATTTATTTACTCTCTGCATTGTTTTAATTCTCCATGCATATAGGAAATTCACCATGGCATGAGACCATAGGGCTTTTGAAGCCTCCGAACTCGGGAACATTCCCCGAATTTTCCAAAGTCAGAGGCCATCCCTATGAAAAGTTATTGATTTTTCAAATTCATGTTACTGTTTTGAGTATTTTAATTCCAATAATTAGCATGTTGTGAAATAAATTCTAGGAAAATTTGGTGATGTCTCTTATGACCGCAGGACCCTAGGAAAAATAGCTTTTGAATTAATTCACTTGAATAACCCTAATCAGCTTAAACACCCAAAATAGATCCCTAATTAATTAGAGCTAACCATACATCAAATTGACTTGAAATTAATTCTCCACTCGACCTTTAGGATCAGAGGAACCCACCATAAAAATTTGAAGTCAATTGACTTCGTTAGCCCTACTAAATGGGTCGATTAAGCCATTTAGTCATTTTAAACTTTAAAAATTCATAACTTTCAAAATACTTTTTAAAAATTCACCAAATTGGTTTTGAGCCTCTCTCGATATCAGCGGAATTTAAGAAAATTAAAATTTCAATTTTCTAAAAAAGTTGATTTTTAATATTATTTTAATATTTTAATAATTAAAAAATAATAAAAATCATAAAAATAATAAAATTCACCAAAATGTCACATTTTGAATTTTAATCACTTAGGAACAAACCCCATATTTTTCTTAGGTCTATTTTATGAGATATTAAATTTTAAAGCCCTAGGGTAATTTTAAAATTAAAAAAAAATGTATTTTCTAGCATTTTCACTAAAATAATTATAATAAATCAAAGAAAAATCAGAAAATTGCAAAAATTGGTTCTCTGATTTCCTTGATATCAGAGAGATTTTTGAAAAATATAAAATTCATTTTTCAACCTTTATTTTATTTTTAAATTAATTAATACTCCAAAATTTAAAATAATTATAATAAAAATAATATAATTCAAAAATCACCAAAATTGGTCCAAGTGGTCCTCTGGTCATTAGGAATGTCCCATAATTTTCTTAAGGATAGAAACTTTCCCTTGGTCATATTATTAAATTTTCCTTGGGAATTCTTATTTTCCACCAAAAATAATTACATAAATAAATTAAATACAGAAAAATCACATTTTCTCCTCTCATGTCTTTATCGGCATATGAGTGAAGTCACATAAAAAATTTCAAGTTCATTCGAGCTCAATTTAGTGAGTTATGGAATTATTAAGCTTCAAGGGCAAAATGGTAATTAAAAAATTTTAACCCTTAATTAAAACTTTAGGTTTAATAAAATTAACAAGTAAAATATTTGATCTTAATCTGACTTGATGATTGAAATTTAAATAATTAAAGGGTAGAAACCCATTAAACAATTTAAAATAATTGAAATAAACTTTAATTAAATAATCGATTAAATTTGGGAAGAATAATAAAATCGAACTATTAAAATAAGGGATATTTTTAGGAAGAGATTTGTTCTTTAATTTAAAAATCCCTAAATTAATCATTTCAATAATATTTAATTCCTAATTAAAAATGATAACTCAAATTTGAATTTTAAAATGTTAAAGGATTAAGTTAAAAAGTTAAATTATTAAACTCTTTTTAAATTTTTCAGCTTAAATTAAAATTAAAAATCAAATTAAATTTAAATTAAATTAAATTAAATTAAATTAAATTAAATAATTAAATTAAATTAATTTAAATTAAATTAAATTAAATAAACAAATTAAATAAATTAAATTAAATTAAATTAAATTAAATTAAATTAAATTAAAAAAATATTAAATTAAATTAAATTAAATCAAATAAATTAAATTAAATTAAATTAAATTAAATTAAATTAAATTAAATTAAAGTTAAATCAAATTAAATTAAATTAAAGGAAATTAAATCAAATCAAACTAAATTGAATTAAATTAAATTAAATTAAAACTAAATCAAATTAAATTAAATTAAAGTTAAATGGAATCGAATTAAATAACATTACCTAAGACATAAAGAAATTAAATATAAAACAACTTTAATTCTATTCCAAAGTTAAACTCTTTAACTAAAGTTAAACTAAATCATAAATCATTCAACACCAATTCGCCTCTCGAGAGCTTTAGTTATCATAACTCCTAAACAAATAACGTTAAATGAAATGCTACTTCGACTTATAGTGATATTCAAATGTCCTAGTTCACCGAGCAAGATAACAAAACTCGAATTCCCGAACGATTAATTCATTTGTGTAATTAAATTCATTCTGACTTAAAACAATCCTAGAAATATTGAAAAGATCGTTTAAGATTTGTCTTAAGCACTTCCTCGATACGATAGGACGTCCATAAGAACAATCGAACTTAATTATTCTTCGATGAAGAAAATCGTCCTCAAACCAAAACACAAAGACCTAGACGTCATAGAAATGACTAGCTATAGGATTAGGAACTTGGTAGAAAACCATAACCCTTCCCTTAGCTTTACCTAGGAACTCGCTTAAATACTCTAATTGTGTTTTAAGTGCAAATTGGGATGACGGGAAGACCCTCTAGTACGCTTTTATTTTATTTCAATTTACATTATCGCAATTTCTTTAATCGCATCGCACTTACTTTTTCTGCATGATAAACAACCGTTGCATGAAAACCCACACCTTTAGGATAATCCCTAAAACCGAAACCAAAACTAAATTAAAAGTCATTGCAAGATAAAATTCACCGCCACAACATTTCAAAATATAAAATAACTCAAAATTTAATCACAAACGTAACACAAACCGCAATTACAACTAAATTAAAACGTTATGTTGGATGATCGGGAATACCTCGGATGATGTAACCTACGCGTTGCTAACGGGATTTCCCACTTTCTAAATGAAAGTGTGGAACTCATTTAGTTTAGTTTAGCGAATTCATCTGGACTAAGTGAATCCGATAAAAATAACGATGCCGGAAGGATGGAACCGTGGGATCTTAACCGGTGTTGTTATAATCAACTTTAAGATTTGTTTTAAATAAAACATAAAAAACACTTGGAAATTAAGAATTCCTCTAAACCAAAATACTTCTCTCATCTCCCGATTTATGACTTCTAAAACTAAACCTCTCGCAACAACAAGGAGCTCTGAGCACGGTGGGCAAGACGGCCATCGTCATCAGCAGAAACCCGAGTCTACTTCAAAGAAACTTTCTCGAATTAAATAACAAACCCATAGGACTTCGGGTAGTTTGCCTAGTACAACATAAATCCTCAACTCTTCGTTAGAATTTGTATTGCAAACTAAACCCTAACCGGTTTTAGGATTCCGAGGTAGTCGTCCGATACGACATAAACCCTCACATCTTCCAAGCTATTTCGTATGATTTTATCATACGAATATAAGTCCTAATTAATTAAAATCGGCAAGATCAAAACATTAAACAAACATTAGGACTTTCCCAAATTCAAGCCAAACAATAGGATAGTCGGGAAATTACCGAAGTTCACTTCGAATCCGTAATTTCTCCTACCTTTCTTCCTTTGAATTCTCAAAACAAAAAATGTTCCAAACTTGGTCCATTCCCTATCGAAATTCCAAAATTCAATCCTTTCGAAAACTTAAACTCGAAATTCTCGAGAGCATAATTATCGATTATTATCGAGAGTTTTCTTAGGTGATTCCCGTCACTTAAGATGTAATTAACTATGTGGCTTGCCCTTATAGGGAATTCTAAAGAACCTGTGTAATATAAACCCCGTTTAATGTTTTTCATATTAGGCAGGGGAATTTGTCGACACATAAAATTGGTTCGCGACCAAACGGATGTCACAAATCTTCTAGTTTATTTAATCGAGCCCCATCGTCAAGCCAGTGTGCTTATTCTTCGGGATAGTATACATGGTTCATGGTACGGTGCTCGTTTATATAAACTATTTCGGGATGTGAGATCGGCTTGATTTCATATCTTAAAATCTTCAAATTTAAAAATTATTTTTAAAATCAAATACTACTTTTCAAATTATTTATTTAAATTAAATTAAAAAATTCGCCGACAATTTCTGGCGACTCCGCTGGGGAAAATTCCTCTCTCCATTTTAATCAGATAATTCTGCTTTCAAAATCGGTAGTGTATCCATGTCCCTTGTGGATCAAACTACCCTTCTTTCCGTTGGAATACTATGTTCATTTCTACCTCGAACAAGTATAGCCAACATTCTCTCGGATTTAGGAGCCACCGTTTAGACACCCCTAAACAGAGAGGTTCCGAGATCCTTTTACCTCATTTTCGAGGTGGGCGGACCCCCAATAAGTGTTAGCTAGAGTGATCCTTCGAGTCGAGAAGTCTCGCATAAGACTTTCTTTTCCTTTCCAACTCGAATCGGATTCCTTACCTTCTCTACACCTTTGAACATTCCGTTCTAAATAAACAAACCCTTTTAATGAATAACTCTTTTAACAAATAACCCCTTCTTATAAATACATGAACAAGAATGTGTTCGGACTCTTTTCGATTCCTTTCTTTTCGTCCTGATGAGAAGAAGCATAACTCGGGACCGACAATCAGATCTACCCCGCGAAATGGAAGCCCCGAAGCCGATTTTCTCCTTCACCAATGGATCGGACTTCGCCGTTTACAAGGATGAGCCGCCCGACAATGGGATCATCCGGCTTCGACAAGGATTCGAGAACACAAATGTCAAGATTACCGACGTTTCCCTTTTCGCGCCGACGAACAAAGTATCCGAAACCGAGAAGCCGTTGCTCGAGTTCAACCTCAGTCAACTCGAGAGTTTCCTCCCCCGCAAAAGATCCCGACCGAGAGGAGGCCGCCGTCCGCAGAGGACCGTTGTTGCTACCCCCGCCGGTCCGGTCGTCTCCGCACCTACCCCGGCTCTCGCCAAATTAAAGGGGAAGGAGATCCGTAACTATGGTGAACTCCGCTACCGTGGAGGGTACGTACTTTCCCGCGAGACCTTCCGTTTTCGAAATCGGGTCCAGCCTCAAGAATTCCATCACTAACACGGACCTGCAGAAGGAACATAAGCAGTGAAGATCGCTGCAGGCCGTAGCCGCCGAAGTCGCTTTCCCGGAAGAAATCCCGTAAATCCCCGAGTACACACCACTACCCGAATACATACCATTGCTCGAAGATACACCCTTTCCGGGAGGAAGTAGATTCCATCCCCTTTCCGCCGCAAACTCGATGAGGAAAATGTCCGCAAGATCGTTTCTACATTACCTCGACCAGCATACTACGACGACAGCAGAAAGAAAAGGGCTAGGATCACGCCATTTACCCGACTACAGACTGTGATCGAGAAACTAGCGAAGAAAGAGAAATGCCCCGTATCGGAGATTCTAAGAAGGATAGAGGCCGGTGCTGCCAAATCCCGTCTCGGCCTTCGAGTAGAACCCGCCGTCGTTACGGAAAAGCCAAATAAAAGGATGAAGGCTAATCCTCCCGTCGTCGTTTCAGATTACAGATTAGGGAGGATACCACCTTCCAAAGATTCGGCCGACGGACCATCCGGTCCTGCACCTTCTGCCGCTAGAAGGATGGTATGGCGTCCCACTACCGGCAGCTAAGATCGAAACAACAGACTCGAGAAGGAAAGTCTCGTCGGAGACTCGAATCCGAAGAAAGCGCCACCGCGGTAAAGGGGACTCGCGAGAAGGGGACCCGGCAGCCTATCGCACGACAACCGCGAGGACGCACATAAAGGCCCGCTAGAAGATGCCATGGAAAAGTCGAGGACCGATATCCGACGATTAGCAAAAGAAAGAGAGGAGAAATTTGGAGACGAGATCGATTCATCGGAATTCATGGACGATGATTATGCAGTAAATCAACATGGTCGAAACACGAGCTTCGTCGCCTTCATAAGGTGCTCCCGCAGCCGCGTAAAAGAGAGGAGTCGGAAGTGATGAGAAGACGACTTCAAGAAAGAGACGATACGATCGCCCAAATGGCGAAGAGGATGGATGAGATGGCTATAGCTTTAGCCACTCTCCAAAGTCAAGTGCAACCCCAAAGAGAGACGCCCCCAGAGGTCATTCACATAGTAGACGGAGGAAAGGAGATTACATCCGTCAACGGGGACGATCAGCTGAATAAAGATACGACACAAAGCATGATTCCAGAAAAGGATATCAAAAGCTTCAGTGAACAAAGAAAGCGAGAAGCCTTAGCACAATCAAAGAGCGGGACATCCATTCGGACGGGTAGACCTTACCCGAAGAATTCGACGCTGTCCAATACCCAAAAGGCTTCGTACCACCTCTCGTTCAAGACATTCGATGGAACCGGAACCCCCGACAAGCATGTTGCACACTTTCGTGCCAGCTGTCGCAATGCCTGGCGGAGCGATGCATTACTCTTCCGACAGCTTGTCGGCCACTCGTCGTGGATCGCCTTTGATTGGTACGCAGAATTACCGAATGGTTCGGTAAAGACATTCTCAGAACTAGAAAACCTTTTCATCAAGCGATTCGTCGAAGCTCATCACCACATCACTATAGGTGATTTAGTGGTAGAGAAGCAAAAGCCGAACGAAACTTTGGTGGATTACAGACTTCGATGGAGGAACTTAAGCATGAAGTGTGAACCACAATTACAAGAACAACATGCACTCAGCATCTTACTTAAGAGCATTCACGGCCCGATAAGCACTTCTCCTCAAAGGATTCACTATTAAGACTTTCGAGAAGTTGTTAAGCAAGGCTCGGGAGCTTGCAAGAGGAGGCGAAGCAATTAAGTTTCGCCGATAAGACGTACAAGCAAAAGCCTCGTGAAGACTTTTGAAAAGAAATCGGGATCGTTGCAGCAGCCGACAAAGGCAAGCAACCGATACAAATATCGTCCGAACGGCCACAAAGAATCCTCAACAGAATTATCAACAACCCCGACCCAGCCTATCAGTCATCTCCACAAGATGAACAACCGCCTCGTCCGCAACGTACATTAAGGGAGCTTCGAGCAGTGGAATATCCATTCAAGAATGAAGCAAGGCCGAAAATGTTCCGTAGTCCGATGAAGACTCCGCATTTCCACTACCGTAGCCTAAGAGACCAGTAGGAAGTCAACAAGAAAAGTGATCCCAACTTTCGCCCTTATCACCGGATGCTTGGACACAAAATAGAAGATTGCATCACCTTTAAAATTTGTCTCAACGACAACCTTCGTAAAGGGAATATAACAATCCCGAAGGAGTACATGAAGGAACCCCAGAAAGGAGGTTCCGTCAATGTTGTCTCAACTGATCCCATCATTCCGATAGATCCCTATACAACTGACGATGGATGGACTACCGCTTGGACGAGGTCTTCAAAGAAGATTTTAGACAACATCCAAACCGCTTCGGTGCGAGCTTCAATTCAAAGTTCGAAACCCGCTAAGCCGACACCGTCACTCGCGATGCAGGAACCACCTCAACAGAGAAGATCGAAGAGAAGAAGAAAATCAACGAAGAAGAGAAGACCGAGGCTCCTAAGGCTGGACTAGGGGCCGCTTATCCTAGGGTAGTTGTTTCGGATTCGGGGAGAAATCCCTCGAACCTCCGACTCCGTATGATTATCTCACTCACTTCGGTGGGATCATATAATGATAAGGGTGATGGCGTTGGCTACGTTTTGACTGTTTCTAACGATTACTTAACTAGCGACAATCCGGACATCGATTTCGATACCAACGACAATTCTCGATTCATACACAATCTCGACGATCAAAATGACAAAGAAGACATCTATCAAGGAGGCTACGAGAGTTCGACAAGCAACGAATCTATCTCGCGAGTTTCGAGGAGCTCCAACTCACAATAGAGTTAGATCCTTCGTACTCGAAGCTAATCCGGAAGAGCCCGTCATTCCGATTCGAGAAGAAACACCAAGCAAGCTCAACACTAGATTCGAAGAAATTACGTAAGTAAACTTAAGAAGTGGAAGAGTTCTACCTCCGAGAATGGGTCCAAAGGACAAAGGAAAGCTGTGGTTGTTCGTGAAGAACCAACCCCGACGAAGAAATACCCATTCGAGAAGAAATCGAGACACATGGAAATAATGTGGACTACAACGTGCTAGCCCATCTTAGGAAACTACCGACCAAACCGAGCATCTACGACGCTCTCATCTTATCAAAGGAGATGAGAGAAGCTCGATCAAGGCCTTCGATCCGGAAATTTGCTTAGCTCAAATGGCCGGAGATTCCTTAGATGAGGTTTGCTCGTTAAAGGAACAACGAGGTGTTACCTTCACGGACAATGACCTTCTACTGGGACATGCAGATCACAACCGACCGTTGTACATTTCAGCTACAATCGGGAAGTTTACGCTCTCCGCAGTATTGGTGGATCCAGGAGCATCAATCAATATAATGAGTCTTCGAACACTAAGCATATTTGGAAATCGATGCTCGCGAGCTCGAGCGTACAAAATGTTATTAAGAGGATTCAACCGTAAAGGAGAAAGAGCCCTCGCATCAATAATACTACTAATGAAGACCGGTGACTTGCAAAGACAACCGCAAAATTTCACATAATCGATTCGAAACGTCGTTCAATGCTCTACCTGGCCGACCATGGATACATGAAAACAGGATGGTACCATCATCTCTACATCAGTGCATCAAATACTACGATGGAGGGGAACAATGCATCAAAGGCGACTTACAACCATTCTCCGTACATGAAATTGGAATCCATGAAGATGCAACTTATTATGCACCTCCGAAGAAAACAATCTTCTCCAGAGATACCATAACGAATGAAGCAAAAGAAATTCGGGATGACGAAGAACTCCGAAGTTTTAGTCCAACAGCCACTCACCACTCCCTTACGGCGAGATGGTGAAGGTTTCTCCACAACTCGCATCCGAGGTCGAGGCCGGGACGAGGCCGTGGTAGAGACATTAGGACAGCTGGACGATGAAACCGACCATCAATGTCGATTGGGGAGATAGCTCCAAGAAGAAAAAGAAATCAAGCAAGAAGCAGCAACAATAAGTTGGAAGAAGCCGCAATTCAAGATCTCCCTCGAAGATGAAAATAATGAAGAATACAAATCAATGTACGAGAAGATTAACCACTACGTACATACTATGACCCTAACCCCGATCCATTCTAATAAGATCGAGGGTATGGTGGTCAAAGAGGTACGTAGTGGCGGTGCAAAGCCAATCAAATTATACCGTGGTGCTTCTTCCTCCAAAACTGAAAATAATGTACAATTTGAAGATGTCACTTCATCGAATTAATGGAATTACCTTTCGAGTGGTATTCTCCCCGTGTTCAAAATTTAATTCAACGTGGTTTCTTACCTCGACAATGGACAAAAGGTCTATCACAACATTTTGAAAAATTATGGAATAACTCCGGTCGTCCACCCAATTCAAAGCATGGACTCGCATTCGGCACGAGAAGATCGGCTGACGATACCGAATTTTGCTTGGTTGTCACTTGCGAATCTAATGAAAACCGCATGGAAACTACAGACGAACTCGAAGATTTACAAATCGGAGACGCTCCACCGTAATTCGAAGAAGAGATTAAATCTACAATAGATGAGCTAACGGAAGTTAACTTAGGTACTAGCGAAGAGCCTAGGCCTACCTTTGTTAGCTCCTTACTCAATAAAGAAGACTCGTAAGATATAATCAAGTTATTAATGGAATTTAAAGACCGTTTTGCTTCGGAACTATGACGAGATGCCGTGATTAGCTCCAGCAGGTCGCAGTCCATAAGCTAGGAGTGGATCCTACTTCGTCCCGACCGACAAGGTCCCGTAAGAATGCGTCTAGAAATCGAACAACAAGTCATAACCGAAGTTAAAAAGCTAATAGACGCTAAATTTGTCCGTGAAGAACAATACCCGACTTGGCTAGCCAATGTAGTGCCGCCGTAAAGAAGAATGGTCGTATCGAATTTGTGTGGATTTCGCAGATTTAAACAAGGCATGTCCAAAAGATGAATTCCTCTACCGATCCCGTAACTAATGATCGACATTGCTTCGACATACGAGATATTCTCATTCATGGATGGATCTTCGTGATACAACCAGATAAAAATAGCTCCGTAAGATGAAAAGCTTACAACATTCGAACGCCGATCGGAGTATATTGCTACACAAAGGATGTCATTCGGACCGAAGAATGCAGGAGCAACCTACCGTAGAGCGATGACAAGAATTTTTGATGATCTCATCCACAATCAAGTCGAATGCTACGTGGACGATGTGGTCATCAAAAGCAAAGTAAAGGACAACCACTCGTATGATTCGAGAATTATTTTCGAACGATTAAGGCAATTTAACCTTAAGATGAATCCCTTAAAATGTGCCTTCGGCGTTACCTCCGGAAATTCTTAGGATTCGTTGTCCGCCATCGTGGAATTGAAATCGACCCGAAAAGATTAAAGCTATCTTAGAAATGCCGCCTCCCAAAACCTTAAAGAAACTACGATCCTTTCAAGGGAAGCTGGCATATCTTCGACGCTTTATCTCAAACTTGTCAGGTAGGTGTCAGCCTTTCTCGGCACTAGTTAAAAAGGACGCCAAATTTATTTGCGAAGAGAAATACCAAAGGCCTTCGAGGACATTAAGCAATATTTAATGACACCTCCCGTCTTAGCAGCCCTCGCCTCGGTAGACCGCCGATACTTTATACCGCGGCTTTAGACGACTCTCTCGGAGCCCCGTTAGCCTGTGTCAATGATGAGGGTAAAGAAAATGCTCTTTACTACCTAAGCCGTTGTTTACTTCCGACGGAAATAAGGTATCCCGCAATTGAAAAGCATTGTTTGGCCCTGATCTTCGCCTCTCAAAAGCTCAGGCATTACATGCTTTCTCATAAGGTCATCCTGATCTCGAAATTTAATCCATTGTAATACTTGATGACTCGTTCAACACTTTCCGGCAGACTTGCCAGATGGTCAATGATATTATCGCAATTCGATATAACTTTCGTGCCTCTTCGTGCCGTAAAGGGACAAGCCCTAGCAGACTTCCTCGCCGCACACCCTCTCGCTGGCGAATCTCCTCTCAATGAAGATTTGCCAGATGAACAAATAATGAGCCTAGAAGACCCTGATGATCGACGTTGGGAATTATACTTCGACGGGGCATCTTCAGCACACAAATACGAAGAATCGCAAGTGATAGTACCCGGTAAAGCGTGAATCGGGCTAATCTTTATAACACCGGAGCGGGGGATGTTAAGATACTCCTACCACTCGACGTAACCTTGTACAAACAACGAAGCAGAATACGAAGCCCTCATAACGGATCGGAATTAGCTATTCAAATGGGGATAACGGACATCAACATCTACGGAGATTCGCAGTTAATCATTCAACGTATCGCTGGACAAGATAGAATTTTTAAACCAAGACTCAAGCAATACTTTCAGCATGCCATTCAATTGTTGGAACAAATTTCGAATGTGACAATCTACAAAATTCCCGTAAAAGAAAATGCTTTAGCAGATGCTTTAGCCCGTCTCGCAAAAGAATTTGCTTGTTCGCAAGATGAATCGATGGAAGTGTCGCTCACTGGACGTCAGGTCCTATCACGACTCGACATGTACACGATACATAAATCGAAAAAGAAAAAGGATCAACTGTAATGAAGGATGTAAAAACACGAAGATCGGCGACAACCATTGATGACTACATTCAAACAGAAAGCTACCGTACGATAGGTCGCTAGCCCATCGTATCAAGAAAAGAACTCCGTCCTACGCATTAATAAACAACACGTTATACGAAGGTCTTTTTATCAAATGTGCCTAAGGTGCCTAAGCGGGTGCGAGGCCCATGAAATTGTTAAAGAGGTGCATTCGTGACTCCGTGGCGCTCACTCGCCGGGTCCGAAGATGAAAATAAAAATTAAAAGACTAGGGTACTACTCGGCCCTCGATGATGACCGATCGCATGAAAATCGCCAAGAGCTATCACCAATGCCAAGTGCACGGAGTAGTTCTACACCAACCTCCAAATGTGCTACATCCGACAATTGCGTCGTGGCCATTCGAATGTTGAGGCACGTATATAGTGGGTCCAATAGAACCACCATCTTCAAAAGGACATCGATTCATTCTTGCGGCTACAGATTACTTTTCCAAGCTGGGCAGGCGGCTCCACTTAGAGAAGTGAAAGCACACCACGTGCTGCATGCTTTTCAAGAACCAAGTTGTCTACCGTTTCGGAGTGCCGCGCAGGATTATCTCAGATAATGGGTCAGCATTCAGAAGCACACAAATCAACAATTTTGTCAGGAGACATGGAATCGACTGGCGGTATTCAACAATTTACTACCCAAGAGCAAACGACCTCGCTGAGGCTTTTTAATAAAACTCTCGTTCAAATCTTACAGAAAACCTTGGACGACAATAAGAGAAATTGGCACGAGAAGTTATTAGAAGCCTTATGGTCCTACCGGACAACCTTCAAAACTCCTACACAAGCTACACCTTACGCTTTGGTGTATGGGTCCGTGGCAGTGTTACCTTTAGAGGTTCAGCTTCCTTCACTCAGAATTGTAGTTGCAAATAAGATCACGACAGAAGAGAACGCCAAATTACGACTAGAAGAACTGGAAAGCCTGGAAGGGAAAAGACTTGTAGCGCAACAGAATATAGAACTATACCAAGCTAAGATGGTTCAAGCCCATGACAAACTAGTCCGCCCAAGAACCTTCAAAGTTGGAGACTTAGATCTCGTTCTCAAGAGACCTATTATTGCACACCGCAAGATAGGAGGAAAATTTGAACCCACTTGGGAAGGGCCATTCGTGGTTGAATCAGTATACTCAGGAGGTTCCTACCAGCTAGTGAATTGTCAGGGAGAACGACATATGCTTTCGATCAACGAACGATACTTAAAAAAGTATTACGCTACCTGATGTTTCGAAGGAATGAATTCTTCATCCCTAAGAAACACGGGCAGGGTAGTTACTTATGACTGGGTCCGAACCCAAAAATAAAAAAAATGTGCTAAAATAAATAAAATCATGATAATAAAGTTTTCCTTGTTTTTTCTCCCATATCAAAATCTCTTTCCTGATCTTATCCCACTTCATTCCTATTAAATTTAAAAATACAAGAAGTAATAAAAAAAATGTCTTTAATAAACATTTTCTTAATGATTCTTGTTCTTAGTACAGCCTCCGATCCTTTTCCTTGTCTTTTCGCAGGAAATGTCGAGCGGGGGTCTGGTCCCGAACTTTAGAAATGGCGTAAGCCTTGCACTCGATGAAAAGAGGGTGAAAGATGGAGCGATAATCGAGATCGACTCGGATTTCGCACCGCCGAGCCTACAAGACGAAGAAAGTGACCGGGTCCCAGCTGACCGAGAAGAACCGCCCGAGCAAACAAGAATGAAAGTGGGTGGCCCAAGCCACCAATCCAAAGAAGAAGAAAAGAAAAACAAACACCGAAGAAGATAAGAAAATGAAGTCTCGTAGTCGCTACAAGCAGAGGGCAAGCTTGTCGCCGCCGCGCCCACGAGATTCAAGAAGTTCGAAGAGCTACTCTCACAAGAACACAACGAAGAAATAAGAATCGCCGCATCCGCAAGATGTTAACCAAACTAGCAACGGACCAGCGCGACGAGACAAGCTAGCATCGCCAAGACATACACTTCAAGGACACCGGCTCACCAGAACCTGAAGAAAGGAGGCCAGCTCCTAGGATGGCAGAAAGGACCAGGGAAATCTCACAAAAACCAGAAGAAAGAAGGCTACCACGCTACCAGATAGAACCACCAGTGATGCATGACCTTGTTGCAGAAGCAACCCCGGGGGATGTCCCGACGGACATCATCCCCGAGGAGCCAAGGTATGCAGGAGAACGTGAAGGAATCGAGCCGTA
This sequence comes from Papilionanthe hookeriana x Papilionanthe teres, assembly GCA_022702705.1. NCBI lineage: Eukaryota > Viridiplantae > Streptophyta > Magnoliopsida > Asparagales > Orchidaceae > Papilionanthe > Papilionanthe hookeriana x Papilionanthe teres. The sequence goes on along the minus strand of CM040439.1, from coordinate 48,998,036 downwards.
TATCCCACAATACGTCACTGTGCCTCGCCATTTGCAAATTATTCCAGTAGTACTAGCCGGAAAGAATGCGAATGTCGAAAAGAAAACTTTTGAATACTTCGAGAGAATCGGAGGCGAAGGATCAATATACTAGAGGGCCTCGAGCTACACACGTACGTATTCTCGCAGTATGAACAACAAGAAATCGTGGATTGCATCCAGGATTTGAAAAGAATGGGCCGAGCGGGCCGCCTAAGGGAAAACACATACTCGTAACCCCGAGATGGATGCCGTGGAAAGGAAGAATCACAATACAATGTGGATGTCGTTACAACTTCGTGGAAGACAGAAGGGAAACCCTCCGGAATACTCCGTCATGGCCAAGTGGATCCGATGCCACTAGTCATCAAGAGAATGGTAAAGAGATTGATAACATGGAGGGTACCGCCAGCAGATTGCATACCCAATAGCCGCATTATTAACATCTACAAGCAGGTGACCGCATACCCCCACACATAGATCACCACGACTTTGTCGACCTTTCGCACAGCCTCTTTCCCGAACGAGTGTAACATCATGTTCGGATCCGACCTCCGGATAGCAGCCCGTGTGAGTTCCGAGGGCCGTTGAAGATACCTTTACCGGTAGGTTCCGTCATGATACCGAAGAGCAACGGAGCGTATATCGCTAAGCATTGCATACCAGAGTACCAGATGAAGCGGATCTCGCTACTTTCGGGAGGATGGACGACAGGAAGACACCTTACCATTTCCGCCCGTATCCGGAGCTAGAGAGCCTCCGGCCTTACGAGCTCGTGAGCTACATGGAAAATATCACACCTCCAATGTACATCCATACGGCATCCTTGCCAAGGATGGCCTCGGAAGGTGATGTTATCGACCATGTACCCCACTATTCGTACATGGATTTCGACGGATGCTTCTTTGGATGGATCGACGAAGATCATACATAGTACGTTTTGAGTCTACATGGATTGTATGAAATATATTCCGCATCAAGTTGTATGATGTATCTTCGACATGATTGGAATGAAAGTGACCATGACACATTTTTGGCCTTCACCTCTTTTGTGCAAATTGACCGGGAAACGCCATTAAAGTTAAATGAACTTCGAACAAAGAACGTAAAAGAAATAAAAAAAAGGAATAAAAGAAAACTTTCCTTAAAAATCTAAAAAATGTTGAACACCAAATAAACAACAAAAACGGGATAGTAAAGGACAAACAAAACAAATTTAAAGCTCAAACTAAATTCCAGTTTAAACCCATCTTCTCAAACCCTCCAATCCTTCTTCAAATCAAGATCTATTCTAGACCTCCCTTTAAACCCTCTCTCGGGATGATTTCGTAATCACGAAGAGTTTTCAATTTGATCCGGATGGCATGGGTTTGTACCCTTCGCCAAGTAATCGGACTTTGATTGATTCCCATGGGATATAAAACACTTTCATATCTCATTTCGATCTCTCGCTAAATCCAAATCTCCACAAGAAATTTCAATTCAAAATTTCGAGACCGGTACCTAAATTCCAGTTCTCATTCCGAGATCGATACCTAAATTTCGATTCTCATCCGAATTGATACCTAAATTTCAATTCAAAATTTCGAGACCGGTACCTAAATTCCAGTTCTCATTCCGAGATCGATACCTAAATTTTGATTCTCATCCGAATCGATACCTAAATTTCAATTCAAAATTTCCGAGACCGGTACCTAAATTCCAGCTTCTCATTCCGAGATCGATACCTAAATTTCGATTCTCATCCGAATTGATACCTAAATTTCAATTCAAAATTTCGAGACCGGTACCTAAATTCCAGCTTCTCATTCCGAGATCGATACCTAAATTTCGATTCTCATCCGAATTGATACCTAAATTTCAATTCAAAATTTCGAGACTCGGTACCTAAATTCCAGGTTCTCATTCCGAGATCGATACCTAAATTTTGATTCTCATCCGAATTGATACCTAAATTTCAATTCAAAATTTCTGAGACTGGTACCTAAATTCCAGTTCTCATTCCGAGATCGATACCTAAATTTCGATTCTCATCTGAATTGATACCTAAATTTCAATTCAAAATTTCTGAGAAATGCCCTCATAACAGGACTGGAATTAGCTATTCAAATGGGGATAACAGACATCAACATCTACGGAGATTCGCAGTTAATCATTCAACAGATCGTCGGGCAGTATAGAATTTTTAAACCAAGACTCGAGCAATACTTCCAGTATGTCATTCAATTGTTGGAAGAAATTCCGAATGTGACAATCTACAAAAATTCCCAGAAAAGAAAATGCTTTAGCAGATGCTTTAGCCCGTCTCGCAAAAGAATTTGCCCGTTTACAAGATGAATCGAGTGGAAGTGTCGGCTCACGTGACGTCGGGTCCTATCACAGACTCGAAATAGACACGATACATAAATCGAAAAAGAAAAAGGATCGACTTGCAATAGTGACGGAAAACACAGAAGATTGGCGACAGCCTATTGATGAGACTACTCGCAAACAGGAAAGCTACCGGACGATAGGTCGCTAGCCCATCAGATCAAGAAAAGAACTCTGTCCTACGCATTAATAAACAACACGTTATACAGAAGGTCTTTTTATCAAATGTGCCTAAGGTGCCTAAGCGGGTGCGAGGCCCGTGAAATTGTTAAAGAGGTGCATTCAGGACTCTGTGGCGCTCACCAGTCGGGTCCGAAGATGAAAATAAAAATTAAAAGACTAGGGTACTACTGGCCCTCGATGATGACCGAATGCATGAAAATCGCCAAGAGCTGTCACCAATGCCAAGTGCACGGAGTGGTTCTACACCAACCTCCAAATGTGCTACATCCGACAATTGCGTCGTGGCCATTTGAATGTTGGGGCACAGATATAGTGGGTCCAATAGAACCACCATCTTCAAAAGGACATCGCTTCATTCTTGCAGCTACAGATTACTTTTCCAAGTGGGCAGAGGCAGTTCCACTTAGAGAAGTGAAAGCACACCACGTGCTACAGTTTTTCAAGAACCAAGTTGTCTACCGTTTCGGAGTGCCGTGCAGGATTATCTCAGATAATGGGTCAGCATTCAGAAGCACACAAATCAACAATTTTGTCAGGAGACATGGAATCGACTGGCGGTATTCAACAATTTACTACCCAAGAGCAAACGGCCTCGCTGAGGCTTTTAATAAAACTCTCGTTCAAATCTTAAAGTAAACCTTGGACGACAATAAGAGAAATTGGCACGAGAAGTTATTAGAAGCCTTATGGGCCTACCAGACAACCTTCAGAACTCCTACTCAAGCTACACCTTACGCTTTGGTGTATGGGTCCGAGGCAGTGTTACCTTTAGAGGTTCAGCTTCCTTCACTCAGAATTGCAGTTGCAAATAAGATCACGACAGAAGAGAACGTCAAATTACAACTAGAAGAACTGGAAAGCCTGGAAGGGAAAAGACATGCAGCGCAACAGAATTTAGAACTATACCAAGCTAAGATGGTTCAAGCCCATGACAAACTGGTCTGCCCAAGAACCTTCAAAGTTGGTGACTTAGTTCTCGTTCTCAAGAGACCTATTCTTGCACACCGCAAGATAGGAGGAAAATTTGAACCCACTTGGGAAGGGCCGTTCGTGGTTGAAGCAGTATACTCAGGAGGTTCCTACCAGCTAGTGAATTGCCAGGGAGAACGACATATGCTTCCGATCAACGGACGATACTTAAAAAGTATTACGCTACCTGATGTTTCGAAGGAATGAATTCTTCATCCCTAAGAAACACGGGCAGGGTAGTTACTTATGACTGGGTCCGAACCCAAAAATAATAAAAAATGTGCTAAAATAAATAAAATCATGATAATAAAGTTTTCCTTGTTTTCTCTCCCATATCAAAATCTCTTTCCTGATATTATCCCACTTCATTCCCGTTAAATTTAAAAATACAAGAAGTAATAAAAAAATGTCTTTAATAAACATTTTCTTAATGATTCTTGTTCTTAGTATGTACCTCGATCCTTTTCCTTGTCTTTTCGCAGGGAAATGTCGAGCGGGCGGTTGGTCCTGAACTTTAGAAATGGCGTAAGCCTTGCACTCGATGAAAAGAGGGTGAAAGATGGAGCGATAATCGAGATTGACTCGGATTTTGCACCAGCAGGCCTACAGTACCAAGAAAGTGACTGGGTCCCAGTTGACCGAGAAGAACTGCCCGAGCAGACAGTAATGAAAGTGGGTGGCCCAAGCCACCAATCCAGCAGCAAGAAAAGAAAAACAAACACTGAAGAAGATAAGAAAATGAAGTCTGTAGTCGCTACAGCAGAGGGCAGGCTTGTCAGCGCCGCGCCCACAGAGATTCAAGAAGTTCGAAGAGCTACTCTCACAGCAACGCAACGAAGAAATAAGAATCGCCGCATCCGCAAGATGTTAACCAAACTAGCAGCGGACCAGCGCGACGAGACAGTTGCTACTGCCAGCACATACACTTCAAGGACACCGGTTCACCAGGAACCTGAAGAAAGGAGGCCAGCTCCTAGGATGACAGAAAGGACCAGGGAAATCTCACAAAAACCAGAAGAAAGAAGGCTACCACGCCACCAGATAGAACCACCAGTGATGCATGACCTTGTTGCGAGAGCAACCCCGGGGGATGTCCCGACGGACATCATCCCCGAGGAGCCAAGGTATGCAGGAGAACGTGAAGGAATCGAGCCGTATATCCCACAATACGTCACCAGGCCTCGCCATTTGCAAATTATTCCAGAGTACGAGCTGGAAAGAATGCAGAATGTCGAAAAGAAAACTTTTGAATACTTCGAGAGAATCGGAGGCAGAAGGATCAATATACTAGAGGGCCTCGAGCTACACACGTACGTATTCTCGCAGTATGAACAACAAGAAATCATGGATTTCATCCAGGATTTGAAAAGAATGGGCCGAGCGGGCCGCCTAAGGGAAAACACATACTCAGAACCCCGGAGATGGATGCCGTGGAAAGGAAGAATCACAATACAATGTGGATGCTGTTACAACTTTGCGGAAGACAGGAAGGGAAACCCTCCGGGAATACTCCGTCATGGCCAAGTGGATCCGATGCCACTAGTCATCAAGAGAATGGTAAAGAGATTGATAACATGGAGGGTACTCCGCAGATTGCATACCCAATAGCCGCATTATTAACATCTACAAGCAGGTGATCGCATACCCCCACACATAGATCACCACGACTTTGTCGGACCTTTCGCACAATCTCTTTCCCGAACGAGTGTAACATCATGTTCGGATCCGACCTCCGGATAGCAGGCCCGTGTGAGTTCCGAGGGCCGTTGAAGATACCTTTACCGGTAGGTTCCGTCATGATACCGAAGGGCAACGGAGCAGATATCGCTAAGCATTGCATACCAGGAGTACCAGTGAAGCGGATCTCGGCTACTTTCGTGAGGATGGACGACGGAAGACACCTTACCATTTCCGACGCGATCCGGAGCTAGAGAGCCTCCGGCCTTACGAGCCGTGAGCTACATGGAAAATATCACACCTCCAATGTACATCCATACGGCATCCTTGCCAAGGATGGCTTGGAAGGTGATGTTATTGACCATGTACCCCACTATTCGTACATGGATTTTGACGGATGCTTCTTTGGATGGATCGACGAAGATCATACATAGTCCGTTTCGAGTCTACATGGATTGTATGAAATATATTCCATATCAAGTTGTATGATGTATCTTCGACATGATTGGAATGAAAGTGACCATGTCACATTTTTGGCCTTCACCTCTTTTGTGCAAATTGACTGGGAAACGCCATTAAAGTTAAATGAACTTCGAACAAAGAACAGAAAAGAAATAAAAAAAGGAATAAAAGAAAACTTTCCTTAAAAATCTAAAAAATGTTAAACACCAAATAAACAACAAAACCGGGATAGTTAAAGGACAAACAAAACAAATTTAAAGCTCAAACTAAATTCCAGTTTAAACCCATCTTCTCAAACCCTCCAATCCTTCTTCAAATCAAGATCTATTCTAGACCTCCCTTGAAACCCTCTCTCGGGATGATTTCAGAATCACGAAGAGTTTTCAATTTGATACGGATGGCATGGGTTTGTACCCTTCGCCAAGTAATCAGACTTTGATTGATTCCCATGGGATATAACACACTTTCATATCTCATTTCGATCTCTCGCTAAATCCAAATCTCCACAGTAAATTTCAATTCAAAATTTCGAGATCGGTACCTAAATTCCAGCTCTCATTCCGAGATCGATACCTAAATTTCGATTCTCATCCGAATTGATACCTAAATTTAATTTCAAAATTTCGAGATCGGTACCTAAATTCCAGCTCTCATTCCGAGATCGATACCTAAATTTCGATTCTCATCCGAATTGATACCTAAATTTCAATTCAAAATTTCGAGATCGGTACCTAAATTCCAGTTCTCATTCCGAGATCGATACCTAAATTTCGATTCTCATCCGAATTGATACCTAAATTTCAATTCAAAATTTCTGAGACTGGTACCTAAATTCCAGTTCTCATTCCGAGATTGATTCCTAAATTTCGATTCTCATCTGAATTGATACCTAAATTTCAATTCAAAATTTCCGAGACTGGTACCTAAATTCCAGTTCTCGTACCGAGATCGATACCTAAATTTCGATTCTCATCCGAATTGATACCTAAATTTCAATTCAAAATTTCTGAGACTGGTACCTAAATTCCAGTTCTCATTCCGAGATCGATACCTAAGTTTCGATTCTCATCCGAATTGATACCTAAATTTCAATTCAAAATTTCCGAGACCGGTACCTAAATTTCAGTTCTCATTCCGAGGTCGATACCTAAATTTTGACTCTCTTCCGAGATTGATACCTAAATTTCAATTCAAAATTTCCGAGACTGGTACCTAAATTCCAGTTCTCATTCCGAGGTCGATACCTAAATTTTGACTCTCTTCCGAGGTCGATACCTAAATTTTGACTCTCATTTTCGAGATCGATACCTAAATTTCGATTCTCATCCGAATTGATACCTAAATTTCAATTCTCAACTTTCGAGACTGATGCCTAAAATCAAGTTCTCTTTCGGGGACAGTACCTAAATTCTGCCTCCCATCTTTCGAGACCGATAATTAAATTTTGATTCTCTCCCAGGATTGATACTTAAATTTCAACTCCAGCTTCGTTTAAACTTTCGAGATTAGTACCTGAATTCTGATTCTCATCCTTTTCAATCGACACTTAATCTCTGATTCTCATTCCAGGGCTGGTACCTAAATTCCAGTTTCCTTTTCAATCCCGAGATTGGAACCTAGGTTTCAATTCTCGTTTCAAATCCAAATTTTCTCAAATAAATTTTAAATCAAACCTCAATTTAAAATAAAAAATCAAAATCTAAAACTTACACATCAAAACTTAAATTGAAACAAAATGAAATCTAAATCGAAATCCCCCGCATCATGTGATTTGGAATTCACCTCCTTTCCTCAGGCGGAGTTCAGAATCTCCGGCTTCGGAGATATACTCGACACTCCCCAACGGAAACTCTTCTACTTCGTCCTAAGTTTGTCACTTGGACATCCGTGTTGGTTTTGTTGATCGCTTCGGTCAACACCAATACGCGCGGTGTGCTCCGTCGCCACCACACCTATTGGGGGTCCATTTGTCGACCTCATTTTTGATGAGGTCTTCTCTTCTTCTCTTTAGTACTTAGGATCTAGCCTTCAGCTTTTCCTTCGACTATCTTAGAGGACTAGAATTGGGATCCACCACCTTTTAGAAATTCAAACCACTTCTTAACTCCCCGCAAACTCCACAAACTTGATTGTAGACCCCTAATCACCTAGAGGGTTGAAATCAAATATGAAAGTTTAAAGGATGAGTTCCTATAGGACTCTTCGGCCTCAGGATCGCCTCGGTGGCCCGGTCCAGTGAATGGGCCGACTTACACACACACTACACTCATACACTACACTTTCACACACCTCCTAAAACCACACCCATACCTAACTTGACCTCCCGATTCATGTAGGTGATTCACATGGATGGTCCTTAACCCCTAAATCCTTGGCTAAGAGGGTTAGGAACAACATACATGAATGCCTCAAATGAGTCCCTTCATGGCTTATGTGGGCTTGATATGGCTTCATGGCTCAACCAAAATGATTTCATTCCACTTATATTCACCCAATCTTCAATTTCCAAATTTTCAATTTTTGACCCCCGGGACCCTACACCCGCCTAACCTACCAAATGCCCTAGAAACTACCCAAAATTTCCAAAATCACCTAAATCACCCAAAATTCCCCAAAATCAATCCCAAACATTTCCACATTACTCAAATTGATCATCCATACCCAAAAATACCAAAAATTCCAAAAATACCTCCCAATACCCTCCAAATACCCAAAATACCCCTCTTGACCCAAAAATCCAAAAATTCAGAAAATTCCCAGAAAATTCAAAAAAATCCCAAATATTCCCAATTTAATTTTGTTCAACTACATCATGTGCCAATTTTGTCAATTTACCCTACTTTTGTCAAAACCCCCAATTTGATCCATTTTAACCCTAAGTGAACCCAATGTCAAACCAAACCTACCCAATTGACCCAAATTCTGGTCCAATTCAATTCTAAACTTCAATTCAACATTCCCAACACCAATCTAGACCAAATCCAAGTCCAATTTGATTGGCATTTGGAACCAATTTCACTTTTGGCCTTAAAGCCCAATTTGGACCCATGACCCAAACCTAACCCAAACTCACCCAATTCAACTCCAATTAACCCCAAATCTTTTCTAACTCTTCCTTAGCATCCCCACAAGCAAAACACTAACATGATTTGCCCAAAATTTAGACCCAAACCCCACTCAAATTCAACCCAAAGCTAAAAGGCCCAATTTCGACCTAAACCCAAACCTAACCCAAATGAGCCCAAACCCCAAAATCAAAGCCCAACCAAAGTCAAAACCTCTTTGAAACACTCCCATAAACATTTCTCAACATTAATTTTACATCAATTTCAACCCTAGCCCAACATTGGCCTAACTTGGCCCATTTTGGCCTATATTGGCCCATTCACCTAAAGAGCCCAAATTCAACCCAATTCAAACCCAAATCACCCCCGATTTGCTTCAAGTCACTCATGACACATCCATGAGCTAAACCCAACAATTATTTGGCCCAACCTCTTTACAAAATTCCCATCCATAAATTCATTTTTAAACTTAAATGCCCATTCCTTAAACCATTTTAAAAGCCCATCTTTTGCCACATCCAAATGCCCAAAATTGGTCTCAAAGCCCATATGACATTTCCCCTCATCATACTTTCAATTAAACTCAATACCTAAGTCCTAAATTCATCATCAAATCATTCCAAATCAAGTTTCATACAAATTTCCATCAAATTACCAAAAATTCCTAAAATCCATTTTCATGAAATTGACCAAGCTTTTCCCCAAGCCAAAGACAAGCCATGCAAGCCATGGACAAGCCACATGAAGCCATGGAGGGTTTGACATGTGATCAAACCATTAATGGAAAAAGGAGGACCCCCTTTCCTAATCCTTCTTAAGCCTTTTTTTACCTTAAGCATGTCACACTCTAAACCATGCTTTGCCACCTAATCCTCGATGGAGACTCCACCACACATGGGAGATCGACCCACCCGACCTCCTCAACCCAAAACCAGGTCTTGGGGAGGTGCACCCAACCCATTTGCATGGGTTGACCAAAATAAGCCAAAATGGCCCCTTCCCCTTTCTACTTTGATTCAACCACTTTACACATGTCAAACCTCAATTGAATGCACCAAACCCCAGCCCTGACCCACCTGAACAAGATGGTGACCAATGCCTGGCCGGCCAGCACTGTGTCACCGGAAAACACCATGGCCGAGAGCTCACATGTGAGCCAACTTTAGGATTCTACCTCGCTGAGCCGCCCCATGCCCAATGGCCACCATGGCTGTTCTGCCCTTGACCTAAGCAGCCGATCCCAAGCCCTAACTCTCCCCGGGAGGCCCTCCACCCTCTCCTATTTAAACACCACCCCTCTCGGCCATGAGATGTGTCGAAACAAACCTTAAGGAAACTCGCCAAAATTGTTCCGTACTACTCCCCATACATAGAGCATTTGATCCCCACCGAATTCCAGCCCTAATTCCCTCCAAGTCGAGTTCAATTTTGAGCTCAAACTTTAGCCCAAAACCAGGACACTTTGCCACGGTGAGCTAATCCTCAAATCGACCGGTCCTACACCTTCACCGGACCAAGAGGAGAAGTTCCCAACCGAAAGCCCCATCTCCGAGCCACCCAGCTTGCTCCAGCCTCCAAGCTTTGTGATCGGCCGTGGTCGAAATCCTACCTAGGCAATTCACCGTACCAAGAGACTTCATCCGGAGCTTGTCGAGATCCAATCGAAGGTGAAACAACCCTCGCATCGAAGCCACACTTCTCCGAGCAAAGGTATGGCCTCACTCTTCTTCCCGAGCTTCGAACATTCTCCATTTTCATTAAGCCAATTTCATGCCACATAAACCGTATGGATGTGTTCGTCTTCTCGAGACGAATCCATAGAGCATAAGAACGTTAAATTTGGTCAAGTATCGAGTGAGATCTTAGTGCCTGGAAGATTGACGGTTCTCGGGTTAGGAGGCTTGGGGACGATGAACGGATGACGTTCATTCAATACACGCGCGGACGGACGGCTCAGATGGCGTCGGACCAGGAGATGGTACGTGAACCGCGGGACCCGGGCTGCTGACTCAAGCGGCGACGTCGAATGGGAGCATGACGCGTGTGCATTCGGAGTCGCCGAGGTCGAGCCGGCGCCGCGTCACTTAAATAGAAAAATAGGGATTTTTTCTATTTATTTAATTCCCTAAACTTTAAAAATTCATAACTTTGTGTAGGAAAATCATAAAAATAAAATAAAAATACCCTCTTGCTCAGATGAACGGAGGAGAATAATGTGGAAAAGAAATCATTTAATTTCATCAAGTATTTTTTTAATAATTTATTTACCTCTCGCATTGTTTTAATTCTCCATGTATATAGGAAATTTACCATGGCATGAGACCATAGGACTTTTGAAGCCTCTGAACTTGGGAACATTCCCTGAATTTTCCAAAGTCAGAGGCCATCCCTATGAAAAGTTATTGATTTTTCCAATTCATGTTACTGTTTTGAGTATTTTAATTCCAATAATTAGCATGTTGTGAAATAAATTCTAGGAAAATTTGGTGATGTCTCTTATGACCAGAGGACCCTAGGAAAGATAGCTTTTGAATTAATTCACTTGGAATAACCCTAATTGGCTTAAACACCCAAAATAGATCCCTAATTAATTAGAGCTAACCATACATCAAATTGACTTGAAATCAATTCTCCACTGACCTTTAGGATCAGAGGAACCCACCATAAAAATTTAAAGTCAATCGGACTTGGTCAGCCCTACTAAATGGGTCGATTAAGCCATTTAGTCATTTTAAACTTTAAAAATTCATAACTTTCAAAATACTTTTTAAAAATTCACCAAATTGGTTTTGGAGCCTCTCTGATATCAGGGGAATTTAAGAAAATTAAAATTTCAATTTTCTAAAAAAGTTGATTTTTAATATTATTTTAATATTTTAATAATTAAAAAATAATAAAAATCATAAAAATAATAAAATTCACCAAAATGTCACATTTTGAATTTTAATCACTTAGGAACAAACCCCATATTTTTCTTAGGTCTATTTTATGAGATATTAAATTTTAAAGCCCTAGGGTAATTTTAAAATTAAAAAAAATGTTTTTTCTAGCATTTTCACTAAAATAATTATAATAAAAATCAGAAAATTGCAAAAAATTGATTCTCTAATTTCCTTGATATCAGAGAGATTTTTGAAAAATATAAAATTCATTTTTCAACCTTTAGTTTATTTTTAAATTAATTAATACTCCAAAAGTTAAAATAATTATAACAAAAATAATATAATTCAAAAAATCACCAAAATTGGTCCAAGTGGTCCTCTGGTCATTAGGAATGTCCCATAATTTTCTTAAGGACAGAAACTTTCCCTTGGTCATATTATTAAATTTTCCTTGGGAATTCTTATTTTCCACCAAAAATAATTACATAAATAAATTAAATACAGAAAAATCACATTTTCTCCTCTCATGTCTTTATTGGCATATGAGTGAAGTCACATAAAAAATTTCAAGTTCATTTGAGCTCAATTTAGTGAGTTATGGAATTATTAAGCTTGAAGGGCAAAATGGTAATTAAAAAATTTTAACCCTTAATTAAAACTTTAGGTTTAATAAAATTAACAAGTAAAATATTTGATCTTAATCTGACTTGGATGATTGAAATTTAAATAATTAAAGGGTAGAAACCCATTAAATAATTTAAAATAATTGAAATAAACTTTAATTAAATAATCGATTAAATTTGGGAAGAATAATAAAATTGGAACTATTAAAATAGGGATATTTTTAGGAAGAGATTTGTTCTTTAATTTAAAAATCCCTAAATTAATCATTTCAATAATATTTAATTCCTAATTAAAAATGATAACTCAAATTTGAATTTTAAAATGTTAAAGGATTAAGTTAAAAAGTTAAATTATTAAACTCTTTTAAATTTTTCAGTTAAATTAAAATTAAAAATTAAATTAAATAATTAAATTAAATTAAATTAAATTAAATTAAATTAAATTAAATTAAATAAACAAATTAAATAAATTAAATTAAATAAATAATTAAATTAAATTAAATTAAATTAAAAAAATATTAAATTAAATTAAATCAAATAAATTAAATTAAATTAAATTAAATTAAATTAAATTAAATTAAAGTTAAATCAAATTAAATTAAATTAAAGGAAATTAAATCATATCAAACTAAATTGAATTAAATTAAATTAAATTAAAACTAAATCAAATTAAATTAAATTAAAGTTAAATGGAATCGAATTAAATAACATTACCTAAGACATAAAGAAATTAAATATAAAACAACTTGAATACTATTCCAAAGTTAAACCCTTTAGCTAAAGTTAAACTAAATCATAAATTATTTGAACACCAATTTGCCCTCGAGAGCTTTGGTTATCATAACTCCTAAACATAACGTTAAATGAAATGCTACTTCACTTATAGGATATTCAAATGTCCTAGTTCACTGAGCAAGATAACATAACTTGAATTCCCGGACGATTAATTCATTTGTGTAATTAAATTCATTTGGACTTAAAACAATCCTAGAAATATTGAAAAGAAGTTTAAGATTTGTCTTAAGCACTTCCTCGATACGATAGGACGTCCATAAGAACAATTGAATTTAAAAGTCATTGCAAGATAAAATTCACCGCCACAACATTTCAAAATATAAAATAACTCAAAATTTAATCACAAACAGAACACAAAACTGCAATTACAACTAAATTAAAACGTTCGTTGGATGATCGGGAATACCTCGGATGATGTAACCTACGCGTTGCTAACGGATTTCCCACGGTTTAAATGAAAGTGTGGAACTCATTTAGTTGAGTTTAGCAAATTCATCCGGACTAAGTGAATCCGATAAAAATAACGATGCCGGAAGGATGGAACCGTGGGATCTTAACCGGTGTTGTTATAATCAACTTTAAGATTTGTTTTAAATAAAACATAAAAAACACTTGGAAATTAAGAATTCCTCTAAACCAAAATACTTCTCTCATCTCCTGATTTATGACTTCTAAAACTAAACCTCTGCAACAACAAGGAGCTCGGAGCATGGTAGGCAGCACGACCATCGTCATCGCAGAAACCCGAGTCTACTTCGACAAAACTTTCTCGGAATTAAATAACAAATCCATAGGATTTCAAGGTAGTTTGCCTAGTGCAACATAAATCCTCAACCTCTTCGTTAGGCATTTGCATGATCATGTCATGTAAATTAAGCCCTAACCGGTCTTAGGACTCCGAGGTAGTCGTCCGATACGACATAAACCCTCACATCTTCCAGGCTATTTGTATGATTTTATCATACGAATATAAGTCCTAATTAATTAAAATTGGCAAGATCAAAACATTAAACAAACATTAGGACTTTCCCAAATTCAAGCCAAACAATAGGATAGTCGGGAAATTACCGAAGTTCACTTCGAATCCGTAATTTCTCCTACCTTTCTTCCTTTGAATTCTCAAAACAAAAAATGTTCCAAACTTGGTCCATTCCCTATCGAAATTCCAAAATTCAATCCTTTGAAAACTTAAACTCGAAATTCTCGAGAGCAGAATTATTGATTATTATCGAGAGTTTTCTTAGGTGATTCCCGTCACTTAAGATGTAATTAACTATAGGGGCTTGCCCTTATAGGGAATTCTAAAGAACCTGTGTAATATAAATCTCGTTTAATGTTTTTCATATTAGCGAGGGAATTTGTCGGCACATAAAATTGGTTCGCGTACCAAACGGATGTCACAAATCTTCTAGTTTATTTAATCGAGCCCCATCGTCAAGCAGTGTGCTTATTCTTCTGGATAGATACATGGTTTGTGGTATGGTGCTCGTTTATATAAACTATTTGGGATGTGAGATCGGTTTGATTTCATATCTTAAAATCTTCAAATTTAAAAATTATTTTTAAAACCAAATACTACTTTTCAAATTATTTATTTAAATTAAATTAAAAAATTCGCCGACAATTTCTGGCGACTCCGCTCTATTGTTGAAAGAGAGGAGAAATTTGGAGACGAGATTGATTCATCGGAATTCATGGACGATGATTATGCAGAAATCAACATGGTCGAAACACGAGCTTCGTCAGCTTCACAAGGTGCTCCTGCAGGTGTGGGTTTTCATTTGGTTTCAGTTTTAGGGACTATCCTAAAGGTGTGGGTTTTCATGCAACAGTTGTTTATCATGCAAGAAAAAGTAAGTGCGATGCAATTAAAGAAATTGCAATAATGTAAAATGTAATAAAATAAAAGCGTACCTAGAGGGTCTTCCCGTCATCCCAAGCTGCACTTAAAACACAATTAGAGTATTTAAGCAAGTTCCTAGGTAAAGCTAAGGGAAGGGTTATGGTTTTCTACCAAGTTCCAAATCCTATAGCTAGTCATTTCCTATGACGTCTAGGTCTTTGTGTTTTGGTTTGAGGACGATTTTCTTCATCAAAGAATAATTAATTTCAATTGTTCTTATGGACGTCCTATCGTATCGAGGAAGTGC
Source organism: Papilionanthe hookeriana x Papilionanthe teres (assembly GCA_022702705.1). Lineage (NCBI taxonomy): Eukaryota > Viridiplantae > Streptophyta > Magnoliopsida > Asparagales > Orchidaceae > Papilionanthe > Papilionanthe hookeriana x Papilionanthe teres. Next base: position 48,982,842 of record CM040439.1, on the reverse strand, counting down.
TTAAGACAAATCTTAAACATCTTTTCAATATTTCTAGGATTGTTTTAAGTCCAAATGAATTTAATTACACAAATGAATTAATCGTCCGGAATTCAAGTTTTGTTATCTTGCTCGATGAATCTAGGACATTTGAATATCCTATAAGTGAAGTAGCATTTCATTTAACGTTCTGTTTAGGAGTTATGATAACCAAAGCTCTCGAGGGAAAATTGGTGTTCAAATGATTTATGATTTAGTTTAACTTTAGTTAAAGGGTTTAACTTTGGAATAGTATTCAAGTTGTTTTATATTTAATTTCTTTATGTCTTAGGTAATGTTATTTAATTCGATTCCATTTAACTTTAATTTAATTTAATTTGATTTAGTTTTAATTTAATTTAATTTAATTCAATTTAGTTTGATTTGATTTAATTTCCTTTAATTTAATTAATTTGATTTAACTTTAATTTAATTTAATTTAATTTAATTTAATTTAATTTAATTTATTTGATTTAATTTAATTTAATTTAATATTTTTTTAATTTAATTTAATTTAATTTAATTTAATTTATTTATTTAATTTAATTTAATTTATTTAATTTAATTTAATTTAATTTAATTATTTAATTTAATTTAATTTAATTTAATTTAATTTAATTTAATTTAATTTAATTTAATTTAAATTTAATTTGATTTTTAATTTTAATTTAACTGAAAAATTTAAAAAGAGTTTAATAATTTAACTTTTTAACTTAATACTTTAACATTTTAAAATTCAAATTTGAGTTATCATTTTTAATTAGGAATTAAATATTATTGAAATGATTAATTTAGGGATTTTTAAATTAAAGAACAAATCTCTTTCGAAAAATATCCCTATTTTAATAGTTCCAATTTTATTATTCTTCCCAAATTTAATCAATTATTTAATTAAAGTTTATTTCAATTATTTTAAATTGTTTAATGGGTTTCTACCCTTTAATTATTTAAATTTCAATCATCCAAGTCAGATTAAGATCAAATATTTTACTTGTTAATTTTATTAAACCTAAAGTTTTAATTAAGGGTTAAAATTTTTTAATTACCATTTTGCCCTTCAAGCTTAATAATTCCATAACTCACTAAATTGAGCTCAAATGAACTTGAAATTTTTTATGTGACTTCACTCATATGCCAATAAAGACATGAGAGGAGAAAATGTGATTTTTCTGTATTTAATTTATTTATGTAATTATTTTTAGTGGAAAATAAGAATTCCCAAGGAAAATTTAATAATATGACCAAGGGAAAGTTTCTATCCTTAAGAAAATTATGGGACATTCCTAATAACCAGAGGACCACTTGGACCAATTTTGGTGATTTTTGGAATTATATTATTTTTATTATAATTATTTTAAGTTTTGGAGTATTAATTAATTTAAAAATAAAATAAAGGTTGAAAAATGAATTTTATATTTTTCAAAAATCTCTCTGATATCAAGAAAATCAGAGAACCAATTTTTGCAATTTTATGATTTTTCTTTGATTTATTATAATTATTTTAGTGAAAATGCTAGAAAATACATTTTTTTAATTTTAAAATTACCCTAGGGCTTTAAAATTTAATATCTCATAAAATAGACCTAAGAAAAATATGGGGTTTGTTCCTAAGTGATTAAAATTCAAAATGTGACATTTTGGTGAATTTTATTATTTTTATGATTTTTATTATTTTTTAATTATTAAAATATTAAAATAATATTAAAAATCAACTTTTTTAGAAAATTGAAATTTTAATTTTCTTAAATTCCCCTGATATCAGAGAGGCTTCAAAACCAATTTGGTGAATTTTTAAAAAGTATTTTGAAAGTTATGAATTTTTAAAGTTTAAAATGACTAAATGGCTTAATCAACCCATTTAGTAGGGCTAACCAAGTCCAATTGACTTCAAATTTTTATGGTGGGTTCCTCTGATCATAAAGGTCAGTGGAGAATTGATTTCAAATCAATTTGATGTATGGTTAGCTCTAATTAATTAGGGATCTATTTTGGGTGTTTAAGCCAATTAGGGTTATTCCAAGTGAATTAATTCAAAAGCTATCTTTCCTAGGGTCCTCTGGTCATAAGAGACATCACCAAATTTTCCTAGAATTTATTTCACAACATGCTAATAATTGGAATTAAAATACTCAAAACAGTAACATGAATTGGAAAAATCAATAACTTTTCATAGGGATGGCCTCTGACTTTGGAAAATTCAGGGAATGTTCCCAAGTTCAGAGGCTTCAAAAGCCCTATGGTCTCATGCCATGGTAAATTTCCTATATACATGGAGAATTAAAACAATGCAGAGGGTAAATAAATTATTAAAAATAAAATACTTGATGAAATTAAATGATTTCTTTTCCACATTATTCTCCTCTGTTCACTGAGCAAGAGGGTATTTTTATTTTATTTTTATGATTTTCCTACACAAAGTTATGAATTTTTAAAGTTTAGGGAATTAAATAAATAGAAAAAATCCCTATTTTTCTATTTAAGTGACGCGGCGCCAGCACAACCTCGGCAGCTCCGAATGCACACGCGTCGCGCTCCCATTCGACGCCGCCGCTTGAGTCAGCAGCCCGGGTCCCGCGGTTCACGTATCATCTCCTGGTCCGACGCCATCAGAGCCGTCCATCCGCGCATGTATTGAATGAACGGCATCCGTTCATCGTCCCCAAGCCTCCTAACGCGAGAACCGTCCATCTTCTAGGCCTAAGATCTCACTCGATACTTGACCAAATTTAACGTTCTTATGCTTCTATGGATTCGTCTCGAGAAGACGAACACATCCATACGGTTTATGTGGAATGAAATCGGCTTAATGAAAATGGAGAATGTTCGAAGCTCGGGAAGAAGAGTGAGGCCATACCTTTGCTCGGAGAAGTGTGGCTTCGATCCGAGGGTTGTTTCACCTTCGATTGGATCTCAGCAAGCTCCGCGATGAAGTCTCTTGGTCCGGTGAATTGCCTAGGTAGGATTTCGACCACAGCTCGATCACAAAGCTTCGGAGGCTGGAGCAACCGGGTGGCCTCGGAGATGGGGCTTTCGGTCGGGAACTTCTCCTCTTGGTCCAAGTGAAGGTGTAGGACCGCTCAATTTGAGGATTAGCTCACTGTGGCAAAGTGTCCTGGTTTTTGGGCTAAAGTTTGAGCTCAAAATTGAACTCAACTGGAGGGAATTAGGGCTGGAATTCAGTGGGGATCAAATGCTCTATGTATGGGGAGTAGTCTGGAACAATTTTGGCAGAGTTTCCTTAAGGTTTTTTTCAGCACCTCTCATGGCCGAGAGGGGTGGTGTTTAAATCAGAGAGGGTGGAGGGCCTCCCGGGAGAGTTAGGGCTTGGGATCAGCTGCTTAGGTCAAGGGCGTAACGGCCATGGTGGCCATTGGGCATGGGGCAGCTCAGCAAGGTAGAATCCCAAAGTTGTCTCACATGTGAGCTCTCGGCCATGGTGTTTTCCGGCGACTCGGTGGCCGGCCGGCTGTGCATTGGTCACCATCTTGTTCGAGTGGGTCGTGGTCGGGGTTTGGTGCATTCAATCGAGGTTTGACATGTGTAAAGTGGTTGAATCAAAGTAGAAAGGGGAAGGGGCCATTTTGGCTTATTTTGGTCAACCCATGCAAATGGGTTGGGTGCACCTCCCCAAGACCCGGTTTTGGGCCGAGGAGTCCGGTGGGTCAATCTCCCATGTGTGGTGGAGTCTCCATCAAGGATTAGGTGGCAAAGCATGGTTTAGAGTGTGACATGCTTAAGGTAAAAAAAGGCTTAAGAAGGATTAGGAAAGGGGGTCCTCCTTTTTCCATTAATGGCTTGATCACATGTCAAACCCTCCATGGCTTCATGTGGTTTGTCCATGGCTTGCATGGCTTGTCTTTGGCTTGGGGAAAAGCTTGGTCAATTTCATGAAAATGGATTTTAGGAATTTTTGGTAATTTGATGGAAATTTGTATGAAACTTGATTTGGAATGATTTGATGATGAATTTAGGACTTAGGTAATGAGTTTAATTGAAAGTATGATGAGGGGAAATGTCATATGGGCTTTGAGACCAATTTTGGGCCTCTGGATGTGGCAAAAGATGGACTTTTAAAATGGTTTAAGGAATGGGCCTTTAAGTTTAAAAATTAATCTATGGATGGGAATTTTGTAAAGAGGTTGGGCCATATAATTGTTGGGTTTAGCTCATGGATGTGTCATGAGTGACTTGAAGCAAATTAGGGGTGATTTGGGTTTGAATCGGGTCGAATTTGGGCTCTTTAGGTGAATGGGCCAATATAGTGCCAAAATGGGCCAAGTTGGGCCAATATTGGGCTAGGGTTGAAATTGATGTAAAATTAATGTTGAGAAATATTTATGGGAGTGTTTCAAAGAGGTTTTGACTTTGGTTGGGCTTTGATTTTGGGGTTTGGGCTCATTCTGGGTTAGGTTTGGGTTTAGGTCAAAATTGGGCCTTTTAGCTTTGGGTTGAATTTGAGTGGGGTTTGGGTCTAAATTTTGGGCAAATCATGTTAGTGTTTTGCTTGTGGGGATGCTAAGGAAGACTTAGAAAAGATTTGGGGTTAATTGGAGTTGAATTGGGTGAGTTCGGGTTAGGTTTGGGTCATGGGTCCAAATTGGGCTTTAAGGCCAAAAGTGAAATTGGATCCAAATTCCAATCAAATTGGACTTGGATTTGGTCTAGATTGGTGTTGGGAATGTTGAATTGAAGTTTAGAATTTAATTAGACCATAATTTGGGTCAATTGGGTAGGTTTGGTTTGACATTGGGTTCACTTAGGGTTAAAATGGATCAAATTGGGGGTTTTGACAAAAGTAGGGTAAATTGACAAAATTGGCCTATGATGTAGTTGAAAAAAATGAAATTGGGAATATTTGGGATTTTCTGGAATTTTCTGGCAATTTTCTGAATTTTTGGATTTTTGGGTCAAGAGGGGTGTTTTGGGTATTTGGAGGGTATTGGGAGGTTTTCTTGGAATTTTTGATATTTTTGGGTATGGATGATCAATTTGAGTGATGTGGAAATGTTTGGGATTGATTTTGGGGAATTTTGGTTGCTTTGGAAATTTTTGAGAAATTTGGGTAGTTTCAAGGGTTTTGGGTAGAGCTAAGCGAGTGTAGGGTCCGTGGGTCAAAAATTGAAAATTTGGAAAATTGAAGATCGGGTGAATATAAGTGGAATGAAATCATTTTGGTTGAGCCATGAAGCCATATCAAGCCCACATGATCCATGAAGGGACTCATTTGAGGCATTCACTATGTTGTTCCTAACCCTCTTAGCCTAAGGATTTGGGGTTAAGGACCATCCATGTGAATCACCTACATGAATCGGGAGATCAAGTTAGGTATGGGTGTGGTTTTAGGAGGTGTGTGAAAGTGTAGTGTATGAGTGTAGTGTGTGTGTAAGTCAGCCCCTTCACTGCACTCGGGCCACCTGAGGCGGTCCTAAGGCCAAAGAGTCCCATAGGAACTCATCCTTTAAACTTCCACATTTGATTTCAACCCTCTAGGTGATTAGGGGTCTACAGTCAAGTTTGTGGAGTTTGCGGGGAGTTAAGAAGTGGTTTGAATTTCTAAAAGGTGGTGGATCCCAATTCTAGTCCTCTAAGATAGTCAAAGGAAAAGCCTAAGGCTAGATCTTAAGTACTAAAGAGAAAAAGAGAAGACCTCATCAAAAATGAGGTCAACAAATGGACCCCCAATAGGTGTGGTGAGCTGACGGAGCACACCGCGCGTATTGGTGTTGACCGAAGCGATCAACAAAACCAACACGGATGTCCAAGTGACAAACTTAGGACGAAGTAGAAGAGTTTCCGCCGGGGAGTGTCAAGTATATCTCCGAAACCGGAGATTCCCGAACTCCCGCCTGGGAAAGGGGGTGAATTCCAAATCACATGATCTGGTGGGATTTCGATTTAGATTTCATTTTGTTTCAATTTAAGTTTTGATGTGTAAGTTTTAGATTTTGATTTTTTATTTTAAATTGAGGTTTGATTTAAAATTTATTTGAGAAAATTTGGATTTGAAACGAGAATTGAAACCTAGGTTCCAATCTCGGGATTGAAAAGGAAACTGGAATTTAGGTACCAGCCCCGGAGTGGGAATCGGAGTTTAAGTGTCGATTGAAAAGGATGAGAATCGAATTTAGGTACCGACCTCGAAAGTTTAAACGAAGCCGGAGTTGAAATTTAAGTATCAATCCCGGGAGAGAATCGAAATTTAAGTATCGGTCTCGAAAGATGGGAGTGCGAAATTTAGGTATCGTCCCCGAAAGAGAACTTGATTTTAGGCATCAGTCTCGAAAGTTGAGAATTGAAATTTAGTTATCAATTCGGATGAGAATCGAAATTTAGGTATCGATCTCGAAAATGAGAGTTGAAATTTAGGTATCAATCTCGGAAGAGAGTCAAAATTTAGGTATCGACCTCGGAATGAGAACTGGAATTTAGGTACCAATCTCGGAAATTTTGAATTGAAATTTAGGTATCAATCTCGGAAGAGAGTCAAAATTTAGGTATCGACCTCGGAATGAGAACTGGAATTTAGGTACCAGTCTCGAAAATTTTGAATTGAAATTTAGGTATCAATTCAGATGAGAATCGAAATTTAGGTATCGATCTCGGAATGAGAACTGGAATTTAGGTACTGATCTCGAAATTTTGAATTGAAATTTAGGTATCAATTCGGATGAGAATCGAAATTTAGGTATCGATCTCGGAATGAGAACCGGAATTTAGGTACTGGTCTCGAAATTTTGAATTGAAATTTAGGTATCAATTCAGATGAGAATCGAAATTTAGGTATCGATCTCGAACGAGAACCGGAATTTAGGTACCGATCTCGAAAATTTTGAATTGAAATTTAGGTATCAATTCGGATGAGAATCGAAATTTAGGTATCGATCTCGGAACGAGAATTGGAATTTAGGTACTGGTCTCGAAAATTTTGAATTGAAATTTAGGTATCAATTCGGATGAGAATCGAAATTTAGGTATCGATCTCGGAATGAGAACTGGAATTTAGGTACTCGATCTCGTAAATTTTGAATTGAAATTTAGGTATCAATTCGGATGAGAATCGAAATTTAGGTATCGATCTCGGAATGAGAACTCGGAATTTAGGTACCGAGTCTCGAAATTTTGAATTGAAATTTAGGTATCAATTCGGATGAGAATCGAAATTTAGGTATCGATCTCGGAATGAGAACTGGAATTTAGGTACTCGGTCTCGTAAATTTTGAATTGAAATTTAGGTATCAATTCGGATGAGAATCGAAATTTAGGTATCGATCTCGGAATGAGAACTGGAATTTAGGTACCGATCTCGTAAATTTTGAATTGAAATTTAGGTATCAATTCGGATGAGAATCGAAATTTAAGTATCGATCTCGGAATGAGAACTCGAATTTAGGTACCGATCTCAGAAATTTTGAATTGAAATTTACTCGTGGAGATTTGGATTTAGCGAGAGATCGAAATGAGATATGAAAGTGTTTTATATCCCATGGGAATCAATCAAAGTCTGATTACTTGGCGAAGGGTACAAACCCATGCCATCCGGATCAAATTGAAAACTCTTCGTGATTTTGAAATCATCCCAAGAGAGGGTTTCAAGGGAGGTCTAGAATAGATCTTGATTTGAAGAAGGATTGGAGGGTTTGAGAAGATGGGTTTAAACTGGAATTTAGTTTAAGCTTTAAATTTGTTTTGTTTGTCCTTTAACTATCCCGTTTTTATTGTTTATTTGGTGTTCAACATTTTTTAGATTTTTAAGGAAAGTTTTCTTTTATTCCTTTTTTTTATTTCTTTTCTGTTCTTTGTTTGAAGTTCATTTAACTTTAATGGCGTTTCCTGACCAATTTGCACAAAAGAGGTGAAGGCCAAAAATGTGACATGGTCACTTTCATTCCAATCATGTCGAAGATACATCATACAACTTGATCCGGAATATATTTCATACAATCCATGTAGACTCAAAACGGACTATGTATGATCTTCGTCGATCCATCCAAAGAAGCATCTGTAAAAATCCATGTCTGAATAGTGGGGTACATGGTCAATAACATCACCTTCCAAGCCATCCTTGGCAAGGATGCCGTATGGATGTACATTGGAGGTGTGATATTTTCCATGTAGCTCACAACTCGTAAGGCCAGAGGCTTTCTAGCTCCGGATCTGGCTGGAAATGGTAAGGTGTCTTCCTGTTGTCCATCCTCCTGAAAGTAACTAAGATCCGCTTCACTGGTACTCCTGGTATGCAATGCTTAGCGATATCTGCTCTGTTGCCCTTCAGTATCATGACGGAACCTACCGGTAAAGGTATCTTCACCGGCCCTCGGAACTCACCCGGGCCTCGCTATCCGGAGGTCGATCCGAACATGATGTTACACTCGTTCAGGAAAGAGACCGTGCGAAAGGTCCGACAAAGTCGTGGTGATCTATGTGTGGGGGTATGCGATCACCTCGCTTGTAGATGTTAATAATGCAATGTATTAGGTATGCAATCCGCCGGCGTACCCTCCATGTTATCAATCTCTTTACCATTCTCTTGATGACTAGTGGCATCGGATCCACTCGGCCATGATGGAGTATTCCCGGAGGGTTTCCCTTCCCGTCTTCCGCAAAGTTGTAACAAAGCATCCACATTGTATTGTGATTCTTCCTTTCCCTGGCATCCATCTCCGGGGTTCTGAGTATGTGTTTTCCCTTAGGCGGCCCGCTCGGCCCATTCTTTTCAAATCTTGGATGCAATCCACGATTTGCTGTTGTTCATACTCTGAGAATACGTCTGTGTGTAGCTCGAGGCCCTCTAGTATATTGATCCTTCGCCTCCGATTCTCTCAAAGTATTCAAAAGTTTTCTTTTCGACATTCGCATTCTTTCCGACTCGTACTCCGGAATAATTTGCAAATGGCGAGGCCCGGTGACGTATTGTGGGATATACGGCTCGATTCCTTCGAGGTTCTCCCGCATACCTTGGCTCCTCGGGGATGATGACCGTCGGGACATCCCCCGGGGTTGCTTCTGCAACAAGGTCATGCATCATTGGTGGTTCTATTTGGTGGCGTGGTAGCCTTCTTTCTTCTGGTTTTTGTGAGATTTCCCTGGTCCTTTCTGTCATCCTAGGAGCTGGCCTCCTTTCTTCGAGTTCTCGGTGAACCGGTGTCCTCGAAGTGTATGTGCCGGCGTAGCAATCTGTCTCGTCGCGCCGGTCCGTCGCTAGTTTGGTTAACATCTTGCGGATGCGGCGATTCATATTTCTTGGTTGCGTTCGTCGTGAGAGTAGCTCTTCGAACTTCTTGAATCTCCGTGGGTGCGGCGGCCGACAAGCTCGCCCTCTGCTGTAGCGACTACAAACTTCATTTTCTTATCTTCTTCGGTGTTTGTTTTTCTTTTCTTGCTTCGTTGGATTGGTGGCTTGGGCCACCCACTTTCATTATCGTCCGCTCGAGCGGTTCTTCTCGATCAACCGGGACCCGGTCACTTTCTTCGTATCGTAGGCTCGCTGGTGCGAAATCCGAGTCAATCTCGATTATCGCTCCATCTTTCACCCTCTTTTCATCGAGTGCAAGGCTTACGCCATTTCTAAAGTTCGGGACCAACCGCCCGCTCGACATTTCCTGCGAAAAGACAAGGAAAAGGATCAGTGGGCAGTACTAAGAACAAGAATCATTAAGAAAATGTTTATTAAAGACATTTTTTTATTACTTCTTGTATTTTTAAATTTAACAGGAATGAAGTGGGATAAGATCAGGAAAGAGATTTTGATATGGGAGAGAAAACAAGGAAAACTTTATTATCATGATTTTATTTATTTTAGCACATTTTTTATTATTTTTGGGTTCGGACCCAGTCATAAGTAACTACCCTGCCCGTGTTTCTTAGGGATGAAGAATTCATTCCTTCGAAACATCGAGTAGCGTAATACTTTTTTAAGTATCGTCCGTTGATCGGAAGCATATGTCGTTCTCCCTGGCAATTCACTAGCTGGTAGGAACCTCCTTAGTATACTGCTTCAACCACGAACGGCCCTTCCCAAGTGGGTTCAAATTTTCCTCCTATCTTGCGGTGTGCAAGAATAGGTCTCTTGAGAACGAGAACTAAGTCACCAACTTTGAAGGTTCTTGGGCGGACCAGTTTGTCATGGGCTTAAACCATCCTAGCTTGGTATAGTTCTAAATTCTGTTGCGCTGCAAGTCTTTTCCCTTCCAGGCTTTCCAGTTCTTCTAGTCGTAATTTGGCGTTCTCTTCTGTCGTGATCTTATTTGCAACTGCAATTCTGAGTGAAGGAAGCTGAACCTCTAAAGGTAACACTGCCTCGGACCCATACACCAAAGCGTAAGGTGTAGCTTGAGTAGGAGTTCTGAAGGTTGTCCGGTAGGCCCATAAGGCTTCTAATAACTTCTCGTGCCAATTTCTCTTATTGTCATCCAAGGTTTTCTTTAAGATTTGAACGAGAGTTTTATTAAAAGCCTCGACGAGGCCGTTTGCTCTTGGGTAGTAAATTGTCGAATACCGCCGAGTTGATTCCACGTCTCCCGACAAAATTGTTGATTTGTGTGCTTCGAATGCCGACCCATTATCCGAGATAATCTCGCGCGGCACTTCGAAACGGTAGACAACTTGGTTCTTGAAAAGCCGTAGCACGTGGTGTGCTTTCACTTCTCTAAGTGGAACCGCCTCGCCCACTTGGAAAAGTAATCTGTAGCCGCAAGAATGAAGCGATGTCCTTTTGAAGAAGGTGTTTCTATTGGACCCACTATATCTGTGCCCCAACATTCAAATGGCCACGACGCAATTGTTGGATGTAGCACATTTGGAGGTTGGTGTAGAACCACTCCGTGCACTTGGCATTGGTGACAGCTCTTGGCGATTTTCATGCGGTCGGTCATCATCGAGGGCCGGTAGTACCCTAGTCTTTTAATTTTTATTTTCATCTTCGGACCCGACCGGTGAGCGCCACGAGTCTCGAATGCACCTCTTTAACAATTTCACGGGCCTCGCACCCGCTTAGGCACCTTAGCCACATTTGATCAAAAGACCTTCTGTATAACGTGTTGTTTATTAATGCGTAGGACCGAGTTCTTTTCTTGGTCTGATGGGCTAGCGACCTATCGTCTGGTAGCTTTCCTGTTTGCAGGTAGTTCATCAATGGTCGTCGCCAATCTTCTCGTGTTTTCTCGTCATCGCTGCAATCGATCCTTTTTCTTTTCTCGATTTATGTATCGTGTCTATGTCGAGCCGTGATAGGACCCGACGTCCGTGAACTGACACTTCCACTGATTCATCTTGCAAACAGGCAAATTCTTTTGCGAGACGGGCTAAAGCATCTGCTAAAGCATTTTCTTTTCTAGGAATTTTGTAGATTGTCACATTCGGAATTTCTTCCAACAATTGAATGGCATACTGGAAGTATTGCTTGAGTCTTGGTTTAAAAATTCTATACTGTCCGGCGATCTGTTGAATGATTAACTGCGAATCTCCGTAGATGTTGATGTCTGTTATCCCCATTTGAATAGCTAATTCCAGTCCTGTTATGAGGGCTTCGTATTCTGCTTCTTTGTTTGTACAAGGTTCTGTCAAGTGGTAGGAGTATCTTAACATCCCCCGCTCCGGTGTTATAAAGATTAGCCCGATTCCTGCTTTACCGGGTACTATCACTTGCGATTCTTCGTCTTCGTGTGCTGAAGATGCCCCGTCGAAGTATAATTCCCAACATCGATCATCAGGGTCTTCTAGGATCATTATTTGTTCATCTGGCAAATCGTCATTGAGAGGAGATTCTGCCGGCAGAGGGTGTGCAGCGAGGAAGTCTGCTAGGGCTTGTCCCTTTACGGCACGAAGAGGCACGAAAGTTATATCGAATTGCAATAATATCATTGACCATCTGGCAAGTCTGCCGGAAAGTGTTGGACGAGTCATCAAGTATTGCAATGGATTTAACTTCAAGATCAGGTTGACCTTATGAGAAAGCATGTAATGCCTGAGCTTTTGAGCGGCGAAGATCAGGGCCAAACAATGCTTTTCAATTGCGGGATACCTTATTTTCGTCGGAAGTAAACGACGGCTTAGGTAGTAAAGAGCATTTTCTTTACCCTCATCATTGACCTAAGCTAACGTGGCTCCGAGAGAGTCGTCTAAAGCCGCGGTATAAAGTATCGACGGTCTACCCGAGACCGGGGCTGCTAAGACAGGAGGTGTCATTAAATATTGCTTAATGTCCTCGAAGGCCTTCCGGCATTTCTCTTCCCAAATAAATTTGGCATCCTTTTTAACTAGTGCCGAGAAAGGCCGACACCTACTCGACAAGTTTGAGATAAAGCGTCGAAGATATGCCAGCTTCCCTTGAAAGGATCTTAGTTGCTTTAAGGTTTTGGGAGGCGGCATTTCTAAGATAGCTTTAATCTTTTCCGGGTCGATTTCAATTCCACGATGTCGGACAACGAATCCTAACAATTTCCCGGAGGTAACGCCGAAGGCGCATTTTAAGGGATTCATCTTAAGGTTAAATTGCCTTAATCGTTCGAAAACAATTCTCAAATCATACAAGTGGTTGTCCTTTACTTTGCTTTTGATGACCACATCGTCCACGTAGCATTCGACTTGATTGTGGATGAGATAATCAAAAATTCTTGTCATCGCTCTCCGGTAGGTTGCTCTGCGTTCTTCGATCCGAATGGCATCACTGTGTAGCAATATACTCCGATCGGCGTTCTGAATGCTGTAAACTTTTCATCTTCTGGAGCCATTTTTATCTGGTTGTATCCTGAAGATCCATCCATGAATGAGAATATCTCGTGTGTCGAAGCAATGTCGATCATTAATTTTGGGATCGGTAGAGGGAATTCTTCTTTTGGACATGCCTTGTTTAAATCTCTGAAATCCACACAAATTATGATCTGACCATTCTTTTTTCTGACTGGCACTACATTGGCTAGCCAAGTCGGGTATTGTTCTTCACGGACAAATTTAGCTTCTATTAGCTTTTTAACTTCAGCTATGACTTGTTGTTCAATTTCTAGACGCATTCTTCTGGGACCTTGTCTGACTGGGACAGAAGTAGGATCCACTCCTAGCTTATGGACTGCAACCTCTGGAGCTAATCCTGGCATCTCGTCATAGTTCCAAGCAAAACAGTCTTTAAATTCTATTAATAACTTGATTATTTCTTCTGAGTCTTCTTTATTGAGTAAGGAGCTAACAAAGGTAGGCCTAGGCTCTTCGCTAGTACCTAAGTTAACTTCCGTTAACTCATCTATTGTAGATTTAATTTCTTCTTCGAATTCGGTGGAGCGTCTCCAATTTGTAAATCTTCAAATTCTTCCGTAGTTTCCATGCAGTTTTCATTAGACTCGCAAGTGACAACCAAGCAAAATTCAGTATCGTCAACTGATCCTACCGTGCCGAATCCGAGACCATGCTTTGCATTGGGTGGACGACCGGAGTTATTCCATAATTTTTCAAAATGTTGTGATTGGCCTTTTGTCCATTGTCGAGGTAAGAAACCACGCTGAATTAAATTTTGAACACAGGGGAGAATACCACTCAAAAGGTAATTCCATTAATTTCGATGAAGGGACATCTTCAAATTGTACATTATTTTCGGCTTTGGAGGAAGAAGCACCACGGTAGAATTTGATTGGCTTTGCACCGCCGCTACGTACCTCTTTGACCACCATACCCTCGATCTTATTAGAATGGATCGGGGTTAGGGTCATAGTATGTACGTAGTGGTTAATCTTCTCGTACATTGATTTGTATTCTATATTCTTTTCATCTTCGAGGGAGATCTTGAATTGCGGCTTCTTCCGACTTATTGTTGGTGCTTCTTGCTTGATTTCTTTTTCTTCTTCAGAACTATCTCCCCAATCAACATTGATGGCTGGTTTCCTCTGTCCAATTGTCCTAACGTCTCTACCACGGCCTCGACCTCGGATGCGAGTTGTGGAGAAACCTTCACCATCCCGCCGTAAGGGAGTGGTGAGTGACTGTTGGACTAAAACTTCAGTTTCTTCATCATCCCGAATTTCTTTTGCTTCATTCGTTATGGTATCTCTGGAGAAGATTGTTTTCTTCGGAGGTGCATAATAAGCTGCATCTTCATGGATTCCAATTTCATGTACGGAGAATAGTTGTAAGTCGCCTTTGATGCATTGTTCCCCTCCATCGTAGTATTTGATGCATTGATGTATCGATGATGGTACCATCCTGTTTTCATGTATCGATGGTCGGCCCAGTAGAGCGTTGAACGACGTTTCTGAATCAATTATGTGAAATTTTGCGGTTGTCTTTGCCAAGTCACCGGTCTTCATTAGTAGTGTTATTGATCCGAGGGCTCTTTCTCCTTTCTGGTTGAATCCTCTTAATAACATTTTGTCTGCTTCGAGCTCACGAGCATCAATTTCCAAATATGCTAGTGTTCGAAGACTCATTATATTGATTGATGCTCCTGGATCCACCAATACTCTGGAGAGCGTAAACTTCCCAATTGTAACTGAAATGTACAACGGTCGGTTGTGATCTGGTCGTCCCAAGTAGTAGGTCATTGTCCGTGAAGGTAACACTTCGTTGTTCCTTTAACGAGCAAACCTCATCTAAGGAATCTCCGGCCATTTGAGCTAAGCAAATTTCCAGAGCTTCTCTCATCTCCTTTGATAAGATGAGAGCGTCGTAGATGCTCAGTTTGGCCGGTAGTTTCCTAAGATGGGCTATCACGTTGTAGTCCACTTTATTTCCATGTGTCTCGATTCCTTCTCGAATGGGTATTTCTTCTGTCGGGGTTGGTTCTTCCTGAACAACCACCTGCTTTCCTTTGTCCTTTGGACCCATTCTCGGAGGTAGAACTCTTCCACTTCTTAAGTTTACTTCTGTAATTTCTTCTGAATCTAGTGTTGAGCTTGCCGGTGTTTCTTCCTAAATCGGAATGACAGGTTCTTCTTGATTAGCTTCAGAGTCTGAAGGCTCTAACTCTATTGTGACTGGAGCTCCTCGAAACTCGCAGATAGATTTGTTGCTTGTCGAACTCTCGTAGCCTCCTTGATGGATGTCTTCTTTGTCATTTTGATCGTCGAGATTGTGTATGATTCGAGAATTGTCGTTGGTATCGAAATCGATGTCCGGATTGTCGCTAGTTACGTAATCGTTAGAAACAGTCAAAACGTAGCCAACGCCATCACCCTTATCATTATATGATCTCACCGAAGTGAGCAGATAATCATACAGAGTCAGAGGTTCGAGGGATTTCTCCCCCGAATCCGAAACAACTACCCTAGGATAAGCAGCCCCTAGTCTAGCCTTAGGAGCCTCGGTCTTCTCTTCTTCGTTGATTTTCTTCTTCTCTTCAATCGTCTCCTATTGAGGTGGTTCTTCTATCGCAAGTGATAGTACCGGCTTAACAGGTTTCGAACTCTGAATTGAAGCTCGCACCGAAGCGGTTTGGATGCTGTCTAAAATATTTTTCGAAGACCTTGTCCAAGCGGTAGTCCATCCATCGTCAGTCGTATAGGGATCTATCGGAATGATGGGATCAGTTGAGACAACATTGACGGAACCTCCTTTCTGGGGTTCCTTCATGTACTCCTTCGGGATTGTTATATTCCCTTTCGAAGGTTGTCATCGAGCCAACTTTTGAAGGTAATGCAATCTTCTATCTTGTGTCCAAGCATCTGGTGATAAGGGCAAAAGTTGGGATCACTTTTCTTGTTGACTTCCTCTTGTCTCTTAGGCTCTGGCAGCTGGAAATCTGGAGTTTTCATCAAACTACGGAACATTTTCGGCACTGCTTCATTCTTGAATGGATATTCCCTGCTCAGAAGCTCCCTTAATGTACGTTGCGGACAAGGCGGTTGTTCATACTTGTGGAGATGATCGATAGTTGGGTCGGGGTTGTTGATAATTCCGTTGAGGTTGCCGTGGCCGTTTGGACGATATTTGTATCGGTTGCTTGCCTTTGTCGATCGCCGCAACGATCCCGGATTTCTTTTCAAAAGTCTTCACAGGCTTTTGCTTGTCTGTCTTATCGGCGAAACTTAATTGCTTTGCCTCCTCTTGTAAGCTTCCGGCCTTGCTTAACAACTTCTCGAAAGTCTTGATAGTGAATCCTTTGAGGAGAAGTGCTATCGGGCTGTGAATGCTTTTAAGTAAGATGTCGACTGCATGTTGTTCTTGTAGTTGTGGTTCACACTTCATGCTTAAGTTCCTCCATCGAAGTATGTAATCCACCAAAGTTTCGTTCGGTTTTTGCTTCTCTACCACTAAATCACCTATAGTGATGTGGTGCTGAGCTCCGGCGAATCGCTTGATGAAAAGGTTTTCTAGTTCTGAGAATGTCTTTACCGAACCATTCGGTAATTCTGCGTTCCAATCAAAGGCGATCCCTGACAGGCTGCTGACAAACTGTCGGAAGAGTAATGCATCGCTCCCGCCGGCATTGCAACAACTGGCACGAAAGTGTGCAACATGCTGTCGGGGGTTCCCGGTTCCATCAAATGTCTTGAACAAAGGTGGTACGAAGCCTTTTGGGTATTGGACAGCGTCGAATTCTTCCGGGTAAGGTCTACCCGTCCGAATGGATGTCCCGCTCTTCGATTGTACTAAGGCTTCTCGCACCTGCTGTTCCACCAAGCTTTTGATATCCTTTTCTAGAATCATGCTTTGTGTCGTATCTTTCTTTAGCTGATCGTCCCCGTTGATGGATGTAATCTCCTTTCCTCCGTCTACAATGTGAATGACCTCTGGGGGCGTCTCTCTTTGGGGTTGCACTTGACTTTGGAGAGTGGCTAGAGCTATAGCCATCTCTTCCATCCTCTTCGCCATTTGGGCGATCGTATCGTCTCTTTCTTGAAGCCGTCTTCTCATCACTTCCTGCTCCTCTCTTCTGCGCGGCCGCAGGAGCACCTTGTGAAGCTGACGAAGCTCGTGTTTCGACCATGTTGATTTCTGCATAATCATCGTCCATTAATTCCGATGAATCAATCTCGTCTCCAAATTTCTCCTCTCTTTCTTTTGCTAATCGTCGGATATCAGTCCTCAACTTTTCCATGGCATCTTCTAGCGGGCCTTTCTGTGCGTCCTCGCGGTTGTCGTGCGATAGCTGCCGGGTCCCCTTCTCATGAGTCCCCTTTACCGCAGTGGCGCTTTCTTCAGATTCAAGTCTCCTGACGAGACTTTCCTTCTCGGGCCGTTGTTTCAATCTTAACCGCCCGAGTAGTGGGACGCCATACCATCCTTCTAGCAGACAAAGGTCTAGGACCGGATGGTCCGTCGCCCAAATGCTGGAAGGTGGTATCCTCCCTAATCTGTAATCCTGAAACGACGACAGGCGGATTAGCCTTCATCCTTTTATTTGGCTTTTCCGTAACGACGGCAGGTTCTACTCGGGGCCCAAGACGGGATTTGACTGGCACCCGCCCTATCCTTCTTAGAATCTCCGATACGGGGCATTTCTCTTTCTTCGCTAGTTTCTCGATCACAGTCTGTAGTCGGGTAAATGGCGTGATCCTAGCCCTTTTCTTTCTGCTGTCGTCGTAGTATGCTCGGTCGAGGTAATGTAGAAACGATCCCGCGGACATTTTCCTCATCGACTCGCGGCGGAAAGGGGATGGAATCTACTTCCTCCCGTAAAGGGTGTATCTTCAGGCAACGGTATGTATTCGGGTAGTGGTGCGTACTCAGGGATTTCTGGGATTTCTTCCAGGAAAGCGACTTCAGCAGCTCTGGCTTTCCTGGCAATCTTCCTGCTTCTGTTCCTTCTCTGGGTCCGTGTTAGTGATGGAATTCTTGAGCTGGACCCGATTTCAAAACGGAAGGTCTCACGAGAAAGTCCGTACCCTCCACGGTAGCAGGTTCACCATAGTTCCGGATCTCCTTCCTCTTTAATTTGCGTGAGCCGGGGTAGGTGCGTAGACAACCAGACCAGCGGGGGTAGCAACAACAGTCCTCCTGCGGACAGCAGCACACCTCTCAGTCGGGATCTTTTGCAGGGGAGGAAACTCTCTAGTTGACCTAAGGTTGAACTCGAGCAACGGCTTCTCAGTTTCAAATACTTTGTTCGTCAGCGCGAAAAGGGAAACGTCGGTAATCTTGACATTTGTGTTCTCGAATCCTTGTCCAAACCGGATGATCACATTGTCGGGCAGCTCATCCTTGTAAACAGCGAAGTCCAGTCCATTGGTGAAGGAGAAAATCAGCTTCGGGGCTTCCATTTCTGCAGGGTAGATCCTGATTGTCAGTCCCAAGTTATGCTTCTTCTCATCAGGACGAAAAGAAAGGAATCGAAAAGAGTCCGAACACATTCTTGTTCATGTATTTATAAGAAGGGGTTATTTGTTAAAAGAGTTATTCATTAAAAGGGTTTGTTTATTTAGAACGGAATGTTCAGAGGTGTAGAGAAGGTAAGGAATCCGATTCAGAGTTGGAAAGGAAAAGAAAGTCTTATGCAAGACTTCTCGACTCGAAGGATCACTCCTAACTAACACCTATTGGGGTCCACCCCACCTCAAAAATGAGGTAAAAGGATCTCGGAACCTCTCTGTTTAGGGGTGTCTAAACAGTGGCTCCTAAATCCGAGAGAATGTTGGCTATACTTGTTCAAGGTAGAAATGAACATAGTATTCCAATGGAAAGAAGGGTAGTTTGATCCACAAGGGACATGGATACACTACCGATTTTGAAAGCAGAATTATCTGATTGAAATGGAGAGAGGAATTTTCCCCAGCGGAGTCGCCAGAAATTGTCGGCGAATTTTTAATTTAATTTAAATAAATAATTTGAAAAGTAGTATTTGATTTTAAAAATAATTTTTAAATTTGAAGATTTTAAGATATGAAATCAAACCGATCTCACATCCCAAATAGTTTATATAAATGAGCACCGTACCACAAACCATGTATCTATCCCGAAGAATAAGCACACCGCTTGACGATGGGGCTCGATTAAATAAACTAGAAGATTTGTTACATCCGTTTGGTCTGCGAACCAATTTTATGTGCCGACAAATTCCCCTGCCTAATATGAAAAACATTAAACAGGGTTTATATTACCTGGGTTCTTTAGAATTCCCTATAAGGGCAAGCCCCTATAGTTAATTACATCTTAAGTGACGGAAATCACCTAAGAAAACTCTCGATAATAATCAATAATTCTGCTCTCAAGAATTTCAGAGTTTAAGTTTTCAAAGGATTGAATTTTAGAATTTCAATAGGGAATGGACCAAGTTTGGAACATTTTTTGTTTTGAGAATTCAAAGGAAGAAAGATAGGAGAAATTACGGATTCGAAGTGAACTTCGTTAATTTCCCGACTATCCTATTGTTTGGCTTGAATTTGGGAAAGTCCTAATGTTTGTTTAATGTTTTGATCTTGCCAATTTTAATTAATTAGGACATATATTTGTAGGCAAATTTTTAGGTTGTGTTTTGTTTTGAAGAGGGGTCGCCTAACAGAAATCTGTCGGCGAATTTTTAATTTAATTAAAATAAATAATTTGAAAAGGAGTATTTGATTTTGAAAATAATTTTAAATTTGAAGGTTTTAAGATATGAGATTAAACCGATCTCACGTCCCAAATAGTTTATATAAACGAGCACCGCACCACAAACCGTGTATCTATCCCTAAGGATAGACACATCGCTTGACGGTGGGGCTCGATTAAATAAACTAGAAGATTTGTGACATCCGTTTGGTCCGCGAACCAATTTTATAAGCCGACAAAATTCCCTGCTTAATATGAAAACATTAAACAGGGTTTATATTACCTGGGTTCTTCAAAATTCCCTATAAGGGCAAGCCCCTATAGTTAATTACATCTTAAGTGATGGGAATCACCTAAGAAAACTCTCGATAGTAATCAATAATTCTGCTCTCAAGGATTTCAAAGTTTAAGTTTTCAAGGGATTGAATTTTGGAATTTCAATAGGGAATGGATCAAGTTTGGAACATTTTGTTTTGTGAATCCAAAGGAAGAAAAGTAGGAGAAATCACAGATTCGAAGTGAACTTCGGTAATTTCCCGACTATCCTATTGTTTGACTTAAATTTAGGAAAATCCTAATGTTTATTTAAATGTTTTGATTTTGTCAATTTTAATTAATTAGGACTTATATTTATACGATAGAATCATACAAATAGCCTCGAAGATGTGAGGGTTTATATCGTATCAGACGACTACCTCGGAATCCTAAGTCCGGTTAGGGCTTAATTTGCAAGGCAAATGCCTAACAAAAGGTTAAGGATTTATGTTGCACTAGGCGTACTACCTCGAAATCCTATGGCTTGGTTATTTAATTCTAGGAAAGTTTTGTTGAAGTAGGTTCAAGTTTCTGCCGACGACGATGGCCGTGCCGCCCACCATGCTCCGAGCTCCTTATTGTTGCAGAGGTTTAGTTTTAGAAATCATAAATCAGGGGATGAGAAAAGTGTTTTGGTTTAGAGAAGTCTTAATTTTCCAAGTGTTTTTTGTGTTTTAATTAAAACAAATCCTAAAGTTGATTATAACGACACCGGTTAAGATCTCACGGTTCCATCCTTCCGGCATCATTATTTTTATCGGATTCACTTAGTCCAGATGAATTTGCTAAACTCAACTCGAATGAGTTCCACACTTTCATTTAGACCGTGGGAAATCCCGTTAGCAACACGTAGGTTACATCATCCGAGGTATTCCCGATCATCCAACGAGACGTTTTAATTTAGTTGCAATTGTAGTTTTGTGTTCTCGTTTGTGATTAAATTTTGAGTTGTTTTATATTTTGAAATGTTGTGGCGGTGAATTTTATCTCGCAATGACTTTTAACTTAGTTTTGGTTTCAGTTTTAGGGGCTATCCTAAAGGTGTGAGTTTTCATGCAACAGCTTGTCTTATCATGCAAGAAAAGTAAAGTGCATTTGCAATAAAGTAAATTGCAATAATGTAAATTGCAAGAAAGTAGATTGCAATAAAATAAAAGCGTACCTGGAGGGTCTTCCCGTCATCCCAAGCTACACTTAAAACACAATTAGAATATTTAAGCAAGTTCCTAGGTAAAGCTAAAGGAAGGGTTATGGTTTTCTACCAAATTCCTAATCCTATAGCTAGTCATTTCCTATGACGTCTAGGTCTTTGTATTTTAGTTTAAGGATGATTTTCTTCATCAAAGAACAATTAAATTCAATTGTTCTTATAAATGTCCTATCATATTGAGGAAGTGCTTAAGAAGAATCTTAAACAACTTTTCAATATTTCTAGGATTGTTTTAAGTCCAAATGGATTTAATTATATAAATGAATTAATCGTCCGAGAATTCAAGTTTTGTTGTTATCTTGCTCGAGTGAACTAGGACATTTGAATATCCTATAAGTGAAGTAACATTTCATTTAATGTTCTGTTTAGGAGTTATGATAACTAAAACTTTCAAAGGTAAATTAATATTCAAATGATTTGTGATTTAGTTTAATTTCCATTAATGAGTTTAAATTTGGAATAGTGTTCAAGTTATTTTAGATTTATTTTGAATTCTTTATGTCTTTGGTGATGTTATATTTAATTTAATTTAATTTAATTTAATTTAATTTAATTGAGTTTTAATTTAATTTAATTCAATATAGTTCAATTTAATTTGATTTGATGTTTAATTAATTTGATTTGATTTAATTTTAATTTAATTTGATTTAATTTAATTTAGTTTAATTTAATTTAATTTAATTTAATTTAATTTAATTTAATTTGTTTAATTTAATTTAATTTGATTTAATTTAATTTAATTTAATCTTTAATTCAATTTAATTTAATTTAATTTAATTCAATTTAATTTACTTAATTTAATTTAATTTTAATTTAATTTTATTTATTTAATTTTAATTTAATTTTAATTTAATTTTATTTTTAATTTTAATTGAAATTTTTAAAAGAGTTTAATAATTTAATTTTAGTTTAATGATTAAGTCTTTTAATATATTTTAAGTTTGAGTTATCATTTTAATTAAGAATTGAATATTAATGAGATAATTAATTTAGGGATTTTTAAATTAAAGAATAAATCTCCTCCTAATAATATCCCTATTTTAATAATTCCAATTTTATTATTCTTCCAAATTTAATCAATTATTTAATTAAAGTTTAATCATTTTAAAATTGTTTAATGGGTTTCCACCCTTTAATTATTTGAATTTTAATCATCCAAATCAGATTAGGATCAAATATTTTACTTGTTAATTTTTTTATTAAACCTAAAGTTTTAATTAAGGGTTAAAAATTTTAATTACTATTTTACCCTTTAAACTTAATAATTTCATAACTCACTAAATTGAACTCAAATGAACTTGAAATTTTTATGTGACTTCACTCATGTGTCAATAAAGACATGAGAGGAGAAAATGTGATTTTTCTGTATTTAATTTATTTATATAATTATTTTTGGTAGAAAATAGAGATTTTCAAGGAAAATTTAATAACATGACCAAGGGAAAGTTTTTGTCCTTAAGAAAATTAGGGGACATTCCTAATGACCAGAGAACTACTTGGACCAATTTTGGTGATTTTTTGAATTATATTATTTTTATTATAATTATTTTAAGTTTTGGAGTGTTAATCAATTTAAAAATAAAATAAAGGTTGAAAAATGGATTTTATAATTTTCAAAAATCTCTCTAATATCAAGGAAACCAGAGAAGCAAATTTTGTAATTTTCTGATTTTTCTATGATTTATTATAATTATTTTAGTGAAAATGCTAGAAAATACATTTTTTTAATTTTAAAATTACCTTAAAGCTTTAAAATTTAATATCTCACTAAATAGACCTAAGAAAAATGTGGGGTTTGTTCCTAAGTGATTAAAATTCAAAATGTGACATTTTGGTGAATTTTATTATTTTTGTGATTTTTATTATTTTTTAATTATTAAAAATAAATTAAAATATGATTAAAAATCAACTTTTTTAGAAAATTGAAATTTTAATTTTCTTAGGTTCCCCTGATATCAGAGAGGCTCCAAAACCAATTTAGTGAATTTTTGAAAGGTATTTTAAAAGTTATGAATTTTTAAAGTTTAAAATGGCTAAGTGGCTTAATCAACCCAATTAGTGGGGCTAACCAAGTCCAATTGACCTCAAACTTTTATGGTGGATTCCTCTGATCCTAAAGGTCAGTGGAGAATTGATTTCAAGTCAATTTGATGCCTGGTTAACTCTAATTAAATAAAGACCTATTTTGGGTGTTTAAGCCAATTAGGGTTGTTTTAGATGAACTAAGTCAAAACCTATTTTTCCTAAGGTTCTCTGGTCATAAGGAACATCACCAAATTTTCCTAGAATTTATTTCAAAACATGCTATTTATTGGAATTAAAATACTCAAAATAGTAACCTGAACTTGAAAAATCAATAACTTTTCATAGGGATGGCCTCTGACTTTGGAAAATTCAGGGAATGTTCCCAAATTCAGAGGCTTCAAAAGCCCTATGGTCTCATTCCATGGTGAATTGTATGCATGCATGGAGAATTAAAATAATGCAGAGAGTAAATAAATTATAAAAAATAAAATACTTGATGAAATTAAATGATTTCTTTTCCACATTATTCTCCTCTCGTTCACCGAGCAAGAGGGTATTTTTATTTTATTTTTCTGATTTTTCTACACGGAGATATGAATTTTTGAAGTTTAGGGAATTAAATAAATAGAAAAATACCCTAATTTCCTATTTATCCACGCGGCGCCGCGTCAACCTCGGCAGCTCCGAACGCACACGCGTCGCGCTCCCATTCGACGCCGCCACCCGAGTCGGCAGCCCGGGCCCCGCGGTTCTCGTACCGTCTCCTGGTCCGACGCCATCTGAGCCGTTCGTCCGCGCGTGTATTGAATGGACGGCATCCGTTCATCGTCCCCGAGCATCCTCACCCGAGAGCCGTTCACACTAAATCTCTAAGATCTCACTCGATACTCAATGGATTTTTATGTTCTTATGCTCTATGGATTCGTCTTGAAGAGACGAACACATCTATACGATTAACATGCATTGAAACTAAGGCATTTGAAATGGAGAAACTCCAGAAGCTCGGGATGAAGAATTAGCTCATACCTTTGCTCAGAGAAGTGTGGCTTCAATCTGAGAGTTGTTGCACCTTCGATTGGATCCCAGCAAGCTCCAGATGAAGTCTCCTGGTCTGGTGAATTATCTAGATGTGATTTCGACCAAGCCCGATCACAAAGCTTGGAGGCTGGAGCAACTGGGTGGCCTGGAGATGGGGCTTTTGCTGGTGGACACCTTCCCTTGGTCTGGTGAAGGTGTAGAACCAATCAATTTGGGAATTGGCTCACTGTGGAGAAGTGTCCCGGTTTTGGGTGGAATTTTAACTCCGAAATCGAGCTCGCAGAGGAGAAATGGCAGGGGGATCTCACCGGGGATCAAGTGCTCGTGTATGGGGAGGAGTCCGGAACAATTTTGGCGCAGTTTTGGCAAGGTTTGTGCTTAGCTCTCTTCATGGCCGAGAGGGGTGGAGTTTAAATAGGAGAGGGTGGAGGGCCTCCCGTGGGGAGTTGAGGCATGGGATCGAGCTGCTTCGGTGAGGAGAAGAACAGCCATGGTGACCACTAGGCATGGGGCAGCTCAGCAAGTGAGAATTTCAATGTTGGCTCACATGTGAGCTCTCGGCCATGGTGTTTTCCGCGGCCCAGTGGCCGGCCGCCGTGCATTGGTCACCATCTTGGTCGGGAGGTCAGGGCTGGGGCTTAGTGCAATCAATTAGCATTGGCCATGTGTAAAGGGTTTGATTTAGATGGAATGGGGGCATGGCTAAATTTGAACCTAAATGGGTCAACCCACCCATTTAGGCTAGGTGCACCACCCAAGGCCTGGTTTTGGCTGAGGGAAAAGTGATTTGGCTCGAGCATAATCGGTAGGGTCAAGTCACCATCCAAGCACAATTAGGCATAAGCATGGTTAAGGGGAATCATGGGAGTGGTTAATCACCTTTAGGAATTAAGGAAAGAGTCTCCTCCTTTTGCCCAAAATGGCATGGTGACATGTAAAGAGGCTCTCATGGCTTGCATATGGCTTGTGCATGGCTCCATGGCTCCATTTGGCTTGGGAAAAGGTTGGATCAATTTCATAAAAATGGGTTTTAAGAATTTTGGATATTTTGGGGTGATTTGGCATGTGGCTTGATTTGGAATTATTTGATTGATGATTTTGGAACTTAGGGACAATTTTGATTAAATGGATGATGAAAGGAAGTGTCATGTGGGCTTTGGATGAATTTGGGCTTTTGAATTTGAAGGGAGTGGGCTTTTAGGAAAGTTTAAGGGAAATGGGCTTTTGATTTTAGGATGGGAATTTGGATAAAAAATTTTGTGAAGAACTTTGTCAAATAAATGTCATAATTGATTTAGGGATGTTCTATGAAGGGCTTGGAATCAATTTGATGTGATTTGGAGTTGAATTGGTTTGAATTTGGATTTATTTGGTAAGTGGGCCTATGTAGGTCCAAGTGGGCCAAGTTGGGCTAATGTTGGGCTAGGGTTGAAACTGATATAAAATCAATGTTGAGAAATGTTTATGGGAGTGTTTCAAAGAGGTTTTGACTTTGGTTGGGCTTTGATTTTGGGGTTTGGGCTCATTTGGGTTAGGTTTGGGTTTAGGTCAAAATTGGGCATTTTGGTTTTGGGTTGAATTTGAGTGGGGTTTGGGTCTAAATTTTGGGCAAATCATGTTATTGTTTTGTTTGTGGGGATTCTAAGGAAGATTTAGAAAAGATTTGGGGTTAATTGGAGTTGAATTGAGTGAGTTTGGGTTAGGTTTGGGTCATGGGTCCAAATTGGGCTTTAAGGTCAAAAGTGAAATTGGATCCAAATTTCAATCAAATTAGACTTGGATTTGGTCTAGATTGGTGTTGGGAATGTTGAATTGAAGTTTAGAACTGAATTGGACTAGAATTTGGGTCAATTGGGTGTGTTTGGTTTGACATTGGGTTTACTTTGGGTTAAAATGGGTCAAATTGGGGGTTTTGACAAAAGTAGGGTAAATTGACAAAATTGGCCCATGGTGTAGTTGGACAAAATGAAATTGGGAATATTTGGGATTTTCTGGAATTTTCTGGGAATTTTCTGAATTTTTGGATTTTTGGGTCAAGAGGGGTATTTTGGGTATTTGGAGGGTATTGGGAGGTTTTCTTGGAATTTTTGGTATTTTTGGGTATGGATGATCAGTTTAAGTGATGTGGAAATTTTTGGGATTGATTTTGGAGAATTTTGGGTAATTTGGAAATTTTTGAGAAATTTGGGTAATTTTAAGGGTTTTGGGTAGGTTTAGTAGGTGTAGGGTCCCGGGGGTCAAAAATTGAAAATTTGGGAAATTGAAGATTGGGTGAATTTGGGTGGAAAGAAGTCATTTTGGTTGAGCCATGAAGCCATATCAAGCCCAAATGAGCCATGAAGGGACCTATTTGAGGCATTCACTATGTTGTTCCTAACCCTCTTAGCCAAGGGCTTAGGGGTTAAGGACCATCCATGTGAATCACCTACATGAGTCAGGAGGTTAAGTTAGGTATGGTTGTGGTTTTAGGAAGTGTGTGAAAGTGTAGTGTACAAGTGTAGTGTGTGTGTAAGTCAGCCCCTTCACTGCGACCAGAGCCACCTGGGCGGTCCTAAGGCCAAAGAGTCCTATAGGAACTCATCCTTTAAACTTCCACATTTGATTTCAACCCTCTAGGTGATTAGGGGTCTACAGTCAAGTTTGTGGAGTTTGCAGGGAGTTAAGAAGTGGTTTGAATTTCTAAAAGGTGGGCCCCAATTCTAGTCCTCTAAGATAGTCAAAGGAAAAGCCTAAGGCTAGATCCTAAGTACTAAAGAGAAGAAGAGAAGACCTCATCAAAAATGAGGTCAACAATATTCGTATGATAAAATCATACAAATAGCCTGGAAGATGTGAGGGTTTATGTCGTATCGGACGACTACCTCGGAATCCTAAAACCGGTTAGGGTTTAGTTTGCAATGCAAATGCCTAACGAAGAGTTGAGGATTTATGTTGCACTAGGCAAACTACCCCGAAGTCCTATGGGTTTGTTATTTAATTCTGAGAAAGTTTTGCTGAAGTAGACTCAGGTTTTGCTGATGACGATGGCCGTGCTGCCCACCATGCTCCGAGCTCCTTGTTGTTGCAGAGGTTTAGTTTTAGAAGTCATAAATCAGGAGATGAGAGAAGTATTTTGGTTTAGAGGAATTCTTAATTTCCAAGTGTTTTTTATGTTTTATTTAAAACAAATCTTAAAGTTGATTATAACAACACCGGTTAAGATCTCACGGTTCCATCCTTCCGGCATCGTTATTTTTATCGGATTCACTTAGTCCAGATGAATTTGCTAAACTCAACTAAATGAGTTCCACACTTTCATTTAGACCGTGGGAAATCCCGTTAGCAACGCGTAGGTTACATCATCCGAGGTATTCCCGATCATCCAACAGAACGTTTTAATTTAGTTGTAATTGCAGTTTTGTGTTCTGTTTGTGATTAAATTTTGAGTTATTTTATATTTTGAAATGTTGTGGCGGTGAATTTTATCTTGCAATGACTTTTAATTTAGTTTTGGTTTCAGTTTTAGGGACTATCCTAAAGGTGTGGGTTTTCATGCAACAGTTGTTTATCATGCAAGAAAAAGTAAGTGCGATGCAATTAAAGAAATTGCAATAATGTAAATTGCAATAAAATAAAAGCGTACCTAGAGGGTCTTCCCGTCATCCCAAGCTGCACTTAAAACACAATTAGAGTATTTAAGCAAGTTCCTAGGTAAAGCTAAGGGAAGGGTTATGGTTTTCTACCAAGTTCCTAATCCTATAGCTAGTCATTTCCTATGACGTCTAGGACTTTGTGTTTTGGTTTGAGGACGATTTTCTTCATCAAAGAATAATTAAATTCAATTGTTCTTATGGACGTACTATCGTATCGAGGAAGTGCTTAAGACAAATCTTAAACATCTTTTCAATATTTCTAGGATTGTTTTAAGTCCAAATGAATTTAATTACACAAATGAATTAATCGTCCGGAATTCAAGTTTTGTTATCTTGCTCGATGAACTAGGACATTTGAATATCCTATAAGTGAAGTAGCATTTCATTTAACGTTCTGTTTAGGAGTTATGATAACCAAAGCTCTCGAGGGCAAATTGGTGTTCAAATGATTTATGATTTAGTTTAACTTTAGTTAAAGGGTTTAACTTTGGAATAGTATTCAAGTTGTTTTATATTTAATTTCTTTATGTCTTAGGTAATGTTATTTAATTCGATTCCATTTAACTTTAATTTAATTTAATTTGATTTAGTTTTAATTTAATTTAATTTAATTCAATTTAGTTTGATTTGATTTAATTTCCTTTAATTTAATTTAATTTGATTTAACTTTAATTTAATTTGATTTAACTTTAATTTAATTTAATTTAATTTAATTTAATTTAATTTAATTTAATTTATTTGATTTAATTTAATTTAATTTTTTTTAATTTAATTTAATTTAATTTAATTTAATTTAATTTATTTATTTATTTTAATTTAATTTATTTAATTTGTTTATCTAATTTAATTTAATTTAATTTAATTTAATTTAATTTAATTTAATTTAATTTAATTTGATTTTTAATTTTAATTTAACTGAAAAATTTAAAAAGAGTTTAATAATTTAACTTTTTAGCTTAATCCTTTAACATTTTAAAATTCAAATTTGAGTTATCATTTTTAATTAGGAATTAAATATTATTGAAATGATTAATTTAGGGATTTTTAAATTAAAGAACAAATCTCTTCCTAAAAATATCCCTATTTTAATAGTTCCAATTTTATTATTCTTCCCAAATTTAATCAATTATTTAATTAAAGTTTATTTCAATTATTTTAAATTGTTTAATGGGTTTCTACCCTTTAATTATTTAAATTTCAATCATCCAAGTCAGATTAAGATCAAATATTTTACTTTTTAATTTTATTAAACCTAAAGTTTTAATTAAGGGTTAAAATTTTTTAATTACCATTTTGCCCTTCAAGCTTAATAATTCCATAACTCACTAAATTGAGCTCAAATTAACTTAAAATTTTTTATGTGACTTCACTCATATGCCAATAAAGACATGAGAGGAGAAAATGTGATTTTTCTGTATTTAATTTATTTATGTAATTATTTTTGGTGGAAAATAAGAATTCCCAAGGAAAATTTAATAATATGACCAAGGGAAAGTTTCTATCCTTAAGAAAATTATGGGACATTCCTAATGACCAGAGGACCACTTGGACTAATTTTGGTGATTTTTTGAATTATATTATTTTTATTATAATTATTTTAAGTTTTGGAGTATTAATTAATTTAAAAATAAAATAAAGGTTGAAAAATGAATTTTATATTTTTCAAAAATCTCTCTGATATCAAGGAAACCGGAGAACCAAGTTTTGTAATTTTATGATTTTTCTTTGATTTATTATAATTATTTTAGTGAAAATGCTAGAAAATACATTTTTTTTAAATTTTAAAATTACCCTAGGGCTTTAAAATTTAATATCTCATAAAATAGACCTAAGAAAAATATGGGGTTTGTTCCTAAGTGATTAAAATTCAAAATGTGACATTTTGGTGAATTTTATTATTTTTATGATTTTTATTATTTTTTAATTATTAAAATATTAAAATAATATTAAAAATCAACTTTTTTAGAAAATTGAAATTTTAATTTTCTTAAATTCCCCTGATATCAGAGAGGCTCCAAAACCAATTTGGTGAATTTTTAAAAAGTATTTTGAAAGTTATGAATTTTTAAAGTTTAAAATAACTAAATGGCTTAATCAACCCAATTAGTAGAGGCTAACCAAGTCCAATCGACTTCAAATTTTTATGGTGGGTTCCTCTGATCCTAAAGGTCAGTGAAGAATTGATTTCAAGTCAATTTGATGTATGGTTAGCTCTAATTAATTAGGGATCTATTTTGGGTGTTTAAGCCAATTAGGGTTATTCCAAGTGAATTAATTCAAAAGCTATTTTTCCTAGGGTCCTCTGGTCATAAGAGACATCACCAAATTTTTCTAGAATTTATTTCACAACATGCTAATTATTGGAATTAAAATACTCAAAACAGTAACATGAATTTGAAAAATCAATAACTTTTCATAGGGATGGCCTCGACTTTGGAAAATTCAGGGAATGTTCCCAAGTTCGGAGGCTTCAAAAGCCCTATGGTCTCATGCCATGGTGAATTTCCTATATGCATGGAGAATTAAAACAATGCAGAGGGTAAATAAGTTATTAAAAATAAAATACTTGATGAAATTAAATGATTTCTTTTCCACATTATTCTCCTCTGTTCACTGAGCAAGATAGTATTTTTATTTTATTTTTATGATTTTCCTACACAAAGTTATGAATTTTTAAAGTTTAGGGAATTAAATAAATAGAAAAAATCCCTATTTTTCTATGTAAGTGACGCAGCGCCAGCTCAACCTCGGCAGCTCCGAATGCACACGCGTTGCGCTCCCATTCGACGCCGCCGCTTGAGTCAGCAGCCCGGGTCCCGCGGTTCACGTACCATCTCCTGGTCCGACGCAATCTGAGCCGTCCGTCCGCGCGTGTATTGAATGAACGGCATCCGTTCATCGTCCCCAAGCCTCCTAACCCGAGAACCGTCCATCTTTTAGGCCTAAGATCTCACTCGATACTTGACCAAATTTAACGTTCTTATGCTCTATGGATTCGTCTCGAGAAGACGAACACATCCATATGGTTTATGTGGCATGAAATTAGCTTAATGAAAATGGAGAATGTTCAGAAGCTCGGGAAGAAGAGTGAGGCCATACCTTTGCTCGGAGAAGTGTGGCTTCGATCCGAGGGTTGTTTCACCTTCGATCGGATCTCAGCAAGCTCCAGCATGAAGTCTCTTGGTCCGGTGAATTGCCTAGGTAGGATTTCGACCACGGTCGATCACAAAGCTTGGAGGCCGGAGCAACCGGGTGGCCTCGGAGATGGGGCTTTCGGTGGGGAACTTCTCCTCTTGGTCTAGTGAAGGTGTAGGACCGATCAATTTGAGGATTAGTTCACCGTGGCAAAGTGTCCTGGTTTTTGGGCTAAAGTTTGAGCTCAAAATTGAACTCAGCTGGAGGGAATTAGGGTCGGAATTCGGTGGGGATCAAATGCTCTATGTATGGGGAGTAGTCCGGAACAATTTTGGCGAGTTTCCTTAAGGTTTGTTTCGAGCACCTCTCATGGCCGAGAGGGGTGGTGTTTAAATAGGAGAGGGTGGAGGGCCTCCCGAGGAGAGTTAGGGCTTGGGATCAGCTCGCTTAGGTTAAGGGCGGAACAACCATGGTGGCCATTGGGCATGGGGCGGCTCGGCAAGGTAGAATCCCAAAGTTGGCTCACATGCGAGCTCTCGGCCATGGTGTTTTCCGGCGACCCGGTGGCCGGCCGGCCGTGCATTGGTCACCATCTTGTTCGAGTGGGTCGTGGTCGGGGTTTGGTGCATTCAATCGAGGTTTGACATGTGTAAAGTGGTTGAATCAAAGTAGAAAGGGGAAGGGGCCATTTTGGCTTATTTTGGTCAACCCATGCAAATGGGTTGGGTGCACCTCCCCAAGACCCGGTTTTGGGCCGAGGAGGTCGGTGGGTCAATCTCCCATGTGTGGTGGAGTCTCCATCAAGGATTAGGTGGCAAAGCATGGTTTAGAGTGTGACATGTTTAAGGTAAAAAAAGGCTTAAGAAGGATTAGGAAAGGGGGTCCTCCTTTTTCCATTAATGGCTTGATCACATGTCAAACCCTCCATGGCTTCATGTGGCTTGTCCATGGCTTGCATGGCTTGTCTTTGGCTTGGGGAAAAGCTTGGTCAATTTCATGAAAATGGATTTTAGGAATTTTTGGTAATTTGATGGAAATTTGTATGAAACTTGATTTGGAATGATTTGATGATGAATTTAGGACTTAGGTATTGAGTTTAATTGAAAGTATGATGAGGGGAAATGTCATATGGGCTTTGAGACCAATTTTGGGCCTTTGGATGTGGCAAAAGATGGGCTTTTAAAATGGTTTAAGGAATGGGCCTTTAAGTTTAAAAACGAATTTATGGATGGGAATTTTGTAAAGAGGTTGGGCCAAATAATTGTTGGGTTTAGCTCATGGATGTGTCATGAGTGACTTGAAGCAAATTGGGGGTGATTTAGGTTTGAATTGGGTTGAATTTGGGCTCTTTAGGTGAATGGGCTAATATAGGCCAAAATGGGCCAAGTTGGGCCAATGTTGGGCTAGGGTTGAAATTGATGTAAAATTAATGTTGAGAAATGTTTATGGGAGTGTTTCAAAGAGGTTTTGACTTTGGTTGGGCTTTGATTTTGGGGTTTGGGCTCATTTGGGTTAGGTTTGGGTTTAGGTCAAAATTGGGTCTTTTAGCTTTGGGTTGAATTTGAGTGGGGTTTGGGTCTAAATTTTGGGCAAATCATGTTAGTGTTTTGCTTGTGGGGATGCTAAGGAAGACTTAGAAAAGATTTGGGGTTAATTGGAGTTGAATTGGGTGAGTTTCGGTTAAGTTTGGATCATGGGTCCAAATTGGGCTTTAAGGCCAAAAGTGAAATTGGATCCAAATGCCAATCAAATTGGACTTGGATTTGGTCTAGATTGGTGTTGGGAATGTTGAATTGAAGTTTAGAATTGAATTGGACCAGAATTTGGGCCAATTGGGTAGGTTTGGTTTGACATTGGGTTCACTTAGGGTTAAAATGGATCAAATTGGGGGTTTTGACAAAAGTAGGGTAAATTGACAAAATTGGCCCATGATGTAGTTGAAAAAAATGAAATTGGGAATATTTGGGATTTTCTGGAATTTTCTGGGAATTTTCTGAATTTTTGGATTTTTGGATTTTTGGGTCAAGAGGGGTATTTTGGGTATTTGGAGGGTATTGGGAGGTATTTTTGGATTTTTTGGTATTTTTGGGTATGGATGATCAATTTGAGTAATGTGGAAATGTTTGGGATTGATTTTGGGGAATTTTGGGTGATTTAGGTGATTTTGGAAATTTTGGGTAGTTTCAGGCGCATTTGGTAGGTTAGGCGGGTGTAGGGTCCCGGGGGTCAAAAATTGAAAATTTGGAAAATTGAAGATTGGGTGAATATAAGTGGAATGAAATCATTTTGGTTGAGCCATGAAGCCATGAAGCCATATCAAGCCCACATGAGCCATGAAGGGACTCATTTGAGGCATTCACTATGTTGTTCCTAACCCTCTTAGCCAAGGATTTAGGGGTTAAGGACCATCCATGTGAATCACCTACATGAATCAGGAGGTCAAGTTAGGTATGGGTGTGGTTTTAGGAGGTGTGTGAAAGTGTAGTGTATGAGTGTAGTGTGTGTGTAAGTCAGCCCCTTCACCGCACCGTGCCACCTAGTAGGCGGTCCCAAGGCCAAAGAGTCCTATAGGAACTCATCCTTTAAACTTCCACATTTGATTTCAACCCTCTAGGTGATTAGGGGTCTACGAGTCAAGTTTGTGGAGTTTGCGGGGAGTTAAGAAGTGGTTTGAATTTCTAAAAGGTGGTGGATCCCAATTCTAGTCCTCTAAGATAGTCGAAGGAAAAGCCTAAGGCTAGATCCTAAGTACTAAAGAGAAGAAGAGAAGACCTCATCAAAAATGAGGTCAACAGACCCATCTCCTTCGCGAAAGCAAATGTGTAGTTCAGGCTATCCCATATACAAGTTACATTGTTGTAGGATGTTAAAGATTACACTGACGAAGATGGGGCTATCAATTCTATTTTGTAGAATGTGCAGCAAAATATACGAAAGCTGGACATAGCGATTGTTGGTAAATTACTTGGGAAGCATCTCTCATATTCCGTTCATAACTTTTAGCCGAGCCCTAAATGGGCATAGTTTAGTTTCTTAAAGTTGGTGATTCTCTTGAATGAATGTTTTCGAGGCGGGCAACATGGTTGACCTCGATGTTTGGCAAGTAGATTTTTCTCTGGAATCTCCCTAGGGATTCTTGGCTCCTATCTAGATCAGGCTATCTCAGTTATCGAGGTTGTATTAGGACAATGCAAATATTATCTGATTCGCTGTTATGGCTGGAGAACCAATTTGGATTGATGCCCAAACTGATGCCTAGGAATGTAATAGCTATTCTTGAGTTTATGTGTGGGTCGATCTTGCGAAAAAGCTGGTAATGGGGAGTTGGATTAACGACATTAACAGAAGGTTCTTCCAGTCGTTTGAATATGAACAGCTCTCGCACGTGTGTTTCAACTGCGACAATGTGGGCCACAAAATCTCTCATTGTAAGGAGGCAGTTACACATAATATTGATGAAACACTATGGGGGTAGTAAGGCTACTAGTAAGTGTTGAAATTAAAACTTGATTTTAGTTGTTTTAAAAGTCTAATAAGAGCCTCATCTAGAAGCTTATTCTAGAATGTGTGGTAGGTGTGGTAGGTGTAGAATTATTGTATGGTAGGTGTTGAATTATTGTGTGGTAGGTGGGGAATTATTGTAACCATTGGATTAGAATTATGGTGGCACAATCCTAGCCGTTAATTTAGGAGGCGTCACTAGTATAAATAGGGGTAGAGTCTTTGAGTTTGTATCAAGCAAAGAAAATAAAGTGAAGCTTCTTCCATAAATTTCTAGCCTTTGCTAAATCCCAAAAGCCTCTCCATTCCAACAAAGTGGTATCAGAGCCTAAAGGTTCCTTTATAGAGCAATGGCAAATGGTGGTATGGTTTCCTTCCAAGTCCCGATGCTTAAGGAAAGCATCTACGACAATTGGAGTATCAATATGAAGGCACTTCTTGGAGTGCATGATGTTTGGGAGGTTGTGGAGAAAGGCTACGATGAGCCAAGCGACGAGTCCGCTCTATCCACAACACAAAAGGAGAGCTTAAGAGACTTGTGAAAGAGAGACAAGAAGGCTCTCTTCCTCATCTATCAAGCTTTAGATGAAGATGGTTTTGAGAAGATCTCAAGTGCTACTTCGGCCAAGCTAGCATGGAAGAAGCTCGAGGTTTCGTATAAAGGAGAAGAGAAGGTTAAAAAGGTACGACTTCAAACTTTAAGAAGTCAATTTGATATCTTACATATGAAAGAAGGCGAGTTGGTCTCCGATTACTTTTCTAGAGTCATTACAATTTCCAATCAACTAAAAAGAAATGGAGAGAAGTTAGAAGATGTGACAATCATGGAAAAGATTCTTCGTTCATTAGATTCAAAATTTGATAGTATCACAACTATTATCGAAGAAACCAAGGATTTACAAGCCATGACGATAGAACAACTTCTGGGTTCATTGCAAGCCCACGAAGAAAAGAAGAAGATGAATGAAGAGATTGTTGAACAACTTCTCAAAACGAATATTCAACCAACTCTGAAGGATGAAAGCTTCAACAATATTAGAAGCCAACATGGAAGAGCTGGTAGACAAGGACGAGGTCATACTAGCAAGCAAGGGTGGGCTTCCAACAATAACTATGAGAAAGGAGAAAGATCTACAAGAGGACGTGGTCGAGGGCGCTCAAATTCAAGGTACGATAAATCTCAAATTAAGTGCTATAATTGTAACAAGTTCGGGCATTATGCAAAAGAATGTAGAGCTCCTACGAACAAAGTTTATGAAAGAGTCAACTACATAGAAGAAAAGAAAGAAGAAGATGGCACGCTACTACTAGCGATACAAGGACAATGAAAGAGGTGAAGATAAGTACATGGTACCTGGACACCGGTGCAAGCAACCATATGTGTGGGAGACGAAGCATGTTCGTAGAGCTCGACGAATCGGTAAGCGGCAATGTGTCATTTGGAGATGAGTCCAAGATAGAGGTTAAAGGCAAAGGTAACATTCTCATCCGCCGTAAAAATGGGAAGCATCAATTTATTTCTAATGTTTACTTTGTACCGAATATGAAGAGCAACATCTTGAGTTTAGGGCAACTATTGGAGAAGGGATATGATATTCACTTGAAAGAAAATACTCTCTTCTTAAAAGACAATATTGGTAACTTGATTTCTAAGGTGCCAATGTCTAAAAATAGAATGTTCTTGCTAACATTCAAAACGATATTGCCAAATGTCTCAAGACCTCGTTATAAAGATGCTTCTTGGCTTTGGCATCTTCGATTTGGGCATCTCAACTTCGGAGGACTCGAATTGCTTTCAAAGAAAGAGATGGTGAGAGGCTTACCTTGCATCAACCACCCTGATCAATTATGTGAAGGATGTTTACTCGGAAAGCACTTCAGAAAAAGCTTTCCATGGGGGTCAAGTTCAAGAGCCCAAAAGCCTCTTGAGCTCATACATACAGATGTGTGCGGTCCAATAAAGCCAAACTCACTCGGTAAGAGC
This sequence comes from Papilionanthe hookeriana x Papilionanthe teres, assembly GCA_022702705.1. NCBI lineage: Eukaryota > Viridiplantae > Streptophyta > Magnoliopsida > Asparagales > Orchidaceae > Papilionanthe > Papilionanthe hookeriana x Papilionanthe teres. Next base: position 48,946,535 of record CM040439.1, on the reverse strand, counting down.
AACTATTTCCTTCTTTTCATAGATGATTTCTCACGAAAAACATGGGTGTATTTCTTAAAACAAAAATCGAGGTTTTTGGAATGTTCAAAAAGTTTAAGGCGGATGTAGAAAAGGAGAGTGGTCTCAAGATCAAAGCTATGCGATCTGATCGAGGAGGAGAATTCACTTCTAACGAATTTCAAGAATTCTGTGAAGCCAACGGAATACGTCGACTTCTAACTGTTCCAAGATCCCCCCAACAAAATGGAGTAGCGGAAAGGAAGAATAGAACCATCCTTAACATGGCAAGAAGCATGTTAAAAAGCAAGAAATTACCGAAGAAGTTTTGGGCGTAAGTAGTCTCATGTGCTCGTTTATTTGGCTAACCGATCACCAACAAGAAGTGTGTGGGGAAAGACACCACAAGAAGCATGGAGTGGAAGGAAGCCCGACATCTCTCATCTGCGAGTTTTTGGATGCATAGCTCATGTACACATACCCGACGAAAAAAGAAGCAAGCTAGATGATAAGAGCGAGAAGTTCATCTTCATTGGTTACGACACCAACTCGAAAGGCTACAAGCTATACAATCCAAATACAGGGAAGTCAATCATCGACAGAGATGTCATATTCAATGAAGGAGGAGAATGGGATTGGGAATCACATGACGAGGACTACAACTTTTTCCCATACTTGCAAGAAGAAGACGTAGAACAGCTACAGATCGAACAAACAAGAGAAGAGCCTACTACTCAACAAACAACATTAACTACAAGTACTCAAAGTGACTCATCGTCATCAAATTCAACAGAAAATTCAAGTGAAAGAGTACCACGCTTCGAAAATTACAAGATCTTTATGAGGTAACTAACAATCAAGATAATCTTACTCTTTTTGTCTCTTTCGTCGATCGCGAGCCCATGGATTTCCAAGAAGCCATACAAAGCAAGAAGTGGAAAGATGCAATGGATGAAGAAATCAAGGCAATCGAGAAGAACGACACATGGGAGCCGGCTTCACTTCCAAAAGGGCACAAGGCAATTGGTGTGAAATGGGTGTACAAAGCAAAGAAGAATTCCAAAGGAGAAATTGAAAGATACAAAGCAAGATTGGTGGCAAAAGGCTACAATCAAAGAGCGAGCATCGACTATGATGAGGTATTTGCCCTCGTTGCTCGATTAGAAACTATTAGACTAATCATCTCTTCGGCAGCCCAAAATAAGTGGAGAATACATCAATTGGATGTAAAATCGCTTTTTGAATGGAATACTTGAAGAAATAGTTTACATTCAAGAACCACCGGGATATGAAGTCAAAGGACAAGAAGACAAGGTTCTAAAGCTAAAAAAGGCTCTCTACGGGTCGAAGCAAGCACCAAGAGCATGGAATAGTTGAATAGACAAGTATCCGCAAGAGAAGGGCTTCATAAAGTGTCCTTACGAGCATGCTCTTTACATCAAGAATGACGATGGAAATATCTCGATTGTTTGTTTATATGTCGATGACTTGATCTTCACAGAAATAATCCAAACATGTTCGAAAAGTTCAAAGAAGCGATGACGAAGGAGTTCGAGATGACGTATATTGGGCTCATGACATATTATCTTGGCATCGAAGTCAAGCAAACGAAGGATGAAATTTTCATCTCTCAAGAAGGTTATGCAAGGGAGATATTGAAGAAGTTCAAGATGGATAATAGCCAACCTATAAATACCCCTGTAGAATGCGGAGTCAAGCTATCAAAGTATGATGAGGGAAAAAGAATCGATCCAACGATTTTCAACAGCTTGGTTGGAAGTTTGCGCTACTCGACATGCACAAGGCCGGATATTCTTTATGCCGTCGGACTTATCGGTCGCTACATGGAGACTCCAACCGCTACCCACTCGAAGACTCGCTAAAAGAATTATGCGCTATATCAAAGGTACAATCGATTTTGGCTTACTTTACTCATCATCTAATAATTTCAAGCTTCGAAGGATATAGCGATAGTGATTGGGCCGGAGACATGGATGATCGAAAGAGCACTACAGTGGTTCGTGTTCTTCATAGGAGATACCGCTTTCACTGGATGTCAAAGAAACAACCAATCGTCACTCTTTCTACATGTGAAGCAGTAGTACGTGGCCGCAACCTCATGTGTTTGTCATGCAATTCGGCTTCGAAACTTATTAAAAGAGTTAAATTTACCACAAGAAGAGGCGATCAAAATTTTTGTCGATAACAAGTCCGCAATAAAGACTAGCAAAGAATCCAGCTTTCCACGATGAAGCAAGCACATTGATACGCGCTATCACTTCATCGTAGAATGCATCGAAAGAAAGGAGATACAAGTGCAAGACGTGAAGTCTCAAGATCAAGTTGTTGATATATTTACCAAGCCACTCAAAAGTGAAGACTTTATTAAATCGAGAAGTTTACTTGGAGTCACAAAATCAAGTTTAAGAGGGTGTTGAAATTAAAACTTGATTTTAGTTGTTTTAAAAGTCTAATAAGAGCCTCATCTAGAGCTTATTCTAGAATGTGTAGTAGTGTGGTAGGTGTAGAATTATCAGTATGGCAGGTGTTGAATTATCAGTGTGGTAGTGGAATTATCGTAACCATTGGATTAGAATTATGGTGGCACAATCCTAGCCGTTAATTTAGGAGGTGTCACTAGTATAAATAGGGGTAGAGTCTTTGAGTTTGTATCAAACAAAGAAAACAAAGTGAAGCTTCTTCCATAAATTTCTAGCCTTTGCCAAATCCCAAAAGCCTCTCCATTCCAACAGTAAGGACGATCATGGGACAAATACTGACTCAAACAGCGGGTGTGATTACAAAGATCTACTAGGCATTAACAATCCCTGGCTTCAGTAGATGGTGATACCCATAATATTGACCAAGTTCTTGTCGGGACTTCTGCTAGCCAGCTTGAGATCGTGAACCATGTTGTGGAAACTATTTCCCAAGCTGCAGACTTGCATGGTCACACTGAAGGTACCGTAACCAATGAGGAGATGTGGGAGAATGTGGGTCCATTGACTATGGTTAAGAGAAGGAAAGACTCTCATCGAAAAAATAGTCGTCGGGTGTGTCTAACAAGCCTCTTCAGATGATTGTCAATCATGGGGAGGAGAATTCCCACAATAATATGCTTGGACTGCTCTCAAATTGGACAACCAGTCCTAGAAAATCCTTACTTTTAATTCTGCACCTATGTCAGACAATTTGGAGAAACAACTTTCAGCTGTATGTAATTTCAAGCTGGAAGATCACCCTCACTTGCGGCCAAATTGACACATCTTGGCCACGTGTCCAAATCTTCTAAAGCTTGTGTCTCGAAGGCCCACTTTGAGAAGGAGCTTCTATGTTTGGGAACGGTGGAGAAGCAGCAGAGGTTACATAGAAAAGTTGCGGGGGATTTCAACAGTGAAACACCAATGACAGACGGCAGGGACGCGCCCCCCTTGGTAGAATAATGTCTGCCATTATTTTCTAGAATTATTCGGGGCACTTCCTTAAATGTCTTATCAGTGAGAATAATCCAATTTTTATTGGACTTGTTGAAAGCGGAGTTGAACATCTTTCTCGGACAGACATTCACAAACTTGTGGGACATCGGTGGGAGTTTGACTATCAACCTTCCCAAGGAAGTCGGGAGGCATCATTGTTCTATGGCAGAGGGATCTTATTGTGGGAATATGCTGAAAAAAGTTTGTTTGGAGAGGGAAGAGCTTGAGACCGAAGTTGGCAAACTCCAGGAGATGGAGTGCATGGCTACAGGTCTTTCTAAAGTGAAGGAGAGCATTTTATGTAAACATGGCTATGTCCTTAACATTGCGTTAGCCCGGATCACCACTTGGTGACAGCAATGCGCCAAAGTAAGATGGCTTAGCTAAGGAGACTCCAATTCTCATTTTTTCATTCTATTGCGACCTATCTTTACAAAAGAAACTGAATCAATGAAAAGATGGTAGTTTTTCTGAAGAGCAAGACGTTGTTCTAAGCTCTTTTATGAAATTTCTCTCGAACAAGTGGCGGCCTGAGGTCATCTTTACAATCTTTTGTTGATTTCACTGATATGCTGACTACTCTGAATACTAATGAGGATATTTGGCAAGCTATCAAGGGTATGGGACCTAGTCTGGCTCCTGGCATTTACGATATCACCACTTCTTTTTATAAGTCTTTTTAGCCTATTATTATTAAGGACTTGTTATGTGCCATACAGTGCTTTGAGAATAATCAAATACCGTCTAATTGGAAAGAATCGTTGGTGGTGCTTATTCCAAAAAAATCACCAGCTGTCTCTCCCAATATGTTTCGATTGATTAGCTTATGTAATACAGTGTAAAAAGTGGTTGCTAAAATTATTATTAATTGCCTTCTCTTATCTCTGAGGAACAAGGAGCATTTGCTCCACTTCGTTCCATCTCCAATCATTGCTTGGTTGCTAAGGAAATGTTTAATAAATTGAAACACTCCCTGCTAAGAGCGGTCTCATGTCAATCAAAATTGATATGGAGCATGCTTACGACAAGATGAGTTGGCATACATGGAATGAAGTTCTTGAGGCTTGGGGATGCCCCGAACCCTTTAAGACTTGGGTCCTTTGCTGTTTTGAACAACCAAGATTCTTTTTGCTTGTTAATGGAAATCAATCCCCATGGATTACAACGCAATGTGATTTTCGACAGGGTTGCCCCTCATTTCCATATTTGTCTACACTTTTTTCAAAGTTTCTTTATAAAACCCTCTCCTAGTGGGCAAGAAATGTTGGCTTTCAGATTTATAAAGAAGCTCTCCATGTTTCTCATCTTTTAGATGCCGACGATATATCCGCTTCTTGGAGGATAATATGGGTGCTGCCAAATCTGTTAAATCCATTCTTGATGATTATTGTATGCGGATGAGACAATGATTTAATGCTGGGAAAACTCTTTTTTTAAACAAAACCATGGCTATCCAAAAACAACGACACATTTATAAAATCCTTGGTTTTCCCAAGGTACATGAAATGGATTACTTTGGCTTTAAGCTTGCTTTGCGAAAGCCTACTAAAGTTGATTTTTCTAGCTTCCTCCAAAAGGTGGCATCCAGACTGTATGCAAGAGGCACGTAACAGCTTTGTCTTTCAGGTAGAGCCACTGACCCGGCCCACAATTATGTAAATACTTATATTTCTTAAGATTGTCAAAACCCTATCCCAAATTATATTTAACGGCTAGTGTGAATAAATGTAACGATTTAGTATATATATATATATATATATATATATATATATATATATATATATATATATATATATATATTAAGTTTTCATACTAGTGATACTACACAATTATACGTATCGTTTCAATTAATATAGAATTTTCTTTAAAAACCCTAGTATCGATCCCACGAGGAAAGGTATAGCTTTTAATATTAACTTGCAAAACCTCTAACTAAATTGCAGATAAATATGATAGGAGATAAATGTCGATATGTTTGCAATGGTTAAAACTAAATTTATGCATAAGGTAATAACAAACATTAAACGTTTAATAATGTTCAAAGGCCTAAAAAAGTTTAAAATTGAGTTTGACTGTTATGAAAAGATCTTTCCCTTGCAATGAGATATTAATTAATATAAAATTTGAATGATTAAAAATATAAAATGATACATTGTGACAAATAGGAGCATTCATACATTTACCCCCTCTTGGTGCTAGTAATGAACATTGGTTAAGCTAATGTTTGTCTCCAGTTTTTGTAGTAGTGCTGAGCAAATTCTAGCCTCACACTTTTAGATTACCCACTATGCCCTCTCTATAGGAGCTACTAGGGACCCTTAGATCCAAACTCAAGATCAAATTGATTAAAGAATCTAGTCTGTCACCCTAGAAACACCAATTATACGCCCATTAAAACTTATCTCCTTATCTATTAGCACTCCCCTTTAGACGATCGCGACAGCTCTTTCTAGGGTAAAGTGTGGCATTCATAAGTTAGGTAAAGTCATAACTCTCCCGGATCATTATGTTTTTGAACAAATTTTTAACCTCACAAGTGGTCATTTTGCAAAGTAAATGAAGAATCGATGAAAATATCATTGCAACTTTAAAATAAAAAGACATCTATAAAACCATTATCATCTAACATGATTAATTCCCAAATAGAAGGAGAAATAAAGGGAACTAGTCAAAATTCATGGAGATAAAACAAAAACACATGATTTGTATTGAAAGCAAGTCTTAATAATAAAAACTTAAATACAAATACAAGATACCTTATGTCTTCTTCCCACGCAATTCATAGAGTCTTGTTCAAGAAATCTACATACTCTTAAACAAACTCTTACTCACACACATAAAAACACAACAATGACTCACGTACACACTCAAAGTCTTCCTCTTCTATAAATGTCTCTCCCAAAAAGTCTCTTTTTTTCAGCCAGAATTTTATCCTTTTAATAGATCTCTGAAAATTACTAAGGGTTGCTTCAAGCACCCCTTTAAGATTCAACCAAATTCAATGCATCTTCTTTAAAATTGGTTGCTAGCATTATAGCGCCAGTATTCGGCACTATAACGCCCTTTTTGCTCGATAGATGGTTCTATAGCGCCAAGGGTGGCGCTATGGCGCCATACCAAATATTACATTTTTGCTCCATTTTGCCATCAGTTTCTCTAAATATCAATTTCATGTACCTGAAACCAAAAACATGCAAGATACCTTCCTTTAAAGTTCAATATTATCAATAATGTACATAAAACTATCATGGAATGTACACTAAAAATAGGTAATTTTTAAATGGATTATTTCCTCGAAATTTAAACGCTATTTGTTCTGAAGTAATTCCTTGTATTATATAAAATTTTATAACTTATGGTAGTGAGTTTAGCTTAAAGATTTCCATTGTTTTTGTTTTATAAATATAATAGTGGAACTTTAGAAAAATTTCAATAACTCAGGTTAAAACTAAAATATTAGAATATCTAGTAATCAAGTCTAAGCGTTATGTTTTTCTATTCATTTCATGAATAATTACAATTTGTTCTAGTAATCAAGTTTAAACTTCTCACATTTCCTTACTTGATCATTGTGTTTTAGCTTTGAAAAAGAATTTTCATAAAGTCTCAATTCTTTCTTTTTAAGTGTAAATCAAAGATCCTTAATATTTTCAAAAATACACTTTTCTTTACTTTAAATAGTGAAATCATAATGTATATAATCATACTTAATATCTTAACTCTAGAACTAACCTTTATTATTAAAAACTTTTACATAAGTCTTTTATAACATTTATAAAATAAGAAATATAGTTATCTAAAAGTAACCCTACATACCGTAGGTTATGTTAAAATAATTACTTTAAAAATATAGTTTATTAAGGATAAATAATGTTTTGCTCTTAAAAATGTTTTCTCCCTTCCCCCGAACTTAATTTTTTGATTAATTTAAAACAATATAGTTCATGAAGAAAGAAAAATGTTTTTGAATGTTTTAAACAGGGGAATAGTGCAGATACTAGTAGTAAATATAAGTGCTGACCAGTAATAAATCTAAAATTAGTATGTATAAGAATAAAAGCACAAATTAAAAGACTACTCTAGCACGCAAATTATATAAAATGGAGTAAAATGTAAATAGTAAAACATTAGAATAAAATAGTGCAACACATCAGTTCAATAAAAATGTACACCTAAGTAACTAAACAAAACACAAACATAATACTAAAACATCAAAACATCCAATGACTTACAAAAGAAATCCAAATAAAAGATCCAAATAAAAGATCTAATCATCCTCTTCCTTCTCATCATGATCACCATTAATATCCTCCTCCATTTCTCCACCACCCTCATATGGAGAAAATCTGGGTCAGGTAGTAAATTCCACTGAATGATTGCGCTTCAGATATTTCACTAGAGACTCATTAAAAGATATATTATAATCATTTTTCTTTTGCATATACTTATCATTATGAACAAAAACAGCCTCAAATCCTTACATCTGATCCTGTATATTTATAATATCTCCTTGTTGAATAAACAGCTACTCTAAAACAATGTTTAGCGTAGAAGTATCAAATGTAGAAGGTCTAAAAGCTGAAGTAGAAGGAATGTCATAGCCTTTTCTCCTAGATCCAAAATTAGTATGCTTTCCATAAATCTCTAAATTAGTTTTTCTAATGAGTTTATAAGGTGACAAAATTTCCTCCCATAGCTCATACTTAACTCCATATTCTATGCACATGGTGGAAATAAGAGAAGGGTAACCTGTACCTTCAGTTGTTCATCCCTTAGAGAAAATAATCATACTCTTATAAATGAGAGAGCCAATGTTTATAGGTTTCCTCATTTGAATGAAATAATTCAAGGTGGCTCTCTCTTGAGTTATCGCACTAAAATGGATAGTTGGAAGAAGTCCACCAAATATGAAATAATGTCAGGCACGAGAATGAACATTAAGCTTTGAAAAAGAAATGTTTACCCGGTGTCCATTTTTGATCTTCCGAACTCCATGTCCATCAGTCAAAAACCCCATAATCTCATCAAGTTCAACATCAGTAGGATTAAACTCTGAATAAAAGTAAGTAGGAACACTATGCAGCTATTGGCCTCACTTTGGTTGAGGTTTAATCTTTCTTCCTTAAGAGCCTAAGATCTAGCTATAGCATTTTCTTATTGACTATCCCAGAGGACTAGTGATGAAACTTGATGTGGTGTTTTTGTATTTCAATATTTTTTTTGTAGACACCAGAATACAAATGTAAGTATACATATCGCACAAGTAATACAGGCCTCTAATGGAGTTATGGTTATCGATCTCATGGAGAAAGAGTAAATTTATGATATTAGTATAAAACTTACAAGTAAAAAGCACAAGTTGACAATGTTTAATTATGTTAATATAACTAAGTTTACCAAACTACTATCTAAACTTCAAAGTAAATTTACTAATTCTAAACAAAGTTTAACTATTTTATAATGAAAAGTTCAAATTTCAGAAAGTATTCTTCCCCTTACAATGAGTTTATGGTTAGTGAAAGATTTAGATTGTTAGAAATTGTATTGTGCCAAATAGGAGCATTTCTATTCTTTACCTTCTTCTGAGCTCATAAAGAACATTTGCTAATCATATGTTTGGTCTCTAAATATGTGGTTAGGTTGAGAGGATACTGGCTCCCACTCCAAAGCTCCCACTTCCGACTCGCCTGAGGGCTAACTCTAGCTTTAGTTTCCAAACACTATGACCAAATTGGGGATTTTAGTCTGTCACCCTTAAAATCTCCAATTCTATGCTCAACAAAGTATATTTCTCTATTTATTTTCACTCAACCCTATGAACTATATTCCAATCCATATAATTGAATGTGACACCCACTTTGTTCTAGAACTCATAGCCCTTTCAGATCATATGTTTCACAACAAATTTAACATTTCAATTGGCCAGTTCAAAAAATAAATGAAGAACAAAGTGTAAAACCATCACAATTATTTACCATTTATATAACATATCTAATCTATCTCTTCATTTCACCATATCTCATTGTAAGGAGAAAGACAAAAAAATCTACTCAGAATTCATGAGGAAGATATGAGAAAACATGGATTTTATATATTAATGAAAGTTCATATAACCACAACTTATCTGTAAGTCTTCCCCAAAAGAAATCCCTTGAAGTTCCTTTGATTCTCTTTCTCTTCTTACAATAACCCTTAAAACACACACCAAACAATACTTCACACACCTTTTACTTTAAATCCTACAGGAACCTTACACTAAAACTCCAAAACTCCACTTAACTTCCCTCACACACACACCTAACACACTTTTTCTGTCGTTTAAAGCACTTTAATATTGTGTAGGGATGAATTCCCAAAGAGATTCCTTAAGAAACCCTCCAAAATTCATTCAAATACATCAAATCTATGAAAAATTTGTGAGTAATCGTCCTGGGTGCCGTCTGCGCCGAACTTGGGGGACGTCGACGCCCTGGCGCGCCCTAGCTCTGTCAAATGGCGCCATCGATGCTGGGCCACGTCTAAAAGTACCTTTTCCATGTAATCCTAAGACTCTTAACATTTCAAAAATACATTTTCCTTTACTTTAAATAACAACTATATTCTTATACTCTTATTCTAATCATCTTAACCCTAAAGTTAACTTCCATTTTTAAAACTTAATTCTTAAGCCTACTATAATATTTGAATAAAACAAAAAAATGTAACTTTCTAAAGTTAAATTCTTTTCACAAATCATGTATAAAATAGTTTTAAAAATAATAATTCATTTGAGGACAAATAAAGTTTAGTCTTTCTTCCCCCCAAACATAAAATTTTCCAACACACACCACTTTAGAAATATAAAAGTAGGAAAGAAAGAATAAAAGTACTAACCTTTGTGTATCGGGTCTTTCATTTCTTTTTTCTTCAAGCTATGCAGGTATTGATTAAACATTCACGGGTATATAGCTATAAACAAAGTGTGCTAAACATGATATATCAAAGATTTGCAGGGTAAAAAGACATTTAAAACTTAAACTAAACATTTAACAATAACATGAAAAAATAAAACAGTTTAAATCCAAATTTAAACAAACAATCTGAAAGTAAACACATTTATCCAAACCACAGAGTCTCACCAAGCAATATGACATAAAACAAATTACATGTTCCACAACAATAATACAACAAAATAAACAATACAACAATAAACCACTATCAATAATCACTACCATCATGCTCCTCTTCTTCTTCTTCTTCATCTTCCACATCTAGGTCTTCCTGCATGATATGAGTGAAACTGGGGCAAGTAAAGAATTCAACATTAGTATCACCCCTCATGAATCTGACCATAGCTTCATTATAAGTAGCATCATATTCCATTCTCCTCACCATAAAATCATTATTATTTGCATTTCAAGCCTCCAAACCTCCAATCTTTGTATGAACTATCAAAATATCTCCATGCTGGATCATTTGTTGTTACATAATACCATGAAGAGTAGGAGTACCTGAAGTAGATGGAATATCACGACTACTACTCCCAGATCTCCATCAAACATGAGATTCATAAATCTTAATATTAGCCTTTCCAATAAGCTTAGAGATACAACCGTTTCTTCATCCCTTCCAAAATCAACTCCTTATTGTTCACATAGTGTGAAAATTAGGGCAGGAAACACTAAACCACCAGTAGTCTCACCCATAGCAATAACACAAATATTTTGATATATGACAGAGCCAATATTAATCATTTTCATTTGTTGAATACAAAAATTTAGAATGACTCTATCCCTAGTCACTTCACTATGGTGATAAGTAGGTAATAATCTTCCAAAATTGAAATAGTGTCAAGCTTTAGATGGAACATTTAACTCTGAAGCAAAAAAAATTATCTTTTGATTGTGCTTCAACTTTGAAACTCCTTTTTCATCAGTCAGATAGGTAATCACTTCATCTAAAGCAGCATCAGTAGCACTGAATCTGGTGTACTCACAAAATGAAACCCTTAACTGATATAAAACATTGATTCGATCTGGGGTAAACTCTATCATTTTTCATATACAAATACATGATCCTTTGAAGTTTTCCTCAAATTAGCATAGAACTCTCGCACTATGCCAACAATTGCCTCAGTGGTAAAGTAGCAAAAATTTTCACAATGCCGATCAACAATTAGCTTTTCAACGACTCCGTGCAGACTTCGGAAAGCCCGATCTTGAACAATCTTCTTTGTTAAAAGTAAGGTATTGTAGTTGTATTGAGTTTTTATATTCACAAATCTCTTCTCATCAAAATCTAACTTCCTCTTTTCCTTACTCATTATGGGAGCCATGGTAAAATCTATAAAAGTGAAAATAAACACAAATAAATTCAAAGATAACAATGTGGTAGACTCCAACGATCATTCAAATGGGAAAAAACTAACCACCATGGATTCACTCAAAGTTTTCTCCAAAAATTTCAAAATTTTGAATTTCCAAAACGTAGGAATATTCTATGGTGAAAATTAAAAATTTCAAGTGCAAAGTAAAACTGTTATCAAGTGAAGATGAAATCCAAGTCATTTTCCTCTTCAAATAGCCTCAAATCCAGATAAAATCAAGCCTTAGAGGGATTTTTTTGCCGAGGCTTAAGGTAGAAGACGACTAAAGGGGTATAAATGGTTTTACCCGAAAAGATTTTGTGTTTTTTAAGAGAATGAGGAGTTTCAGCGTTTGGACACTGTCGGTGTCCGTCTCAACGTCCTCGTTGCCTTGAGCAGATTTTCATATTTTCATCTTTTCGTGAATTCAACCAATTCTTCATCACACCATCATTTAATTAGCCTTATTAAGCATTAGTTTTCATCATTAGGTGGTTTACTAACAATAATGTTCACAAACAACACAAAACTTCACAATCATATATAAAACCAAACACTTACAAGCAAATATTCCAATCCACACTACCACAAGTTATCTAAGCCACACAACATAAAATTTCAGCGTCGAAATCAAACCACAACATCCTAACACTAAAAACTAAACAATAATCACTCAATCAAAGAATAAAGCTTCTTAAATTTAAAGCAAATCCATAATAATCACACTTAAAAACATAAGTTCTATTACTAAAAATCCAGTCTTCAGAGTCACTACTCCTTGCCATGATCAGTACTATATTCTCCTCAAATGTCTTTCATGATATGGTGATGCACATAAAGGTTGTAAAAAGTTTGGAACAATAATTCATCGGTCGAATCTTCTTTGATCCAAGCATTCTTCTTAAACATACGTATCATACCTTCTTTGATTTGTCCAAAGGCGATAAAAAATGCTCCTTCATCCTCCAATCAAGATGGTCAAATAATTCATAAATATTTTTTAATTCCATTCATAATATTCTTAACTTCTTTCTCCAATTTCTTGATCCTTTTCATAATAACTTGCGAACTATCAGGAATGTAGGGCCATAAAAACTTGAGATGGTTGATCCATAATAATGTTCATATCATTTTCCTTCTCATTCCCTATGTAGTTTAAATTATCAGATGGGTCCATAGGCTTCCAAAGAAAAAACACTTTCTCTCAATGTTCTTAAGGCACTTGTGACTGACTACAAAGTAGGAATATTGTAGAGGATGTTCCAACCCATAAGTAGATCCATGGACAATCAAGCCCAAAACATATTTCACAATTATAGAACCCACATCAATAAGTTTTCCCATTTGAATGCAATTGATTAGATGTCAATCTCTTTTGTAACTTTACTGATTTTCATGGCAGAGAGTAACTTTGCAGAAATAAAGAAAGTTCATTGCTTCGACACAGGATTAAAGTGTGTAGAAGAAAAACTTACATGCCCATCATCTCTTCTCCCAATTTTCACTTTCGTCAGTCAAGTATCATAGACTTTATTTATGATATCTCTTGTAGGGACGAAATTTGTGTAGTGGCAAATTGGAACACTTTCAATCATAAACATATCATTTATCCTATAAGGAAATTGTACCCACATGTCTCGAACATAGACGACTCCTTGGTTGATTCTATGAAGCTTTGAATAAAATTCTTTCACCACAGAAACGACTACCTAAGCATTAGTGTAACACAATACTTCCAAATGCCTTTGCACAGATTCTCTTCCATTTGAGTACTTGCATTATTCAATCCTCGATTCACGGAGCCTTTTTCATTAATTAGTCTCTTCTTCACAAGAACTTTGTCATAAAGTTTCTGGGCCTTGAAACTGATGAACTTTCTTCTATTGAAAATTCCATATCTTGAAGTATTTTTAGCATTATTCAAAAGAATCAATTACAGACCAAAATACCCAAAAAAAAAAACAAAATTTGATCTGTTTTTTGACATGTGAGACCCTTTGGCGTGTGTTAAGAGGCATGTTATCTGGACTGTTCTTCTAGAATTTTGCTCTCGCTTAGGTGAAGGACGATTGACATTTTGCTTGACGGACGTCTCCAGCTGGACCAAGGAATTTATTTGTCTCATCATGCTCACATCAAACTTTTATTGGCCTAATCTTCGATGAATTTGTCCATACGACCCTAGTTGATGAGACAAACAGTGTGAGCACGCTGAATGCTGAGTTTACCTAAGAAAAACACCATTTTTGATGGTTTGGCGCACGAACCTGCAACACATAAGTTAGGGCTTTTAATCATTAAATAATAATAATAATAACAAAAAAATAAATAAAATAATAAAATCCTTTATAAAATGCACACACACCTCCTCCCTTTCCCACACGAGGCTCGGTTGATGCCTCTTCCCTTACGCGACCATGAGGTGACTGTCATCCTCCGTCTGCCCAAAAATCCTTCCTCTTATATGCTTGAAACCACCTCATACAACCGCGCATTGCCTCACCTCTGAGCTTCCTATTTTAGTAAGTTCTCGACTCCTTAAAGCTCCTTCTTCCAAGCCCTCACTCGGCTAAGTCCCCCCTTCTTCTATACTCAACCAAGATGATGCTTCCACTCCTCCTTCCTGATGCGCTCATCTACCCACTCTATTTCCCTCACTGCTTAAGGCCCTCAACTATTTCACTCTAGCTTTCCATTGGTCCGTGACTTCTCTCACGGCTTCCTTCATCTCTCCCCATTACTCATGATAATGACTCCTCTTCTCCATCTTGAATCTAAATGGTGCATTCATCCTATCTTTAATAGTTCTTTTGTATCATTTACTTTCTGCCTGCCTATGTTTAGCCTCTAAATTTAGGATCGTAGATGAATTTGCTGCACATCATAATAATGCTTATGTTTAAATTTTTAAGCTTTTGGTGTTTCTTGGTAGCCTTCAGCAATGTTATAAGTAGATGGATTTCTACAACTATGTTTTTATAAATCTTTTAAGAAAATATAAGTTATTTGGAATTATTGAACAGATCCAACATTTACATGCCTATTGTTTTTGGGGTTATGTTACTCTTCAAAACAGGCTGCTTTGGGGTTATGTTATTCTTCATAATATTGCTTTTGTTTTCACTTCTAAAACTTGGTTATTACCTAGAACTTCTGAATTAAATTTGACATTCGCATGCCTGTTATTTTATGTTTACATTTTTCTTCATAATAATGTTGTTTTCATTTCCGAGGCTCGGCTATTACTTGATAAACTTCAATTTTCAGCATTGTCGCAAATAGTTTGGTTCTTGGATTTAGTATTTGCCTACTTGTTGTCTTTTTTTGGATTCCTTTCTTAGGAGCACTGGATCAAATTCAATATTTATGTGTCTACTGTTGTGGAGATATGTTGTTCCTCACTCCCTATATGCTTTTATGGACGTTTATATAAATTTTAATATATTTCATATGGGCTTGGAAATAACATTGTGTGAATTTTTTTCTTAATGATGCTTTTGCTTCCATTTCTGAGCTCTGATATTACCTAATAAACTTCATTTATTAGCATTGCTGTAAGTAGTTGGGTTCTTATCATTGCTTTGGAAGTTCTTTTAGCAAAATATAGACTTTCTGGAAGTGTTGAGTAAGATTCAGCATTTGCATACCTGCTATTTCGGATTAATGTTGTTCCTTATTCCTCATACTTGCTATTCTGGAAATTCTTCCAACAAAATATGGAGATTTTGGAAGTACTGGATTGGGTTCAACATTTGCATATCTGTCGTTTCGGATTTATTGTCCCTTACTCCCCATAAGATTTCATGGTCATTTACATTGAAATTAATGTTGTTCTTTACACTCCCTATTGTTGTTATTGGAGTCTTCTAACCAAAAATATATTTACTTGGGAGCATTGGATTAAATTCAACATTTGTACACTTGTTTTTTTGGAGCTATGTTGCTTCTTGCTTTTCCATCACTGCTTTAGAATTCCTTCTAAGAAAATATAGATTTTCTTGAAGTGTCGGATTAAATTCAGCATTTACACACTTACTGTTTCAGAGTTATATTGTTTCTTGCTTTCCATTACTTATTTGGAAATTCTTCTAACAAAATATGGATTTTCTGTAAGTATTGGATCAAATTCGACACTTGTATACCTGTTGTTTTGGAGTTATGTTGTCCCTTGCTCCCCATACGCTTTTATGGCCAATTGCATTGAATTTAATATAATTCATTTTGATCTCTGAAATAACATTGTGAAATGAAAAAGTGGAAGTGAGAACATTCTCATTGAAATAGATACATATTTGCTAAAGATATTTAGTTTTTTCATATACATTCCCGCAAAAGAAGTTTAATATATTTTATAATACATGCAATGCATTTATCTCCCCATGGAAACAAGAAATA
Source organism: Papilionanthe hookeriana x Papilionanthe teres (assembly GCA_022702705.1). Classification (NCBI taxonomy): domain Eukaryota; kingdom Viridiplantae; phylum Streptophyta; class Magnoliopsida; order Asparagales; family Orchidaceae; genus Papilionanthe; species Papilionanthe hookeriana x Papilionanthe teres. The sequence goes on along the minus strand of CM040439.1, from coordinate 48,930,323 downwards.
AATCCTAGAGTAAGGAGTGCACATAAGATATAAAACTGATAAATTACAAATTATGATAAGATACATTCGAATAGAAAAAGGCACTCATTCAGTTTCATAATCAACATTTTGTGCCTCCTCATGTCATCAATAATTTGTGCCCTCTGAGCCTGGAAACTTCTGTTCTTCCAGCAACACTTTACCCAGAATATAAGTATAACTTTTTCATTCAAAGGTGTTACCCTTTTCAACTTTGTACCATTTTTTATTGCAACGTTCACCCAGCTCAAAGAAAGAAACCTTTACCCCCACTAACTACACTCAGAATTAAGCAAATTTTCTAAGCAATCCTCTTTCTCTATCTTGATGTCAAATTCAAAAGCATTTCTTTGCCCCGGTAATTTGGACAATCACATGTGTTTTTTAATACACTAGCTTATTATCTAGAGTATGATTAACAAGCAATCAAAATTTAAAATCCATTAACTAAATGACATTACCATTACCCAATTTATCATCCACTGTGGCAACTATACTTTCCAAGAAATCCCAAAAGGTTGGTTGAGGATAGTACTGTAACACCTAACTTGAATTAAAGAAGAGAAGTTTTACATACACAGCACCCAATCCCTAAGTGTTTACATATTTAACAACTAAACTTTGCTCATAAAAGATTTACATACATGTTGCACAATTTCTTGTTATGTACATATCTAACACCTAAAGTTTGAGTTTTATGTCAATTTTCTAGGTGGCTGGTTGATCTGCAGAAAATTTGATAGCATTTGACTATCCATTTCATACCTAACTTTTATGATATTGCACTTTAAAGAAAGATATTTTTCATGATTTCATGCAATACAATGATTTTAGGCCTTTGGAGCGAAGGAAGCGAAAAGGAGAAAATTTGGAGCAAAATGGGGCAAAAGTACATTTTATTGAACTAGCGCTAAACGACGCTGTCACCAGCTCTAGACCGCGCCAATTTACAGAGATTTTGGACCCAAAAGGAGAAAAATAATGTCAGATGGCGCACTATCCTGCGCCAGACTGCACCCTATCCCGAATTTAAACTAGATTCAATCTATTTGGCCAGATTTTGGAGGGATGCTTGAAGAAACTCTTGGGAAATCAGTTATGGGTAGATTTAAACTACTTTGGAGCGAAATTTAGTGAGGGTGAAAAAGTTTAAAGTGTGGAGAGAGTGAAGAGTGAGTGTGTCTTTTCATTTGTTTAGGTAATCTAGGGTTTGTGTGTTCTCTTCTAAGAAGTGTAGGAGGAGAGGGAAAGTGAGAGATTTCTTTTTCCTTACTTACCTAAAGAGAGAATTGTGTGTTATTGTGAAGAAAGAAGATGATTCAAAGGAATTACATGAGATTCATTTGGGGAAGAGTTTGAGATAAGTTTTTTTTCTTTACTCTATTTGTATGACGTTGCTTTTATATATAAAATCCAGGTTTTGTCATCTTTTCCTCATAAATCTTGAGTAGATTTATTTTTCTTTCTCCTTTTCATTTGATGTGTTGATGTTGTGATATGAAATGATGTTCTGATTTATTATGGAGAAATTTTTATGACCTTTTCACTTCGAAATTCATTTACTTTTTGATATAGCCAACTAAATTGTTAAAACTTGTTGGGAAACTTATGTTCCAAAAAGATTTTGAGTTCCACAACAAAAGTGAAGGTCATATTCAATGTCCATGAATAAGAGACGTAGTTGAGTGAAAATAAATAGAGAAATAAACTTTGATGGGCGTAGAATTGAAGATTTCAGAGTGGCTGGCTAAAATCCTCAATTTGGTCATAGAGTTTGGAAACTAAAGCGAGAGTTAGCCTTCAGGGGAAGGGAAGTGGGAGCTCTAGAGTGAGAGTCAGTATTCTTCCAGCCTAACCACAGATTTGGGGACTGAACTTAGGATTAGCCAATGCTCTTTATGTGCTTGAAAAAGGGTAAAGAATAGGAATACTCCTATTTGGCACAATAAATTTGCATCACTGATCTATGTCACAAAAATCATCATATTGTAATTGTAGAGGAGGAAGATTCTTTCTTATAACTGAACTTTGTTATAATTTTAGCCTTGTGTTAGTTTAACTTGCTAGAAGGATTAGAACGTACTTTGGTAGAAGTAGTAACTACAACTGTTTGTCTCTATTTTAAGATTTGTAATTACTTACAATTGTGATGTGATTCAACAAATAATTTCTGTGCTACTCCATAAAATTAATTGCCTTCCTGTGGGATCGATATCCAGAACTCCACTAGAGCTCTGTATTACTTGAGCGATACATATACTTGCATTTAATTGTGACTCAATAGAAAATTAAATCATTATATATATAAGTCTGAGTTCATAAATTTTGGCAAACTAAAAAATTAGCACCAAGTTTTTGGCGCCGTTGCCAGGGAGGAAATGTAACTGCTAAAATTAATTTTGTAGTATTTGAGACCTTATATTTGAATTACAAGTCATAATTATGTGTGTTTGTTTATTGTTAGTGTGTTTATTGTGTTTGTATGCGTAGTATCGGATCTATAAGTTTAGTGTCTTACGATTCTGCATTAGAGTGTACTATTAGAAAAATTCGAAAACAACAAAAACAATCTAAAAATCCTCATAAAATGGCGAACAACTTAAACAATCAAAATGAAAATATACCAAGAACTTTAAGAGATTATGCTAATCCAATAGTAGATGAAATTCACTAAACTATCCAAAACATTGTTGTTACTGCTAATTCATTTGAGCTTAAACCTGATATTATCCAAATGGTATAGAATAATCAATTTCGAGGAACACGTAATGAAGATCCTAACTTACATCTCGCTAGTTTTCTAGAACTATGTGCTACCTTTTAATACGATGGAGTGTCAAATGATGTTGTTAGGCTTAAATTTTTTCCTTTTTCATTAAGGGATAAGGCTAAGGCATGGTTAAATTTGTTAGCACCATGATCTATCAGAACTTAAAGAGAGCTTTCACAAAAGTTTCTATCAAAATATTTCCCTCCTTCAAAAACTGCTAAGTTGAGGAATGATATCTTATCTTTTAGTCAATTTGATGGAGAGTCCCTATATGAAGCTTGGGAAAGATTTAAAGATCTTCTGACAAAGTGTGCACTTCACGCTTTACCCGACTGGTTAATAATTCAAATATTTTATAATGGATTAGTGAGATCTTTGAGATTGATTATTGATGCTGCTGCTGGTGGATCATTAATATCTATACCTTTTGATGAAATATATTCGTTAATTGAAGAGATGACTACTAATAATTTTCAATGTCCCTCTGAGCAGGTAAATCCTAAAAGAGTAGCTAGTATTCATGATTATGATGCGATAACTATGATAGTCTCTCAAATTGCTGCACTTTTTAAGAAAATAAATCAATATGGAATGAATTATTCTCCAACACCCTCAGTGTTAGAAGAAAAGTCATCAGGAAAGACGATAGACTCTCAAATGCCCTATGAAGCCTTGAATGCCATAAATAACAAAGTCAATAATCCTTATACAAATTATTATAATCCTAGTTGGAGGAATCACCCAAACTTCAACTGGAAGAATACCAATATTGTTGTTAACCAGCAATGGGGAAACAACCCTATGAATCCAGTTGGAAATTTGAACAACCAATGAAATACCAATTATAGACCTTCTTATCCTCCAGGTTTTAATAGTAACCCACAATTTAGGGAAAAGAAGTTGTCTACTGAAGAAATGATTCTGAATATGGGTAATTAATTTCAAGCTCAAAATGTTGCAATGAAGAATATTGAGAATCAATTGGGACATATCTTTACTGCGTTTAATAATAGACCTTCTAGAAATCTTCCTAGTAATGTGATCCACCCGATATTTATACTTACAATTATGATATGAAAATTGGCAACGACGACAAAAACTTTTCTCCGCCAGATATATATATGATTATGATTTTGATATGAAAATTATGATTTATAATGTGGATACTACACAAGTATACATATCGTTTATCAAGTAATATAAGACTTTCTGATTAAGCCCCGAGATATCGAACCCACAGAGAAAGTGAAAAATCTTTAAATAAATAAGAAAATTATCTTTTTACTTTTTTAATTGGATTTTGAAAGTATGTTTTTATTTTGAAAAGTTTGATAGTTGATTTCACTATTTAAATTTTCTTATAAAAGTCAAACAAGAAATTAAAATGATAATAACTGTAAACACGGTATGAAAAATACTATTAACTAGAATATCTTTTTTCTTCCTTTATAAAGTAGTAATAATTATGAAAGTATTGTTGTAGAAGTATTTAAATTTGTTGTGATAAATAGAAGCAAATGTATTCTTTACCCTTTCTTGGTCCTATAAAGAACATTGGTTAATTTGAAATTTTATCATTTTGAACATGGTTAGGCAGGGAAGATACCAGCTCTCACTATAGAGTTCCCTCAATTCCCTCCACCTGGGGGCTAATGTCTCATAACAAAATTCAAAACTTCAAACCAAATTATGGGCTTTTAGCTTGTCACACTAAAAATCCTCTAATTTTACTCCCCTTTAAAACATCTTCTAATATATTGCATTCAATTATATGAACTACAATTTTCACCCATATAATTACATGTGATTCTTACTATCTTTTATGAGACAATACTGCATTGGATCTTACATAATCTCACAACAAATTTTACATCTTAACAAGTCAAATTAAGAAGTAAATAAAGTTTATAGAATCAATCTTCACAACTTCTTCCAACTTTAAACACATATACATTCCACAACAATTTTTCATGAATTACTTACTTATTCATTTAAGAAAGAAAAAGATAAAGTAAACTACTCATAATGCATTGAGAAAATACAAAAACACATTGATTTGAAATTAAAAATCATAAGAAAAAAATAAACACAACAAGTAATAATTAAAAACTAAATGTAAAAAGAAAAGTAAACACTGATCTAAAAATTCTCTCCACAAGACTCAGGAAGTTCCTCTAAAATCTTGACTCTTCTCTAAACTACTCCTCAGAGCAGGTCTCTCAACTTTGATGACTCAGAAACAGACTTCAGACAAAACTAAACTAAAGGAAAGAAAAGAAGTGAGAAGAAGAAGGCTTCAATCCTACCCTTTTCTCTTTTCTTCTCTCTACTCCTACTCCTAATGAAAACTCCTATAAAATACAATAAAAACTGTAAAAACTCTCTTCAAAATGAAATGGAAGAGCCCCTAATCTTTCCTAAGACTCTCTTTAAAAATTAAACCAAAAGGTGCCTTAGTGTCTCTTCAAAATGTGTCCAGATTCGATGTATCCACCAAAGAATGCACCCCTTCATTCAAACTTGCCGCACAAAGGAAGTTATGGAAGTTACCACCAAGAGTTGCATCCCATCCCCTTTGAAAATGGCACCAAATTCAAGTTAATCTCGATTTTTAACTATGGCACATCATCAAAAATAGGTATAAAAATGTGCATAAAAAATACTATATATTTTAGGTGTATCATAATGTTAAGATCATCCTAAAAGATCAAAACAAGGACCAAATTAAGGCTATTTAATTAAGGAGTGGAAAATAATTGGAACCAAGCGTTCGAAAAGAAGTTAAAGTTGAAAGAGAGGAAGCGAACATTGAGAAAGGTTCTAAAACACCAGAGGAAGTCAACAAGAAAGGTGATCCCAACTTTTGCCCCTACCACCGGATGCTTGGGCACAAGATAGAAGATTGCATTACCTTTAAAAGTTGGCTCAACGACAACCTTCGGAAAGGAAATATAACAATCCCGAAGGAGTACATGAAGGAACCCCGTAAAGGAGGTTCCGTCAATGTTATCTCAACCGATCCCGTCATTCCGATAGATCCCTATGCAACCGACGATGGATGGACTACCGCTCGGACAAGGTCTTCAAAGAAGATTTTAGACAACATCCGAACCGCTTCGGTGCGAGCTTCAATTCGAGTTTGAGACCCGTTAAGCCGGTACTTATCACTTGCGATAGAAGAACCACCTCGACGAGAGACAATCGAAGATAAGAAGAAAAGTGACGAAGAAGAGAGGACCGAGACTCCTAAGGCTAGGACTAGGGGCTCGCTTATCCTAGGATAGTTGTTTCCGATTCGGGGGAGAAATCCCTCGAACCTCTGATTTTGTATGATTATCCGCTCACTTCGGTGGGATCATATAATGATAAGGGTGATGGCGTTGGCTACGTTTTGACCGTTTCTAACGATTACGTAACTAGCGACAATCCGGACATCGATTTCGATACCAACAAAGAATTCTCAAATCATACAAGATCTCGACAATCAAAATAACGAAGAAGACATCCATCAAGGAGGCTACGAGAGTTCAACAAGCAACGGATCTATCTCGCGAGTTTCGAGGAGCTCCGATTACGATAGAGTTAGAGCCTTCGCATTTTGAAGATAATCCGGAAGAGCTCGTCATTCCGATTCAGGAGGAGACACCGACAAGTTCAACACTAGATTCAGAAGAAATTACAGAAGTCAACTTAAGAAGTGGAAGAGTTCTACCTCCAAGAACGGGTCCAAAGGACAAAGGAAAGCAGGTGGTTGTTCAAGAAGAACCAACCCCAGCAGAAGAAATACCCATTCGAGAAGAAGCCGAGACGCATGAAAATAAAGTGGACTACAACGTGCTAGCCCATCTTAGGAAACTACCGACGCAACCGAGCATCTACGATGCTCTCATCTTATCAAAGGAGATGAGAGAAGCTCGATCAAGGCCTTACTTGATCCGGAAATTTGCTTAGCTCAAATGGCCGGAGATTCCTTAGATGAGGTTTGCTCGTTAAAGGAACGACGAGGCGTTACCTTCACGGACAATGACTTACTACTTGGGACAGCAGATCACAACCGACCGTTGTACATTTCAGTTACAATTGGGAAGTTTACGCTCTCCAGGGTATTGGTGGATCCAGGAGCATCAATCAACATAATGAGTCTTCGAACGCTAGCATACTTGGAAATTGATGCTCGTGAACTCGAAGCCGACAAAATGTTATTAAGAGGATTCAACCGTGAAAGGAGAAAGAGCCCTCGGTCGATAACGCTATCGATGAAAACCGGTGACTTAGCAAAGACAACCGCAAAATTTCATATAATCGATTCGAAACGTCGTTCAATGCTTTACTTGGGCCGACCATGGATACATGAAAACAGGATGGTACCATCATCTCTACACCGGTGCATCAAATACTACGATGGAGGGAACGAGTGCATCAAAGGCGACTTGCAACCATTCTCCGTACATGAGATTGAAATCCATGAAGATGCGGCTTATTATGCACCGCCAAAGAAGACAATCTTCTCCAGAGATACCGTAACAAGTGAAGCAAAGAAAATTCGGGACGACAAAGAACCTGAAGTTCTAGTCCAACAGTCACTAACCACTCCCTTCCGGCGAGATGGTGAAGGTTTCTCCACAACTCGCATCCGAGGTCGAGGCCGGGGACGAGGTCGTGGTAGAGACGCTAGGACAATCGGACGGAGGAAACCAACCATCAATGTTGATTGGGATGATAGTTCCGAAGAAGAAAAAGAAATCAAGCAAGAAGCGACAACAATAAGTCGAAAGAAGTCGCAATACAAGATCTCCTCGAAGATGAAAAGAACGAAGAATACAAATCAATGTACGAGAAGATTAACCACTACGTACATACTATGACCCTAACTCCGATCCATTCTAACAAGATCGAGGGTATGGTGGTCAAAGAGGTACGTAGCGACGGTGCGAAGCCAATCAAATTCTACCGTGGTGCTTCTTCCTCCAAAGCCGAAAATAATGTACAATTCGAAGATGTCACTTCATCGGAATTAATGGAATTACCTTTTGAGTGGTACTCTCCCTGTGTTCAAAATTTAATTCAACGTGGTTTCTTACCTCGACAATGGACAAAAGGCCAATCACAACATTTTGAAAAGTTATGGAACAATTCCGGTCGTCCACCCAATTCAAAGTATGGACTCGGATTCGGCACAGTAGGATCAGTTGACGATACTGAATTTTGCTTGGTTGTCACTTGCGAACCTAAGGAAAACTGCATGGAAACTACAGACGAACTCGAAGATTTACAAATTGGAGACGCTCCACCAGAATTTGAAGAAGAAATCAAATCTACAATAGATGAGCTAACGGAAGTTAACTTAGGTACTAGCGAAGAGCCTAGACCTACCTTTGTTAGCTCCTTACTCAATAAAGAAGACTCCGAAGAAATAATCAAATTATTAATGGAATTTAAAGACCGTTTTGCTTGGAACTATGACGAGATGCCGGGATTAGCTCCGGAGGTTGCGGTCCATAAGCTAGGAGTGGATCCTACTTCGTCCCGGCCGACAAGGTCCCGGAAGAATGCGTCTAGAGATCGAACAACAAGTCATAGCCGAAGTTAAAAAGCTAATAGACGCTAAATTTGTCCGTGAAGAACAATACCCGACTTGGTTAGCCTAATGTGGTGCCGGTCGAAAGAAGAATGGTCGGATCGGAATGCGTGTGGATTTCGAGAGATTTAAACAAGGCATGTCCAAAAGATGAATTCCCTCTACCGATCCTGAATTAATGATCGACATTGCTTCGACACATGAAATATTCTCATTCATGGATGGATCTTCGGGATACAACCGGATAAAAATGGCTCCGGAAGATGAAAAGCTTACGACATTCGGAACGCCGATCGGAGTATTTTGCTACACGAGTGATGCCATTCGGACCGAAGAACGCAGGAGCAACCTACCGCAGAGCAATGACAAGAATTTTTGATGATCTCATCCACAATCAAGTCGAATGCTACGTGGACGATGTGGTCATCAAAAGCAAAGTAAAGGAAAACCACTCGTATGATTTGAGAATTGTTTTCGAACGATTAAGACAATTTAACCTTAAGATGAATCCCTTAAAATGCGCCTTCGGCGTCACCTCCGGAAATTCTTAGGATTCGTTGTCCGACATCGTGGAATTGAAATCGACCCGGAAAAGATTAAAGCTTATCTTAGAAATGCCGCCTCCCAAAACCTTAAAACAACTACGATCTTTTCAAGGGAAGCCGGCATATCTTCGACGCTTTATCTCAAACTTGTCGAGTAGGTGTCGGCCTTTCTCGGCACTAGTTAAAAAGGACGCCAAATTTATTTGGGAAGAGAAATGCCGGAAGGCCTTCGAGGACATTAAACAATATTTAATGACACCTCCTGTCTTAGCGACTCCAGTCTCGGTGTAGACGCTTATACTTTACACCGCGGCTCTAGACGACTCTCTCGGAGCCTCGTTAGCCTGAGTCAATGACGAGGGTAAAGAAAATGCTCTTTACTACTTAAGCCGTCGTTTACTTCCGACGGAAGTAAGGTATCCCGCAATTGAAAAGCATTGTTTGGCCCCGATCTTCGCCGCTCAAAAGCTCGGGCACTACATGCTTTCTCATAAGGTCAACTCGATCTCGAAGTTTAATCCATTGCAATACTTGATGACTCGTCCAACACTTTCCAGCGGACTTGCCGGATGGTCAATGATATTATTGCAATTCGATATAACTTTCGTGCCTCTGCGTGCCAGTAAAGGGACAAGTCTTAGCAGACTTTCTCGCAGCACACCCCTTTGCCGGCAGAATCTCCTCTCAATGACGATCCGCCGGATGAACAAATAATGAACCTAGAAGATCCCGATGATCGACGTTGGGAATTATATTTCGACGGAACATCTTCAAGACACAAAGACGAAGAATCGCAAGTGATAGTGCCCGGTAAGGCGAGAATCGGACTAATCTTTATAACACCGGAGCGGGGGATGTTAAGATACTCCTACCACTCGACGAACCGTGTACAAACAAAGAAGCAGAATACGAAGCCCTCATAACGGGATTGGAATTAACTATTCAAATGGGGATAACGGACATCAACATCTATGGGGATTCACGATTAATCATTCAACAGATTGCTGGACAATACGGAATTTTTAAACCAAGACTCGAACAATACTTTCAGGTATGCCATACAGATCATTGGAACGATTCCAAATGTGACAATCTACAAAATTCTCGAAAAAAAAATGCTTTAGTCGATGCCTTAGCCCGTCTCGCAAAAGAATTTGCTCGTTTGCAAGATGAATCGGTGGAAGTGTCGGCTCACTGGACGTCGAGTCCTATCGCGACTCGACATAGACACAATACACAAATCGGAAAAAGAAAAAGAATCGATTGCAGCAGGTGACGGAAAACACGAAGACCGGCGACAACCATTAATAGACTACTCGCAAATAGGAAAGCTACCGGACGATAGGTCGCTAGCCCATCGGATCAAGAAAAGAACTCGTCTTACGCAAGTAATAAACAACACATTGTACGGAAGGTCTTTTGATCAAATGTGGCTAAGGTGCCTAAGCGGGTCCGAGGCCCGTGAAATTGTTAAAGAGGTGCATTCGGGACTCGTGGCGCTCACCGGTCGGGTCCAAAGATGAAAATGAAAATTAAAAGACTAGGGTACTACTGGTCCTCGATGATGACCGACTGCATGAAAATCGCCAAGAGCTGTCACCAATGCCAAGTGCACGGGGTAGTTCTGCACCAACCTCCCAATGTGCTACATCCGACAATTGCGTCGTGGCCATTTGAATGTTGGGGCACAGATATAGTGGGTCCGATGGAACCACCATCTTCAAAAGGACATCGTTTCATTCTTGCGGCTACGGATTTCTTTTCCAAGTGGGCGAGCAGCTCCACTTAGAGAAGTGAAAGCACACCACGTGCTACGCTTTTCAAGAACCGAGTTGTCTCACCGTTTCGGAGTGCCGCGCGAATCATCTCGGATAATGGGTCGGCATTCGGAAGCACACAAATCAACAATTTTGTCGGGAGACACGGAATCGACCGGCGATACTCAACAATTTACTACCCGAGAGCAAACGGCCTCGCCGAGGCTTTTAATAAAACTCTCGTTCAAATCTTAAAGAAAACCTCGACTATAATAAGAGAAATTGGCACGAGAAATTGTTAGAAGCCTTATGGGCCTACCGGACAACCTTCGAACTCCTACTCGAAGCTACACCTTACGCTCTCGGTGTATGGGTCCGAGGCAAGTGTTACCTTTAGAGGTTCGAGCTTCCTTCACTCGAATTGCGATTGCAAACAAGATCACGACGAAGAAAACGCCAAATTACGACTAGAAGAATTAGAAAGCCCGGAAGGGAAAAGACTTGCAGCGCGAGCAGAATTTAGAACTATACCAAGCTAAGATGGTTCAAGCCCACGACAAGCCGGGTCCGCCCAAGAACCTTCAAAGTTGGTGACTTAGTTCTCGTTCTCAAGAGACCTATCCTTGCACACCGCAAGATAGGAGGAAAATTTGAACCCACTTGGGAGGGATCGTTTGTGGTCGAAGCAAGTATACTCGGGAGGTTCCTACCGGTTAGTGAATTGCCGGGAGAACGACATATGCTTCCGATCAACGGACGATACTTGAAAAGTATTACGCTACTCGATGTTTCGAAGGAATGAATTCTTCATCCCTAAGAAACACGGGCGAAGTAATTACTTATGATTGGGTCCGAACCCAAAAATAATAAAATGTGCTAAGATAAATAAAATCATGATAATAAAATTTTCCTTGTTTTCTTTTCCAAATCAAAATCTCTTCCCTCATCTTAACCTACTTCATTCCTGTTAAATTTTAAAATATATATATATATATATAGAAAAATGTATCTTTAATAAACATTTTCTTAATGTTCTTGTTCTTAGTACAGCCTCTCGATCCTTTTCCTTGTCTTTTCGCAGGGAAATATCGAACGGGCGGTTGGTCCCGAACTTTAAGAATGGTGTAAGCCTCGCACTCGATGAAAAGAGGGTGAAAGATGGAGCGATAATCGAGATCGACTCGGATTTCGCACCGGCAGGCCTACAATACGAGGAAAGTGACCGGGTCCCGACTGACCGAGAAGAACTACCCGGCGGACAAGGATGAAAGTGGGTGGCCCAAGCCACTAATCCAACAACAAGAAAAGAAAAGCAAACACCGGAGAAGATAAGAAAATGAAGTCCGTAGTCGCTACGATGGAGGGCGGGCTTGTCAGCGCCGCGCCCACAGAGATTCAAGAAGTACGGAGAGCTACTCTCACAGCCACGCAACGAAGAAATAAGAATCGCCGTATCCGTAAGATGTTAACAAAACTAGCTGCGGACCAGCGCGACGAGACAATTGCTAATGCCAGCACATGCATTTCAAGGACACCGGTTCACCAGGAACCTGAAGAAAGGAGGCCAGCTCCTAGGATAACGAAAGAATCGTGGAAATCTCCGTAAGATCGGAAGAAAGAAGGCTACCACGCCACCGGATAGAACCACCAATAATGCATGACCTTGTTGCGAAGCAACCCCGGGGATGTCCCGACGGGCATCATCCCCGAGGAGCCGAGGTATGCGGGAGAACGTGAAGGGATTGAACCATATATCCCACAATATGTCACAAGGCCTCGCCATCTGCAGATCATTCCGGAATACGAGCTGGAGAGAATGCAAAATGTTGAAAAGAAAACCTTTGAATACTTCGAGAGAATTAAAGGAAGAAGAATCAACATATTAGAGGGCCTCGAGCTACATACCGACGTATTCTCAGAATATGAACAACAACAAATCGTGGATTGTATCCGGGATTTGAAAAGAATGGGCCGAGCGAGCCGCCTAAGGGAAAATACCTACTCGTAACCCCGGAGATGGATGCCGGGAAGGGAAGAATCACAATACAATGCGGATGCTCGCTACAACTTCGTCGAAGACGAAAGGGAAACCCACCGGGATACTCCGTCATGGGCAAGTAGATCCGATGCCATTAGTCATCAAGAGAATGGTAAAGAGATTGATAACATGGAGGGTACGCCACCGTATTGCATACCCAATAGTCGCATTATCAACATTTACAAACAGAGTGATCGCATACCCCCGCATATAGATCACCACGACTTCGTCGGACCTTTCCGCACGTCTCTTTCTTGAACGAGTGTAACATCATGTTCGGATCCGACCTCCGGATAGCGAGCCCGGGTGAGTTCCGAGGGCCGATAAAGATACCTTACCGGTAGGTTCCGTCATGATACCGAAGGGCAACGGAGCGGATATCGCTAAGCATTGCATACCAGGAGTGCCGGTGAAGCGGATCTCGGTTACTTTCGGGAGAATGGACGACAACGAAGATACCTTACCATTTCCAACCGGACCCGTAGCTAGAGAACCTCCGGCCTTACGAGTCGCGAGTTACATGGGAAATATCACACCTCCAACGTACATCCACGTAGGCATCCTTGCCAAGGATGGCTTGGAAGGTGATGTTATTTACCATGTACCCCACTATTCGGACATGGATTTTTTTCGACGGATGCTTCTTTTGATGGACCAACAAAGATCATACACGATCCGTTTCGAGTCTACATGGATTGTATGAAATGTATTCCAGATCGAGTTGTACGATGTATTTTCAACATGATTGGAATGAAAGTGACCATGTCACATTTTTGGCCTTCACCTCTTTTGTGCAAATTGATTGGGAAACGCCATTAAAGTTAAATGAACTTCGAACAAAGAACGAAAAGAAACAAAAGAAAGGGATAAAAGAAGACTTTCTAAAAAAAAAATCTAAAAATGACAAACACCGAATAAACGATAAAATAAAATTTGAACCATTAAAAGATAAACGAAATCAACACAAATCTCAAATTCCATCCTTCCAAATTTCAAATCAAATTTCAAATTCAATCTTTCCAAATTCCAAGTCAAATTCCCAATTAAATTCCAGATCCAATTTCGATCTTTCCAAATTCACTCTCGATCAAATTTCAAATTTGATCTTCCCAAATCTCAAATCAAATTCTCAACCGAATTCCAAACCCAATCTCGATCAAGTTTCAAACTTGATCTTCCAAATTTCAAATCAAATCTTAAATCAAATCTCAATCGAGTTCAAACTCATCCTTCCAAATCTCAAATTCAATCTTCCAGATTTCAAATCTCAATCAAATTCAAATTTTTGGGTCGAGGATTTTACATCCAAGACTGCACTGCTTTAGGATTCTTTTCCTATTGCACTGAAATACATCAAATTCAAACTTTTGGGTCGAGGATTTTACATCCAAGACCGCATCGCTTTAGGATTCTTCCCTATTGCATCGAAATACATCAAATTCAAACTTTTGGGTCGAGGATTTTACATCCAAGATCGCACTCGCTTTAGGATTCTTCCCTATTGCACTCGAAATACATCAAATTCAAACTTTTAGGTCGAGGATTTTACATCCAAGACCGCACTTGCTTTAGGATTCTTTCCCTATTGCACTCGAAATACATCAAATTCAAATTTTGGGTCGAGGATTTTACATCCAAGACCGCACCGCTTTAGGATTCTTTTCCTATTGCACTCGAAATACATCAAATTCAAACTTTTAGCTCGAGGATTTTACATCCAAGATCGCATCGCTTTAGGATTCTTTTCCTATCGCACTCGAAATACATCAAATTCAACCTTTTGGGTCGAGGATTTTACATCCAAGACCGTATCGCTTTAGGATTCTTTTCCTATCGCACCGAAATACATCAAATTCAACCTTTTGGGTCGAGGATTTTACATCCAAGACCGCATCGCTTTAGGATTCTCCCCTATTGCACTGAAGTACATCAAAATTCAGACTTTTGGGTCGAGGATTTTACATCCAAGACTGTATTGCTTTAGGATTCTTTTCCTATTGCATTGAAATACATCAAATTCAAACTTTTAGGTCGAGGATTTTACATCCAAGACTGCACTGCTTTAGGATTCTCTTCCTATTGCACTGAAATACATCAAAATCAAACTCTTGAGGTTAAGGATTTTACATCCAACACCGCATTACTCTGAGATCTCTCCTCATTGCAACGATTCAATCTAATCAATTCAATTTTCTTTCGAGGTTGAAGGAGTTACATCTAAAACCTCAAAATTCCAATTTTCATTTCAAATCAAATCCTTCAAATTAATTTTGACAAACGCCAATCTAAATCGAAACTCCAAATTGAAATCTAAACTCACACATCAAAACTTAAATTGAAACAAAATAAAATCTAAATCGAAATTCCCTGTGTCATGTGATTTGGGATTCACCTCCTTTTCCTTTCCCTGCCGAGAGTTCGAGTATCTCCGACTTTGGGAATATACCCGATACTCCCCGACGGAAATTCTTTTGCTTTGTCCTAAGTTTGTCACTTGGACGTTTGTGTTGGTTTTGTTGATCGCTCGGTCAACACCAATACGCGTGGTGTGCTCCGTCACTCACCACACCTATCGAGGTCCATTTGTTGACCTCATTTTCGATGAGGTCTTCTCTTCTTCTCTTTAGTACTTAGGATCTAGCCTTAGGCTTTTCCTTCGATCGTCTTAGAGGACTAGAATTGGGACCCACCTTGTAGAAATTCAAACCACTTCTTAACTCCCCGCAAACTCCACAAACTCGACCGTAGACCCCTAATCACCTAGAGGGTTGAAATCAAATGTGGAAGTTTAAAGGATGAGTTCCTATAGGACTCTTTGGCCTTAAGGACCGCCCCAGGCGGCTCGGTCTCAGTGAAGGGGCCGACTTACACACACACACTACACTTATACACTACACTTCCACACACTTCCTAAAACCACACCCATACCTAACTTGACCTCCTGACTCATGTAGGTGATTCACATGGATGGTCCTTAACCCCTAAGCCCTTGGCTAAGAGGGTTAGGAACAACATAGTGAATGCCTCAAATGAGTCCTTTCATGACTCATATGGGCTTGATATGGCTTCATGGCTCAACCAAAATGATTTCTTTCCACCTAAATTCACCCAATCCTCAATTTCCCAAATTTTCAATTTTCGACTCCCGGACCCTACACCCGCTTAATCTACCCAAAACCCTTGAAATTACCCAAATTTCTCAAAGATTTCCAAATTACCCAAAATTTTCCAAAATCAATACCAAACATCTCCACATCACTCAAATTGATCATCCATACCCAAAAATACCAAAAATTCCAAAAAAATATCTCCCAATACCCTCCAAATACCCAAAATACCCTTCTTGGCCTAAAAAAATCCAAAAATTCAGAAAATTCACAGAAAATTCCAGAAAATCCCAAATATTCCTAATTTCATTTTGTCCAACTACACCATGGGCCAATTTTGTCAATTTACCCTACTTTTGTCAAAACCCCCAATTCGACCCATTTTAACCCAAAGTGAACCCAATGTCAAACCAAACCTACCCAATTGACCCCAATTTTGGTCCAATTCAATTCTAAACTTCAATTCAATATCCCCAATACCAATCTAGACCAAATCCAAGTCCAATTTGATTGAAATTTGGATCCAATCTCACTTTTGGCCTTAAAGCCCAATTTGGACCCATGACCTAAACCTAACCTAAACTCACCCAACTCAATTCCAATTAACCCCAAATCTTTTCTAAATCTTCCTTAACATTCCCACAAACAAAACACTAACTCGATTTGCCCAAAATTTAGACCCAAACCCCACTCAAACTCAACCCAAGGCTAAAAGGCCCATTTTCGACCTAAACCCAAACCTAACCCAAATGAGCCCAAACCCCAAAATCAAAACTCAACCAAAGCCAAAACCTCTTTGAAATACTCCCATAAACATTTCTCAACATTGATTTTATATCAATTTCAACTCTAGCCCAACATTGGCCCAACTTGGCCCACTTGGACCTATATTGGCCCATTCACCAAAAGAGCTCAAATTCAACCCAATTCAAATCCAAATCACCACCAATTTGCTTCAAGTCACTCATGACACATCCATGAGCTAAACCCAACAATTATTTGGCCCAACCTCTTTACAAAATTCCCATCCATAAATTCATTTTCAAAACTTAAAAGGCCCATTCCTTAAACCATTTTAAAAGCCCACTTCCACCAAATCCAAAACCCCAAAAATTCTTCCAAAGCCCATATGACATTTCCCCTCATCATATTTTCAATTAAAATCATCCCTAAGTCCTAAACCAATCATCAAATAATTCTAAATGAAGCTTCATCCAAATTTCCACCAAATTATCCAAAATCCTTAAAATCCTTTTTATGAAATCGACCAAACCTTTTCCCAAGCCAAATGGAGCCATGGAGCCATGCACAAGCCATATGCAAGCCATGAGAGCCTCTTTACATGTCACCATGCCATTTTGGGCAAAAGGAGGAGGCTCTTTCCTTAATTCCTAAAGGTGATTAACCACTTCCATGACTCCACTAAACCATGCTTAAGCCTAATCGTACTTGGATTGCGACTCGACCGCACTAATCAAGCCGATCCAAATCACTTTCTCCTCAGCCTAAACCGAGCCTCGGGTGGTGCACCTAGCCCAAATGGGTGGGTTGACCCATTTAGGTCCAAATTTAGCCATGCCCCATTCTACTTTGAATCAAAGCTTTTACACATGGCATTTGCCAATTGCCTACACTAAACCCCAGCCCGACCCACCCGACCAAGATGGTGACCATTGCTCGGCCGGCTGGCCACCGTGCCGCCGGAAAACACCATGGCCGAGAGCTCACATGTGAGCCAACATTGAAATTCTCACTTGCCGAGCCGCCCCATGCCTAGTGGTCACCATGGCTGATCTTCTCCTCACTGGAGCAGCTCGATCCCAAGCCCTAACTCCCCACGGGAGGCCCTCCACCCTCTCCTATTTAAACTCCACCCCTCTCGGCCAAGAAGAGAGCTAAGCAAAAACCTTGCCAAAACTCGCCAAAATTGTTCCGGTACCCTTCTCCACCCTTAGAGCACTTGATCCCCAGAGTGAAATCCCCCGCCATTTCTCCTTCCGTAAGCTCAATTTCGCAGTTGAAATTCCACCCAAAACCGGGACACTTCTCCACGAGTGAGCCAATCCCCAAATCGATTGGCTCTACACCTTCACCGGACCGAGGGAAGGTGTCCACCATCAAAAGCCCCATCTCCGAGCCACCCGATTGCTCCAGCCTCCAAGCTTTGTGATCGGGCTTGGTCGAAATCATAACCGTACAATTCACTGCACCGTGAGACTTCATCCGGAGCTTCGTCGGGATCCAATCGAAGGTGCAACAACTCTCGTATCGAAGCCACACTTCTCCGAGCCAAGGTATGAGCTAATTCTTCATCCCGAGCTTCTGGAGATTCTCCATTTCAAATGCCTTAGTTTCAATGCATGTTAACCGTATAAATGTGTTCGTCTCTTCAAGACGAATCCATAGAGTATAAGAACATAAAAATCCATCGAGAATCGAGTGAGATCTTGTGGATTTAGTGTGGACGGCTCTCGGGTGAGAACACTTGGGGACGATGAACGGATGCCGTCCATTCAATACACGCGCGGACGAACGGCTCGGATGGCGTCGGACCGGGAGATGGTGCGAGAACCGCGGGGCCCGGGCCGCCGACTCGAGTGGCGGCGTCGAATGGGAGCGCGCCGCGCGGCCTTTCGGAGTCGCCGAGGATGCGCCGGCGCCGCGTGGATAAATAGAAAATTAGGGTATTTTCTTATTTATTTAATTCCCTAAACTTCAAAAATTCATATCTCTCGTGTAGGAAAATCATAAAAATAAAATAAAAATACCCTCTTGCTCGGTGAACGGAGGAGAATAATGTGGAAAAGAAATCATTTAATTTCATCAAGTATTTTATTTTTTATAATTTATTTACTCTCGCATTATTTTAATTCTCCATGCATGCATACAATTCACCATGGCATGAGACCATAGGGCTTTTGAAGCCTCTGAATTTGGGAACATTCCCGGAATTTTCCAAAGTCAGAGGTCATCCCTATGAAGAGTTATTGATTTTTTCAAGTTCATGTCATTGTTTTGGGTATTTTAATTCCAATAAATAGCATGTTGTGAAATAAATTCTAGGTAAATTTGGTGATGTTGCTTATGACCAGAGAACCCTAGGAAAAATAGGTTTTGACTTAGTTCATTTAAAACAACCCTAATTGGCTTAAACACCCAAAATAGGTCTTTAATTAATTAGAGTTAACCATGCATCAAATTGACTTGAAATCAATTCTCTACTGACCTTTAGGATCAGAGGAATCCACCATAAAAATTTGAGGTCAATTGGACTTGGTTAGCCCCACTAATTGGGTTGATTAAGCCACTTAGCCATTTTAAATTTTAAAAATTCATAACTTTTAAAATACCTTTCAAAAATTCACCAAATTGGTTTTGGAGCCTCTCTGATATCAGGAGAACCTAAGAAAATTAAAATTTCAATTTTCTAAAAAAGTTGATTTTTAATAATATTTTAATATTTTTAATAATTAAAAAATAATAAAAATCACAAAAATAATAAAATTCACCAAAATGTCACATTTTGAATTTTAATCACTTAGGAACAAATCCCACATTTTTCTTAGGTCTATTTAGTGAGATATTAAATTTTAAAGCTTTAAGGTAATTTAAAAAAAAATGTATTTTCTAGCATTTTCACTAAAATAATTTTAATAAATCATAGAAAAATCAGAAAATTGCAAAATTTGCTTCTCTGATTTCCTTGATATCAGAGAGATTCTTGAAAATTATAAAATCTATTTTTCAACATTTATTTTATTTTTAAATTAATTAA
This sequence comes from Papilionanthe hookeriana x Papilionanthe teres, assembly GCA_022702705.1. Lineage (NCBI taxonomy): Eukaryota > Viridiplantae > Streptophyta > Magnoliopsida > Asparagales > Orchidaceae > Papilionanthe > Papilionanthe hookeriana x Papilionanthe teres. The sequence continues at coordinate 48,910,735 of CM040439.1, read as the reverse complement.
TACTCCAAAACTTAAAATAATTATAATAAAAATAATATAATTCAAAAAATCACCAAAATTAGTCCAAGTGGTCCTCTGGTCATTAGGAATGTCCCCTAATTTTCTTAAGGACAGAAACTTTTCCTTGGTCATGTTATTAAATTTTCCTTGGAAATCTCTATTCTCTACCAAAAATAATTATATAAATAAATTAAATACAGAAAAATCACATTTTCTCCTCTCATGTCTTTATTGACATATGAGTGAAGTCACATAAAAATTTCAAGTTCATTTGAGTTCAATTAAGTGAGTTATGAAATTATTAAGTTTAAAGGGTAAAATGGTAATTAAATTTTAACCCTTAATTAAAACTTTAGGTTTAATAAAAAAATTAACAAACAAAATATTTGATCTTAATCTATTTGGATGATTGAAATTTAAATAATTAAAGGGTAGAAACCCATTAAACAATTTTAAAATGATTAAACTTTAATTAAATAATTGATTAAGTTTGGAAGAATAATAAAATTGGAATTATTAAAATAGGGATATTATTAGGAAGAGATTTATTCTTTAATTTAAAAATCCCTAAATTAATCACCTCATTAATATTCAATTCTTAATTAAAATGATAACTCAAAATTCAAAATATTAAAAGACTTAATCATTAAACTAAAATTAAATTATTAAACTCTTTAAAAAATTTCAATTAAAATTAAAAATAAAATTAAGTTGAGATTAAATTAAATTAAAAAATTAAATTAAATTAAATTAAATCAAATTAAATAAAATAAATTAAATTAAACAATCAAATTAAATTAAATTAAATTAAATAAATTAAATTAAATTGAATAATTAAATTAAATTAAATTAAATTAAATTAAATTAAATTAAATCAAATTAAATAAATTAAATTAAATTAAACAATCAAATTAAATTAAATTAAATTAAATAAATTAAATTAAATTGAATAATTAAATTAAATTAAATTAAATTAAATTAAATTAAATTAAATTAAATTAAATTAAATTAAAATTAAATCAAATTAAATTAATTAAACATTACATCAAATTAAATTGAACCATATTGAATTAAATTAAATTAAAACTCAATTAAATTAAATTAAATTGAATTAAAAGACAACACCTAAAACAGAAAGAAAATTAAATGTAAAGCAACTTGAACACTATTCCAAATTTAAACTCTTTAACTTAAACCAAATCATTTGAATACTAATTTACTCTTGAAAGTTCTAGTTATCATAACTCCTAAACAGAACATTAAATGAAATGTTACTTCACTTATAGGACACTCAAATGTCCTAGTTCACTGAGCAAGATAACAACAAAACTTGAATCCCCGGACGATTTATTCATTTATATAATTAAATTCATTTGGACTTAAAATAATCCTAGAAATATTGAAAAGATGTTTAAGATTCTCCTTAAGCACTTCCTCAATATAATAGGATACTTATAAGAACAATTGAACTTAATTATTCTTTGATGAAGAAAATCGTCCTCAAACCAAAACACAACGAACCTAGACGTCATAGGAAATGACTAGCTATAGGATTAGGAATTTGGTAGAAAACCATAACCCTTACCTTAGCTCTACCTAGGAACTTGTTTAAATATTCTAAATGTGTTTTAAGTGCAGCTTGGGGTGACGGGAAGACCCTCCAGGTATGCTTTTATTTTATTGCAATTTACTTTCTTGCAATTTACATTATTGCAATTTACTTAATCGCATCGCACTTACTTTTCTTGCATGATAAACAACTCGTTGCATGAAAACTCACACCTTTAGGATAGTCCCTAAAACTGAAACCAAAACTAAATTAAAAGTCATTGCAAGATAAAATTCACCGCCACAACATTTCAAAATATAAAACAACTCAAAATTTAATCACAAACAGAACACGAAACTACAATTACAATTAAATTAAAACGTTCTGTTGGATGATCGGGAATACCTCGGATGATGTAACCTACGTGTTGCTAACGGGATTTCCCACGGTCTAAATGAAAGTGTGGAACTCATTCAGTTGAGTTTAGCAAATTCATCCGGACTAAGTGAATCCGATAAAAATAATGATGCCGGAAGGACGGAACCGTGGGATCTTAACCGTGTCGTTATAATCAACTTTAAGATTTGTTTTAATTAAAACGTAAAAAAAAACACTTGGAAATCAAGATTTTCTCTAAACCAAAACACTTTTCTCATCCTCGATTTACAATTTCTAAAACTAAACCTCTCGCAACAACAAGGAGCTCGGAGCATGATGGGCGAGCACGGCCATCGTCGACGACGAAACTCGAATCTACATCAGCAAAGCTTTCTTAGAATTAAATAACCAAGCCATAGGATTTCGAGGTAGTTTGCCTAGTGCAACATAAATCCTCAACCTTTTGTTAGGCATTTGCACTGCAAATTAAGCCCTAACCGATTTTAGGATTCCGAGGTAGTCGTCCGATACGACATAAACCCTCACATCTTCGAGGCTATTTGTATGATTCTATCATATAAATATAAGTCCTAATTAATTAAAATTGGCAAGATCAAAACATTTAAATAAATATTAGGACTTTCCTAAATCAAAGCCAAACAATAGGATAGTCGGGAAATTACCGGAGTTCACTTCGAATCTGTGATTTCTCCTACTTTTCTTCCTTTGGATTCATAAAACAAAATGTTCCAAACTTGATCCATTCCCTATTGAAATTCCAAAATTCAATCCCTTGAAAACTTAAACTTTGAAATCCTTGAGAGCAGAATTATTGATTATTATCGAGAGTTTTCTTAGGTGATTCCCATCACTTAAGATGTAATTAACTATAGGGGCTTGCCCTTATAGGAATTTTGAAGAACCCAGGTAATATAAACCCTGTTTAATGTTTTCATATTAAACAGGGAAATTTTGTCGGCTTATAAAATTGGTTCGCAGACCAAACAGATGTCACAAATCTTCTAGTTTATTTAATCGAGCCCCACCGTCAAGCAGTGTGTCTATCCTTAGGAATAGATACACGGTTTGTGGTGCGGTGCTCGTTTATATAAACTATTTGGGATGTGAGATCGGTTTAATCTCATATCTTAAAACCTTTAAATTTAAAATTATTTTCAAAAATCAAATACTACTTTTCAAATCATTTATTTTAATTAAATTAAAAATTCGCCGACAGATTTCTGTTAGGCGACCCCTTTTCAAAATAAAACACAACCTAAAAAAAAAATGCTGACATGCCTAATTGTGCTTGGATGGTGACTTGACCCTACTGATTATGCTGAACCAAATCACTTTCCCTTCAGCCTAAACCAAGCATTGGGTGGTGCACCTAGCCCAAAGGGATGGGTTGACCAATTTGAGCCAAAATAAGCCTTCTCCCATACCATTCTAATCCAAGCTTTTGACACATGGCATTTGCCAATTGCCTACACTAAACCCCAGCCCTGACCCACCTGAATAAGATGGTGACCAGTGCCTGGCCGGCTAGCCACCAGGCCGCCGGAAAACACCACACCTGAGAGATCACATGTGAGCCAACATTGAAATTCTCCCTTGCTGAGCTGCCCCATGCCCAATGGCTACCATGGTTGTTCTTCACTTGACCTAAGCAGCTGATCCCAAGCCTTAAGCCCCCCTGGGAGGCCCTCCACCCTCTCCTATTTAAACAACACCTCTCTCGGCCATGGGAGAGGTGCTGAACCAACCTTAAGGAAACTCTGCCAAAATCATTCCAGACCACTCTCTACACATAGAGCACTTGATTTACACTGGATTCCAGCCCCAATTCCCTCTAGTTGAGCTCAATTTTGAGTTCAAACTTCAGCACAAAACCAGGAAACTTCTTCACAGTGGACCAATCCCCAAATTGATTGGTCCTACACCTTCACCAGACCAAGGGAAGAAGTCCACCAGCAAAAGCCCCCTCTCTAGGCCACCCATCTGTTCCAGACTCCAAGCTTTGTGATCGGGCTTGGTCGAAATCATACCTAGACAATTCACCAGACCAGGAGACTTCATCTGGAGCTTGTTGGGACCTAATCGAAGGTGACACAACTCTCAGATTGAAGCCACACTTCTCTGAGCAAATGTATGAGCTAACTCTTTATCCCGAGCTTCTGGAGATTCTCCATTTCAAATGCCTTAATTTCAATGCATGATCACCGTATAGATGTATTCGTCTCTTCAAGATGAATTCATAGAGCACAAGAACACGAAAATCCGTTAAGTATTGAGTGAGATATTAAGGATTTAGTGTGGACGGTTCTCGGGCTAGGAGGCTTGGGGACGATGAACGGATGCCGTTCAATTAATACACGCGCGGACGGACGGCCAGGATCGCGCCGGATGAGGAGACAGAACGATACAGCGGGCCTCCGGAGCGCTGAGTTGGATGGCGGCGCCGGATCAGAAGACGACACGCGGCGTTTCGGAGATGCCTAAGTTGAGTTGGCGCCGCGTGGATAAAAAGAAAAATAGGTTATTTTCTTATTTATTTAATTCCCTAAACTTCAAAAATGCATAACTTTGTGTAGGAAAATCAGAAAAATAAAATAAAAATACCATCTTTCTCAGTGAACAGAGGAGAATAATGTGGAAAAGAAATCATTTAATTTCATCAAGTATTTTATTTTTAATAATTTATTTACTCTCTGCATTGTTTTAATTCTCCATGCATATAGGAAATTCACCATGGCATGAGACCATAGGGCTTTTGAAGCCTCTGAACTTGGGAATATTCCCTGAATTTTCCAAGGTCAGAGGCCATCCCTATGAGAGGTTATTCATTTTTCAAATTCATGTTGCTGTTTTGAGTATTTTAATTCTAATAATTAGCATGTTGTGAAATAAATTCTAGGAAAATTTGGTGATGTTTATTATGACCAGAGGAACCTAGGAAAAATAGGTTTTGAATTAATCCACTTGGAATAACCCTAATTGGCTTAAACACCCAAAATAGGTCCTTAATTAATTAGAGCTAATCATACATCAAATTAACTTGAAATCAATTCTCCACCGACCTTTAGGATCGGAGGAACCCACCATAAAAATTTGAAGTCAATTGGACTTGGTTAGCCCTACTAAATGGGTTGATTAAGCCGATTTAGCCAATTTAAACTTTAAAAATTCATAACTTTCAAATACTTTTCAAAAATTCACCAAATTGGTTTTGGAGCCTCTCTAATATCAGGGAAATTTAAAAAAAATAAAATTGCAATTTTCTAAAAAAGTTGATTTTTTGCATTATTTTAATATTTTAATAAATAAAAAAATAATAAAAATCACAAAAATAATAAAATTCACAAAAATGTTATATTTTGAATTTTAATCACTTAGGAACAAACCCCATATTTTTCTTAAGTCTCTATAATGAGATATTAAATTTTAAAGCCCTAGGGTAATTTTAAAATTAAAAAAAATGTATTTTTTAGCATTTCCACTAAATTAATTCTAATAAATCAAAGAAAAATCAGAAAATTGTAAAAATTGATTCTCTGATTTCCTTGATATCAGAGAGATTTTTGAAAAATATAAAATTCATTTTTCAAGCTTTATTTTATTTTTAAATTAATTAATACCCCAAAACTCAATATAATTATAATAAAAAGAATATAATTCAAAAAATCACCAAAATTGGTCCAAGTGGTCCTCTGGTCATTGGAAATGTCCCATAGTTTTCTTAAGGACAGAAATGTTCCCTTGGTCATATTATTAAATTTTCCTTGGAAATCCCTATTTTCCACCAAAAATAATTACATAAATAAATTAAATACAGAAAAATCATATTTTCTCCTCTCATGTCTTTATTGACATATGAGTGAAGTTACATAAAAATTTAAGTTAATTTAAGCTCAATTTAGTGAGTTATGAAATTATTAAGCTTGAAGGGCAAAATGGCAATTAAAATTTTAACCTTTAATTAAAACTTTAGGCTTAATAAAATTAAAGAGTAAAATATTTGATCCTAATCTGATTTGGATGATTGAAATTTAAATAATTAAAGGGTAGAAACCTACTAAACAATTTAAAAATAACTAAAATAAACCTTAATTAAATAATTGATTAAATTTGGAAGAATAATAAAATTGGAATTATTAAAATAGGGATATTATTAGGAAAAGATTTATTCTTTAATCGAAGAATCCCTAAATTAATCACCCCAAAAATATTAAATTCCTAATTAAAATGATAAACCAAATTTAAAACTTAAAAGACTTAATCATTAAATTAAATTAAAGTTAAATTATTTAAATTAAACTCTTTCAAAATTTCAATTAAATTAATACTTTAACAATTAAAATTAAATCATCTTTAAAATTAAAAATAAAATATTAAATTAAAATTAAAAATAAAATATTAAATTAAGATTAAAAATAAAATTAAATAAAATAAAATTAAATTAAATTAAATTAAATTAAATTAAATTAAATTAAAGTTTAAATTAAATTAAATTAAATTAAATTAAATTAAATTAAATTAAATTAAATTAAAGTAAGTCAAATCAAATTAAATTAAATCAAATTAAATTAAATTAAATCATATCAAATTAAAACTAAATTGAATTAAATTAAATTAAATAATAGAATCAAGTTAAAATTAAAATCAAATCAAATTAAATTAAGTTAAAATTAAAACTAAACCAAATTAAATTAAATTAAAGTTAAATTAAATTGAATTAAAAATAACATCACCTAAGACATAAAGAAATTCAAAAATAAATATAAAGCAACTTGAACACTATTCCAAATTTAAACTCGTTAACTGAAATTAAATTAAATCACAAACCATTTAAACATCAATTTGCCCTCGAAAGCTTTTGTTATCATAACTCCTAAACGTAACGTTAAATGAAATGTTACTTCCCTCATAGGATATTCAAATGTCCTAGTTCATCGAGTAAGATAACAACAAAACTTGAATTCCCGACGATTAATTCATTCGTATAATTAAACTCATTTGGACTTAAAACAATTCTAAGCAATATTGAAAAGATGTTTAAGATTCTTCTTAAGGACTTCCTCGATATGATAGGATATTTATAAGAACAATTGAACTTAATTGTTCTTTGATGAAGAAAATCGTCCTCAAACCAAAACACAAGAACCTGGACGTCATAGGAGATGACTAGCTATAGGATTAGGAACTTGGTAGAAAACCATAACCCTTCCCTTAGCTTTACCTAGGAACTTGCTTAAATATTCTAAATTGTGTTTAAGTGCAGCTTGGGATGACGGGAAGACCCTCCAGGTACGCTTTTATTTTGTTGCAATTTATTTAATCGCATCGCACTTACTTTTCTTGCATGATAAACAATCGTCGCATGAAAACCCACACTTTTAGGATAGTCCCTAAAACTGAAACCAAAACTAAATTAAAAGTCATTGCAAGATAAAATTCACCGCCACAACATTTCAAAATATAAAACAACTTAAAATTTAATCACAAATAGAACACAAAACTGCAATTACAATTAAATTAAAACGTCTTGTTGGATGATCGGGAATACCTCGGATGATGTAACCTACGTGTTGCTAACGAGATTTCCCACGGTCTAAATGAAAGTGTGGAACTCATTCAATTGAGTTTAGCAAATTCATCTGGACTAAGTGAATCCGATAAAAATATTGATGCCGAAGGATAGAACCGTGGGATCTTAACCGGTGTTGTTATAATCAACTTTAAGATTTGTTTTAATTAAAACATAAAAAAACACTTGGAAATTAAGAATTTCTCTAAACCAAAACACTTTTCTCATCTCCTGATTTATGAATTCTAAAACTAAACCTCTGCATCAACAAGGAGCTCGGAGCATGGTGGGCAAGCACGACCATCGTCATCGACGAAAACCCGAATCCGCTTCGAAGAAACTTTCTTAAGAATTAAATAACTAAGCCATAGGACTTCGAGGTAGTTTGCCTAGTGCAACATAAATCCTCAAGCTTTTGTTAGGCATTTGCATTGTAAATTAAGCCCTAACCGGTTTTAGGATTCAGAAGTAGTTGTCCAATACGACATAAACCCTTACATCTTCCAGGCTATTTGTATGATTTTATCATACAAATATAAGTCCAAATTAATTAAAATTGGCGATTGAAATATCAGATAATATTAGGATTTTCTTAAACTCGAAGCCAAATAATAGGATAGTTTGGGAAGTTGCCAAGATTCTTCTTGGATCCTCAGCTTCTCCTATTTCTCTTCCTTTTGGACTCCTGAAATAAATTGTTTCAAATTTGATCCATTCCCTATTGAAATTCCAAAATTCAATCCCTTGAAAACTTAAACTTTGAAATTCTCGAGAGCAGTAACTACCGATTATTATCGAAAGTTTTCTTAGGTGATTCCCATCACTTAAGATGTAATTAACTATAGGGCTTGCTCTTATAGGGAATTTTAAGAACCCGAGTAATATAAACCTCGTTCAATGCTTTCATATTAGCGGTGGAATTTGTCGGCTTATAAAATTGGTTCGCAGACCAAACGGATGTCACAAATCTTTTAGTTTATTTAATCGAGCCCTATCATTAAGCAGTGTGTCTATTCTTCGGGGTAGATACACGGTTTGTGATGCGGTGCTCGTTTATATAAACTATTTGGGATGTGAGATCGGTTTGATTTCATATATTAAATTTTTCAAATTTAAAATTATTTTCAAAATCAAATACTACTTTTAAAATTATTTATTTAAATTAAATTAAAAATTCGCCGACAATTTCTGTTAGTTGACCCCTTTTCAAAATTCAACACACAACCTAAAAATATGCGACATTCCGACCCAAAGTAGCACCAATAGCATAATAACTAGCATCACACATTAATTCAAAAGGTTTTTCCCAATTTGGTGAAATTATTACAGGTGCAGTGATTAATTTTTATTTTAATGTTTCAAAGGCTTTGAGGCAATCAACATCAAAATTAAAAATTGCATCCTTTTCCAGTAAACAACATAAAGGTTTTGTAATCTTTGAGAAGTCTTTGATGTAACGCTTGTAGAATCCAGCATGTCCTAAAAAACTTCTAATTCCCCTTACATTGGTTGGGCAAGATAAATTAGATATAACTTGAATTTTTGCAGGATCTACCTCCAAACCTTTTTCTGAAATCTGATGTCCCAAAACAATTCCTCCTACTACCATAAATTGGCATTTTTCCCAATTAATGACCAAATTAGTTTCTTCACGGCATTTTAGAACTTTAGATAGATGTTCTAAACATAATTCAAATGAAATTCCAAACACTGAAAAAGTCATCCATAAAAACTTCGATACTTTTTTCAATTAAATCACAAAAAATAGCCATTATACATCTCTGAAATGTAGCAGGGGCATTACATAAACTAAAGGGCATTCTTCTAAAAGCAAACGAACCATAAGGACTGGTAAATGTAGTTTTCTCTTGATCCTCAGGAGCAATTTGAATTTGGTGGTAACCAGTATATCCATCCAGAAAACAAAAGTATTTATGTCCAGCCAGTCTATCCAACATTTGATCTAGAAAAGGGAGTGGAAAATGATCCTTCCTTGTGGTAAGGTTTAATTTTCTATAATCAATGCATATTCATCACCCTGTAACTTGTCTTATTGGTATCATTTCATTCTTTTCATTAACAGTCAAAGTTACTCCTCCTTTCTTAGGAACACAATGAATAGGACTAACCCATGCACTACCTGAAATAGGGTAGATAATTCCAGCATCCTACCACTTTAAAATTTCTTTCTTAATAACTTCTTTCATGATAGGATTCAATCTCCTTTGGGGATCAGCCCGCAGTTTGCTATCATCTTCCATAAGAATTTTGTGCATACAAATTCCTTTAATATCAGCAATTGTCCATCCAAAGGCTTTCTTGTGCTTCTTCAGAATTTCAAGCAAACTCTCTTCTTCTTTTTCAGTTAATTGAGAGGAAATTATAACAGGCAAGGTTAAGGATTCACCTAGAAAAACATACTTCAAATGATCAGTAAGCATTTTTAACTCAAGTTCAGGAGGTTTTTCAATTGATGATCCATAAGATTTATCTTTTTCAGTCATATCCAACAATTTAAAATTTTCATGAACATACTTTAAATCTTCTTCTTGAAAATCTTCTGATTCAAACAACTCCTCTTCTTGCTTATATACAAATTCTTCTCTTTCAGCTTTCTCTTCATAAGTTGATTTGAAATGACATTCACTTAAATATTCGATAACATCCATCCTAAAACACTTATCTTCTTTATCTCTTGCAGGATATTTCATCGATTTTGAAATATTAAATGTAACAGTCTGATCCTTAACCTTCATCGTTAATTCCCCTTTTTGCACATCTATCATGGCTCTGCCTGTAGCTAGAAAAGGTCTCCCTAAAATTATGGGCATCTCTTTATCTTCCTCCATATCTAACATAATGAAATCCACAGGAAAATAAATTGATCCACTTTTACCAAAACATCTTCTATAACTCGTTTAGGATATATGATCGAACGATCTGCTAATTGCAGAGTTACAGTAGTCGGGGTTATTTCTCCTAGTCCCAGTCTTTTGAATATTGATAGAGGCATTAGGTTAATGCTTGCACCCAAATCACATAAAGCTTTTCCACATAATCTTTCTTTGATTGCACATGGAATTGTGAAACTACCAAGATCTTTAAGTTTTTTAGGAAGCTTTTTCTGAATTATCACACTGCACTCCTCACTAAGTGCAACAGTCTCATTTTCTTCAAACTTTCTCTTTTTTTTAAGAATATCCTTCATAAATTTTGCATAGCTTGGCATTTGTTCTAGGGCTTCAACAAATGGAATATTAATGGTAAGCTTCTTTAATATCCCCAAGAATTTTGAAAATTGCTTATCCAACTTTTGTTAACGAAGTCTCAGGAAATGGAGGTGGTGGTTTTTCTAAATCAACCTTAAGTGAAGAAATAGGTCTTTCAAAACCTTTTGGAGCGTCCTCTTTAGGTCTTTCAATCTCTTCTCTACTTCAGTTTCTTTTTGAACTCTACCTTCCAATTCTTTTCCACTTCTTAGTTGAATTGCTTTCACTTGTTCTTTATTCCTTTCTCTTGGATTCACTTCAGTATTACTTGGAAGCATTCCTTGGGATCTATTACTTAAGGCATTTGCAATTTGTCCCAATTGATTTTCAATATTTCTGATGGTTGCTCCTTGAATTTGTAATTGATTTCTTATATGTGATACTACTTCTTCCATAGACAACTTCTTCTCCTTATTTTTTAAAGCATTATTATAACCTGAAGGATAAGTTAATCTATTATTATTATTACCTTAGTTGTTCCAATTCCCCAATGGGTTTACTTGGATGTTCCCTTATTGTTGATTAACACCACCCTGATTATTGTTATTCCAGTTAAAATTTGGATGATTCTTCCAACCTAGGTTATAATAATTGGAATATGGGTTGTTAGGTTTGATTATAGCATTCATAGTTTTTGGTGAAGAATAAGAATCAACCATTTGGCCTAATGAATTTTCTTCAATCATGAAATTTGGCTGATAAAAATTCATCCCAAATTGGTCTATCTTCCTTGATACGACGATGAACTTGATTTGCTAACATTGTAAAAGCATCATTTTCATAAACACTGGCTACCTTTTTAGGATTTAACCTTTCAGAAGGCCATTGAAAATTATTAGTAGTCATTTCTTTAATTAAAGCATAAGCATCAGAAAATGGTTTAGACATCAATGATCCACCGGCAGCAGCATCGATGATTGATCTAAGAGATCCAACTAATCCATTATAAAAAGTTTGAATTATTAACCAATCTGGTATCGCATGATGTGGACATTTCCTGAGGAGATCTTTAAATCTTTCTCATGCTTCATATATTGATTCTCCTTCAAACTGACAAAAAGATGTTATATCATTTCTTAACTTAGTAGTCTTAGATGGTAGAAAATATTTAGCAAGGAATTTTTGTGACAAGTCACCCCAAGTTCTTATTGATCCAGGTGCTAACGAATGTAACCACATTATAGCTTTCTCCCTTAGTGAGAAAGGAAAAAGTCTAAGTCTATTAGCATCATCCGAAACACCATCATATTTAAAAGTAGCACACAACTCTAGAAAATTAGCAAGATGCAAATTAGGATCTTCAGTTCTTGCTCCCCCAAATTGATTATTTGACACCATTCGGATAATAGCAGTTTTAAGCTCAAAAGAATTAGCAGCTACAACAGGGTTTTGAATACTACCACGAAGTTCATTTATTGTAGGCTTAACATAATCTCTTAAAGGTCTTAATTCTTGATGTATGCCAACATTTTGATTTTGATGATTTGTCATTTCTTGAATATTTTTTTCTTTTTCTGTATTTTTTATTTTTTTTTATTTTTCTGATAGTTCTTTCTAATTCAGAAACGTAAGGCACAAGTCCTTCAGAACCTGAACTACGCATACAATAATAAAACAAAACAAAATACAACACACTAACAAAAACAAAGAAAAGTAAAAATTTATAATTTCTTAATTCTCTTTAAAATGCTATTTAAATTAATTTTCCCCGGCAATGGCTGCAAAAAACTTGATCCCCGATAGATATAAGTGTAACAGATGCAAAAAACTTGGTTCCGCTAGATAAATGTGCTGATGATTTAAGATATGAAAATAATGAATTTATAATATGGGATACTACGCAAGTATTCATATCGTTTATCAAGTAATATAGGACTTTCTGATTAAGCCCCGAGATATCGAACCCACGGGGAAAATGTGAAATCTTTAAAGGAATCAGAGAAATTATCTTTTTACTTTCTTTAATTGTTTTCAAAAAGTATGTCTTGATTTTGAAAAGTTTTGAAGGTTGATATGTCTCTTTTTTAAAAAAAAATTTTCTTAATACAATGCAAAGCAAGAAATTAAAATTACAATAACTAATAACGCTGGATGTAAAATACTATTAACTAGAATATCTTTTTCTTTCCTTTCATGAAGTAGTAATAATTTTTAAAGTATTGTCGTGGAAGTACTCAAATTTTTGTTGTGACAGATAGAAGCAAATGTGTTTTTTACCCTTACTTAGTTCTATAAAGAACATATGTTAATTTGAAATTTATATTATTTTGAACATGGTTAGGTGGGAAGATACCAGTCTCTCACTCTAGAGTTCCCTCGATTCCCACCACATGGGGGCTAACTTCTCATAACAAAACTCAAAACTTCAAACTAAATTAGGTGGTTTTAGTCTATCACTCTAAAATTCTCTAATTTTACTCCCTTTTATAAAAATATCTTCTAATATTACATTCAATTATATGGACTATAGTTCTCACCCATATAATTTCATGTGATTCTTACTAACTTTTATGAGACAATACCGCATTGGATCTTACATAATCTCAAGAAATTTTACAACTTAACACACCAAATTAAGAAGCAAATAAAGTTTTTAGAATCAATCTTCACAACTTATTCCAACTTTTAAACACTTATACTTTCCACAAGAATTCTCTTTAAATTAATTACTTCTCCATTTAAGAAAGAAAAAGATAAAGTAAACTATTCAGAATGCATTGAGAAAATATAAAAACACAATGATTTGAAATTTAAAACAACGATAATAAAAATAATAAATGAAAAAAGTATTAATAAACTAAATAAAAGTAAACACTTATATGAAAATCCTCTCCACAAGACTAAAAAAGTTCCTTTGAAACTTTGACTCTTCGCTAAACTACTTCTCAGAGCAAGTCTCCCAACTCCGTTGACTCAGAATACAGACTTCAGACTTCAATAAAAACTAAACTAAAAGAAAGAAAAGAAGTGGGAAGAAGAATACTTCACTCTGACTCTTTTCTCCTTTCTACTCTCTACTCCTACTCTAAATAAAAACTTTTAAAATGTAGTGGAAGAACCATGGAAGTACTCTTCAAAATGCAGTGGAAGATTATCCTCAAATTGCCTCCTCTAAATCTTTCCTAAGACTCTCTTTAAATAGCAAACCAAAAGGTGCCTTGGTGTCTCTTCAAAATGTGTCCAGATTCGATGTATCTACCAAGGAACACACCCTTTCATTCAAACTTGCCACCCAAAGGAAGTTATGGACGTTACCACCAAGAGTTGCATCCCATCCCCTTTGAAATTGGCGCCAAATCCATTTGAATCTCAATTTTTAACTGTGGCGGCTAAGCGCCGGCCAAGCGGCGCTTAACCGCTAGTGCCAAATTTTTTCTTTTTCATTTTTTGCTCCAAATTTGATCCAATTTTGCTCCTTTCATCATGACCATTCATTTTCATCATACCTGCAAGAAAAACACAAAATACCTTCCATTAAAGTGCAATATCATTAAAAATAGGTATATAAATTTCCATAAAAATAATATATCTTTTTGGTGTATCACTTATCATGATGCATATATAAGATTATTCAGGAGAGACACTAGTATTTTATTTCCTACTTACCCTGAGTACACTCCATACCAGCCTGAAGAACCTAATGATGGTGGAGCTCCTACAGATGAAAATTGATAGTTTATGTAGTTTTATTTTCATTTTATTTTTTATTTGTATTTTGTATCTGTGATGTACCTAATATCTCTCCGATTTGTATTTGTCATGTAATTTGTATTTGGTTGTGTTTGTAGCAAAATTTATGCTTAATTGTTATGTATGTGATGTGATAGAAGAGTTTTCATGTGTTTGGTTTGTTAGTTTAATTTGTGATAATAACAATTGGATGTTAATGTTGTGTGCATAGTTGATGTTTTATGTTTTTTAACTTCTTCCCTTACAAATTTCTAACCCATATTTATATGTAGAAATGCTCTTAATTTATTTTAGGCCTACTGTTCTAATTTATGAAGAAAAACTTGCTTAAACTCAAAGGTATGAAGAGCCCAACATATTGAAGTATGAGTTTTATATATTTATATTTTTTCTTTCTTCCCATGTTAATTATATTGATATTCAAAAATTTAAGTTTAGGAGAGGTAAATAATTAACTGTTAATTGTTCTCATTTAAAAAGTATTTTCAAAATTTTAACATGATTTTTTGTGATAGAACTTAATTTCAGATAATTGTATTTTGATTTTTTTAAGTATTTTGTGAAATTGAATGAAATTATTTGGTAATGAAATGTAATTTTGTAGGCTAAGTTATTTGGTATAAGAGAATAAGACTATAGTCAACTATTCAAAGTCAGAAAAATTGTATGTTTGGAGTATTAAGAATCCTAAAACTTTATCTAAGAGGAAAGGATCGAGACTCTATGACAATAATAAGCTAAAGAAATGGCTATAGTGTAAAGGATTGTGGTAAGTTTTAAATTTAGGGTGAGAAGGGTGAAGTTCAAAATTATTAAAGGCTATCCAGATACAGTAATCCTCAGTTGAAAAAAGAAAAAAGCAAAAGAAAAAGAAAAAAGAAAGAAAGATGCAAAAGAAGAAAAAGAAAAGAAAGAAAAGTGATGAGAAGCTTGAGAAGATGCCTAATAAAAAATTGGCTTCACTTGGACCTACTTAACAGGACGAACTTAATTACTTTCCTGAACTTATATGTATGGATTAGCATCTTTACTAGTAGTGTTCTCATAAACTTCTTTTCATGTAATTCTTTTAAGTGCCTTAATAGGACAATCTACAGTCATTTTTAAAATGAATAGAATGCTAGAACTCTTAGACTTGATTACTAGATAGTCTTACACCTGTAGAATTTACTTGAATTATTCAAATACCTTTCTAAAAATTTTACTATTGTGCTTATTTAATTCAAAATTATGGTATTCTAGAAAAAAATTTAATTTCATTGGATTATAATTTTATGTATTAGCTAAAATTACTCGAGGACAAGTAATAGTTAAGTTTAAGGAATCTGAGGAATCTTGATCCACTAAAAATTTGATAGTATTTTACTGTCTATTTTATACCTGTTTTTGATGATATTGCACTTAAAAGAAAGGTTATTTTCATGATTTCATGCAGTTACAATGATTTTAGGCCTTTGGAGCAAAAGGAAGTGAAGAGGAGCAAAAGGAAGTGAAGAGGCGCAAATTTGGAACAAAATGGGGCAAAAGTGCATTTTATTGAACTAGAGCTGAACAGCGCTGTCACCAGCGCCGAACCACACCAATTTACAAAGACTTTGCACCTAAAAGGTGGAAAATAGCATCGGATGGTGCCCTATCCTACGCCGGACCGTGCTCTATCCCGAATTCAAACTAGATTAAATATATTTGGCTGGATTTTGAAGGGATGCTTGAAGAAACACTTGGGAAATAAGTTATGGTCGAATTTAAACTACTTTGGAGCCAAATTTTGTAAGGGGGAAAGAGTTTAGAGTGTGGAGAGAGTGAAGAGTGAGTGTCATTTGTTTAGGAAATCTAGAGTTTGTCTGCTCTCTTCTAAGAAGTGTAGGAGGAAAGAAGTGTAGGAGGAGAGGGAAAGTGAGAGATTTCTTCTTCCTTACTTATCTAAAGAGAAAATTGTGTGTTATTGTGAAGAATGAAGAGGAGTCAAAGGAATTCCTTGAGATTCACTTAGGGAAGAGTTTGAGATAAGTTGTCTTTTCTTTACTCTATTTGTATGACGTTGCTTTTATATATATAATCCGTGTTTTGTCATCTTTTCCTCATGAGTCTTGAGTAGATTTCTTTGTCTTCATTCTTTTCATGTAATGTGTTGATGTTGTAATATAGAAATGATGTGCCAATTTATTATGGAGAAGTTGTGATGACCTTTTCACTTTGAACTTCATTTACTTTTTTATCTGACCAATTAAATAGTTAAAACTTGTTGGGAAACTTATGTTCTGAAAGGATTATGAGTTCCATAACAAAAGCGAAGGTCACATTCAATGTCCATGAATGAGATACGTAGTTCATGGGGATTGAGTGCAAATAAATAAGGAAATATACTTTGATGGGTGTAGAATTAGAGATTTCAGAGTGACATGTTGAAATCCTCAATTTGGTCCTAGGGTTTGTAAACCAAAGCGAGAGTTAGCCTTCAGAGGAAGGGAAGTGAGAGCTCTGAAGTGAGAGCCAGTATCCTCCTAGCCTAACCACAAATTTGGGGACTGAACTTAGGATTAACCAATGTTCTTTATGCACTTGGAAAAGGTTAAAGAATAGGAATGCTTATATTTGGCACAGCACATTTGCATCACTGATCTATGTCCCAAAAATCATCATATTATAATTGGAGAGGAGGTAGATTCTTTCTTACAATAGAACTTTGTTATAATTTTACTCTTGTGTTAGTTTAACTTGCTAGAAGGAATAGAACGTACTTTGGTAGAAGTAGTAACTACAACTGTATGTCTCTATTTTAAGAATTGTAATTACTTGCAATTGTGCTGTGATTCGAGAAGTGATTTATGTGCTACACCATAAAATTAATTGCCTCCCTGTGGGATCAATATCCAGGACTCCTCTAAAGCTCTGTATTACTTGAGCGATACGTATACTTATGTTTAATTGTGTGACTCAATAGAAAATTAAATCATTATATATATAAATCCGAGTTCATAAATCTTAGCAAATTAAAAATGTTGCACCACTAGTGCAATCAAATTGCTTTAATCCCATACTTGAACTTTTTTGGGGTGAATGGAACTATTCAGATTTGATTGGAAATATTCATATTGTTTTGGTTTTCATAAGAATCGTTTAACTGGTTTATAAGTTTTAAGTGTTAGTCTTATGGGTAAGGATGTATAACATTTATTATTATATTTTTATTGATTGAGTGATACTATACCTCTTAACTTTGTAATTTATGAAGTTTTTAGGACTGGTATTGCTATTTACTAATAACTGATTTAAGTTTCCCTTTCATTCTTGGGTTGCTAGTGGCTCTAGCCAAAAATATAAATGACCTGTAGACAATTAGTTTGGAATTTTCCTTTTTGTGGTGTTAACTTTTTATGTCTTATTTGCCATTAACTAGGGTTGATGTTGTCTCTAAACAAAATTTTAATTGACTTATGTATATGATGACTGGGAATTTTGGGTGTTACTTCTTATATGTCCACTTGTCAATCATTTTGTTTGGATTTGGAGTTACCCTCCCTTGATTTTATTGCTTGTAGCTTCTACTCATGATTGGTTTATGCACATTGATGCTCTCGTTGCATATAGAAATCCTTCAAAATAACGTAGTATGATGGAAGGCCTGAAGTTGACCCCCATCCTTAACTCAGAAATTTTAATATCTAGTTCTAATATTCATATATTTACCTCCTAACTCCATATAAACATGTATGCTTATGTTTTAATATACATCATATCTAAATTCCAAAAGATTCCATGTTTGCTTAATTCCAAAATATTTGTATGTTTAACGCATAACTTTATTTTTTTTTGAAATAACATCATAGATGACAAGTACAATCTAGTAATTCCTTATTTACTACACCAAATTATATATGCTTCATTTCAATGTAAAATAATGTTATTCTTCTTTTACCTACAACATCCCTGACATTTGAATAGGATGCCCTAGAATAGTAGACGTAGGACATACGTTTAAGCCAAGACTGCGTAATAAATATCCATTAATTAAAAGAAGTAATAATAATAATAATATAATAATAATAAACAATAATAGTAATCCACCATTTGGATTTACGTGGATCTCATGGATGAGGTAACCCATGGTTGATAATAAGAGTCCTTTAGTCTAAAGAAGCTTAATAAATTTTTTACACTAAGTAAATTCAAAACTAACAAGCTGAAATGACAAAACCATGGGATCTTGACCAACGTTACTTAACATAAAAAAATCCCCCTATAATCACTTCAATTATAAAAATTATATAAATAACTAACTTTACATAATCACAACAAACGAAAACCCAGGATATGCCTTCAAAGGCATAGTTTTCTCTTTCTTTTCATAGAAGTAGGTGGTATACTGACCCGTCTAAAAAATATGATTTTACTCATTTTTTATGATATTACACTTTAAAAGGAAGGTATTTTGTATATTTTTTGGTTTTAGGTACAAAAAATGACTTTTGGAGAAAAAGAAGCAAATACGGTGCAATTTGAAGCAAAAACGAGCAAGAAAGCAAATTTTGGCTTGACACATTTCAATAAGTCTTTCTATATTTAATCTCTTTTATACTTCTTGCATATTTTTTAATGAGATTATACTTTAAAGAAAGGGTTTTTTATGCTTATTTTGTAGGGCTATCTGTTAGGAATACAACGCAACTAAAACGGGGCGTATCAGAGCTAAAACGAAGCCAAACAGAGCGAAACGGTGGAGATGCGCAACATTCTGCTCGCTGACGGCGCCCTCGAGCTCGTCGACAGTGGGATTTTCTAGAGAAGTCCAAAATATGACCGAAAAGCTCTCTGACAGTGCCCTCGAACCCACCGACAGCGCCCTGGACGACTATGGACCAAATTTTGGCGGTTTTGGGCCGAAATTCAATGTATTTGGACACTTTCTCGAAGGGTTGCTTAAGGGAACTCTTAGAAATTCATCCATACTTTTTAAAATGGCAAATTTAGGTTAGAAAAGAAGAGAGAAACAAAATAGGAATGTTAGAAAAAACATGGAGAATGTTTAGGATTCTTAGATTAGGAGTAGAAATGTAGATTTCTACCCTTTTGCAGAGATTGGAGAGGAGACTTTGAGAGAATTTGTAAGGAGATGTTCTAGCATTGCATGGATCGACGAGAGACTTTGTGGGAAAGATCTTCATCTTTCTTTAAAAGGGAAAAAACTAAGTATTGTTCTTCATTATCTTATGATTTTATAAACACTTACCTAGTGGATTTGCTTTGGTTAAATGAAGTTTTCGTTGTGTTTTCTTCATTCTTTTTGACGTATCTCTCTTAATTTTTCTTCTTCTTTGGAAATAGTGGCATGAGAAGATTATGTCATTCTTTTCCTTTTACTTTTCTTTTGTAATGAGTAGAATTCATTTGTAGGTTGTTGAGATACATGCTAGAAGAAGTTTTATCTATAAATGTGATGATACTATACTTAAAGTTCCTTTACTATATGAATTGACCATATGTATTGTTAAAATCTGTGAAGAATTCTTAAGATCTGACCATGGGCTAAGAACTCTTAACTAGAACGTATCACATTTCTCTTTGAAATGTAGACGTGTAAATCCTTGAAAGAAGAAGTGCAAATAAATAGGGAAATAATATTAATCGGGCGTAGAGTTGGAGATTTTAGAGTGACAGGCTAAAATCCTCAATTAGGTCCTATCGTTTGGGTGCTAAAGTGTAGATTGTTAGCCCTCAGGCAAGGTGAACGTGGGAGCTCCGAAGTGAGAGCCGATATCCTCCCAGCCTAGCCACCGATTTAGTAACCAAGCATAGGATTAGTTAATGTTCTTTATGCGTGGACGAAAGAGTAAAGAATAGGATTGCTCCTATTTGGCACGTACAATATTTAATGCATCTCATTCCTATACATTATCCATTTCATTACATAAGAATTGTAGTTTTTAGTATCTCCAAATTCTCCAAACCAATTCATCTAAAAAGGGTTATCTTTAGAATTATTATTTGCACTTAGTTGTAGTTACTATCTTTACATTTAAAACTTGCATTTAGGAGTAGTTTCTAGATAAAACATAATTTTAATCGACATTCCAACCTAAGTTGTAATTGTAGTAGACTAAAATCTGACTAAAGACCTACTTCACTTCCTCGTAGGATCGATACTGGGGTTTTTAAAGAAAACTCTATATTACTTGAAGCGATACGTATACATGCGTTGATATAAGTGACTTTGTTACCAATTAATTGCACTCATTTTCATCACCTCAAAAAGTTACATCAAGTTTTTGGCGCTATTGCTGGGGATTTAGATCTTCTAGTAGTGGTATCAAATTCTTATATTTTTAAGTATATAAAAAGTCACGGTCAAGTTTTTGGCACCATTGCCGGGAGGCTTCGGTAAGAACTTTAGGAGAATTTTAGTTGAATTAATTAGGCTTAGACTTGGAAAACTGTAGTGTAGTAAAAAATGTTTTATGTGAAAAGGGTTTTTATATGAAAAAGTATTGTAAAAAAAAGAGAAAAAAAATTGTTTATATGAAAAATAAAGTGTTCGTGAAAATATTTTATTGTGTTGAGTATATTTCATCTATTTTCTGTGTAATTGTTAATGTATTGTTTGTTGTGTTGCGTATGAAAAACAAAGGATCTGCAGGACTTGTTCCTTATGATCCTGAGTTTGAAAAAAAAAATAAACATACAGAAAGGACTCGAAGAACTAGAAATGGAAATGGAAAACTTTTAAGATAATAACTTAGAAAATCATCATACTTCATTGAGGGAATACGTAAATCCTATGACAGATGAAATTCACTCAAGTATACAAAACCCTGTCGTAGAAGCTGACTCGTTTGAAATAAATTCCGAGATTATCCAACTGGTGAAGAACAATCAGTTTATGGAACTCCTTTGGAGGATCCCTATTTACACTTATCAAATTTTATAGAACTTTATGTTATATTTCATTATAACGGTATGTCAGATGATGCTGTTAGGCTAAGGATTTTTCTTTTCTGACTAAGGGATAAGACTAAAATGTGGTTATACTCTTTAGCACCTGGTTCTATTAAAAATTGGGAGGAGTTAACTTAGAAATTCCTAGCTAAGTATTTTCCACCTTCAAGAATTACTAAAATTAGAAATGATATTATCCCATTTTGTTGGTATGAAGGGGAATCAATATACGAAGCCTAGGAAATATTTAAGGAACTCCTAATAAAGTGTCCACACTATGCTCTACCCAATTGGTTAATCATTCAATTTTTTTATAATGGGTTAGTAGGACCTCTTAGGTCTATAATTGATGCTACCGCTGGTGGATCATTGATGTCAAAAGCATTTGATGAAGCGTATGAGTTAATTGAAAAAATGGCTACAAATAAATTTCAATGGCCCTCTGCAAGGGTAAATCATAAAAATGTAGCTAGTGTTTATGACACATATGCGATTGCAATTCTTGCATCTCAGGTTGCTGCAATATCAAGGAAGTTGGACCAATTTGGAATGAACCAGCTCAACTCACTCCAGTAAGTGAGGAAAGTTCATTAGGGCATATGATTGATTCCAACTTATTATATGAGACTTTAAATACCATAAACAACCCTTACTCTAAATTTTATAACTTAGGTTGGGAGAATCATCCTAATTTTAACTGGAATCATACTACTGATGGTGGAAACCAAAAATGGGAAAATAATTGGAAATCCTAATGAAAGTTAGAATAATCAGGGGAACAAAAACTATAGACCTTCATATCCCCTGGACTCTAAAAATGATCAACAATTTGAGGATAAGAAGACGTTTATGGAAGAAATGGTATTGCAAATGGGAAACCGGTTGCAAAGTTAAAATGCTGCTATTAGAAACATAGAGAATCAACTGGGACAAATTGTTAATTCACTTAGAAATAGACCCCAAGGTACACTTCCTAGTAACATTGAGATTAGAGGACACTAATGAACAAGTAGAAGCTGTCCAATTAAAAATGGAAGAGAGATAGAGGATGTCATTAGAAAAGAGAAAGATGTGAAAGAAACAAAGGAAACTAAAAGACCTGAAGAACATGTTTCTAAGGATCTAGAAAAATTAATATCTTTAACTAAAATAAGTTTGGAAAGACCACCAGCTCCATTTCCTCAAAGACTTAGACAACATGAGTTGAATAAAAAATTTTCAAAGTTCATGAAAGTACTTAAGAAGTTAATAATAAATATTCCTTTCACTGAAGCTTTGGAACAGATGCTAAGTTATGCAAAGTTTATGAAGGAGATATTAAACAAGAAAAGGAAATTTGGGGATTACGAGACAGTTGCACTAAGTGAGGAGTGTAGCGCTATACTTCAATACTTGTAGCTTTACAATTCCTTGTGCAATTGGAAGAAGATCATGTGTAAAAGCTTTATGTGATTTAGGAGTGAGCATTAATGTGATGCCTCTATCTATATTTAGAAGGTTAGGTTTAGCCGATATTTTTTCCACTACTGTAACCCTTTTGTTAGCTGATCGATCTATCATTTATCCAAAAGAAGTTATAGAAGACGTGCTAGTTAATGTGGATAAATTTATCTTTCCTTTGGACTTTATTGTATTAGATATGGACGAAGATAAAGAAATTCCAATTATTTTAGGGAGACATTTTCTTGTTACTGGACAAGCTATAATAGATGTGCAAAAAGAAGAGTTGACTATGAATATTAATGACCATGAAGTCACTTTTGATGTATTAAAGACTATGAAATATCCAAATGAGAGAAAAGATGATGATTGTTTTTGGATAGATGAAATTAATTATCTAAGTAAAGACCATTTCCAAGAAAGTTTTGAGAGAAAGTTAACAGATGAGAATGAAATAGACTTTCATGATGAGTCGAAAATGTTATTTAAAGAAGACTGTATGTATGTTCATGAGAGGTGTGAAATGATGGACGCTACCAAAAATAGTAAAAATTTTAATTCCATCTGTTGAAAAATCTCATGAGCTTAAGATGGATGTACCCCATACAATTTTAAAGCCTATCTATTTAGGGAATTCATCTACACAACCAGTCTTTATATCTTTAGATGAGACTCAATCACAAGAAAAACCTGAATTGAATGATGAACAAGATAAATTTATTGAACTAGGACTTGGAAGAGAATTTGAGGATATATTTCAAAAGAACTTTGAGTTGAGAAAAGAGGATAAGGATATTGGAAGACCATTGGAAGAAATTCTTAAGGAAATTGAAAAACCTATTTCCTCAACTAAGATAGATCCTCCATCATTTAATAATTATAAAGGGGAAGAATTGGAAGATAACTTGAAATAGGAGAGTAACATAGAAGATATTGATTCAGAATCTGAATTATCTAAAGAGAATCTGATCAAAAATTTGAGAGATATTGAAGTATCTATAAAGATCAATTTCTTATAAATTTTAAGGATGATATTAATATGAAATTTCAGAAAATCAATAGAAGAATATTGGATCTAGAAAGAAATATGAGGAATTATGATATAAATCAAACTGAAAATGAAGAGCTTAATGAAAAATTAAAATTTGAGAATTTTATAGGAATCCCTGAATCTGAAAATGATTGGGCGATTGATCGAGGATTACTTAATTGGAATTTTCATCCAGGTGAAATCATTTGTCGGGCTAATGACGTTGAACAAAACGCTTTATGGGAGGCAACCCATAGTTGTCTATGTGCTTTGTTTTAGTGTGCTTGAGAGTCATGATTGTTAGTGTTATATGGTGTTTGCTTTAGAGTGGATTGACTTGATCTTTGTGTGTCATTATGGATTGATAAGTTTGATTGTTGTTCGTAGATGTTTGGATTATTAGTAGTTTTATCTTTGTGTGTCATAAGGGATGTGATTCCTTAACTTCTTATTATGGCTAGACTTGATCTGTTATAGTAGTTGGATTAACGAGTCCACTATAACTCGGGTCTCACCCAGACTTATGTTTTACAAGAGAAATCTTGAATTTCAAACATTGAATGTTCTATCTTAATTTGTTACTTCCTTTCTCTAACTTTATTTTCATTTGGTAGGAGTCGCGAACTTATTTGATGAATAACATTAGGATGATCTTATACTACAATATGTAACTGTTAGAGGTGCTTAATTAAAGGGATTAGATGATGCATGAGATTGGTGTCCGGAAACCAATTTATCAGGGATAATCTTATCTTTGAGATTATAATCTATAAAATCATTTTAAATGTACCTAATTTATTAGTGTAGTGATTCCGTTAGAAATTGGAAGTAAATCAGTGTGATGTGATGAGTTAGTGGAAGAATTGACCTCATTTATCTTATGTGTGTTTATGTTTGTGTTACAATTTTATATAATAATTGAATAATATTTTTATATTCCATTGTT
Source organism: Papilionanthe hookeriana x Papilionanthe teres (assembly GCA_022702705.1). Lineage (NCBI taxonomy): Eukaryota > Viridiplantae > Streptophyta > Magnoliopsida > Asparagales > Orchidaceae > Papilionanthe > Papilionanthe hookeriana x Papilionanthe teres. The sequence goes on along the minus strand of CM040439.1, from coordinate 48,885,913 downwards.
GATGCCTGCTATGCTAGTTAAACTTTTATTTAGTAAATTTCATCTGGCATGATTAGTTTAGATTTACTTTCTGCTATATGATTTCTATCTTGATTAATAATTATTGATCTTTCTAGTAGACACTTTTGTTAGATAAAATTTCTAAACTTTTTTTCTTTCTACTTATATTTTCTGTAATGAATGTTATATATGTTAAAAATTAAGTTTGGGGGTAGAAGAAAAATAAAATTTTAATGTGAAAACACTTCCTTTTAGTGTAATTTTATTACAATCATATTTTAGGTTAGATTTACTTTCTTCTACAGTCATTCTATCCTGATTATGCATGTATATGAATTTGATAGGATGTTGTGGTAGTAAGTAGATTCAACTTTTACTTTTTCTTCCTACAACATTTTATAGAATTAATTGCAAAATATTTTAAAATTTAAGTTTTGGGGGAAGATAAAATTTTAAATGTAACTTTATTTGTCCTCAGTAGTCTATATTTAATTTGATATCATTTTTAAAATTACTTGTGGTATGTGGTGTTATCTTTAGGTTACAATAATTTCAATTTTAGGAATGTTAGAAAAATAACTTAATTGAAATCCTATGTAAAGAAATTGTTCTAAAGTTAAGATATTTTGTAGGAAACTTTGGAAAAATGATTTTTCTATTTATGGTAGAAAGGAGTTGAATTTTTAAAAAGATAAAATTCTTATATTTATACTTAATGAGATTTGAGCCTTTATTGAAAACCTTTTTCAAACAAATACTTACACTTATAAAAAGTGAGGGAAAGTTTTGAGTTTTAGATTTTAGAGAGAGGATAGTGAAATTCAAAATTATTAAAGGCCTATCCAGATATAGTAATCCTCACATAAAAAAATTTAAAAAAAAGGATTAAAAATGATCCCGAAAGAAAGAAAAAAATGTGAAAAAAAGGGATTGAAAATGATCTCGAAAGAAAGAAAATAATAATAAGTGAGGAGAAGCTTGAGGAGAAGTCTAATCAAAAATTGGTTTCACTTGAATCTTTTTAAATGAAAAGACATAAAAAAAATCCTAAGCTTATTCTTATTTCAAAAGTATTGGTCAAATTGATATATATATGAAGTGCTTGAATTCCATTTTAATACTATCTATGAATCTTTAGTTTGACAATTTCAATAACTTTTGAAGTAAATAGAAAATTAGGATTCCTAAATTGAATATGAGATATTCTTGCACTCTAGTTCTAGGTTGATTTGCTAGAATTTCTCCTATGTTATACTATAATATTTCTGAGATGAAATTATAAAAAACTCTATTGAAACCCAAAACCACAAGTCAACATATTTGGTTTTTAAAGTTAAAGTGTTACTTGAGGATAAGTAATATTTAAGTTTGGGGGATTTTGACCCTCCTAAAAAATATATGTTTTTTACTATATGATTTTACTCATTTTTTATGATATTACACTTTAAAAACAAGGTACTTTGTATGTTTTTTGGTTTTAGGTGCAAGAAATGACTTTTGGAGAAGAAGAACAAAAAATGATGCAATTTGGAGTAAAAACGAGTAAGAAAGTAAATTTTGGCTTGACATCTTTTGATAAGTCTTTCTATGTTTAAGCTCTTTTATACTTCTTGCATATTTTTGAATTAGATTACACTTTAAAGAAAGGTTGTTTTTATGCTTATTTTGTAGGGCTATCTATTAGGAACGCAACGCAACTGGAACGGGGCGAATCAGACTCAAACGGAGTGAAACGGAGCAAAACGGTGGAGCTACGCAGCAGTCTGCTCGCCGACGGCACCCTCAAGCTTGCCAACAGTGGGATTTTCCTGAGAAGACCAAGAAATGATCGAAAAGCTCGTCGACAGCGCCCTCGAACCCGCCGACAGCGCCCCAGACGACTATGGACCAAATTTTGGCAGTTTTGGGCCAAAATTCAATGTTTTTGGACGCTTTTTGAAGGGGTGCTTAAGGGAACTCTTAGAAATTCGTCCATACTCTTTAAAATGACAAATTTAGGTTAGAAAAGAAGAGAGAAATAAAAGAGGAATGTTAGGAAAAACTTGGAGAATGTTTAGGATTCTTAGATTACGAGTAGAAATGTAGATTTCTACCCTTTTGGAGAGATTTGAGAGAAGATTTTGAGAGAATTTGTAAAGAGATGTTCTAGCATTGCATGGATCAACGGGAGACTTTGTGGGAAAGATCTTCATCTTTCTTTCAAAGGGAAAAAGCTAAGCATTATTCTTCATTATCTTATGATTTTGTAAATACTTACCTAGTGGATTTGCTTTGTTTAAATGAAGTTTCTGTTGTGTTTTCTTCATGCTTTGTGACTTATCTCTCTTATTTTTTCTTCTTCTCAGGAAATAGTGGCATGAAAATATTATGCCATTTTTTCCTTTTACTTTTCTTTTTTAATGAGTAGAATTCATGTGTAGGATGTTGAGATACATGCTAGAAGAAGTTTTATATATAAATGTGATGATACTATACCTAAACTTACTTTACTATACGAATTGGCCATTTATATTGCTAAAATCTGTGAAGAATTCTTAAGATCTGACCGTGGGCTAAGGATTCTTAACTAGTATGTATCACATTTCTCTTTGAAAGGTAGACGGGTAAATCCTTGAAAGGAGAAGTGCAAATAAAAAGGAAAATATTACTAATCGGGCGTAGAATTGGAGATTTTAGAGTGGAGGCTAAAATCCTCAATTCAGTCCTATCGTTTAGGTGCTGAAGTGTAGATTGTTAGCCCTCAGGCGAGGGGAATCTGGGAGCTCCGAAGTGAGAGCCGGTATCCTCCCAGCCTAGTCACAGATTCGGTAAACAAGCATAGGATTAGTCAATGTTCTTTATGCCTGGACCAAAGGGTAAAGAATAGGATTGCTCCTATTTGGCACATACAATATTTAATGCATCTCATTCCTATACATTATCCATTTCACTACATAAGAATTGTAGTTTTTAGTATCTCAAAATTCTCTAAACCAATTCATCTAAAAAGGGTTATCTTTAGAATTATTATTTGCACTTAGTTGCAGTTACTTTTTTTACATTTAACACTTGCATTTAGTAGTAGTTGCAAGATAAAACATAAATTTAATCAACATTCCAACCTAAGGATTAATTGTAGTAGACTAAAATTTAACTAAAGACCTTTTAATTCACTTCCTCGTGGGATCGATACTGGGGTTTTTAAAGAAAACTCTATATTACTTGAAGCGATATGTAAACTTGCGGTGATATAAGTGACTTTGTTACCAATTAATTGCACTCATTTTCATCACCTTAAAAAGCCGCATCAAGTTTTTGGCACTATTACTGGGGATTTAGATCTTCTAGTAGTGGTGTCAAATTCTTATATTTTTAAGTATATAAAAAGTCACGGTCATATACGATCGACCAGGTGACAACCTTCAAGGAGATAAAGTGAATACAAAATAATGAAGCAAAGGACGAACCTCAACTATACTTTCCATAGACCTAAATAAAGTAGAACCTTATGACTTCGAGGACATTCATCTAGCACGACATAAATCTTCCTCATACTATCTTTTAGGTCATCACATAATTGTATGCCATGTGATATAACTCTTTTGAGGATCCTGAGGTCATTGTTGGGCACAATATAAATTCTCCCATCTTCTTATGCTATTTACATGATTGTGTGTCGTGCAAATGTAAGTCCTAAATTTTAAATAAATTGTATGAGTAAATTATTAAATAACATTACCCCCAAAATGTAAAGCCAAACCATAGGATAGTTAGGAAGTCTTTAGGGTCATCTCAATATTTACTACCCCCTACCTTTCACTCATTTGGATTTCAAAATAACTGTTCCTCTTTGAGCCTTTCCCAGTTGATTTTCTTATGCACAATCGTGAAAACTAAATATTGAATTCTTGAAGATGAAACCCCAAACTTAATCTAGAGTTTTCTTAAGAGAATTTGGTCACTTAAGATATAACTATCTATAGGGGACCCTATCTATCATACAGATTAGGTGGGGGAATGATCTGTTAGAAATTTCAGAGACCTAGTAAATATTAACAATTTTCTAGTTTGAATAATAGAGGCTACTAACGAGTAATATTCTCATCTTTCAAGATAAAGTATTACTTATAATATTGTGCTCAGTTATTTAAACCATTGAATATATAAGATCTATAGAGTCTAATTTTTAAAAATTTAAAAAATTACTTTTTTAAAAAATAAAAATTATATAGTTTTTTTTTTTCATTTACTAGGAAGAAAACAAATAGATCACTGGTGTCGACTAAGAGCCGCCAACCTAGTAGTTTTTTATGGGGGACATAATGACGATTGACTTATTAAATGGGGTTCCTTTAGGTGTGAGATATGCATCTATCAAAATGATTGGAGGATGACTACAATTGTAAGACACGATAGAACATACCTCCCTTTATCAGTGTCTCTTCAGAGTGGACTGTTGGGATGGCTCTCCACTTGCTCCAAAGATAGCCAAAATGATCCAATCCAAGAGGATTTCATTCGCTCGAATGGGTCCGTCTATGGGCTCCTCGGGGCCTTCCCTTGCGCTATGTGTGTCTTTCAACAACAACATATTCCATTAGTTTACGAACCTTGATGAATTCTTCCACTAAATTCTTAAGATGTCGACACTTCTCTATGTCGTACACATGGTCTCAGTGGTAGGAGCAATATTTGTTTGGATTGCAAAAGGCTAGTGCAGTTTTTAACCGAGGGGCCTTTTTGAAATAGTCCTTATTTTGAATAACCTGGAATATCTTGGCCATTGAAACGTTTAAGGTTGTCAAGTTCTGCATTTCCCAATATATGTGTGATCCCTTATAGCACTATGCCAATTGCTAATCAGTGTGGTACCTTTGACCCTTGTTGTTATGGTTACAACTTCAGTTATCTTGAGATCGGATGTTACCATTTTTCTTACCGTCAGGGGCTTGATCGCTCTTCTGTTGTTTCTTGTCCGCCACATCCTTTCGTCTCTGTGTCCATCAGTCGGATCATTCCATTTTGGTTTATGAGGTGGATTCTCTACTTCATGGCGGTTCATATGATGAGAGGCTCCAGGTTTTCAAGTCCAGCATTTACTTTTGGAAGCGAGTGATGTACGCCTATAGGCACTCAATCTCTCTATGCTTGATTCGGAAAGGGGTATCAGTATCCTTCCTTGGATACTTCATTTTGGAAAAGTATTCCAAGAAGAGTTATCTAAATTTGTAGATCGATGGGATGATCTCATCCGACAAGATGTTGCACCACCGAAGTGTGGCCTCCATTAGCTTGTTTAGGAAGAGTCATCACTCCATAGACTCATCAATTTATAGAACTCTAACCAATGATTTGAAGAAAGCAATATGCTGTTCTATGTCAATCTTCCCATTGTAAGGATCCAGATGGTGAATACTTAGCTTCACAAGAGGTATAGCTTCTAGGATTTTTTGAGAGAAGGCACTACCTGCAGTTGGCCAAGCAGGCGTTCCTACTCAATCAGCCCTGTGTTGGATCAACATCGTAGACGCCACACTATCGAAGGCCTAGGAGTCCACTGCTCTTTGGTCGGTTGATCAGCAACTTGACCGTTAGGTGCAGGTAGATTTTTGAGAGGGAATTTCTAAGGATGGGTTCCTCAAGATTCTTCTTCCAAAAGTGGTGGTTGAATTTTTCTTTGGCTTATGACCTCATGGGGGGCCTTATACCGGTCCATTATCTACTTTTGCGGAACCTAGACCTCTTCCTGAATGTCTCGATGCATTGTTTCTCTATTGAATTTTATGAGTATGACATCCTTCTACAAGTTTTCATCTTTATTCTTGGCTCTGCTTCTCTTCTGGGGCATGTTCATGCTCACCACGTCACTTTTTAGGATATTGAATCCAAAGTTCTTCTTTGGGAATACACATCTCGAGAGTTAGAGCTGAGAGAAAGAGGGGAAAGAGAGGTAGTAGAGCATTTAGAGAATTTTTGGTAGAGGAGTCAACGGGTAGAGTGCCTTTATTCATCTTTCAACCTCTTATTTATAGGGCCTATTTGTATAGTTTTAGAAAGGAAGGAGCAGTTATGGAAACCGATCTGAATGCAATTAATGCTCTAATTAATATTAGATTTGTGTTGTCATTTAAGTGTAATACATTGGGTGTCACTTGATTGAAGTATTTGGATTTGATCGATCGGGGCAACCGATCACGTGGAGATTGCTCCCATCAAGGTAAAGTCGGTCAGTCGGCTAGTTGTGACTGGTTGTCCTTGAAAGAAGCTTGGATAATTAGGACCTAAGCGTGGTTGGCTAATTGGATCCACTGACATCGAATGTCAGTTTACTTTATTGATTGGTCGACATTGGATGGTCATTTCAAATTACGCTCCTTTAGCCAAATGCTTCTTTTGCCTGGTCATCATCATTGACTGTTTGTTGTTTTGATATTCATACTAGTAGTTTTGGTGCATGCATAATTTTAATAAATAAATAGTATTTGTGATTTTATTGCATTATTTATAATTTATTAGTTTTAATTACTTTATAAAATATTAATTACAGATTAATTATAATATAATCTCATGTAACTCTAATTTAATTAATAAATTGGTTAGTCGTGAGAAAATTCTTCCAATCAATCATAAATCTTGATACATTTTCTTATTCTAGGACTTTCATAATCAAATTTGGGATTATTCAATCTTGTATTTTCGCCAAATTATAGTCAAATTAAATATGTTGACAAGTCAAATTTAATGGGCAAAACTGATTTAATCCAAATTCACTTAAGCTCAAATTAAATATTTAAAGTAAGGTCAAAAGTTTAAGACACTAATTAATGATCAAATAATCTCTTCGTAATACATATTTAACGTCAAATTGAGTGTCTCGATAAGATAAGAAGGATTAAAAAAAATTAAGATCACTATGAATTGAGGTATTTAATCAAGACACTTAAATATTAAATCAACTACAATTGAATACATCAACATTAGCTATTTGATTGAATACTTTGAATTTTGGTACGATTTACTAAAATAATACTACGAAAAAAAAAATTTAAATTGAGCCTCGTTTGTCAAGTGAAGAGGAGGAAGACTCGGGAATTATTGTTTGCGAATCTCTGCATGAAGGCAGGACCCGTTTGGCAACAATTTTTGTTCTTTTTTCTTTTATTTTGAATAAAATATATGTATTTGGTATATATTTTATGTTTTTACATTTACAAAAAAAAATTATTTTTAAATATTCAAAATAAATATAGCAATTATTTGAAGTATTTTTAAAATAAATTAACTCAATTAAGCAAGTTTGTTTCTGTTCAAAACATAAATAATATCATGTGGTGTAATGCAAATATTCGTCACAATTAATTCCTAAGTGATTTCTTTCCACGCGGGTTTGTTTTATATTATAGGGCTTTGCTGGGAACAGCTACAATGTAGATGTTGACAGAACACTGATTAGCCTATACTGTGGCTACTTGACAATTGTCATTAAACACAAGGTTTGGAAACTAAAAGAATTCTTCAAGGCTCGTTCAGTTATTTGCAATAAGAAAATATATTTCACAAATATTACATTTGTTTTAGTTTTTTTTATTATTATTGTTGTAATTGAGGATTAAATCAAGATATTTGAGAAAGATTTCAGGTTTAGAGGATGCTTTTTTGTAAGTTTAAATTAATATTAATTTTAAAAAAAATTGCCATGATAAATCTGATCAATGTTATCACTTTTGTTATGAATGAATGAGAAAAAAGTTCTTTCTATTAATTTAAACGTTTAAAATAATAAAATCATAATGATGAGGATACAAATGGAAATAATAACATAATTAGACTTTTGATTTTTTAAATAAATTATATTTATACCAATAAATTTTCAAAAAATTGTATATTTCAATTTTAATTTTCCTCTTAATCAATTCAATAGCTTATGATTTTAATTGGAGTTAGGTTAAAACTTGGTACACAAGTTGGTACAGTTCAATTTATTAGTCAAGTTTGAGCCAGCTCATAATAAAATTTAATACTCAATTATATTTTTATATGCCACCTATAAGTTATAAAATGAGTCGTAATTCAAAAATAAAAAAATATGTTTAATCCAAAATTATTCATTGTTCAGTCAGCAATTCACTGTGTTGTCTTCCATATCCGAGAACACCTCTGATAAGCTCTACTGCAACCCCTTACTTATAGGTTTGAGAACAAATTTTGAGGGCTATAGAAAAAGCTAGATATCATATTATAAAAGTGGAAAGCTACTATGAATGGTCTATTGACCATTTGTATATCCTATATGGAGTCTATAGCTAAAGTTATTAAGTTTGCTAACTTAATTGGGAGAGGTTTGTTATGCAAGAAAATGTGTTGTTGGGCAATGACATCATATAAGCACAATTGGAAGCATAATTCCATGATGAATAGATGAACACAATGAAAACATTGAGCCAAATATGTTTATGAAAACATACAACGCAACACAGCCATAAGTCATAATGACAACAACAAACACGAAAACTGTCAAGGAATTACATTTAAGAGAACCATAAGGAAAGAGAAACTATGCTTAAGATATGGATGATATAATTTCTTGTGAGCCTTATTATTATGTTTTCTTTTAATCATACTCTGATAAATAGTCTTTAAGATATGACTTTAGGAAAAGTTTGAATAATAATTCATTTTTTCTATCTTCTCAACTTTTTGTACTTTTTTATTTGATCAAATAGTATCAATTTTTGATATTATACTCATATACACTATTATTCTTGCTTTATAAAGAACTTAGATTTAGTTGAGATCTTGAAATCTCTACAAACAAAGAGTAATCTACAATTCATAGAATTGTAGAAATCGTTTCAACATTATGATAATAAATTTTTGGATATTCATCAAATGTTATCATAATCTCAATTGTTCATGTTACAAGCGGTGAAATGATGTCTGAATTATTTGTCCCCTACTAGAACTTTGTATATGAGTAATCAAGTAAATATCATTTTGGCTCTAATCAGTTTCATCTTCATTTTGAGGTTCATAATCTAAATATTTTGAGATGAATTTGGTTTCTTTCATTAAATATCTAAAAATAGATCTTGAACATTTCAGCTGTATGGATCTCAAAAATTGGACTCTCAAGTTGACATATACTTTGACTTTCATGACAATCTATAGATGCATCATATCAACATTTCATCTTTTCATCTTGTTTGCATTGTTATTACAAGTTATCAGTGGATTAAAAATAAGGTTAGATGCTCATATTGTTAGTTTTCATGATAGAACTTGAATAAAGGTTTGGTATCTAATTTTGTGAAGATCCTCATGAAAATTTTTCACAATATTCTTTTTTAATATAAACCTACATTTAAGGAACTCACATTCAAAATATTAGGACTAAATAATATGCTTTGAACTGTTTCTTTATTTTAGATCATACACAAGAGTTATTGTGTGAATTGTTATTAACCAACCAACCTTGTTACTATAAGTCATGAAATTAGGACATATGCATGAATCTTGTATTCAAGATTTGTGATCTAGCTTGCCACTCACATATCCATGTCCTCATGTGCCATCAACTGCACCATCTAAGTACTACAAAGCTAGAGTTCATACTATCAATTGGCTTAACACCACCGACTTTGACAGTTTCTATAGGATACAATGTCTTTGAACCTCATAATATGTAAGTTAACACCCACCAAAATTCAATATAAAATATAAATGCATTTTTTACTTCAATTATGGAAAAAGTTGTTTAGCTGTCATTATTATCACCCAACAAAATTATGGATCATCTTTGGTAAAGAAGGCACATAGTTGGATTGTAAATATGAGCTTAGCCAAACATAGCACTTTATATTAAACATTGTTTCCAACACTAATCTAAATGCATTAGTAAGTCAGTTAAATCATTTTTATTTCTTTTTCATCAGTTCACTACAAAGATATGTTGTTCATGTTCTTATAGATAATGACATTATACAACTCAATTTGTGAATGAAGTTAGGATTTATCTTATAACCTATTAAATCAATAATGGTTTTTGTAGGAAATAGGCTCATCTTTATCTACATCAAAATTCTCTAGAATTTTTAATGCTAATTAGAATCATCACATGACTGTTGATTTCTTTATGTTGACATTACATGATGCCAACATAATCTTGGAAATATAGTTGCTTCAATTATTATGGGCAATTTGCAGGATAATACCATTTTATCCTTGTATTTCTCTAGCAATACTAAAAAAAATCAAAATTTGAGGTGAATTGCAGCTGTCACCTAACCCAATCTCCTCCTATCACTAACGAGTTTTACCCCTCCTATAGCCACAAATGTCAATTTTTCCATTTTTACTTTGAGGTTTTATCTGGGAATCTCACATTATAATTTGGGCACTTTAAGTACTTAAAATTATAAACATTTTACAAAAGACCTAATAAATAATTAGGATTAATCAATATTTTAGGATTAAAAATTTTCAATAATTTAATACATTCACTATACATTCTGCATAGCCTTCGAGCCGGATTTAAAATAGGTTGCATTTATGGCTATTATCCAATTCACATTTAATGGGATCTCCACACATAGGATTGTGACAAATAACTGAATCATATTTGTATGTTCTGAGGAGAAGTCACCAAGCTTCTTCAACCCGACCGTCCAAGCATAAGTTTTATACTTAGGTGGTTTTTTAGAATATTTAAGATGTTATATGCTTCCCTGTCCGACATAGGGAGTAAGTACCTTTTTTTTAGATTTTTTTCAGCTTTGTGTAGGTGGACCACTCTTTTTGTTTCATCTAATGGCTTCCTCAACATTTTGACGGGTACAAGTCTCACCACTGTGCACTCCTCCTTTGTAGATCATACAACATAGGGTTATCGATGTCTACTTGGATGAGGTAATTCATGAATTGCTAAAAAATGATCTCTGGTTGTGTTGGGCTAACTACATTCACGACCACATAGACTTAAGGTTTTACTACCTTCGGATGATGGATCCATGGAATCCTGACATGACTATTTTTAACCAACTAGAATTACTCTAAATTTCCTCTTGTTGAGCCCACTTTGAGCTAATTCATCCTTTGGAAACATCGATGATGCCACCTCATAGGGTTCTAATTGTGGATAGGTCGCTGCCCATTTGGAAAACAGTGATTTGCCCTCTAACCTTGTGGCATGGTTTGCCCTAGAAGCTTAGTGTGGCCCCTATGAGTTGACCTAGTTATTTGATACGCCTCAATGCAAGAAATTCACTCTCATTCATGTGGCTTAGCAAGAGCTTTGAAAGCATCAGGATGTTCTTATGAGATAAAAATTCTTTTGGTGACTCATTTACTAGTTATCACAATAATGTAAGAAAGACTCCATTTTTCAAGAGTATTCTTGGGTATCCCTCAAGATGTTATTAATAAAATTGATAGATTCCTTTGGGAGTTGTCTTGACCCCATAACAATAAAGTTTTTTTTGGTTCTCTGGTTATGGGTGACTTATGTAAGGATATTCTTCATGGATATTGTGTTTTGAGGTATTTTTGTCCAATCTTATTCAGATGTATAATCTCGACCTATTACACAAGGATTACCTTATACATATACCTCCATATTTCTTTTTAAAATTTGTTTGTATTTTCATTGTATATCCCATCCTTTATGATTCCTCTCCTCATCAAATCATTGATATGATCTAAGAGTGAGATTTATTTATAATGGGAAATTATATGATAATGTCATAAATATAGATAAGCAGGTGAGTTTGTGTTTGTTGAAAAAAAAACAAAAAATAAATCTAGTGAATCCCTTGGGAAAGAGTCCCTCTCTCCTTATTAGGAGTCTTGCATACATTATCAAGACATGGTATCTCTCCTTGTGTCACTTTTGAGCTTTTTAGAACTTGGATTACAATCCATGTGTTAGCTGTTATGGTTAGAAACTTGACACTATTAGGTATTTTTCTCATGCCCTCAGCACTTCTATCGCTACATTATCATATGCATCAATGTTGTTGTACTCATTTGATTGGTTATTTAAAATTTTCTTGAGCTTCATCAATGTCCTTCTTTAATTGACTAAAATGGACAATCAGAGGTTGATCATGATCAAACAATCCAAGGGGACAACTTTGTTTCCTTTTCACCCAGTGCTTCGGTGTGCGAGATGAGAACATCACTTTTAGTTCCTTCGACCATACTACCATGATTACCTTGAGTTACCCTATGCACTCTGAGGTGTCTGTTATGTTCCCTCCTCTTAACAAGAGAAATCGTGCTCATCACATTTCGTCTGTTGTAGCTACTTATGTTGATACTATCCTCCCTCTAAGAGGAGGCCAGGGCCAGATGGCATGCACATTAGAGCTCTTCTATCTTTTCTAGGCTTTCACTTAGTGCTTCTATATTTTTTAGGATTTCTATTCTCTCAGATGTTGCATTGACTAGGAGCACTAGATCTACCTTTATGGTACCACATCTAGCTGCGCCATGTGTTGTTTTGTTTGGTTGTGTTTGACCATGTCCCCTCCATAACCTATTTCAGTTTTGGTTCAAAAGAATAATCTCATCAACTCAAAATCAACCTCTTTCACCTGGTTGTGTAGATCATATCCCCACTATGATCTATTTTGTTTCTAGTCCAGAAGAATAATCCTGTCAATTGAGAATCTTCCTCTTTTGTCTAGTTGTGTAGAGTATTTCCCCCCCATGACCTATTTCAGTTCTGATCAAGGAGAATAATCTCTTCAACTAAGAATCAATCTATTTTTTACCTAGTTGTGCGGGCCATGTGACTGCCATGATCTTACTTGCTCGAAATGATATGAAAATCTAATTAGCTGCGAACCACTCATCTAGGTATGTGGACCATGTCCCCACCATGATTGTTAAGAGGTTCTGATGCACCAAAAATATGTTGGATTTTTTATATATAATTTGTACTCATTTTTTGTGATATTACATTTTAAAGGAAGGTAATTTTCATGTTTTTTAAAGGTATCATGATTTTAGACATTTGGAGCAAAAAGATGCAAAAAGGAACAAATTTGAAGAGAAAAGAGACAAAATTCAGAAATCTGCTGTCTGGTGCTGACGGCACCCATATCCAGAGAGCACCAGAATGAAAACTCTCTAGGCACCGGTAGTGCCCAAAAATGGTGCTGACATCACCAAGTGTCAGTGGAGGCTAGATTCAAGGTATATGTACGACTTTTGGAGGGTTTTGAAAGGCATATCTTGGGGAATTTGTCCCTATGTTATTTTAAGGTGAATTTGGTGCCAGAAAAGAAAGAGAAGAGTGTGTTAAGAGTGTTTAAAAATTTTAAGAATGTGTAGAAGTGAGAGTTTAGTCATTGTAGTGAGTTAAGAATCTAGGGTTTGGTGTGTGAAAGTGTTGTTTTGTGAGGGATTCTTCTCTAAGAGTTGTAGGAGGAGAAGGAAAGTGAGAGATTGCTTCTTCCTTACAGTTGTTGACCTCACTTTTGGTTGAGGTCTAGTATCTCATTAGAATAGCCTAGGTTCTAGCCGCAAAACTCTCCTGGTAACTTTCTTAGAAGACTAGTCTTGGAACCCTTCCCCGTTAAAAATTCAAACCTTTCTCACTTGACTGGGATTTTTCATATACTTAAGGCCTAACCTCCAGCTTCTAGGAGAAAGAGAACAAGCATAAGGAAGCTTAGGGGAAGTCTCCTATAAGTGGTTAGACCTTAGGATTTACCCTGGGAGGGGTCTGAAGCTTACATAATACACACACTTTACACTCACAACCCTAAACAAAGTACATCTCACTTTGATCCCCTAACTCTTTAGAAACTCAGGTGGGTGGTCCAACCCTAAACCTATGACTAAGAAGGCTAGGAACAACACATAGATGACCAAATGAGGTTTTCCCTTGGTCCATTGCTTAACCAAAACAATTCCATACTACTCACCTCTAATCAACCTAAATTTTTCCAAAATTTCACTTTTTGACTCCCTTGCCGCCAAATCTATCCAAAATACTCATAAACCTCAATTTTATCCAAAATTACCCAAATTTCCTATTTTATCCAAAAAATATTTCAAAATATTTCTCACAACTCAAATTGACTAATTTGGCCAAAATTTACCAAATTTTCCAAAATAGCCCCAAAATTTACAAAATTACAAAAATGCCCCTCCTAGCCAAAATTTTTAAAAATTCCAAAAATTCTTAAAAATTCCTAAAACCCTTCAGATATTCTCAATTTCAATTTAAACCACTTTATTTGAACCAATTTGATCAAATTTGCCCAATTTAATTAAAAGCCCCAAATTACCCTTTAAGGGCCTAAATGCCCAAATTAAACCGAATGTCCACCCAATTGACACCAATCTTGCCCAATTTCAATTCCAAAACTTTAATTAAATATTCCTAGCCTCAATTGAAAGCATATCCAAGCCCAATTTGATCCACACTTGGACGCAATTCCAACCCAAACTTAAAACCCCCAATTTTGTCTAAGTGGCCCAAATCCCCCAAATTGAACCCAATGCCAACCAATTCTCCCTCAATAAATGTTATAAACTCTCCATAACACTCCCCAAAACAAAATTGAAACAACAATTATGCCCAATTTCGACCCAAGTCTTACTCAAACCCATTTGAACCATATTTCCCAAAATTTGACCTAAATGTGTTATATGCCCAAAATCCACCAAATTGAATGCCCTAACCCTAAACTTTCCACCCACTTAATGGTGGGAACTCTTCATGACTTCACCATAGACCATGTTGAACCTTAAATTGACCTTTGAACCCACTATAGCCTAACATAAACCTAAGCCAACTTAACTTGCCCGTTAGGCTGATGACGTTAAACCAAGATTATCTTGAGAGGCAGCCTAAGTGTTATCTAATGTGTTAAACATGTTTCTACTTTCTATATTTATCTTAAAATTTTCTTTTAAATTTGCTTAAATTTTCATTTGGAGTAGTTTTGAATATTGTTACTACGAATAGCAATCCTTATATTGAGATTTTCACTATATTGTCTTACTCTAACTTTATGAGATTCCTATGATTGTTTTACCTTTATATTTTTTTACACTTATTTGTCATGTCTTTTTATTATTACTTTAGTGTTACGCATGTGTAAAAAATAGAAAATTTAAGGGAGAAAAACTCTATCTTATTATAACACCTGAAAGATAATTCACATTACTCGGCAAATAATTTTTACTTCATTATGTAACTCTTGCTAGAAGTTTTGATTTACTAAAAATGCTTATAACAGTCTCCTAACGTCAGATAAATGTTGTTTAGAAAAAGATTCATATTAATAATTTAATAAAAAGATTTGAAGACTTAACAAGTGCAGACTTTACTTAAAAGACCCAATAGATTATTAAAAGGCTGTGATTTAGATTAGACATTAAATCACACCAATTTAAAGATCTATGGAATCTTCTTATGGAAGGAATGAAGAAAATTAAGGATATGTCATTTTATTAACCGTTAAAGATAGTTTATCCT
This sequence comes from Papilionanthe hookeriana x Papilionanthe teres, assembly GCA_022702705.1. Taxonomy (NCBI): domain Eukaryota; kingdom Viridiplantae; phylum Streptophyta; class Magnoliopsida; order Asparagales; family Orchidaceae; genus Papilionanthe; species Papilionanthe hookeriana x Papilionanthe teres. The sequence continues at coordinate 48,870,444 of CM040439.1, read as the reverse complement.
AATGACATTTTAATACTTTTATTTAGTCATGACAAACAGGTTGAACAATTAGAAACCTACAGGAATACGATACAATTCATAATAATTCAAGCTGAGTCTGTGATTATTTGAGAGCAAGTAATAGAAAAGGTTTGTGGGTATTAACATGCATCAATTTTACGTAATATTTGCTGCTATTTTTCCTATATTTTATATGTTATCGTTATTTATTTTTCATATATTTATATTTGAGAAAGGTTTTTCTGTTCATGTTGTGCATGAAGCAAGAGCTAAATATGAAAAAAATTGGAACGAGAAAATGAAGCGAAAGAGTGACCTGAAACAATGTGAGCAAGCCTACAAACAGAATGACAACACCTCTTATCAAACATAGCTGGCTTGACTAAGACATATAGAACAGTAAAGCGGCATGACCATGCTAAAATCGAGCGTGACCACATCACCCCATGCAGTCTAGCGGCATGACCATGTTAAAATCGGGCGTGACCACGTCGCCCCATGCAGTCTAGCGGCATGACCACACAAAAAACAGGAATGGCCAAGCCGACAAGTGAGAAATAATTTTAGGAAGGAAATTTGATAACCCAAGCCGTGATTTTTACTATAAAATCAATTCTTACGGCTTTTAGGAAGGATTTCTGCATTGAAGAGGACCTGAATGTCAAAATAAGAGAGTTTGAGAGATATTTTGAGAGCTCACTTGAATTTTGTCTTCTTCTTTTGGAGGAAAACTAATAGGGAGAGTTTTTTCTCTGTTTTATGAGTTGTGAGAGTATGTATGAGAGTGAAGGTGCTAACTTTGCAAAGAGAATAATTTTATGTATGTTTTTCATATCTTTGCTGCTTGCAATGGATTCTCACATGGTGATTTTCGCTATTGCTTTCTCCGTTATGAACGACTAAACTTTTTTTCGTGTCTCTCTGATGTAGGGAGTAGTGATTTTATCGTGGTTTTTTCGTAATGTTTTTCAGTTAAGCGTATTCTTAGAGATTTTATAGGCCTTGTTGTTGGTTAATTTCCAATCTTTATTTATTTCTAGTCTAGCAAACTAGGATGTTAAATTATTTCGTTAAACTACGAACTATAACCATTGTGTAGTGGAAACAAAGAGTTAACCACAAAATTCCAAGACAATAGACATATTCTAGTGGAATTCTACAATACTTTCAAGGGGTCGAAAAATTCACGCGGGATGACGTGGGAATTGATTAAGCCACAACTTCATGGATTTTAATCTTCTGTTAACCTATACAAAAACATAAGGAGAACTATGTCATTGATTGACAACAATCACGTAAGAGAACATTTAAGGAAAAAACGTTCGCCACGATACCCAAATCACAAGGGCACGAGTTTTATCTATCTTGAAGAAACTCACAAACTTTTCCCACTGTTTTCTGCTTTCTTTTTTGACTAATTATTATATTTTACTACGACTTTAGGACTTAAAATTTTTTTCAGATAGATGTCAAGCCAGGTTAACTAAATTAGTAAACTAGATATTTTTCTATGAAAATAAATATTACACTTTCTCTGTGGGATCAATATGCAGTACTCTTGAATTGCATTACTACTTGACACATGCATTTGTGTTGTACGTCTGGGTAAATTTCAGTGCATCATTCACTATAATTACTAATGAGATGAACAAGTGATAAAACCTAATGTAGCCTTCACTAATTGTAATGTGATCCAATTGATATTCTAACTAATTCAGGTTTTCTCCTTTGTTTTATGTCTTGTAGTCAAAATACTTAATTCTTACCCTAGTGTAAGCTAAGAAATTATTTTTCAATTGAGTAGGTAGGCCCATATTTTTTAAATTCACTATAGCGTTAAAAATTATTGGGGATTTCCATTTTTTTTTTGTTCTGGCAAAAATTAATCTTATGCCTATGCTTGCGTGCAATAATTTCTTCTTAAGACGAATACATAAAATTAATTATTATTTAAGGGTACAACATGAATTTTTACAATAAAAAATATCAAATAAAATTAGCATATTAATGTAATTATCCCGACATATATAGCATTTGAAACATTGCTATTTATAGAACTAGCACTATTTTACATCTATTTTCAAGTTTTCACACATATATCAAAATTCACACTAAAGCCCCAAATTATATTTTTCTCTTTGATCAAATTCAAATTGGTTTAATTATGATAAAGATAAGAACAAAAATTCTATAGTTAAAAAAAAAAATGATCTGTGCTAATTTTATAAATACAGAAGTTTCGATGACTATTGTTATATTAAATTTAAAAGATGACAAATCAACCTTAAATCCACCCAATTCTCATTTGGGTACGTAATGAGTAAGTACAAAAATTGTTTCCTAAAGTTACACTGTGAATGTGATGCAATATGTGAAAACCATAAGCCTCACATATTAGATATTATCAAGAAAAAATATTCAACTTCATAAAAATCATTCTCAAAGTACATATTGGTCTTACGTGTTAGGTTATGTACAGCTAGCGAGCTTCCAAGTCAACAATAAGCAAAATTAAATTAAAATGTAGGGAAGAAATTATGATCGATTAATGCTCCATATCTCATATTATTTATTTGTCTCTAAATTTAATATGAAACAAATTTGACAATCAAAATTTGACAATCAATAGGATTCTGATTGAATTAATGACACATAGATTGAGATTTGATAGCCTTCTCATGTGTTTCCATTATGTTGACTAGCATGCTTAATTATTTTTTTTTTTCATATGCTTAATTATATAAGCGAATGATTAATATTTAAGTTGGACTTAGGTATAGTGTCCTTGACTTTTAGATGAAGACTGCGAGTCAACGCAATTATTTGCTTCATATTGCAAATGGCACGGAGCTGAACATGCAAGACAGGCTTTATGTGAAAAAAGTAGGCTTAGCAACAAGCCGGAGAAGGCCTCATAAATACCAAATGGTTAATAATGGGAAAGATTTGAAAAAAAAAATGAGAATAAATATAAATATATAAATATGTTGCATTATTCGCGAATCAGGCCTCCCATATCAATTCACCTTTTTTTCTTTTGAAAAATCGAAATACTTTTCTTTTTTTTTTTCGCAGGATAGTGCTGGAGCTTAATTCTTTGTGTTTATTTAATTTATTTTCCATCAATGTGTTGCTAGTTTTAGCATTCAAGGTTTGAACAATAACTATTAACTCAATAATCTTTATACTTGATACATCATAAATAAATTCTATTGATCCACACGAATTTTGATGTATTTTTGGACAGGAAGTTTGAAAAATCAAATGCACACACTCCAATTTATGATTAAATGAAGTGTCTTAATGAGATAAAGTAAATGACATAAAAAATGATATGATCTTAGGCTAAGTGAGTACACATCATGCACTTAAAGCATAAAAAGAAGCTTTGGAACCGACTTTGGGGACCAAATGATCTCCAAATCTGGCAAATTCGTTGTCAAATCGAGCGTCTCGACTAAACAAATCCAACAAACCTAAGGGCACCTAAATCTAATGTCATTAGGACATTCAAATACTCATACATATTACATATGATCAAGAAAGTTATTTTGGGCCGTCTACTAGAGTGGTCTGAATTTTTGCAGTATTTATGGATGATGTCACTCCCAATTCTATAAATAGACTTACACTCTCTTTATGGAAATGAGTGGATCTTGATGATAAGGCTGAATACGAGATCCAAGCTCTTGATGATTCCCGAGCTCCGTCACCACCGAACCACCTTCGCAAAGAAGACGACATCTGACCTCGAATGCAATCATCAAATTGTCATTGTCTAGCAGAAGGCATGACAGCTGCCACTGCCATCATTGATGGATCACACTCTCAGCTATTGTCTGTGCTAGACCATCATCACTCGGCCATCGCCGTTGGATAACTATTGCATCGTCGATACCACGACTTCCAATGCATTCGCCGGATCATTTCTTCTTTCACTTGGTCACTATCTCCCGACCCCCACTATCATCGGACCATAATCGCCTATCAACTAGCAGATCACAGCCTCGCTGCCATCACTATCATCACCATAGTCACATCATTGCCACGGTTAGACCAAGGGATGTAAAAAATGCTTGTTGTTCACAAACAGCTGATGTTCAGCTCATTACGTAGCTCGTGCTCGGCTCGTTTATTAAGTAAACGAGCCGGCCATGAACAAATTTTTATGCTCGAGTTACAAATGAGCCAAACACGAACAACCCTTTGTTTGCTCGGCTCATTCAAGTTCGAAATAAATAAATTATATATATTCTTTATATAATAATATATTATGTATATTATTTATTGTAATGTGTTATACATATTTATATCTATGTTTAAATCATAACAGCTCGAGTGGTCATGTGGTTATACATCTTATATTGCAAAAAATTTGTATAGTTTTTAATTCAACACCCTACATCTAATTTTTTCCAATTAATTTTAACAAGTCAATTTCAAGTTGAACACGAGTAATTTCGATCGAGTCGAAAATGAGCCAAGCCTGAACTCACACTTGCTCGGCTCGTTTACAGCCCTAGTTAGACCTCCGTTGTCAAATCGTCATGGTCAAATCACTATCAATTGGTTATTGCTACTATTGTGGTTGGATCACTATTACCCAATAGCCACTATTATAAATGATAACTAATCCATATCTCAATCACACATCCCCTATCGTCGGTCTATTATCATCATAGTCGACAAATATATAATATATACAATTGGGTTAGGCCCCGTAGTTTTCTCACATTCGGATTTTTCACGTAAAAGCATATGGTTATTCGTATATATTAGATTTTGTACAGTCACAAGACATTAATATATTTCTTTCTTCGTGGATTATCCGGCAGTCAATAATACTTACCTTTACATGTAATCAACCACTGATCAAAATAACATAAACATGGAAGAAGCTGCTTGTTGAATGACTACAATAATCAGATTTATATCGCTATATCTTTTAGTTCATCAAACAAATATCCAATGTATATATTCATCACTATATTATTCAAAAGCAATTAGAGCAGACCTCAAATATTACAATAAATAACAACTATTAAACTCCTTCAAACCTTAAAAATTACCACAAAGCAAGGTAGGAGAGCCAAAGGATTTAGCAAATATAGCTCTTCAATATTAGAATGGAGACCAACTTTCCCAGCCAAAGAATCAAAACCAGATTGGCCTGCAATCTCCTGAAAGTTTTCTAATGGCCTGTGAACTCTCCCTGCAATAACTCTGCAAACCAACAATGCCTTCTTTAATGAAGAATCGTCATCACATAACTCAATCGATTCAATAGCTCTCGCACTGGTTGAAGTTGTGAAAACTCCAATTCCTCCCCTGAGGTCCTTTGCTAAGAATCCGTGCCTTATGATTTGACAAACTCTGCATTTCTGTGAAGTGCAGAGGCTTGAAGACCCATTAATGGCGACATTGCAGGCGACTGTAGTGCCATGGAACCTTAGAAGCTCGTTTCCATCAGCAAGGCAACGAGGATGTTTCTTAGGAAGTTTGCTGACCTTGTTTTTTATCATTTCCCGATGTTCTTCGAAGCGAGCAAGAGTTTTCTGCGTGTTGTGGACTTTGAAGATTCTGTCTATTCGGCCACAATTGATCTGAGATTTTAAAAGGCTTGTTCTGCAGATTATTTCCACTATTTTTCGGGAGGAGTCGCCTTCTACTAGTTCAGTAACTGCAGATATGTGATAGACTGTCTTGTGAATACTATTGTGGAGAAAATTATGAATAGATTAAGGAACATGCATTTCATAACATATATCCATAATAAGAATTAAAGATGCAAAATCAGAGTAAGAAAAAGGCAAATTTCGCCTTCTGATATCAGAGCCTCATAATGAATCACACAGGGCATGGAAATCCTAGTAATTCTGCTGAAATACAAATGTGCACAGATCAAAACAAACAAAATTAGCTAAAAAAACTGATGAGCAGAGTGATGCAATGAGATGTTACCAGCATGTTTGGATAAATGATGAGCTTCCAAGTCCTCAAACTTTAAAAGCTGCTCTCCACATTTCTGACACGCCACATAATAAGCAGTATACTCAACTGAAGTCCTTGGTGTAGAACCACCATGAAGTCCCATATCACCTCCATTAATTCCAACTAATGAACCAGAAAGACTTGATCGAACATATCCATTGCCCTCTCTCTTACCAACAATCCATACAGGTGATCTTCTCGGAGGAGTAAGACTACCCGCTCCTCTCAAAGGCCCTGGAGTCCCTGGCCTCAAAGTACCCTCAAAGGGAGAACTCACACCCCCTGTATCTTCCTCACAGCGGCCATGGAAGCTGGTAATCCTAAGTTCACACTTAGAATTGTTCATAATGACTTCATGTGTTATTGGATTGAGAAACTCACTGCTTCCAATAGACTTTGGACTGCAACTCTGTGGCATTTCCAAGTGCCTTTTACTTCCATGAATGACATCCTTGAGACTGGCTATGGATCTCGAGCAGCCAGACCTGCTAAGTGTCCTGCTGAGGATTGAACAACTATGTCTTCTAGCTTCCGGGTCAATGACTTCCCCTGGCTCTGGCTTGCACTGGAGAGATCTCTTGAGGGAAAGCCAAACATTGGGCATCCTATCCTTCTCTTTCTCTTCCTTCTTACTTTTTTGCTTCAAGAGAGCAGCGCTCCCCATGGCTTATCACTCGCTAAAATATGAAAAACTTGGAGAAACAATCCAATCCGCTTCACTAACAGGATTGAATCAAGAGATATGGAGGAAGGAGAAGAAAAGAGAAAAGACTCTAAAGACAAATAATCAAGAGAGGAAACAACAAAGAAGCATTGAAGGCATCGAAAATTTGGCTTCTCGAGCTGGGAATCGAACAAAACAAGTTCGGAAAATTGCAGTAGCTGTTTCAGTTCTCAACTTTATATGAAATTCTCTCAGGAAGGTTATGAAAAGAGGGATTTTGATTTGGGAGATAACAGTGATCGGTATCCTTCGCTCTTCCTGGTTGTCAGAAGATTTGAGCTGAGTTGGTAGTAACAGGGTCTGCGGGGGAACTGGGCAAATAGGAAATGTGCGGTAGTACGAAAATTTCCCATTAAAATATAAATGAAAAAAGAAGGTTCACTGCTGGTAAGAACAGCAGGTGAGCTAAACCTGATTATACGAAATTATTATAAATAAATTATTGTGATTATGATATGACCTAGTTATTACACGTAATTATCTATAAAATCTTGTATCTGAAAAAAGAATCACGTTGTAAAATCAATTTCAATGTGGAATTTTCTAAGATGTATCTATCCGAATGACTTTTTGTTTCTTTTTACTTTTGAGTTGCTTTATTGAAACATAAATTAGAGTGATGGAAGTTGTTGATGGTTTTATTCTGCATTTAAGGAGTATAGAATAATCAATAGGACAATAAATCCGAATGAGGGCCATGTCATTTGGGAAAATATTTATTAAGTTTTTTCGTTAGAATGGCGTTGGAATCAATATTTGATAAATTATATAAAACATATCAAAATTTTATGTTAAGTTATTCTTCGGTTAATAGAATCAATAAAAATTCATTAAATAAAAAATTATATGTATTATGTTCTCGAATATTAATAATGAGAATAGTTTTTTTTTTTCCCTTTAACTTTGCATAAAAACTTCACAAATGCCCGCAATGTTGAGATCACTGCATATGAGACGATAATTTTAATGAAGAAGATATCTATAAATAATTAATAGCTACAGTTAGAACGAGCCGGAATCTATAAAGAGCATCATCTCATCTCATGTGGTGATATCAAATATATCAGAAGTCCTGATAATGCCACTAGCGAAGCTTTTCATTATTCATATCTTTTAAGCTGTATATGAGACTGATATAATTTGATAATTGATGCCATGTGTTCTAGGCACAAAATAGTCACTTTTGTCATTTTCTGACAGCAGAGATCGAGCAACTAATAATGTGGAAAACAAATGATAACGTCTTAATGTCGACATATTAAGGATTTCAAAAAATTGAGCGATGGTCAATCGTTGGCTTGATGTCTTATTTGATATTGTCGAGTGATGAATGATTAATGTTGGGAATTAATTTTTTTAGGCATTTGATGATAATAGATGAGAAATGTTAAAAGTCTTGTGATGTTTGATCATTGGACAACGTACGTTGGTGATAGTGGATGTTAGTAGCTGAATTTGAAGTGTGTCGAATGGAAATCTCGTACGAATGGAAATCCCGCCCACCCCCCCCCCGCCCACCCACACACACACACACACACACACATATATATATATATATATATATATATATATATATATATATATATATATTGAAACTATATTTAATTTTTGAAATTACCAAACCAAACAGTAACTCATATATTTAATAGTTTAAATAATCGAGCACAACACCACAAATAATGCATATATCCCGAGGAATTGGCATATTACTCAATAGCGAGACTCGATTAAATAAATCAAAGAAATTATGATATATATTTTGGTCTGTGAACCTTTATTTTGACCGAAAAGTTCCTCTATCTAATATAAAATATCAGATATTGTTTATATGAAGCTGGGTTCTTAAAGTTTCCTATAAGGACAAGCCCTTATAGTTAATTACATATTAAATGATAAAAGTCACTTAGGAATTTTTGTTCTATTTGGACTGTGTGCTTCCCGACGTTAAGCAAAAGCTACCAACCCGACAACCTACGAAGGGCAGTCCATAACCTCGATCTAAGTGACTAACCTTGGACCTTTTTATAAGTTTTCATAAAAATTCTTCAATTTTTCATGCAAAATTTATTGTATAAATTTTCATGCAGAGTTCACTTTAACGAATAAAGTAAATTTTGTTTTATATTTTTTTCTTTGTATATATTTTGTAAAGTGGTGTAGTCCACATGCTTAATCATTCTAATCGAGTGAGGAGTACTGGCAACCTAAGAGTATCGAAGGTAACAATCTTATCAAGAATCGCTGAATAGTATCATCGGTCATTGTCTTCTCCCCTCGTTGAAGATCCTTAAGATAGGAGATACTATTCTAAAATCCTATTTCGTATCCTTCATTTAGCACACATTAGTATTATCTTCATCGCCCTAACTATCTAGACCTCAGACTCATAAGTCCGATGATCCATATATAGCAAAAACAAATGCTCTTGTTTGCCCACAAAGATTTAAATATCTTATAGAAGACTTAAATCATTGAGCATTGGTTTACAAATGTATGATAAGTAGTTTAGGGCATTTTGATTGATTAATGTGAATTAACCGATCCCGCGGTATAACTTAGTGGGTCCTTAAGGGTTTTAAGGATGATTTTCTTCATCAAAGCATAATAAGTTCAATTGTCCTTTTAAAATATCCAAAAGATTGTAAAAGTGTTCGGGTATAACCCTAAACAACTTGTAAATTCTTCTGAATCATTTCAAGTTTATTTGAACTTACCATGTTGTTGAATCATTCATCCTGGATTAAGTTAGGACTTAGTGATGATATTTTAACATGTGCTCAATGAACCTCGATGTTTTAATTGTCCCATGGGCGGGGTAACTAAGCATTCACTTGTTGTTCTATTTATGAATTATGTGAGTGGACGCCTTTAAGGGCAATTTGAATTATTAAGAATCTTTGCACTTTCAATTTAGGTTGGGATTGTAGTGTTTTAAGGGTCTTCATAATTAGCTATATTTCCTTTCCTAACCCTCATTAAACAAATTCAAATAAAGCTCAGTTCACTACTAAGCCCTTAAGATCTCATTGGAAAATTTGTAACAATTAACAATGTTGAATTAAATGGACTTAAGTCTTATCAAAAGATTGTACTTATCATTCAACCACCAATTAGGGGCTTCAAATTAATGAGTTATTATCTTCTTAACCCAGGCCAACTACATTAGGATCATCCAATTAAGTTGACTTCACAAATGTAATAATTTATGAAATTACAATTTTGTTCTTGATGTACGAAAGTGATGAATTGGAGTTAATTAGAGTTGAAATTGCCCATTTCCCCTTTGGTTTATCCAAAATTTTCAATTAGAGTTCAATACTCCATAATTACCATTTTCCCTTAAGGTCTTCTACTCCATAATTCTTTAAATTTAACTCAAATGACTTTGATATTTTATTTTTACTCCACTCGTTGGTGAACTAAAATATGAGAGGAGAAATTCTATTTTTCTGATTTATATTTTATTTCTTAAGATTACTTTAGTTCAAAATTACAAAATTTCAAAGTTAATTCATTTAATCAATCAACACATATTGTCCGTCCTTAAAGAAAATTTTGGGAGGTTCACCTAGCCTAGAGGACCTCTAGGAATAATTCCTGTGACCTTTTGGGTCTTATTTTAATTTGTATAACTATCTCTTTATTTTGGAGGTTAATTAAATCAAAAATATATTTTAATTTTGAAAATTACTTTTTATATTTTTCTGTAGGCCTTCTGAGTTTAGAGCACTAAAATAAACAAATTTGGTATTTTGTGCAGGGATCACTTTGTAACAATTCGGTGCATTCTTATATTTTCATGATTTTGATCATTTTTAAATTATTTAAAATTTAGGGAAAATAGTGGAAAATGAACTTTTATTTAAAACTTGATTTTATTTTTATTGAGTGCCACTAGTCACAACGATCGCTCCAAACCGCCTTTCATAACGATTTTATTTATTATAATTATTTTAGTGTAAAAAAATCCATTTACTTAGAAAAATAGTGTTTGATATTGTAGACAATTCAAATGGGTCTCAAATTTTTACAAAGGCTTAATATGCTTATTATCTCCAACGTGGACTAAATTTTGTGATTTTTTGAGTTATATTTTATTTTCTTAATTAATTATGACTTTAGTGATTTAAATATATGAAATTTTACCTTTAATTATTTGAACTTCATTTATATTTTTCCTAAGTTTCTCTGACCACAGTGAACCTACCACAATAAGTCATATATTTTTCTGATTTATATTTTAATTTTTATGAATCATTTGATTTAAATAAATGTACCTAACATGGAAAATTAGGGCTTTTGTGGTTAGTAGTGTTCTCTGGCTCTGGAAAATTTAGAGAACACCTCTAATCACATGAAAAATAAGCTCAGTAAAATTCAATGTTATGATGTTTAATATTTAATTATTTATAATAAAATAGGTTCTGGAGTATTTAATGAATTAAAATAAAATACAAAGTAAATTTTATTGATTCTTTGTCCACATTATTCTCTTATGTTCACTGAACATAGATGTATTTTTATTTTATTTTTATGATTTTTATAGAAAGTAATTGAATTTTTAACGTTCCAGAATTATTTTAAATCAAAATAGCCCTATTATCCTACTTATCCACGCGACGCCGCGTCATCCTTAACAGCTCAAAAGCTCCCGCTTATCGTGCTCCCATTTGACACCGCCTTCTGAGTCAGCAGCCATGTGTCCCACCTTTACCTCTTCAACTTCTTGTTCAACTCCATCTAATCGGTCTATTCAATACATGTGCGATCCAACAGCTCCTAGTCATCGTCCCCAACTAGTCTAACCCGAGAAATGTCTACATTCCAGACCTATTTTCTCGCTCGATACTCAATCAAATTACACGGGATTTGTTACTATAGCTTCATCTAGGTGAGACGGACCTATCTATACGATTAATCAAGCATGAAATTCAAGTTCACTTCACAAAGCTCCAAACCGAGCACAAATTTAGGGATTTTAGTCTATGCATTTGCCAAAGATGTGAGGCTAGGTTTGTTCTTGAGCTTCTCCTTGAGTCATTAAACGTCCTCTAAGTGTTAGAGCTGAGATGGCATTTATGAGTTTGACCAGTAGGTGGCATGGGCTTGATCTTGGGCTAGGCTAGAGTGCTCGGGAGAGGGAGCTTTCAATGGGGAACTTCCTCTCTTTCTCTGGTGAATCTCAAGAGTGAGATAATTTGGGGTTTAACGAAATCTGGTGGAGTGAAAAAAATGTTCTGGATTTCATAGATGAAATTAGGCTTGTGTAGTGGAAATAGTTGGCTGAGGACAATGGGGTTGAGCTTAGGGAGGTTGAGAGAAGCTTTGGAGAGAATTTGACATAGTTTCCTTAGAGAATTGGATGCTCTATAAGCTGTGGAGGAGGCTTTTTTTTAGGAGAAGGGGGAGGCCATTACTGGTGCCAATAAGCTCTGGTGGAGAGCTGAGCGGCGCAATTGTCCAATGGGGAAGTGCCACAAGGGATGGGTACAATTTGGGTTTTAACCATGGGGGAGCTTTCTTGGTATTGAGTTTTCCGACCACTAGGCTGGCTGTCCAGGTAAGGGGAGGTGGCTAGCATGATCGAGGAAGGTTAAGTAAGATTTAATGATTATTAGGTTTGAGGTTTGATGGCTGATGGCATGGGGTAAAGGGCTTAGACAAGTTAGGGTGAAAGGTTCCATGATTTAGGGACCCCTGGTCCATGGCTCAACTAGGGATCTTGGGTGATTTGATTAGCATCTTAAGAGGTTTAGGAGTGTCAGAGATGATTACGCTTAGTTAATTTAAAAGGTTTAAGCTAATTTGGATTTTAATTTTAAAATTAGGGTTTGGGCTAAAAATTAAATTTGGGCTTGACTTGGGCTTGGTTTAAAATCATTTGAGGGGTTAAATTGGTCTAGGAGAATGTCATGAAGAGTTTAGAAAGTGAATTTGGTGGAATTAAATTCTTTTTAATTCCTTAGGACTTTCTTCCACTGTCCTTTCAATATCATTTTCATCGTTTCTCAACTCACTATTCTTTTTAACCATATCCTCCAATTCTCTTCCACTTTTTAGTTGGATAGCTTTATCTTGCTCACTATTCTTCTCCTTAAGGTTTATTTTAGGGTCACTAGGTAAAATCTCTGGAGGGTAACTGTTAATTAAATAAATAATCTGCCTCAGTTGGTTTTTTATTTTCCATATGTTACAACCCTTTGACTTTCCAACTGACTCTGCATTTCAATTACAACCTCTTCTAACAATTATTTCTTCTCCTCATTCTATGGGTTTGGAATTAAATCTATAAGGAAGGGAAAGTCCATCAATAAAGTTGTCCTAATTATTCCAAATACATGTCTGATTAAATTAAATATCTTTCCACAAATGGTCTTCTCCTCCAAAATTATTTATCCAATTAAAATTCAAATGATTTCACCATCTTGGGTTGTAATAATCGGAATAAAAATTATGTATCTCATGACTAGCTTCAATCCATTATCCAAATAAATATTCCTCAATAATTGGGAGTTCTTAAATTAAATTATAATCTAAATTGAATATTCATTATTTTCTCAATCTGTCATTTCTACCATAAATTAATAAAGTCTTTTCTTATTCATAATCCTCCTAATAGTTCTCTCTCAATCTGTGTCTAACAGTTTAAGATCTGCAATACATGAACGACTCTTACAAATCTACAGACTTAACTGATATGATAGATCAGGGCTGTCAAAACGGCTCGTTGTTAATGAGCAGCTCGTGTTCGGCTCATTAAGAAGTTCATGTTCAGCTCGTTCGCTAAGTTAACGAGCTGAACACGAGCAAAGATTTGTTCGTTCGTGTTCAGCTCATTTTGGCTCGAAATATTACTCGGTAATTATATATATATATATATATATATATATATATATATATATTTGGGAAGGAACAACTCATGGCTTCCTACATGTTGAGTAAAAATTGGAGTACAAAACAAGGGAGGAAAGTGGACCCCATCTAAAAACAGAAAAGCAATACTTTAAAAGTCCTATGGGGTACGTCTTTCACATTACAAATCCACACAAGACATGAGAAAACAAAAGGAAATGTGATAAGTATATCTTCTTTCCCAGTGGGGTCATATCCACAAAAATAATAAAAACAACTCCACCAAGAAGAATGGTAAAAAAACATGGCTGAAAAAGTGCAACAGGTTGTAAAAGGTTGACATGTGTGCTTCCCCATCAAGCTCCAACAAAAGTGCACCATGCATAGAACTCATTCTGACCAGATGAAGGAGCCAGGTCTTAAATAAGGGTCCCCCACCATGTCTCCTTGGAGCAGAAAGGAGAGAGGAAGGGGGGGCAGTCTGAGACCTGGGTGAGAGCAGAGTTCCTAGCCACCCTAGCCAACCAATTAGCTGGTCGGTTCCCTTCTTTGAAGATGAACTAGAAATGGGGGAGGGTGGTTCTTAGATTGTTAATTCTGTTAATCCATAAGGAGTGATTCCAAGGGGATGGGGAGTGGGAGCCAGAATCCAGCAGTTCCAGCAGGTTGGAAGAATCAACTTCAATTAACAGGGAGGACCATCTCTTGAATTCAGCTAGCTTAAAGCCCAAAAAACTGCCATCATCCAGTGCAGCAATGTGAGCCTGAATGAATAGTAGGCACTTTTCTTTGTGGTTTCTGAAAACCGCTCCCACCCCAGCACCAAGGGGTGAGTAACTGCCATCTGTGTTAGCTTTCGGTAAAGGAGGGTCTAGTGGCTTCCATTCTACCAAGGTAACCTGTGGGGGGAGTGATTTAACATTGTATGAATGATTTAGTTTGAGGGGGAAATTTTTGAGTTTAATCAATTTGGACAGATAGGTGAGACAATTTCTTGCAACAATATCAGGCCTAGAGGTAAGTGTCAGCATATTTTTAGATTATGTGTTGTGTTTTAGAAAGGGGGTCGCCTACAGGAGTTATCGGCGAATTTTAGATTTTAAATTTAATTTAAATATATATATATATATATATATATAATTTTAGAAAGAATCATTTGATTTTTTAAAATAATTTTAAGTTTAAAAATTTTAAGATATGAAATCAAACTGATCACACATCCCAAATAGTTTATATAAATGAGCACCACACCACAAACCGTGTATCTATCCCGAGAAATAGACACACTGCTTGATGATGGGGCTTGATTAAATAAACTAGAAGATTTTTGACATTCATTTGGTCTGCAAACCAATTTTATAAGCTGATAAATTACCTTACTTGATATAAATGAATTAAGCAAGGTTTATATTACCTGGGTTCTTAAAGTTCCCTATAGGGGCAAGCCCTTATAGTTAGTTACATCTTAAATGACGGGAGTCACTTAAGAAAACTCTCGATAATGATCAATGGTTTTGCTCTCAAGAATTTCAAAGTTCAGGGTTTTCAAAGAATTGAATTTTGTAAATTTCAAAAGGGATTAGCTCAAATTTGGAAGAGATTTTTTTGGGAATCCAATGGAAGAAAAGTAGAAGTTGAGGATCCAAGAGGAATTTTGGCAACTTCTCAAACTATCCTATTGTTTGGCTTCAATTTGAGAGTTTATTTGATGTTTCAATCCTGCCAATTTTAGTTAATTAGGACTTATATTTGTATGATATAATCACACAAATAGCTTTGAAGATGTGAGGGTTTATGTCGTACCAAACAACTACCTCAAAGTCCTAAGATCGGTTAGGGCTAAATTTGCGTAATATGATTATGCAAATGCCTAACGAAAAGTTGAGGATTTATGTTACACTAAGCAAACTACCTAGAAATCCTATAGCTTGGCTATTTAATTCTAAGAAAGGTTTTGCTGAAGTAGACACAAGTTTTGCTGATGAAGATGGCCATGCTGCCCACAGTTCTCCAAGCTTCTTGTTGTTGCAGAGGTTTGGTTTTAGAAGGTGACAATCAGGAGATGAGAGAAGTGTTCTGGTTTAGAAAGGTTCAAAATTGAGATGGCTTAATATTTTAATTAAAACAAATCTTAAAGTTGATTAAGCAGAACCGATTAAGATCCCACGGTTCCGTCATCCCGGCACCGCTATTTTCATCGGATTCACTTAGTCCAAATGAATTTGTGAAACTCAACTAAATGAGTTCCACACTTTCATTTAGACCGTGGGAAATCTTGTTAGCAACACGTGGGTTACATTATCCGAGGGATTCCTGATCATCCAATGAGATGTTTTAATTTTAGTTGTAATTGCAGTTTTATTTTTTTTGGTGATTAAATTTTGAGTTGTTTAAACATGCTGGGTTCGATCATTTTCATGCATTTGGAAGTACAGGAATGTAAGACATTTAATAAATTACTGAATGTAAATTGTAATAAACTTAAATGAGTACCTGGTGGGCATTCCCGTCATTTTCACCTACACTTAAAACACATGTTAAGACATTTATATATTTGCAACAAGTACCTAAGTAAAGCTAAGATAAGGTTCTGGTTGTCTACCAAAGTCCTAATCCTATTGCTAGTCACTTCTTATGACGTCTAGGTTCTTGTGTTTTTTTAGGATGATTTTCTTCATCAAAGAACAATGAAGTCTCACTGTTCTTTTAAAATATCTCATCAAGTTAGAGAAGTGCTCAGAACTGGATTTTGAACATCTTAAACATTTTAGGGATTATATTGAGTTCAGTTAGTTCCATTGTGGTGATGAATCAATCATCCGGGATACTCTTACTCAGTGAATTAAGATGTTTGATTATCCTATGAATAAAGTGACATTTCATCCGATGTTTCATTTAAGAGTTATAATAATGAAAGACTTTAAGGGCAAGTTGGTTCATTAAAGAATTTAACCATTCTTAATTAAGGTTGAAATTAATGGTTTAAAGTGATTTAGTTATAAATTTTTGTAAATTTATTTCAAATGTTTTAAATTATTTTAAGTTTTAAATAGTGTTCAAGTTGTTTAATTCAGTTAAGTTTTGACATGTTAGAAAATCTTAATATTTTGAACTTATTTTGATTTAAGTTTTAAGCAATTTCAGATTAATTTCTTTTAACGTTTTTTAGTTTAATCATTATTTTCTTAAGATATTAATTCCAATCATCATTTTTTAGAATTTCATTAATTGATGTGTAAATAATATTTGATCAAATTATTGATTAGATATTTAATTTAAAGAATTAGAATTCTCCTATATTAGATCCCCTAATCATAATCATTCGAGCTTTAATTAATCTTCTAAGTTTTATGTAATTTAATTAATGTTTCATTCTTAATGTTTAAGGTGGTTTAATGAGTTTCTTCCACTTAAATTCCCTATGTTTCAATCACCCAAATAGAAAGTTATGATCAAATATTTTACCCTTCCCTTTGTTTTAGCCTAAATTTTAATTAGGGTTAAAATTCCTTAATTACCATTATGCCCTTTTAAACTGGTTCATCTCATAACTCATCAAATTAAGCTCAAATGAACTTGAAAATTTTATTTCACTTCATTCACATGTCAATTAAGACATTAAAAGAGAAAAAGTGATTTTCACATTTTTATATAATTTATATAATTATTTTAATGAAAATAGGGATTTTCAATGAAAATTTCATAACATGATCAAGAGAAAGTTTCTGTCCTTAGAAAAATTATGGGAGGTTCCTATTGACCAGAGAATCACTTGGACCAATTTTGGTGATTTTTTGAATTTTATTTTATTTATTATAATTATTTTTATTTTTGAGGTATTAATTAATTATAAAATAAAATTAAAGTTAAAAATTGAGTTTTATATTTTTATTAAATCTCTTTGATCCAAAGGAGCTCAAAGAAATAAATTTTATATTTTTCTGATTTTTCTTTGAATTTTTAGAATTATTTTAGTGAAATGGTTGGAAAATTCATTTTTTAACATTAAAAATGGCCTTAAGCCTTTAAAATTCAATATCTTCATTTTGGGACTTAAGAAAAATACTTGGTTGATTCCTAAGTGATTAGGGGACCAAATATGACATTTTTATGAATTTTAATATATTTGTGATCTTTATAATTTTTTAATTATTAAAATACCCAAAATTAGGTTAAAAATGAAGTTTTTAGAAACAAATTCAATTTTAATTTTCATAGACTCCTCTGACACCAAAGAGGCCTCAAAATCAATTTGGTGAATTTTTAAAATATAGTTTAAGTTTTATGAATTTTCTAAGTTCAATTTTGGCTATGTTACTTAGAAAATCCATTTAGTGGGTTAAAGCATTTTTAATTAATTCCAAACTTTTTATGAGGGTTCCTCTGACCCTAAAGATTTGTGGAGAATTGATATCAAATTTTTTTGGTTTTTAGTTTGTTCTAATTAATTCAAAGTTGGTTTTAAGTCAAGTGAGCCATTAGGATTATTTACAATATTTTAAGTCATGCAATAATTATCCCAAAGTTCCTCTGGTAGGGAACCTTTCCTAATTTTCCTGAATTTTCTAAATAGTATGATAATTATTGGAATTAAAATACCAAAACAGGCATAAAACTTGGAAAATAGATAACTTGCCATGGGCATAGCCTCTGGCCTTGGAAAATTCAGTGAATGTTCCCAAGATCAGAGGCTACAAAAGCCCTATTGTCTCATGCCATGGTGAATTGTGTGTGTGAGTGGAGAATTAAATTACTCAAATCAGTATTAAAATCATTAAAAATTAAATACTTAACTAAATAACTTGATTTCTTTTCTACATTATTCTCCTTTATTCACTGAAAGAGGGTATTTTTGTTTTAATTTTGTGATTTTTCTACCCAATGATATGGATTTTTAAAGTTCTGGGTAATTAAACAAATAGGAAAAAGGGGATTTTCCTACTTAAACTGTCAGCGCTGACTGGATCCTGCGACGGTCGAACGCACATGCTGCGCAGTTTGATTCGGCGCAGCCATCTGACTCGGCAGCCACGCGTCCCGCTGTTTTGTCATGTTGCTCCATCCTGCGCGATCCTGACCATCCATCTGATACACGCGCCATCCGACGACATCTGTTCATCGTCTTGACTGGTTTGTATCGAGAACTGTCCACCTTCTAACCCTAATATCTCACTCGATACTCAACCAAATCGAGTGAGGTTTTTTCCTACATGCTCGTCTAGTCAAGAGCTACACATCTATACGACTAATGCGCATTGAAATCAAGCATAACAAAATGAAGAATCTATGAAAGCTCGAGAAGAAGAAAAGCTCAATACCTTTGCTCTTAGAGGTGAAGCTTCGATCAGAGGTGCTCAACACGTTCATTGGATTCCCAGGAGGCTACAGATTGAAGATCTTGCTCTGGTGAATTTCCTGGGTATGATTTTGTCCAAATCTAATTTGGTTTTTTCACGTCTGGAGCAAATGGTTGGCCTGGAGAGGGGGCATTCATTGAGGAACTTCCTCTCTACCTCCGGTGAAGGTGTGGGAGAAGTTAATTTGGTTTCTGTGTAGATTCTGGGGTTGTCCTGTTTTTGGGCCTGAGACCGAGCTCCAAAATTGAGCTCACTCAGTGGGAATTAGGGCAGGAAAATGGTGGGGTTCTTCTTTTCTATGCTGGGAGAAGCTCTGGGAGTGATTTGGGGAGGTTTTGTGAGAAAATTTTTCAACACTCCTCTCATGGCTGTGAGGTGTGAGTTATATGGCTAGGACCATAGGGCAGGGCTTGGGTTCAATTGATAGGTGAATTCTTCTGCCTAGGTGAAGGGCAGAGAGGCTCCAAGGTTTAATTTGGCTGAGGTTGTCAATTCGGGAAGTTTGGGTGAGCTTAGGTAGGTGGTGGCTCTCGATTTTGACTCCCTCCGGTGACTAGGCCAGTCGGCAAGGATAGGAGAGCTGGCCCCAAGTTAGGTGAGTCAGGTGGCAGGGTTTAATGGTGATTAACCAGGTATGGGAGGATTTGGGATGAGGCAAAAGAGGATTTATTCACTTAAGGGAAGAGTTCTCTTAAAATGGGGGACGCTTGGTCCATGGCTCATTTAGCTTGGGCTAGGTGGATCTAGGGTGGTTCCTAGGGTTCAAATGGTGGCTGTGGAAGAGTTGGTTTAGCCACATTTGGTAAAATTTGGTTAGGTTAGGCCATAGGTTCAATTTGGCTCACTTGGGTTTAAATTTGGCTAACTTGGGTTTGGGTTTAATTTGGGTCCAAGTGTCTTGAGCAACATTGTAGGAATGATTTCCATGAAGAACTTTCATGAAGACATGGAAAGGTTTTGAGTTCAATTGAAAGGTCAATTAGGTAGATTTTAGGATTTTGGTTAATTTGAGCAAGGTTGGATCAAGTTGGGTCCAAGTTTGGTTAAGGTGAGGTTTAGACCCAATTGAAAGATTCAAATGGTTTAGGGGAATGTATTGAAGAGCTCCCAACATCAATTGGGAGTAAATTTTAGGGTTAGGACAATCAATATGGTAGATTTTGGGCACATATTCAATTTGGGTTAAAATGGAGGTATTTTGGATTTCAATTGGATTTAAACTAAGCTTTCAGCTCAAATAGGGATGATTGAATGTTGCATGGGTTTCATGGGAGTGTCATGGATGGTTTAGGAATGAAAATTGGAAGGAAAAAATTGACATTAGGTTAATTGGGAGACTTTGGATTAAATTGACAAAATTGAGGATTTGGATTTCAAGTGGAATTGATCTCAAATACGAATCAATTTGGACTTTTATTTAGTTTAGATTGGTATTTGGGATGTTGAATTAAATTTTAGAATTGAAATTGGGAAAAATTGAGGTCAAATGGGTTGATTTGGTTTAACATTGGGTCGATTTGGGTTAAAATTGAGTCAAATTGGGGTTTTGATAAAATTGAGTTAAATTGGCAAAATTAGCTTATGGTGTAGTTGAACAAAATAAAATTGGGAATATTTGGGATTTTTTGAAATTTTCTGAGAATTTTTGAAATTTTCGGAATTTTGAGCAAAAAGGTTATTTAGGGTATTTAGAGGTTATTTGGATGTTATTAGGGTATTTTGGTGGATTCAAGAGGTGGGAATTGTTTCAACATGATTTTTAGGATTTTTTAAAATTTTGGGAAATTTTGGGAGAGTTTTGGTAGTTGTAGGGGCAATTTAGGTAATTTTAGGTAGGTTTAAGGGCCCAATGTCAAAACTAGGAATTTTAGCAAAATGAAATTTGATTGTGGTTGAGTAGTGTGAAAAAGCATAGAGTAAGCCATGGACCAAGAAATATCAATTTTGAGCATCTCATAGGTTGTTCTTAACCCTCTTAGCCAAGGGCGAGGGGTTTGAACTTAACCACATGAGTGCTCCAATGAACCAGGAGTCAAGATTGTGTACGGATGGTTTAGGGTTTAGGATGGGTGTAAGAGTGTAGTGTGTGCAAGTCAGAATTCACCAAGACCAGGCCACCCAGGGTTGTCTTAAGGCTTGAACATCCTATAGGAATTCATCTTTGTCTTCCCACACATTGGTCCCAACCTTCCAAGTGATTTGGAGGTTGATGACCATCTATGTAGGATTCCAAAGAGAATCAAGATTTGGTTTGAATTTCTAAATGGTGGGTTCCATCTCTAGTCTTCTAGGTCAGTCAAGGAGAAGTCCTATGGCTAGATCCTAAGCACTAAGAGGAAAGAAAAAGATCTCACCAAAAATGAGGTCAACAAATGGACCCCCAATAGGTGTGGTGTGCTAACCAAACACACCGCGCGTATTGGCTTTGACCGAAGAGATTAACAGAACCAACACAGACGTTTAAGTGACACACTTAGAACAAAGCGTAGAAATTTTCCACTGGGGAGTATCAGGTAAATCTCCAAGATTGAAGATTCCAGAACTCTCGCTGGGGAAAAGGAGGTGAATTCCAAATCACAAGATCTGGAAGGACTAGATTTTAGATTCATTTCATTTTTATTTCAAGTTTTTATTTTGAGTTTTAATTTTGATTTGTTCGAAGTTTCAATTTAAATTAAAGTTTGATTTAAGATTGATTCCAAGATGGATTCCGTGGAAATTCTGAATTCAGAATGAGAATTGGAACCTAGGTCCCAACCTTGGGATTGCAAAGAGAACTGAAATTTAGGCTCCAACCTCAAAGGTTTGAAAGAGAACTGGAATTTAGGCTCTAGCCTCGAAGATTTGAAAGAGAACTGGAATTTAGGCTCCAACGTCGAAGATTGAAAAGAGAACTGGAATTTGGGCTCCAGCCTCGAAGATTCGAAAGAGAACTGAGATTTAGGCTCCAGCCTCGAAGGTTCGAAAGAGAACTCAAATTTAGGCTCCAGCCTCGAAGATTCAAAAGAGAATGGAATTTAGGCTCCAACCTCCTCGAAGATTCGAAAGAGAACTAGAATTTAGGCTCCAGCCTCGAAGATTCGAAAGAGAACTGGAATTTAGAATTTAGGCTCCAGCTTCGAAGATTCAAAAGAGAACTGGAATTTAGGCTCCAGCCTCGAAGATTCGAAAGAGAACTAGAAGTTAGGCTCCAGTCTCAGAAATTAGGATGAGAGCTAGAAGTTAGGCTCTAGCCTCAAGAAGAGAGCTGGAAGTTAGGCTCCAGCCTTGGAAATTTGAAAGAGAGCTAGAATTTAGGCTCTATCCTCAAGAAAAGAGCAGGAAGTTAGGTTCCAGCCTCGAAAATTTAAACGAGAGAACTAGAATTTAGGCTTTAGCCTTAAGAAGAGAGCTGGAAGTTAGGCTCCAGCCTCAGAAATTGAATGGGATATGAAAGTACTTCAAATCTCACTCGAAGGGCTTCTCAAAAAAGAGATCCGTCTGAGGAGGGACCCAGTCCCGTGCCATCAGAACCAAGTTGAATAAAATTCATTGTTCTGTGTCAATGGAATAGTCGATCCCCCAACACACAGAAGAAAGAGAATTGAAAGGCAGGTAAGTGTACCAAGTTGACAAGACTCGACCTGGCAATAAGTCTAGGAAAGGATTCGAATTTCAAAAGAGTTTCAAACAGATTTCGATTTGAAAAAGAATTGAAAGATTTGAATCGAAGGATTTAGATCGAAATTAAATTTGAGATTTAGATTTGTTTTGTTTGTTTTAGTGATTCGATGCTATTCTTGTTTAATTAGGGTTTATGTTAATTTGGACTTCGTTTTGACATTCAGACTTTTTAATTATTCCTCATTCATTTCCATTTTAACTTATTTATTAGATTGTTTTCAAATCGTTCTTCGCTCGAAGTTCATTCAACTTAGTGGCGTTTCCCAGCCAATTGGAACAAAAGAAGTGAAGGCGAAACACGACATGGTCATTTCCATTCCAATTTGTTGAAAATACATTATATAGCTTGATCCAAAACATGATGATATTTTCCTTGAAAATTAAGCATCTCATACAATCCACATAAATCCACAAACGGACTGCGTAAGATTCTTGCAGGTTTCTTCCAAAAGCATCTGTCAAAATCCATGTATGAATAGTGAGACACATGGGCAGTAACATCACCTTCCAAGCCATCCTTGAAAGGAATGTCGTTCGAATGTGCATTGGAGGTGTGCTATTTTCCATATAGCTCACAGCTCGTCGGGCCGAAGGCTCTCTAACTCTAGATTCGGCTGAAAGTGAAAACGCATTTTGCCATCATCCATCCTTCTGAAAATGACGGAGATTCGTTGAAAAGGTACCCCCGGGATGCAGTGCTTTGCTACGTCCACTCCATTTCCTTTTAACACCAGAACGGAACCTACCGCTAGAGGTATCTCCATTGGCCCTCGGAATTCTCCGTGTCCTACTATCCTGAGGTCTAATCTGAACATGATGGTACACTGATTTATGAAAGACACTGTGTATAAGGGTCTGACGAAATCATGATGATCTATGTGTGGTGGTATGCAGCCGCCTTCCTCGTATATGTTGATGATACAGCTGTTGGGTATGCAATCTGCAGGCAGTACCCACCATGTCACCGTCCTCTTCACCATCCTTTTAATGATTCTCAGCATCAGATCCACCTCACTGCGACGGAGTATCCCTAGTGGATTTCATTTCTTGTCTTTGGTGAAGTTGTAACAACACCCACACTGAGTTGTAACTCTTCCTTTTCCTTTCATCCATCTCCGGGGTTCTGAGTAGGTCTTTTCTCTTAAATGACCAGCTCGGCCCATTTTCTGAAGATCGATGACGTAGTCTACATTCTGCTGCTGTTCGTAGTCTGAAAACACATTTGTATGTAGCTTGAGGCCTTCCAGGATATTGATCTTCTTGCCTCGAATCCTTTCAAATATTCAAAATTTTTCTTTTCAACTTTCTGCAACCACTCCAGCTCGTATTCTAGAATTATCTGCAATCGGTGAGGTCAGGTAAAGTATTGTGGAATGTATGGCTCAACCCCAGCACGCTCTCTTATGTGTTTCACATTCTATGGGATAGTTTCTGTCAAGACATCCTCCGGAGTTGCTTTCGCAACAATGTTCCTCAGAACTAGTGTATCTGTCTGGCGTCGTGGCGCTGATTCTGTTCTTGCTATTCTCAGAGTTTCTTTCATCTTCTCTGCTGTTCTTAGAGTTGATCTCCTCTTTTCTGGTTCCTGCCGAACCGGCTTCTTCGAGGTACTTGCACTGACGGTAGCAATTGTCTCCTTATGCTGGTCTGCCGCTAGCTTGCTCAACATCCTGTGAATGTGGCGGTTCTTATTTCTTTGCTGTGTAGGAGTGAGAGTAGCTCTCCTTACTTCCTGAACTTCTGTGGGCACGGTGCTGACAAGCCTACCCTCTGCGGTAGTAAACATGGACTTGACTTTCTTGTCTTCTCCCGTAACATGAGCGGTGTTTACCTTCCTCTTTCTATCGGTAGACTCTGACTCGGGCCTCCCAATTTCACCACTGTCTGAATGCGGAACTCGTCCCGGTCGACCGGGGTCCAATCAGCATTTTTGTATTGTAGCCCTGCCGGTGTGAAATATGAGTCGATCTCAATTACGGCCCCATCCTTCATCTTCTCTTTGTCGATTGCTAGACTCATGCCATTCTTGAAGTTTAGAAACAACCACCCATTCGACATTTCCCAACAAAAAATAAGGAAAGGATCAGGGGTTGTACTAAGAATGAGAACAATAAGAAAATTTACTTATTAATGAAAAATTCTTATTCATTTCTTTCAAATTTTAACAAGTGTAGGGAAGAGATGAGGAAAGATCAGGAGTGAGTTTAAATTTTAAAGAGAAGTTCAAAATTTATTATTATGAATAAACCTGCTGGACATTCAAATTTCTATTTTCTGGATGGATATTCTGGTTATCATCAATTACTTGTTGCTCCTGAGGATCAAGAAAAAATAACATTTACTAGTCTTTATGGAACATTTGCCTTTAGAAGAATGTCTTTCGGTTTATGCAATGCACCTACAACTTTTCAAAGGTGTATGATATCAATATTCTGTGATTTGATTGATAAAGGAATTGAAGTATTCATGGATGATTTTTCAGTTTTTGGAACTTATTTTTAATCTTGCTTGGAAAATATAATGAAAATTTTGAAGAGATGTGAAGAAACAAATTTAATTCTAAACTGGGAAAAATGTCAATTTATGGTTACAGAAGGCATTGTACTTGGACATAAAGTTTCATGAATAGGGATGGAAGTTGATCAAGCAAAAGTGAAAATTATTGCTGAATTGCAACCACCTACTACTGTTACTGATATAAGAAGTTTTCTAAGTCATGTTGGATTTTATAGGAGATATATAAAGGATTTTTCTAAAATTGCTAAACCTCTTTACCATTTATTATAAAAAGAAACTAAATTTGAATTCAATGAAGATTGTTTGAATGTGTTCAATATTCTGAAAGAAAAGTTAATCACTGCACCTGTCATTGTTGCACCTAATTGGAATAACCCTTTTAAATTAATCTGTGATGCAAGTGATTATGCAAAAGGAGTTGTATTAGGACAAAAATATGAAAAGATTTTCAAAGTTATATACTATGCTAGGAAAACTCTTAATGAAACTCAAATAAATTACACAACTACTGAAAAAGAGTTGTTAGCAATAGTATATGCCTTTGATAAATTTAGACCATATCTTCTTGGAACAAAATGTATCTTACAAACTGGTCATTCTGCTATTAAGTATTTAATATCTAAAAAGGATGCTAAACCTAGATTGATCAGATGAGTTTTACTTTTGCAAGAATTTGATTTTGAAATAGTAAACAGAAGAGGGACTGACAACCAAATTGCTGATCATTTATCAAGAATAAAAAACAATAATGAGAAGATTTATGAAGAAATTATAAATGAAAAATTTCCGGATGAGCAATTATATGTCATTCAAGGATTACAAATACTGTGGTATGCAGATATAGTTAACTACTTGGTTAGCAATATTTTACCATATGGGATGAATAGTAAATTTATTAAGAAATTCAAGAATGATTGTAAATCATATATTTGGGAAGGTCCTCATTTATCTAATATAGGAAGAGATTCTGTGATTCGAAGATGTGTAACTTATGAAGAAACTTTTGCTATTATTTAAAAATGTCACGATTCTGAATTTGGAGGACACTTTGGAGTGGATAAAACTGCATTTAAAATTTTAAATTTTGGATTTTATTGGACTACTTTATTTAAAGATGTTGGACATTATGTGAAAACTTGTGATCGATGTCAAAGAATTGGAAATATATCCAGAAAAGATAAAATGCCTCTAAATTTTATGTTAGAAATTGAAATTTTCGATGTATGGGGTTTAGACTTTATGGGACCTTTCGTGCCATCATCTGGAAAGATTTATATTTTATTAGCAGTTGATTATATTTCAAAGTGGATCGAAGTTGTAGCTTTACTAAACTGTGATTCCAAAAGTTTTTGAAAATTTTTGAAGAAAATGATTTTTACAAGATTTGGAATGCCTAGGATAATTATCACAGATGGGGGAAGTCATTTCAGAAATATAAGAATTCATTCATTAGTGGAAAAATTTAGAATTAAGCATAGAATTGCAACTGCTTATCATCCTCAAACAAGTGGAATGGCTGAAGAATCAAAAAGAGAACTTAAAAAAATATTGGAAGAGATTGTTAATCCTAAAAGGACTGACTGGGTTGATAGACTTGATTCTGCATTATGGGCTTATAGAACAACTTATAAGACACCTATCAGAATGTCACCTTATCGGTTAATTTATGGTAAACATTATCACTTACCTGTTGTACTGGAGCATAAAACTTATTGAACAATAAAGGAGTTCAATTATAATTTGAATACTGTAGGAGAAAAATGATTATTACAACTTAATGAAATGGAAGAGATAAGAAACGAATCTTATGAAAATGTAAAAATTTATAAGGATAGAATGAAGAAATTACATGACAAAATGATTTCAAAGAAAATATTCGAGCATGGACAAGAAGTATTATTATTTAATGCTTGTTTAAAACTTTTCCCTGGAAAATTAAAATCTAAATGGATGGTACCGTTTATAATTGAGAAAGTATACCCTTATGGAGCTGTGGATATTAAAGATCACAAAATTAGAAAAGTATTTAAAGTTAACGGATTAAGACTAAAGCCATATAAGGGAAAAATGAAATTAAATTACAAAGAGGCTTATGAACTGAGTCTACCAGATTAATTCAATTAATTAGGTAGGGCTGACGACGTTAAACCAAGCGCTTTGTGGGAGGCAACCCATATGTATTAGTTTGAATTTAATTATCGTTGTATGGTTATGCCTTGGTTTTGACTAAATTTGTATATAACTTCTAGAAATAAATAGCTAACTAGTCTGTATTGGCTTAAGCTAAACATTTTCTTGAAGAATATAGAAATTGGACTTGGACCACTCCATGACAATAGTGAGTAAAAAGGAGATCAAGTTAACTTTCGTTTGTGATTGTTTGTGATTTGAATTTTTTGTAATTGTGTTTGTGTGTTGATCATATTCGTTTATTAGACCTATTTTTACGACCGAAACTTTACAAAATTTGATGATAGGTGAATTGGAGTCGATCGAGGTTCTGGTGCCTAGACGCCAAAAGTTGGCGCCTTAGTGCTAGAATAACTGGCATATTGATAAATCTGGCGCCTAGGCGCCAGATTTTGGCGCCTAAGCACCATGGTTACAGATCGTGGAAAAACTGAATTTCTTCAGTTTTTCACACGAAATATCTTTATTTATAGCCTATTTTTCATCCCCAATCCCATAGACACACTAATTTCGACCAGAGCAATTCTTTTTGGAGGAGTTAGGAAGGATTTGGAGGAGTTAGGAAGGATTTGGAGGCCATGGATAAAGAAAATCATGGAAATGAGGTAAGAGACAAATCTCCTAAAGATCCCCAGCCTTATTTTAATGGTTTTATTGTTGTTAGTTTGGAGAAAATGTTTAGTCGAATGGATAAGATTGATGCAGAACTTCAAAGTATTGGTAATCGTCTCCATGAGATGTACCACCAATATGAACACTTGGAATGGCAAACCAAACTTCAATATGATCACATGGCTACCTATCAAGACGCTCAAGTAGAAATGTATGCGAAGAATAAATTTATTGATGAAAAGAATGCTTCGAAATTTCCAAGGGCATTGGTGTTTTATCCCTTCGGTCCTAGCGAACTTCATTGCGAAAGAGATGGAAATTGAAGATCGGTGTTAAATAGATTTTATGTGTGTTTTAGGTGTGAGTGAGTCTTATTTTAGTGTGTTTAATATCGAATTTGTGTGTTTGCTTAATTGTTCAATTTGTGTTGTTGGATTTGAATGTTTGCTTTTAATATATTGTTGATTGTGTTTTTTATAAAATGATGAACCTTGATACAAGTCTTATAGTAAAAGTTATTGAATTTGGAATGAATGTTAGGATTTGAAATTGAAGAATTTGGATACATTTATGTGGATCTATGCTATCATTTTAAATTGATTGTGAAAATATTTGGAGGTTATAAATTGGATTACTACTCTTATAAGAGTAATAAGGAGTCGAATTTGATAAGATTTGGTGGAAAATATTTAATTTAAATCGAATTTTTGCAAAGGCGAGTCTGGCGCCTAGGCGCCAGAATTTGGCGCCTAGACGCCAGTTCGGCCTGAACCCGAAAACTCATCTTCTTAAACCCCCTCCCCCACGCCATTTTTGACGCCTAAGCTTCCTTCTCCAAAGTATTTTCACCAAAAATACCACCTAGAGATCCCATTTAGAGCCATATTTTCAAGTTTTTGGGCTTGAAATCACCCAATTTCTTCATCTCGAGGTTAGATCTATATTCTAAACTCATTATATTTTATTTTTACCATGGATTTTTCTCTCATTAAGAAAAACCAAAATTTTGAGAAATAAATTGATTTTTTTATGATCAAATCCATGGGTGTTTAAGCTATTTCAAGTTTGAAAAGCTTAAATTAGTTTATTTTCCTAAATCTGTTGAATTTATTTTGCGTTTTTTTCACGTTTAGATGGCACCCAAATCTAAGCGATGAAAGGAACGAGAATACTTTGATCATAGCAAGTTTGTCACTTCTACTGCACACTTCAGATATAATGATTTTGCTACGACACGGAAGTTTATCTCGGAGCGATGTTTCTATAATCCTTGAGTAAGAATTAAGGAGACAATCGTTGCACTCAACTGGCAACGATTTTGTCATTTCACTGCTGTTGTCGTTATCCTAGTGGTTAGAGAGTTTTATGCTAATTTCATGGATGCGGAGGAAAACAAGATTTTCATTCGAGGAGTTGGAGAAGGATTCACTCCTGAACGTATCAATATTTTCTATGGCATGCCGCCAAACATTGAGTGTTATTACTCAGGTTTATCTCCATCTGAAGAAGATTTGGACATGATCATTGCCTACCTGACTGATAGTACTGGAGCCTGGAAGACTCGGAATGGAAAAAGGGTAAATTTTTCATCTTCTAAGCTTAATGGTGTTTCCAAGGCATGGCACTACTTTATTTCTGCTCGTCTCCTTCCATCCAATCATCTGAGTGAAGTTACCAGAGATAGAGCTATTCTAAACCACTGCATTCAAGAGAAGAAGTCTATTGATGTTGAGCATTATTTATGAATCTTTGGAGGCTACTGCTCGTTCAAGCACATCTATTGGACTTGGTTTTCCATCACTGATCTATATTCTATGTCAAAGTGCTGGAGTAGTTGCTGAGCTTTCTAAGGAAAAGCTCAAGTCGACGAAGCCTATAGGAAGAGAGAGTGTCAACATTTATGATCAACTACGAGGTAAGAAGTCTACTGCACCTTCTGGTCCATTACCTACTTCAGGTAGAGCTTCTAGTTCAAGACCATCTACTTCTGTTGAGCCATCATCTACATTTTGGGAAACTATGTATGATCAGTTCCTAGAGCAGCAGCATGAGTTATTCTTAACTCACTGCAGAGTAGATACCATAGACAAGAAGATTGATTACCTTTTTGAGTATACACAAAGAAAGAGTGATTTTGATGCTGAGTATTTCGAATCTTTAGTGAGATTTCTGAAGGGAGAGCATGATGTTCAGTTCCCTACTAGTCCCATATTTTCACCCAATGTTGATCCTAAGGATATGGAGTTCTCTTTTGGTGATGATGATGATGAAGCTACATACAATGATTAGTAGCTTGATTTATCTCTAGAGATTTTTTATTCTGTTTTTAGAGTATTATTTTTTTTTTTGATATTATTTGTTAGAGTTGTGAACATTTTATGTTAAAACTATTTTTTTAGATTATCTGATGTGTGTTTAAGACTGAGATGTGAGTGAATTTCTATAAAAGTTTATTTCTGTTTCAGCCTACTGTTTAGTGTTCATGAATAGTTAGTAAATCTGCATGTTCTAAAATATTTTTTTTTAGAAATTAACTCCTGGTCTGCAAAACTTTTCTATATATGCTTAATCATTTCCGTTATATTCATATTGAAGCATTGTAGAAGTACAGTATAGTTTTTCCTTACTACATCATTGTTATACTTAGATTAATTACTGTTTATTTCTTTCTCTCATGCTTTAGAAAATTTCATAATTCATATTTATACTAAAGTCGAAGTTAGGGGGAGGGAAAATATTTATCAAATTTAAATATTATTTTTCCTTAAAGAACTAATATTTTCTTTAAAAATATATTAACATAACATAAGGAATGAAAAATCTATTTAAGAATACCTAAATTTTTGAATTTATAAATAATTTAGTAAACTTAACTAAAATTTCAAAAATTTTGGTTGATTTTAAGAATAGAATTATTTAGCTTAAAGAATAATAAGATGAAAATTTTTCTATTTATAGTAAAGAGAATTGTATTTTTTTGAAATATTCTTGAAAAAGAAAAGATTGAAATAAATTTTGAAAAATAATATATTATTAATGTTATATTTATTAAGTGAAAATGTACATGTTTTTTAAAATAAGTTAAGAATAGTGAAGTTCAAAATCATTAATGATGCTATCCAAAAATAGTAATCCTTATTTAAAAAAAAACTGAGGAGAAGCTTGAGGAAATGCCTAATAAAAAATTGGCTTCACTTGAATTATCTTATAGTAAGAAAACTGATTACATTTTCAACTTAATTTCTATGTACATATATTTTTTTTACTAATATATATATATATATATATATATATATATATATATATCATGAAAATCTTTTTCTTGTAAATATTCTATGTAACCTTGATATGATAAACTACAATTATTCTTAAAATAAATTAAAAATTGGAAGTCTTATGATTTGGTAGTTATATCTTCTTTAATTCTTAAAATTAAACTTAATTAATGAAATTCTGTTAATGATTTGCTAAAGTATTTATAAAACCAAAAATTATAAGGAATATTAAATATTTTAACTTCATTCCAAATGTTATTTATTTTATGTAATTAAAAGGGTTACATGAGGACAAATAACGTTTAAGTTTGGGAGAATTTGATCCACTTAAAAAATACACATTTTTATGCCTTATTTATGATTTAATTCTTAAGGATATTATGCTTTAATGAAAGGTACTTTCCTATTTTTGGATGTAGATGATTAAAAAGAGCCCAAGAAGGAAAAAAAGAGCAAAAGGGAGCAAAAATGAAGCTTATGGAGCAATTTTTGGAATAATTGGGTTGGCACCTAGGCGCCACAGTCCGGCGCCTAAGCGCTAGTTCGATACAGATGTTGTTAAGTTTTTTTTATGACTTTGGGCAGTTATTTTGACAGTGTTAATCGGTTATTGGAGCTTCTAGAAGACTGGAAGTTACTCCTAATATATAGGACATGAGATACAATGTATTTAGACACAAGGAAACGGTCTGGATCGCGAAGAGGTGCGATCCAAAGTGAAGAGGTGCGAACGACTTGGTCTTGGAGTCCGGCGCCTAAGAGCCAGATCCCGGCGCCTAGGCGCGATGGTTACCTTCTAGAAGATACATTGAATTTGGATGAATTTTGAAGAGGTGCCTTAAGCAACCCCTGGTCAAATTCAGAGCTCTATAAATAGGAGCCCATTCTACAGAGAAAATTGCATCTAACCCCCCCCTCTTAGTGCACATACCCATTTTAGCATATTCTAGTTTAATTTAGTCTCTTCCATACTTAGGGTGCCACTTTGTTTTGTTTCTACTGAGTTTATTTTGAGTGTCTATTGTTTGTAATTGCTGTTGGAGTCTTTCATCATTGGGTTGGAGTCAGTAGAAGTTAGCGGAGCTATTGAAGGAACACTTCAGATAAGTACTTGTTCTTTGGTTCAAAATTTTATAAATATGTTTTGTTGTGTTATTTTAATGAGTTCTGAGTAGTTAATTATCTTTCTCCTTTCAACTATGAAAAGATTATAAATTAATTAAATTTTGTAGGAGAATTAAATATAAAATATTTCAAAATATTGTGATGATATTAATACCTGATCTTAGTTTACTTTTTAAATTGTTCATTTAATTTGTTAAAACCTGTTGAAGAATTTTGAGGCCTATCCGGAGATAAATTCTTAACTAGTAGATATCACATGAATCCTAAAGGTAATTGAAGGATTTATGCGGATTATTTAAGGTGAAGTGCAAATAAATAGGAAGATATTATTTATTGGGCGTAGAATTAATTAGTTTTTAGAGTGACAGACTAAATTCTAATAATTTGGTTTATAGAAAGGTAACGGGTCACTGGTAGGGCCGACTATAGCCACCCTTAGACATCTAGTAGTGTGAGCCTAGATTAACCCATTCTACTAATAACACATCCTGAGCCTAACTATAGATTAGTCAATGTTCTTTGCACCTGGACCAAATGGTAAAGAATAGGAATGCTTCTATTTGGCACAATATTATAATCTTAATTCCCTACAAAAGATAATTAATCCATAATTCTTGGATTAGTTGAAAAGGGAGAAAATCATTTTTATAATTGAATTAAATTACTCGCTTTCTTTACTTTCCTCGCTTATTGCTTACTTTCTTTTAGTAAAAGTTATTAATTAGTTAAATTTGAATATATATATATATATATATATATATATATATACAATTTGTTTGAGAAAATTTCAAAATATTGTTTTTATATATTTTTACTTTTTTTTCTTATTCCTATGGGATCAATAACCAGGACTCCACTATAGCCTTGTATTACTTGAATGATACGTATACTTGTGTTTAAAATTGTGAGTTTTATAATAATTAAATCTAATAAAATTATAAAAGTAAACCTCGCACATCAAGATTTTGAAGCCATTTGCCAAGAATTAAATCTTCTAAAAAGTGGTATCAAAATCTTGTATTTTAAAGCTTAATTAAAGTCGCATCACATCATTTACTTCATGAAATTTGAGTAGTTTAGTTTATCTTTTTTTCTTTCTTAGATGATGAAGTAATTAAATTATGGAAGTAATGTTGTGGAAAGTATATGTGTTTAATGCTGGAATAAATTGTGGTGATTCAACTCCTTAAATTTAATTTACTTCTTGATTTGGCTAATTAAAATGTTAAAATTTGTTGTGAGATTATGTAAGATCCAATGCGGTATTGTCTCAAACAACAATTGGAAAGAATCACATGCAATTATATGGGTGAGAATTGTAGTCCATATGATTGAATGCAAATATATAGGGAGATATGCTTTATTGGGGAGTAAAATTAGAGAACTTTAGAGTGACAGGCTAAAGCCTCGTAATTCGGTTTATTATTTTAAATTTTGTTACGAGATGTTAGGCCCCAGGTGGAGGGAATAGAGGGAACTCTAGAGTGAGAGCTGGTATCTTCCCTGCCTAACCCATCTACAAAATTTCAAAATTTCTAATTAACCAATTTTCTTTATAAAACCATGTAAGGGTAAAGAATATAATTGCTCCTATGTGGCACAATACATTTAAATATTTCCACAACATAAAATTCCATAATTATTACTGATTCATTAAAGAAAGAAAAAGATATTTGATTCTTATAACTTTTATATCGTGTTTAGAGTATTAATAATTTTATTTCCTGCTTAAACTTGTTATTAAAAATATCAAAAATAATTTTTCAAAATTAAAACCTTAAAACATACTTACAAAAACATATTAAAAAACTAAAAAGTTACTTTTCCTAATTATTTTAATTTTTACACATTTTCCTGTGGGTTTGATATCTCGGGGCTTAATCAGAAAGTCCCATATTACTTGATAAACGATACGTATACTTGCGTAGAATGTCATATTATAAATCATAAATTTCATATCTAAATCGTAAGAATAAATATTCGGGCATCAGCTGACCCCAAAATTTCTGCCCAATTTCTTTCCAAAACACTTCATGATATTATTTTATACCAAAATGAACCATCAATTGAACCCTAGCCAAACTCTAGCCTAACCCACACAAGTTTGCCTAAATCGAACAAATGACCAAATTCCACCAAATTGACGCTCCAAACCAATTCAAATTTACTACAATCCTTTTCTAAATTCTTCATGACAATCATACACACCATATTGAACAATCAATTGTACCCAATCCAAGCTCAAACCCAATCTAGCCCAACTTAAGCTCAAAATGACCCAGATTGAACCGAAACACTAATATCACCTAAGCCTAGCCAAATTTACCAAGCGAAGTCTGCTAAAACCATCAAGTGGACCCTAGGAGCCACCTAGATCCACTTAGCTCAATCTAAATGGGTCATGGACCAAGGGTCCCTTAATTTAGGGGATCTCCTCCCATTTCTGGCTAAACAATATATTGCACCACCCCAAGTCATCCTTAAACTAATTAATACCATTTAAGCCTCCCCACTGATCCATGAAGAAAAATACATATTTTTATGCCTTGATTTTTATCAATTTCTAAGGATATTATGCTTTAATAAAAGGTATTTTTGTGTTTTTTAATTTAGGTGATGTAAAAAAGTCTAGAAAAGGAAAAGGAGCAAAAGGGAGCAAAAGGGAGCAAAAATGGAGCAAAATACAAAAAGAAGAAAAAAATATGGCTTGGCGCCTAGGCGCCAGACTCGATACAAAAACTGTCAAGTTTTTGACGACTTTTGGATGGTTATTTTGACGGAGTGAGCAGTTATTAGACATTCTAGAAGACTGGCAGTTGTTCCTTAATAATAGGACATGTGATACATTGCATTTGGACGCTCCAAAATGGTTTTAAACGTGAAGAGGTGCGAAGAACTGGATGCGGTGTCCGTCGCCTAGGCGCCAGACCGACCTTCTAGAAGATTCATTGAATTTGGACATGTTTTAAAGAGGTGTCTCAAGGTAACCCTTGGAGCCTATAAATAGGAGTCCACTCCTTCAGAGAAAATCGCCCCCCATTCACCCCACCCCCTCTAGCCTCCTGAGAGAGAGTCTAGAGAATTAGAGAGAGAAATTTATGGCCACTTTTGTTTAGTATAGTGAGTTTACTTTCAAGTTATAGCATGTGAAGTTCATTACACTGTGGAGTCAGGAGTCAGAAGATCTGTAGAAGGAATATTTGTGATAAGTATTTTTATATTTGATTCAGTTTATTTATTATGTTTTGCAGTTTATTTTCAATGTGTTCTGAGTAGTTAGTTTACTTTCTTCCTTCAATCATGAAGAGATAGATAAGATAATATAAAGATTCGATGGAGAATTAAAATTCAAAATATTTTCAAAAACTTTGTGATGACATTAATACCTGATCTTACTTTACTTTTTAAAATGGTCATTTAAATTGTTAAAACCTTTTGAAGAGTTTTGAAACCTTAAAGGAGAAGAACTCTTAACTTGTAAATCTCACATGAATCCTTGGGTAGTCGAAGGCCATGTGCGGGCTATTCAAGGTGAAGTGCAAATAAATAGGAAGATAAGATTTAAAGGGCGTAGAATTGATAAGTATTTTGAGTGACAGACTAAATTCTTATAATTTCATTTGTAGGTCAGGAATGGGTCACTAGTAGGGCCGACTATAGCCACCCTTGGACATGTAGAAGTGAGAGTCTAGATTAACCCATTACTACTAACAATACATCCGGACCTGATCTGTAAGTTAGCCAATGTTCTTTGCGCCTGGATCAAAGGGTAAAGAATAGGAATGCTTCTATTTGGCACAATACCATAAATCAAATTCTCCAACAAATATTAAATTATCTTAAAAATCTTGGATTAATTGAAGGAAAGAAAGTTGTTATTTTATATAGTTTTCATAAATCATTTTCTTAGTATTGTTTTCTTTAATTGCATCTAGTAAATTAATAGTAATTTATAGTTAATTTAAAGGATAAAAAGATATTTTTAAAATATAATATTTAGAAAATTTATTTCTATAATTTTTCCCCGTGGGATCGATACTTGGGTTATAACAGAAAACCCTATATTACTTGAAACGATACGTATACTTGCGTAGTACCCCTAGTGTGTAAAGTAATTTCTAAAATTTACAATATTTTGATTTATACACTAGCCGCTTATTATAAATTGGGTCAAGCTTTGGCCATCTTTGGAAGCATATATTACTGCGTTACTTGCGGTCGGGTCAAGTTTTTGGCGTCGTTGCCGGGGAATCGAAATAAAATAGTTATAAATTTCTTTAAAAAAATATTATATTTCTAAAAATATAAAAATATAAAAAAAATTAATTACAAATATAAAATATAAAAAATTATATTTTATTCCTTGTTTTATGCAAAGATTTGGTTTTGAAGGATTAATACCTTTGGATTCTGAATTAGAAAGAACAATTAGAAAAATTAAAAAGGGAAAACAAATTTAAAAATTTTAAGAAATGGCTACTTTACAAAATCCAATTGAACTTAATGATCAAAATGTTTATAAACCATTAAGGGATTATGATAACCCTACAGTTGATGAACTTCATAGTAGTATTCAAATACCAACTGTAGATGCTAATTCTTTTGAACTTAAACTGTCTATTATTCAAATGGTGCAAAACAATCAATTTAAATGAGGATCCAAATTTACATCTTATTAGTTTTTTAGAACTTTGTGTTACCTTTAAATATAACAATGTTTCTGATGATGTTATTAGACTTAGACTCTTTCCTTTTTCTTTAAGAGATAAAGCAAAGAAGTGGTTAAACTCATTAGCAACTGGTTCTATTAAAACATGGGCTGAAATGACACAAAAATTTCTTGCTAAATATTTTCCTCCTTCTAAAACTGCTAAATTAAGAAACGATATTACTTCGTTTAGTCAATTTGACGGGGAGACAATATATGAAACTTGGGAAAGATTTAAAGAACTATAAGAAAATGTCCTCATCATGCTTTACCTGATTGGTTAATTATTCAAACATTTTATAATGGATTAATTGGATCTTTAAAATCAATTATTGATGCTACTGTTGGAGGTTCTTTAATGTTTTAATCATTTGAAGAAGCTTACACTTTAATTGAAGAAATGGCTAATAATAATTTTCAATGGCCTTCCGAAAGGATTAATCCTAAAAAGATGGCAAGTATGTATGATAATGAAGCCTTTTTTATTTTAGCTTCACAAGTAGCAGCAATGTTTAAGAAATTAGAAAGTTTTGCAATTAATATTTCACAAAATAATTCTGCTAATATTGAAGATTCTCAAACTATTGAAACTTTACAAGCTATTGCAAGTAAAAATAATCCTTATTCAAATTATTATAATCCTGGGTGGAAAAATCATCCTAATTTTAACTGGAATAATTCGTAACAACAATGGGGTAATAATAAATCTCATCCCACTGAAAATTAGAATAATCAAGTTAATCCAAATTTTAAACCTCCTGGATTTAATAATCAACCGAGAAAGTTATCAATAGAGGAATTAATATTACAAATGAATAATCAATTACAAAATCAAAATACTGTTATTCGTAATATTGAAAATCAAATGGGGCAAATTGCTACTTTAATTAATAACAGACATGTAGGAACACTTCCTAGTAATGTTGAAATTAATCCAAATGAAACTGGAAAAGAACATGAACAAGCTAAAGTTGTGCAACTTAGAAGTGGAAAGAAATTAAAAGAAAGAATACAGAATGAAATTGAAAAAGAGATTGAGGTTGAAGAGATTGAAAAACCTAAAGAAACTCTCTCTCCTAGTCAAGATCAGACTATTATACCTGTTAATGTGGAAGTGGAAAAACCACCACCACCTTTTCCTCAAAGACTTAAACAGCAGAAACTTGATCATCAATTTTCTAAGTTCTTTAAAATTTTTAAGAAACTTACTATTAATATACCTTTTGCTGAAGCTTTGGAACAAATGCCAACTTATGCAAAATTTATGAAGGATATTTTTAGCAAGAAACGAAAATTTGAAGCTTTTGAAACTGTTGCACTAAGTGAAGAATACAGTGCAATAATTCAAAAGAAATTACCTGAAAAGCTTAAGGATCCTGGAAGTTTCACTATACCCTGTGCTATTGGAGAAAAATTTTGTGGAAAAGCTTTTTGTGCTTTAGGAGCAAGTATTAATCTCATGCCATTTTCTATCTTTCGAAGATTAGATTTAAGAGATATTACTCCCACCACCGTAACCCTTCGATTAGTCGATAGATCTATCACTTATCCTAAAGGAGTTATAGAGGATGTACTTGTTAAAGTGGATAAATTTATCTTCCTTGTAAATTTCATAGTACTTGATATGGAAGAAGATAAAGAGATACCTATTATTTTAGGGAGACCTTTTCTAGCTACCGGGCGAGCTATGATTGATGTGCAAAAAGGAGAACTAACCATGAGAGTTAATGATCAAGAAATTAAATTCAATGTTCTTAAATTAATGAAGTACCCTCATAGAGAGAAATGTTATCGAATGGATATAATTGATTATTTAATTGAAAAAAATTATCAAGAAAAATGTAAAGTCATTTCTGAAGAAAAATTTGAATTTTTAACTGATGAAGATGAAGTTGTGGATAAAGAAGAGACTTATTTTATAAAAGATAATTGGGAAACTTTAGACATAACTCAAAATGATATACTTTTACCATCAATAGAAAAAGCCCCTGAACTGGAATTAAAAATGTTACCTTCCCATTTAAAATATGCGTTTCTTGAAAATTCATTAACTTTACCTGTTATTATTTCTTCTGAACACAGTACATATCAAGAAGAAAACTAATAGGTGTTTTAAAGAATTATAAGAAAGCTTTTGGTTGGACTATTGCTGATATAAGAGGAATAAGCCCTTCCATTTGCATGCATAGAATTTTAATGGAAGAAAATTTTAAACCAACTATAGAATCACAAAGACGATTAAATCCTATCATGAAAGAGGTTGTTAAAAAAGAAATTATTAAATGGTTAGATGTTGGTATTATTTATCCTATTTCGGATAGTCAATGGGTAAGTCCTATTCATTGTGTTCGAAGAAAGGAGGAGTAATCGTCATTGTTAATGATAAAAATGAACTTATCCCTACAAGACAAGTTACTCGGATGGAAAATCAGTATTGACTATAGGAAATTAAATAAAGCCACTAGAAAGGATCATTTTCCTTTACCTTTCTTGGATCAAATGCTTGATAAACTAGCTGGACACTCATATTTCTGTTTCCTGGATGGATATCCTGGTTATCATCAACTACTTATTGCTCCTGAGGACCAAGAAAAGACAACATTTACAAGTCCTTATGAAACATTTGCTTTTAGAAGAATGCCTTTTGGTTTATGTAATGCACCAAAGAACTTTTCAAAGATGTATAATGTCAATATTTGTGATTTGATTGACAAAGGAATTGAAATATTCATGGACGATTTTTCAGTCTTTGGAACTTCTTTTGAATCTTGTTTGGAAAAAATTTCCAAAGTTCTGAAAAGATGTGAAGAAACAAATTTAGTTCTTAACTGGAAAAAATGTCAATTCATGGTCACAGAAGGCATTGTACTTTGTCACAAAGTATCACAAAAAGGGATGGAAGTTGATCAAGCAAAAGTAAAAATTATTGCTGAATTGCAACTACCTACTATCATTATCGATGTGAGAAGTTTTCTAGGTCATGCTGGATTTTATAGAAGATACATAAATGATTTTTCTAAAATTGCTAAACCTCTTTGTCATTTATTAGAAAAATATGCAAAATTTGAATTTAATAAAGAATGCATTAATGCTTTTAATATTCTTAAAGAAAAATTAATATCTGCACCTATCATTGTTGCACCTAATTGGGAGAAATCTTTTGAATTAATGTGTGACGCAAGTGATTTCGCAATGGAGCTGTATTAGGACAAAAATATGAGAAAATTTTCAAAGTTGTTTATTATGCTACTAAAACTCTCACTGAAACACAAAGAAATTACACTACTACTGAGAAAGAGCTTCTAGCTATAGTATATGCCTTTGATAAATTTAGACCTTATCTTCTTGGTACTAAATGCATAGTTCATACCGATCATTCTGCTATTAAATATCTATTATCTAAGAAGGATTCTAAACCTAGAATGATAAGATGGGTTTTACTTCTACAAGAATTTGATTTTCAAATAGTAGATAGAAAAGGAACTGAAAACCAAATTGTTGGTCATTTGTCTAAAATTAAAAATGATATTATTTCAGAAGAAAATATAAATGATAAATTTCCTGATGAATCTTTATATGCTATTCAAGAACATAAAACACATTGGTATGCTGATATTGTTAATTATTTAGTTAGCAATATTTTGCCTTATGACTTGGATAACAAATTTATTAAAAAATTTAAATATGATGCTAAATCTTATATCTGGGAAGAACCTCATTTATTTAAAATTGGAAAAGATTCTATGATTCGAAGATGTGTATCTTCTGAAGAAACTTTTGCTATTATTCAAAAATGTCATGATTCCGATTTTGGAGGACACTTTGGCATAGATAAAACTGCATTTAACATTTTAAATTTTGGATTTTATTGGCCTACCTTATTTAATGATGTGAGACATTATGTGAAAACATGTGATCGATGTCAAAGGATGGGAAATATATCTAGGAAGAATGAAATGCCTTTAAACTATATATTGGAAGTTGAAATTTTTGATATATGGGGTTTAGACTTTATGGGACCATTTGTTCCATCATTTGGAAAAATTTATATTTTATTAGCAGTTGATTATGTTTCAAAGTGGATTAAAGCTGTTGCTTTACCAAACTGTGATTCCAAAAGTGTTTTCTAAATTTTTAAAGAAAATGATATTTTCAATATTTGGAATGCTTAAGGTAATTATCACGGATGGTGGAAGTCATTTTAAGAATATAAGAATTCAATCATTACTACAAAAATTTGGAATCATTCATAGAATAGCAACTGCTTATCACCCACAAACAAGTGGAATGACTGAAGTATCAAACAGAGAAATTAAAAGAATTCTAGAGAAGACTGTTGATCCTAAAAGAACTGATTGGGTTGATAGACTTGATTCTGCCTTATGGGCTTATAGAACAACTTATAAGACACCAATCGGGATGTCACCTTAACGGTTAATTTATGGTAAACATTGTCACTTGCCTATAGAAATTGAGCATAAAGCTTATTGGGCGATAAAGGAATTTAATTTAAATTTTAATAAAGCAGGAGAAAAGAGATTGTTGCAATTAAATGAGATGGATGAAATAAGAAATGAAGCATGTGAAAATGCGAGGATTTATAAAGAGAAAATGAAGATGTTACATGACAACAAAATTTCAGGAAAAGTTTTTGAACCTGGACAAGAAGTATTACTGTTTAATTCTCATTTAAAACTTTTCCCTGGAAAATTAAGATCTAAATGGATTGACCCTCTATAGTTGAGAAAGTATACCATTATGGAGTTGTGGATATTAAAGATCCCAAAACAGGAAAAATTTTTAAAGTAAATGGATTAAGATTGAAGCCTTATTTAGGAGACATTAAAAAGATTTATAAAGAGGCTTATAAATTGAGTCAACCTGATTAAAGATTTATTTAAGTTGGGCAGACGACGTTAAACCAAGCACTTTGTGGGAGGCAACCGATATTTTTCTTTTGTTTTGAGTGTTTTTGTGTTTTAATGTAAGGTTATGCCTCGATTTTGATTAATTTTATATTACTTTAGAAAAATTTGATGCTTATAAGTCTTTATTGACTTAGGCTGAAAGTTATTTTAAAGTATGTAAATTTAAAAATTGGATCACACTATTTTGAATATGAGTAAAAAGGAGATCAAGTTAACCTTCATTATGATTGCTTACGATGTGAGTTGTTAAGTCTAAATTACTCTTACCAATATAGTATACCTATCTTGGAGAACAAAATTTTGAAATTTGACGATTAGGCGAAATGGAGTTGAACATAGTTCCGGTGCCTAAGCGCCAGAATCAGCTATGTATCAATAGGTCCGGCGCCTAGGCACCAGATTCGGCGCCTAAGTGCCACGGTTACTGGGACGTGCAAAAACCAAAATTTTCTATTTTTCACACGATTTTCCCTTATAAATCAACCTATTCTCTTCCCTAACCATCAAAGCAATCAGAATTACGTCCCTTGCACTTCATTCTTGAGAGATTTAAGAGAATTTTGAAGAAATGGAGGGAAGAAATCATGGAGAAGAAGTTAGAGACAAGGTTTCTA
The DNA here is from genome assembly GCA_022702705.1 of Papilionanthe hookeriana x Papilionanthe teres. NCBI lineage: Eukaryota > Viridiplantae > Streptophyta > Magnoliopsida > Asparagales > Orchidaceae > Papilionanthe > Papilionanthe hookeriana x Papilionanthe teres. Next base: position 48,827,888 of record CM040439.1, on the reverse strand, counting down.
AGGATCCACAACCCTACTTCAATGGTTTCATTGCTGTAAGTTTAGAAAAAATCTCTAGTCCTTTAGATAAGTTTGAAGTGGATTTTACAAGAATTGGAGATCGCCTTCATGAAATGTTTCATCAGATTGAACATCTAGAATGGCAGATGAAACTTCAATTTGATCATTTGGCGGCTTATCAAGATGCTCAAGTTGAAATGTATGCGAAGAATAAGTGGATTGACGAAAAGACGGCTACGGATTTGCCGAGAGCGTTAGTGTTCTTTCCAAGTGGAATACACAATTTCCCTTGTGAAGATTGAATATTCTGGTAATGGGTTAGTTATTATATGGTTTATAAGTCGTTGTATCGATTTAGAGAATTGATTGTGTTTGTTTGTGTATTTGCTTTCATGTTCAATGTGTGTTGTTTTTGCTTAGAAATTGTTATGTTTGAGTGTGTATTTGGAACTTGAATCAAGTATAATACTTATCTGGAATGTATTGAATCAACATTGAAGATTATGAATGGAATTTAGTGAGTTTGATGTAAACTTAGTGTTTGATTGGTGGATTTAATATTTAATTTTTAAAATTTTTTGAAAATGTTTTGGAAGTTAGAAACTGACGCCCTGCTCTAATATGAGTAATTGGAAGTTGAATTTATGAATTTTGGTGGAAAATTAAATTTAAAAATAATTTTTTTGTGAAAGGCGAGTCTGGTGCCAGGATTCGGGGCCTAAGCGCCGGTTCGGCCTGCTACCAAAAAATTACCATTTAAACCCCCAAAAGCCATTTTTGACGCCTAAGCTTCATCTTCTTCCCCATTTTCGTGAAAATACACCCTTTGGATCCATTTTGAGGTCAATACATTAAGGATTTGAGCGCGAAACCACTCGATTTCATCGTCTCAAGGTCAGATCTACACTTTAAACCATTTATTTTCGATTTTCACCATAGATTTTCCTAGTTTTTGCTAAGAACTGAAATTTTGAAAAAATTTTGATTTTTAGTGATTTCTTTGGATTTTTAAACTTATTTTAAGTTTTATAAACTTAAAAAGATTTTAAATCTTTGATTCCTAAATTTGTTTTTGTTTTCTTTCACGTTTAAATGGCACCAAAATCTAAGCACGGGAAGGGACGAGAAAATTTTGATAGCAGCAAATTTCCAACTGCGGCTATGCATTTTTGCTTCCACGAACTTGCGTCGTCAAGAAAGTTCATCTCGAAAAGAAGTTTTTATCATCCTGGGGAGACGATCAAAAACACTATCGTTGCGCACAACTGGCAACGATTTTGTTACTTCACTGCTATTGATTTTATCCCGGTTGTTCGAGAATTTTATGCAAATTTTCTGGATGCTGAAGATTCTGAAGTCTTTGTTAGAGGAATCAGAGTAGGATTTATTCCAGAAAGAATCAACATGTTCTATGGCCTGCCACCGATGATTGAGTGCTATTATTCTGGATTATCACCATCCGAGGGTGATTTGGATATGATTATTGCCTATTTGATCGATGATGCTTGGATCTTGGAAGATCAGGAATGGCAAACGGGTAAATTTCAAATCTTCCAAGCTGAATGTTATTTCAAAAGCATGGCACTATTTCATTTCTGCGAGATTGTTACCTTCCAATCATCTGAGTGAAGTAACTAAAGATCGAGCTATCTTGAATTACTACATTCAGAAGAGGAAGCCTATAGACGTTGGCAGTATTATTTATGAATTTGTGGATTCTATTGCGAGATCCAGCACTTCTGTTGGATTAGGATTTCCTTCTTTGATTTATTTGTTATGTGTTAATGATGGAGTCAGTGCTGATATTTCTGAAGAGAAGTTAAAGACTACCAAGCCAATTGGGCAAGAGAGTGTTAGTATCTATGATCATCTTCGAGGGAAGAGATCGACCGCTCCTTCTACTTCTGCATTTACTCCAGCTAGACCTTCTACTTCTCACCCCTCTACTTCAGCTGAGCCACCATCTAGTTTTTGGGAGTCCATGCATGATCAGTTTTTAGAGCAGCAGCAAGAGTTATTTCAGACTCACTGCAGGATAGATACTATTGACAAGAAACTCGATCATCTTTCTGACTATACCCAGAGGAAGAGTAGTTACGATGCAGAGTACGATGAAGCCCTAGTCAAATTTCTGAAGGGTGAACATGATGTGAGTTTCTCTACTTTTCGTATCTTTACACCATTTATTGATCCTAAGAACGTTGAGTTTTCCTTTGGTGATGATGATGACGATGAGGCGACAGCTAGTGATTAGTAGTAGAGAGATCTTTATGTAGTGCTACTCTGTTGTTAGTTTGTTTTGTTTGGATTGTTTGTTAGTTTTATGTTTGATGTGTGTTGTTTAGTTTATGTATTTGTGTGGATGGATTTTGTGGTTAAAACATTTTTAGTATATTGTGTTGAGACTGATGTTAGAGTTAATTTATATGTTTGTTTTAGTCTACTGTTTAGAACTTAGTAATTTTGCTCGCTTTAATTTTTGTTTCAAATTTAGTATAATAAAAAATTAGCTCGCTTACTTTTTTATACATGCTTCAATTTTATCTTAATTATTCATAAAAGCATGTTTAGAAAGTTAATTTTTCTTTTTAAGATTGTTTTTACATACTTATAAAAATTCTTATGATTTTCTTTCTCTCATACTTTCAAAATTTTAACACTGTCGTTGCCGGTCCCAAGCCTGGATGTGAAAAGTGGAGGGTTGTGTTAGGTAGTCAACAGCCAGCGTAAAACTTGTCGAAAAAAAATCATGACATGAATCCTTTTAATCATTGTGTAAGTGCTAGAGGGTCCCCTGGAAGCGACGCGCTGTATGACCTGAATACGAGTGGAAAGTGTGCGAGGCCGCTACACCGGCGCACAGGTGTAGTGTCGAGTAAGCAAGGGTTCCCACATTACGGACGGATGCGGGTAAAGAAGTTAGTCCATGATACTAGTATTAGGATAGGATCCTGGAATATAGGTACTCTCAATGGTAAACTAATGGAATTGGTTGATATTATGATCTATAGAAAGATAAATATCCTATGTATTCAAGAAACTAAATGGGTTGGAGAAAAAGCTAAGGAGATTGATAACTTAGGTTTTAAACTATGGTATTCTGGTAAGAGTCATACTAGAAATGGTGTAGGTGTAATTATAGAAAAGAGTTTGAAAGATAATGTTGTCAAAATTAATAGAATTGGAGATAGAATTATAGCACTTAAGATTATTATTGATACTAAGATTTTTAATATTATAAGTGCTTATGCTCCTCAAGTTGGTTTAGATATAGGCTCTAAAGATAAATTCTGGAATGATCTAGAAGACTTAATACACTTGATACCCCTTGAAGAAAAAATTTTTATTGGAGGAGATTTAAATGGACATGTCGGTAGAGTGGTAGAAGATTTCAAAAATATTCATGGTGGCTACTGTTATGGAACCATTAATGAAGAAGGTAGAGCCATTTTAGATTTTCCTTTAGCGTATGATATGATTATTACTAAAAATTTATTCAAGAAAAGAGATGAGCATCTTATTACTTATAAGAATGGATCTAATAAAACACAAATTGATTATTTTCTTATGAGAAGAAGAGATTGTCGAGATTGTAAGGATTGTAAGGTTATTCCAAGTGAGCAATTAAGTACCCAACATCGATTATTAGTTCTAGATTTTAAGATGAAGAGTTGTAAAATAAAGAATACTAGGATTCAACATCGTAGAATAAGATGGGGGCACCTAAAAGACACAAATAAAATTATTTTTATGAGTAAAATTCAAGATTTAAATATTTGGGATGTTCATGAAGACGCGAATGTTATGTAGGAAAAATTAACTAATACTATTAAACAAGTGACTAAAGATGTACTTGAAGAATCAAAAGAAAAGTTTCTATAAATAAAAATAGTTGGTGGTGGAATAATAATGTGCAAGAAAAGATAAAATATAAGAAGTTATGTTATAAAAATTGGTTTAAATGTAAAAGCGTAGAGAACTGAGAAAAATATAAAACGGCCCGCAGGGAGTCTAAAAGAATAATCTGTGACGCTAAAAGTTCGCTTTTAGTGATCTTTATAACATGTTAGATACTAAGGAAGGTGAAAAATATATTTTTAAACTAGCCAAACAAAGAGAAAAGAAAAGTAAAGATTTAACTCAAGTAAAATGTATTAAAGATGAAAATCAAAAAAGTGTTTTTCTTAGAAAAAGATATTCAACATAGGTGGGAGAGTTATTTTGATAAACTTTTTAATGATGATGCTGAAAGTACGATTGACCTTAGTGATCTTAATATTGTTAATAATAATAAAACTTTTCATTTTTATCGTCGCATTAGTAAAAAAAGAAGTTGATGAGGCTTTAAAGAAAACCAAGGGGGGAAGTCTGTAGGACCTGATGATATCTCAATTGAAGTGTGGAGATGTTTAGGTGATTTGGGGGTTTCCTGGCTTACTAAACTTTTTAATATTATTTTAAAAACTAAAAGGATGCCTGAGGAGTGGAGAAAGAGCATTTTGATCCGCATTTTTAAGAATAAAGGAGATGCACAAGAGTGTGCAAATTATAGAGGAATTAAATTGATGTGTCATACTTTAAAATTATGGGAGAGGGTAATTGAACATAGGTTAAGACGTATTACAAAGATTTCTCATAATCAATTTGGATTTATGCCGGGCAGGTCTACATGGAAGCTATATATTTATTGAGAGATTTGATGGAGAAGTACAGAGATAATAAGGAGGATCTACATTTAATTTTTATTGATTTAGAAAAAGCTTACGATAAGGTTCCTAGAGATGTTCTTTGGAGAGTCCTTGAGAAGAAAGGTGTTGATATGACTTATATTCCGAGTCATTAAAGATATATATGCTAGAGTCGTTACATGTGTTCGAACTGAAGGAGGATTGACCAATTATTTTACTATTTACGTTGGTTTACATCAAGGATCGGCTTTAAGCCCATATCTTTTGCTTTATTTATGGATGGTCTTACTTGGGCATTTACAAGAGGATGTACCTTGGTGTATGCTTTTTGCTGATGATATCCTCCTTGTGGATAAGACAAGAGAAAAAGTCCAGGAAAAACTTGAATTATGGAGGTCTACATTGGAGTCTAAAGGTCTTCATTTGAGTAGAACTAAAACCGAATACATGGAATGTAATTTTAGTAATAGTAGTTCTAGTGACAGCAGTGTAACTTTGGGTGATCAAATTATTAAAATGTGTGAACGATTTAGATATCTCGGGTCCATTGTTCAAAGAGATGGTGATATAGATGGGGATGTTAATAGTAGAATTCAGGTTGGTTGGTTGAAGTGGAGGAATGCGTCCGGCTTTATTGTGTGATAGAAAAGTACCGCTTAGGTCGAAAGGAAAATTTTATAAGATGGTGGTGAGACCTTCGATGCTCTATGGTGCTCGAATGTTGGCCTTTAAAAGAGAAGCATAATGTTAAGTTAAGTGTTGCAGAGATGAGAATGATTAGGTGGATGAGTGGCTTTACACTTAGAGACAAAATGTGAAATGAATATATACGTAAAAGGGTTGGAGTTGCACCAGTGACGGATAAAATTAGAGAGAGTCGCCTTAGATGGTTTGGTCACATTAGACGTCGACCACCCGATGATCCGATTAGGAGAGTAGATGTTTTAAATACAACTTATGTTAAGAAAGGCGGAGGCGAGACCTAGGAAAACTTGGGCTTATTGCATAAAAAATGATCTTAATTTGTTAGAATTAAATGAAATTTTGACACTAAATAGGACGCAATGGAGAAAAAGGATTCATGTAGCTGACCCCACTTAGTGGGATTAAGGCTTTGTTGTTGTTGTTGTATACTTCAAAATTATCATAGTGTACCAAAACTTAAGTTTGGGGGAAGGGAAATACATTCAAATTTAAATTTTATTTGTCCTTAAAGAGCTAATATTTTCTTAAAAATAAAAACTTTTTAATATAACTTAAGGAAAAAAGAATTTATTTGAGACCACTTTTATTTTTGAAATTATAAACAATTTAGTGAAATTAACTAAAGTTTTACTAACTTTGATTGATTTTAAGAATATAATTATTTAACTTAAGGATGAATAAGATTAAAGAATTTTTCTATTCGTGATAGAAATGATACAATTTAGAAATATTAAGTAATAAAAAATTATCACTTGAACAAGAAAAGATTGGAAATCTTTTTGAATTCTTATTTATGTTATAATAATTAAGTGAAAATGTATAAGTTTTAAAAATATAAGTTAAGGATAGTGAAGTTCAAAGCCATTAACAGGCTATCCAGATATACTAATCCTCTCTATATATCAAAAATAAATAAATAAAAAAAAATAAAAAAAGAGAAAAGAGAGGAGAAACTTGAGGAAGTGCCTAATAAAAAATTAGCTTCACTTGAATTATCTTATAGGAAGAAAACTAGTTACATATCTTACTTAATTTTTATACATGAATATTCATTTAAAAACGATTTTTCAAGAAAATCTTTTTCTTGTAAATAATCTATGAGATCTTAATATAATAAGCTTCTATTATTTTCAAAATGAATGAAAAGTTTGAAATCTTATGATTGAGTAGTTGAATATTCTTTAAATTCTTAAAATTAAACCTAGTTAGTGAAATTAGGTTAATAATTTACTAAAGACTTTATAAAATCAAAAATTACAAGGAATCTTAAATATTTATCTTTTATTCCAAAGGTTATATTTTATATAATAAAAAGAGTTACTTGAGGACAAGTAACATTTAAGTTTGAGGGATTTTGATCCATGAAGAAAAAATATATATTTTTATGCCTTGATTTTTATCAATTTCTAAGGATATTATGCTTTAATGAAAGGTATTTTTGTGTTTTTGGATGTAGGTGATGTAAAAAGGTCTAGAAAAGGAAAAGGAGCAAAAGGGAGCAAAAATGGAGCAAAATACAAAAGAAGAAAAAAATATGGCCTGGCGCCTAAGCGCCAGACTCGATACAGAAACTGTCAAGTTTTTGACGACTTTTGGACTGTTATTTTTGACGGAGTGAGCAGTTATTGGACGTTCTAGAAGACTGGCAGTTGTTTCTTGATAATAGGACATGTGATACATTGTATTTGGACGCTCCAAAACGGTTTTAAACGCGAAGAGGTGCGAGCAAAAGTGAAGAGGTGAGAAGAACTGGACGCGGTGTCCGGCACCTAGGCGCCAGACCGACCTTCTAGAAGATTCATTGAATTTGGACATGTTTTGAAGAGGTGTCTCAAGGCAACCCTTGGAGCCTATAAATAGGAGTCCACTCCTTCAGAGAAAATTGCCCCCCATTCGCCCCACCCCCTCTAGCCTCCTAAGAGAGAGTCTAGAGAATTAGATAGAGAAATTTAGGGCCACTTTTGTTTAGTTTAGTGAGTTTAATTTCAAGTTGTAGCATCTGGAGTTCTTACACTGTGGATTCAGGAGTGAGAAGATCTGTAGAAGGAATATTTGAGATAAGTATTTTTATATTTGATTTAAAGTTTATTTATTATTTTTTGCAGTTTATTTTCAATGTGTTATGAGTAGTTAGTTTACTTTCTTCCTTCAATCATGAAGAGATAGATAAGATAATATAAAGATTCGATGGAGAACTAAAATTCAAAATATTTTCAAAAACTTTGTGATGACATTAATACCTGATCTTACTTTACTTTTTAAAATGGCCATTTAAATTGTTAAAACCTGTTCAAGAGTTTTGAAACCTTGAAGGAGAAGAACTCTTAACTTGTAAATGTCACATGAATCCTTGGGTAGTCGAAGGCCATGTATAGGCTATTCAAGATGAAGTGCAAATAAATAGGAAGATAAGATTTAAAGGGCATAGAATTGATAAGTTTTTAGAGTGACGGTCTAAATTCTTATAATTTGATTTATAGATCGGGAATGGGTCACTAGTAGGGCCGACCATAGCCACCTTGGACATCTAGAAGTGAGAGTCCGGATTAACCCATTACTACTAACAATACATCCGGACCTGATCTATAAGTTAGCCAATGTTCTTTGCACCTGGATCAAAGGGTAAAGAATAGGAATGCTTCTATTTGGCACAATACCATAAATCAAATTCTCCAACGAATATTAAATTATCTTAAAAATCTTGGATTAATTGAAGGAAAGAAAGTTGTTATTTTATATAGTTTTCATAAATCATTTTCTTAGTATTGTTTTCTTTAATTGCATATAGTAAATTAATAGTAATTTATAGTTAATTTAAAGGATAAAAAGATTATTTTAAAATATAATATTTAGAAAATTTATTTCTATAATTTTTCCCCGTGGAATCGATACTTGGGTTATAATAGAAAACCCTATATTACTTGAAATGATACGTATACTTGCGTAGTACCCCTAGTGTGTAAAGTAATTTCTAAAATTTACAATATTTTGATTTATACACTAGCCACTTATTATAAATTTGGTCAAGCTTTGGCTATCTTTTAGAAGCATATATTACTGCGTTACTTGCGGTCGGGTTACCCACTGGCTCACCTAACCACCTGACCACTAGCTCAGGCCTGGCTGGCCAGTCTAGTTGCCGGAGGAGCTCAAGCCAAGAGCCGCCCCTCATAAATTAAACTCAAATTGACCCATCCAAGCTAGCTCATCCCAATTGATTTATTGTGTCGTTCATCCCTCCACTAGCAAGCCATTGCACCCACTAGCAAGCTCTGAGCTCCACCCATTGGCCATGGCTATAAATTGAGCTCTTCATGGAAAAAAGGTGAAGAATGCACTGAACCTTAGCAAATTCCTTCCAAAATCCTTCCAGAGCTTGTCTGACTCCCCTAAGTGCAATCCCACTATTCTCTAGCACTAGTCTCCACTGTCCATAGCCAATTTCCTCACTGAACTTTTCAGCTGAAACTAGGACAAACTCTACCACACCTTCACAATGCTTCAAACTTCAAATTGATTTGCTCCTCACCATTTCCTCACCAAACGAAGAGGATTCACCGCATTATCCCCAACACAGACCTCGCCAACCTAGATTTCTCTCAGACCTGAAATCATCCAAATCAAGTTCTGGTGCAGACCCAACAAAAGCTAAAATTAGTGCTTGCAGGAGCTTCACGAGGTCACAACGAACGTGTAGAAACAACTTGATTGAGACCTCCCCTCTCTGACCAAAGTATTGAGCTCTCACCATAACCTGAGCTTATTTAGATTCTCCATTCACGTACACTATATATCATATCGTATAAACTGTATAAATATGTTCTTCTAGATTAGATGAGTCTATAGAAGCAAACCCAAGGCGATTTAGTTGAGTCTAGCTCGAGATCTTAGTGTTAGAAGGTGGACGGCTCTCGAGATGAACTAGTTGGGGATGATGAACGGCTGTCATTGGATCGCGAGTGTATTCAATGGATAGCGCTAATTTGGTCGGACGAGTGAGTAGATCATAAAGCGCGGGTAGAGTCGACACCCACGTGGATGGCGGTGTTAAATGGCGGAGTGCCGCGTAGCAGTGCGGAGCCTCCTAAGTTGAGTCAGCGCTGCGGTGGATAAATAGAAAAATAAAGATTTTTTGAATTATTTAAATCTGTCTACCTTAGAAAATGCATAACTTGGTGTATAAAATCACAAAAATAAATAAAAGATAAACCTCTTGCTCAGTACAGAGGAGAACAGTGTGGAAATAAATTTGTGGTCATTTGACTTTTGTTGTATTTTTTAATTAATTAAATACAAAAAATCATACTTAGGCCATAATTTACTCCAAACATTTCACCATGGATGAGGTTGGGAGGGCATAAAGGCTCCATGGTTAGGGATCTTCTCTGATTTTTCTAAGGTTAGGGGGCATCTCTAGCGAGATATCCTTAATTTTTAAGTTAATCTCCTCTATTTTGGCATAAAATTTATAATAATCAAAATATTAATCATAAAATTACAAACTTATTTTATAGGTTTACTATGGTCAGAGGACCCTAGAAAAATATGAAATTGATTTAAATCATTAAGAATGACACTAATAGTAATTAACTCATTAAATAATTCAAAATTTAAATAATTAAAATAAAAAAGTAACAATTATAAAAATAATTCTCCACTGTTAAAAACAAATAGTGGAGCTCCCCATAAAAATTTGAAGTTAATTGGAATTAATTTACTCATTAAAATGAATTTTCACGTTAAATGGTATTTTTGGAATTAAAATAATTATAATAATTAAAATATAAGTCAAAAATCATAAAATTGGATTTGGGAGCTCCTAATAACCTGAGAAGTCTAAGAAAAATAAAATTGAAATTAAAATAAATATTTCACTTTTAAGCCTATTTTTAATATTTAAGTAATTTAAAAATTATTAAAAATCATAAAAATCACAAAAATATTAAAATACACCAAAATGTCACATTTGGTCTCCTAGTCATTTTGGAGCAATTAAAATAAGTTTCTTAATTTTCTAAGTGAAGATATAAATTTTTAAAGGCTTAAAATAATTTTAAAGTCTTAAATTGAATTTCTCTTAACTTTTCATTAAAATAATTCTAATAATTAAAATATAAATAAAAAAATATGAAATTTGTTTCTCTAGATTCCTTGGCCCAGTGATATTTAATAAAAATATAAAACTTAATTATCCACTTAAATAACATTTTAAATTTAATTAATATTCAAAACAAAAAATAATTTGAATAATTAAATTAAAACTTAAAAAATCATGCAAATTAGTCCAAGCTGTCCACTGACTAAGGTGAACCTCCAATAATTTTCTTAATGGTAGATAATTTGTTTTGGATAAGTTATTGATTAACATTGAAAATCTCCATTTTGCATTAAAATAATTATAAAATTAAATTAAAATCAGAAAAATCTCATTTTCTCCTTTAATGTTTTAATTGACCAATAAGTGGGGTTAAAAAATATTTAGAGTCATTTGAATTGAATTTAATGAATTATGAAGTGATAATGCCTTAAGGGCAAAATTGTAATTTTTGAAATTTAAGCCTTACTCAAATTTTTAGTCCTAATTAAAGGTAAAAGGGTAACAAATGATCATAATTGACATATCAAGATGATTGAAATACAATGGAATTAATGGTAGAAACTAATCTCACATTCTCCACATTAAGTATAAATTTGTAATTTCTTAAATTAAGGAAATTTGGAAGATAATTAAAATTAAATGAGGTGAGGGGTTTAACTTTAGAAGGTAATAATTCACCAATTTAGAACCCCTAGTCAATGATGAAATGATACTTCAATATTTTGATAAGGATTAAAAGCATTACATAACTGAACATTTCTTAAAATTACAAATTAATCCATTAAGTCTTAAGAGCTTAGTAGTGGATTAGGCTTAATCAAGATTCGACGTAATGAGGTTTAGAAAATGAAATACAATCAACTTTAAACATCATTGAAAAGTTACAAGCCCAACTCTAAAACTAAATTGGCTAAATCTCATAATCAAATCAGTTTGCCCCTTGGTGCCTTCACCCACATAATTCATAAATGAAAAATCAAGTAATGGTTACCACACTCATTGGGATAATTAAAACATCAAGTCTCATTGAACATAAGGGTATGAAATGGATTAATTATTTAGCAAGTATGATAAGTTCAAATGAACTCGAGACAATTCAAAAGGTTGTGAAATGTCCAGGGAGCAGCCCTAGACCCCTTCATAATCTTTTAGATATTTTGGAGCTTAAGAAAATCATCCTCACAAATGAACAAATAGGAACACACCAAGTTATGACATAAGATTTGGTAGATACATTTCAAACCTGTTTTTCCTATTTTCTGACTTGCAATTTTAAATTCCCTGTTAAATTATATATTTGTTGCCAAAGGGTAATCTTTCAGCTGGAGTGCGAGAAGAGGACTGGTGCACATTTATATTTTATGTATTACAATTTTGTTTGTTTACTTCATTGCACTTTACTTACATTACTTTTTGCAAAACCAAGCTTACATGTTAAAACTGAAACTTTTAGGATAGTGATAAAACCAAAACAAAATAAAAATCAAATTCACTACCACAACAACGCAAAATATGAGACAACTCAAAATTTAATCACAAACAAAACAAAACCACAATTGCAACTAAATTAAAATGTCTCTTTGGATGAACTGGAATCCTTCGGAGGAAGCAACCTACGGTTACTAACAATAGTTACCATGGTCTAAATGAAAGTACTGAATTCATTTAGTTTAATTTGGTAAATTCATCTAGACTAAGTGAATCCAACGAAAATAGTGGTGCCGGAATGAGGGAACCATGGGATCCCAACCGGTGTCTCTATAATCAACTTAGATTCTCGCTTACTAAGGCATTAAGACATCTTTATTTAAATATCTTTAAAAAATTACACTTCTCTCATCTCTTCAATTTAACATTTATAAAACTCAACCTATTGCAATGAGGAGCTTAGAGCATACACAGTGGGCATCACGGATATCTTCAACAACAAGATTCCTTTCTTATAGATAAACTACAAGTCATAGGACTTCAAGGTAGTTTTCCTAGTGCAACACAAACCCCCATATTTTTCTCTTTAAGCCTTTGCACCTCGTGCAATATAAGACCTAAACTTGTCTTAGGATTCCGAGGTTATCGTCTGATATGACATAAATCCTCCTATCTTCTAGTCTATTTGCATGATCGGTATCAAATGGATGTAAGCCCTAAATAATATAATTGGTATGATGAAACATCAGATAAATATCTTAAGTTGAAGCTAAACAGTAGGATAGTTTGGAAAATCACCAAGATTCTTCATGGATCTATGTTTTCCCCAAGCTTTCTCTTCCTTTAGATTTCTATAAATAACTGTTCCAAACTTAACCCACTCACCTATTGGATTTCCTATTACCACGTTTGCTTGAAGATCCTACATTTTGGAAGTCATGAAAATAATGTTTCCTGATCTATATTGAGAGTTTTCTTAGGTAACTTCGGTTATCTAATATGTAGTTTATTGTAGGGGCTTTCCCTTATAGGAAAAATTAAGGCCTCAGATTAATATAAACCCTATCTAGTTTCTTCATAATAGATAGATGAATTTGTCGGTCAATATAAATGGTTTGCAGACTAAATGAATGTCATGGCTTCTTTAGTTTTTTTGATCAAGCCACACCGCCAAACAATGTATACATTCTTTGATATAGATACATGGCAGGTGGTGTAGTGCTTCATTATTATAACTATTACATGTATGTGATCGGTTTGATATCATATATTTTAAAATTAAAACGATATTTTCCAAATGTTCTATATACATTTACATAAATTAAACCCTAAAAGCTTTAGTGATTGACACTCCCGAGTCTTAGTTTCACATGCAATAAATTTTAATATAACTTATTACCACTTAAGTTATGTCAATGAAGCAAAGTAGATATTACTCATAACATAAAAATAAAAATAATTCTATCATAAAACAAATTTTCCTGCATATGCCTCTACTTCATACTGAAAGAAAAGAGTAAAGAAAGTTACTTAAGAAGCACGGATAAAACACAATAGGAAATGATCTACCTAAAAAAATACCCATTTTTATGCCTTATTTATGATTCAATTCTGAAGGATATTATGCTTTAGTGAAAGGTATTTTCATGTTTTTGGATGTAGATGATTAAAAAAGAGTACAAGAAAGAAAAAGAAGGAAAAGGGAACCAAAAGGAGCAAAATGGAGCTTATGGAGCAAAATATTGGAATTATTGGCCTGGCGCCTAGGCGCCAAAATCTGCCACCTAAGCGCCAGCTCGATACAGACACTGTTAAGATTTTTTGATGATTTTCGGGAGTTATTTTAACTGAGTTAAGCGGTTATTGGAGCTTCTAGCAGATGCGGAAGTTACTCCTAATATATAGGACATGTGATACAATGCATTTGGATACAAGGAAACAGTTTTAATCGCGAAGAGGTGTGATCCAAAGTGAAGAGGTGTGAAGACCTGGTCACGGAGTCTGGCGCCTAGGCGCCCGATCCCGGCGCCTAGGCGCGATAGTTATCTTCTAGAAGATGCATTGAATTTGGAAGAATTTTGAAGAGGTGACTTATGCAACCCCTGGTCAAATTCAGAGCTCTATAAATAAGAGCCCATTCTACAGAAAAAGTCACACCCCATAGTCCTCAGACACCTTCTCTCTCCCCTCTAGTTTTACTTAGTCTCTTCCACACTTAGGGTGCCATTTTATTTTGTATCTATTGAGTTTATTTTGATTATTTATTGTGTGTTGTTGCTGTTAAAGTCTTTCATCATTGCTTTGGAGTCAGTAGAAGTCAGCGGATCACTTGAAGGAACACTTCAGATAAGTATTTATACCTTGGTTCAAAGTTTTATAAATATGTTTTATTATGTGATTTCAGTAGGTTCTGAGTAGTTGGTTATCTTTCTCCTTTCAACTATAAAAAGATAATAAATTAATTAAATTTAGTAGGGGAATTAAATTTAAAATATTTAAAACATTGTGATGATATTAATACCTGATCTTAGTTTACTTTTTAAATTGGTCATTTAAATTGTTAAAACCTGTTGAAGAATTTTGAGACCTATCTGAAGATAAATTCTTAACTAGTAGATATCACATGAATCCTTATGTAATCGAAGGCTTTATGTGGGTTATTCAAGGTGAAGTGCAAATAAATAGGAAGATATTATTTATTGGGCATATAATTAATTAGTTTTTAGAGTGACAGGCTAATTTCTAATAATTTGGTTTATAGAAAGGGAACGGATCACTGGTAGGGCCGACCATAGCCACACTTAGACATCTAGTAGTGTGAGCTTAGATTAACCCATTCTACTAATAAAACATCCTGAACCGATCTATAGATTATTCAATGTTCTTTACACCTGGACCAAAGGGTAATGAATATGAATGCTTCTATTTGGCACAATACCATAATCTAAATTCCCCACAAAAGATAATTATTCTAAAAATCTTAGATTAGTTGAAATGGAGAAAGTCGTTTTTATACTTGCATTGAATTTAAATTACTGCTTACTTTACTTTCCTACTGCTTACTTTTACTTGCTTATAGTAAAAATTGTTAGTAAATTAAATTTAATATATATATATATGTATATATATATATATATATATATATATATATATATATATGTATGTATGTATACACTATATATAAATTACTTTTAATTTGATAAATTCCAAAATATTTTTTTTACTTTTTATAAAAAAGCTATCCTTGTGGGATCGATAACCGGGAGTCCACTAGAGACATGTATTACTTGAACGATACATATACTTGCGTTTAAAATTGTGACTTTTATAATAATTATTATAAAATATAAATATAAATTCATAAGTAAAAGTAAACATCGCACATCAAGTTTTTAAAGCCATTTGCCAGGAATTAAATATTCAAAAAAGTGGTATCAAATTCTTGTATTTAAAAGTATATATAAAGTCGCATCGCATCAAGTTTTTGGCGCCTTTGCCGAGATAGGATAGAATAAAAAGTAAAAAGAAATTTTTAAAAATAAATATATAAAGATAAAAAAATATAAACAAAACTAAACAAAAATATTTTAAATTTTATGCATAGTTCTGGATCTGAAGGATTACTACCTTTTAATTCTGAATTAAAAAAAACAATTAAAAGAATTAGAAAAGGAAAACAAATTTCAGAACATCAAGATATGGCTAACTTACATAATAATAATCAAAATCCAATTGAAACTAATGAACAAAATATTTATAAACCATTAAGGTAATATGCAAACCCTACAGCTGATAAACTTCATGTTAGTGTTGACCTCATTTTTGGTGAGGTCTTCTCTCTCCTTAGTGCTTCTTAGGATCTAGCCATAAGGTTTCTCATTGACTATCCTCGAGGACTAGAATTGGGACCCACCCTTTAGCAATTCAGCTACTTCTTGACTCCTCTTGGGATCCCACTTGGATGGTTGCAAACCTCTAAATCACCTTGGAAGGTTAAAATCACCATATGGGCAATAAATAGTGAGTTCTTATAGGATTGTTTGGATTTAGGGTGACCCTTGGTGCCCTGAGCTTCTCTTGCACACACACACACTCCTAAGCCATTTTACCATTTAACCCTAAACTTTAAACTTTGCCCCTTTCACCCTTTAAGAAACTCACATAATTAAACTGAAGCCACTGATCTTTGATTAATATGGCTAAGGTCAATATGTGAAGAATCATAAAGTGGTTACCATTTGGCTAAGCTTGGTCACAAAGTGGTTAGACTTGGTTGAGATCCATAAGCCTACCCCTATAGCCATGGCCTACCCCAAAACTCTCCAAAAACTTCCAAAAATTACCCAAAATTCCCAAAATTCTTTTCAAAACAATCCCCACCTTTTAAATTCACCAAAATACCCCAATACCCTCGAAATAACCTCTTGATACACTAAAATACCCTTTTGGCCCAAAATTCCAAAAAATCCAAAAATTCCCAGAAAATTTCAAAAAATCCCAAATATTCCGAATTGCATTTGGTTCAACTACACCATGGGCCAATTTTGTAAATTTAGCCCACTTTTGCCAAAATCCCCAATTTGACCCAATCCTAACCCAAATGGACCCAATGTCAAGCCAAACTAGCCCAATGGATCTCAATTTAGATCAAATTCAATCCTAAACTTCAATTTAATATTCCTAATGCCAAATTCAACCAAAACCAAGCCCAAATTGGTTCACATTTGAATTTAATACCCAAGATCCCAACTTTTGCCCTAAAATACACATAAACCCAAACATACCCAAATCCAATCCAATTCAACTCAAATTTCCTTCAAAAGTGTTCCAAAACTTGCCTAACACATCTCTATACCAAAACCAACATTCATTTGATAAAAATTTTTTCCTAAAACCCTTTTTAAATTAACTTGGGCCAAAAAGCCCAATTTTGGCCCATAAGCCCAAACCCTCTTCAAATTGAATCCTATGGCCCATGGAAAATTTCCAAATCAATTTTCAATCAAATTTCAACATATCCAAATCTAATTTCAATCAATTACAATTCAATTTGGTTATTCCATAATTAATTTCAAATTTCCAAATCTTCACATGCATACTAAAGGCCCATTCCCCATATGCATATTTAAAACCCATGAAATCAAATTTTAAAAGCCCAAAATTGAGCCCACATGCCATAATTTCCTATTAATATCATCCCATGGCATTTTAATCATCACACCATGGCATTACATGAAGCATTCCATACATGTACATGACTCTTTTGCCTAAATTAAGTATTATGGCATAATTTCCAAAATTCATAAAAAACCATTAATTCCTTTTGCATGAAACCATCTCATGGCCTCATACATAGCATGGAATAATCCATGGACTCTTCCATGACATGCCAAAGTAAATATTTGCCAAATTTGGCAAGGGAAAGTGACCTCTCCTTCACCCCTTTCACTTCCATTTTCCCTTCTTCCAAACCATCAAATCCAACTCCCAAACCAGCCACCAAACCTCCTTAAGGACCTTGAGACCAGCTCAAACCACTTTGGGCAAATATTTAGCCAAGGGACCAAGGGGCTAACCCAAGTTTAGCCCATTTAACCAAAACTCCAAACATCCACTAAATCTCCACCCCAAAGCCATCAAATACTCAAATTGATTCCACCACTCAACCTCTCTGGCATCACTTGACTTTTACCGACTCGACTTTGGCCGGCGGCCATCCAGTCAGCCAGGAAAACACCAGGCCGAGAGGCTTAGTGGATTCAAAAAAATTCAAAATCAATTTGCTGAGCTGTCCCATTCCAATTGGACTCCATGGCTCTTCTTCCTCTCCCCTAGGCAACTGATCCCAGCCCTTAATTGCCCCTGGAAAGCTCTCCAGCCCTGTTATTTAAACACCACACCTCTCAGCCATGAAGAAGGCTGAACCTAACCTTAGGAAAACTCTGCCAAAATCACTCCATAACTCCTCCTAGCCAAGAGAAGCTCATCCCCACTGTTCTCCTGCCCTGAATTCCCCCAAGTGAGCCCAATTTCTCAGCTAAAAATCAAACCAGAAATAAGACACTCCCCAATTCTTCACCAAATCAAAATTAACTCCTCTCACACCTTCACCAGAGGTAGAGAAGGAGTTCCCCAATGAAAGCCCCCTCTCCAAGCCACCCAGTTGTTCCAGCCTCCAAGCTTTGTGATCGGGCCTGGTGGAAATCAAGTCTAGGCATTTCACCACAGCTCCAGGCTTCATCCCTAGCCTCCTTGGACTCCAAAGAACGTGCCGAGCATCTCTGATTGAGGCTTCACCTCTCAGAGCCAAGGTATGGACTCTTCCTTCCTCTCGAGCTTCTGTGAATTCTCCATTTAGTTTGGCTTAATTTCATGGCATGTTAACCGTATGGATGTGTTCGTCTTCTCGAGACGAATCCATAGAGCATAAGAACTCGAAAATCCATTAAGAATCGAGGGAGATATTAGGGTTAGAAGGTCAACGGTCATGGGTGTACACCAGTCGGAGACGATGATCGGCTGCCGTCGGATTGCGCGTGTATTGAACGAACGGCTCAGATGGCGTCAGACGAGGAGATGGAACGTGAACCGCGAACCGCGTGGCAGCTGAGTCGGATGGCAGCGCCGAACCAGAAGACGATGCATGGATTTCGATCCATCGTAGGTTGATGCGACGCCGACGTGGATAAGTAGGAAAATAGGATTTTCTGATTTAGTTAAATAGCCAGAACTTAAAAAATTCATATCTTTGCATAGAAAAATCATAAAAATTAAAAAAAATACCCACTTTCTCAGTGAACAAAGGAGAATAATGTGAAAAAAAGAATTGAGTTAATTTGATGAGTATTTTATTTTTAATTAATTATTTACTCATTTTGGTATTTCGATTCTCCATTTGCATAGACATTTCACCATGACATGAGACCATAGGCCTTTTGAAGCCTCTGACTTGGGGAACATTCCCTGAATTTTTCAAGGTCAGAGGCCATCCCTATGAAAAGTTATGTATTTTTCAAGTTCATGACTCTGTTTTTTATATTTTAATTCAAAAAATTAGCATGTTACATAGAAAATTCTAGGAAAATTTGGTGAAGTTACTTAGGATCAGAGGACCCTTGGGATAGTTATGATTTGAGTTAATTCATTAAGGATAATCCTAATTGGCCTAATCACTCTAAATTGAACTTTAATTAATTAGAGTTAATCACACATTAAAATGACTTGAAAATAATTCTCCAGTAATCTTTAGGATCAGGAGAACCTCACATAAAAATTTGAAGTCAATTGGAAATGTTTAACCCTATTAATGGATCAATTAAGCCACATAATAAAAATTAAACTTTAAAAATTCATAACTCCGAAAATACATTTAAAAAATTCACCAAATTGATTTTGGGACTTCTCTGATATCAGAGGAGTCTAAGAAAAATAAAATTGGAATTTTCTAAAAATTTTCATTTTTAAGCATATTTTAATATTTTTAATAATTAAAAAATAATAAAAATCACAAAAATAATAAAAATCATAAAAATGTCATATTTGTCCGCTAATCACTTAGGAACCAATCAAACATTTTTCCTAAGTCTCTAGGTTAAGATATTTAATTTCAAAGCCTTAAAATAATTTTTGAATTAAAAAAATGTATTTTCTAGCCTTTCCACTAAATTAATTCTAATAAATCAAAGAAAATCATAAAAATATAAAATTTATTACTCTGACTTTCTTGAGGTCAGAGAGATTTTTTTAAAAAAAATATAAAATCCATTTTTCAAATTTATTTTATTTTATAATTAATTAACACTCTAAAACTTAAAATAATTATAATAAATAAAATATAATTAAAAAAATCACCAAAATTAGTCCAAGTGGTCCTCTGGTCATTAGGAACATCCCATAATTTTATTAAGGATAGAAACTTTACCTTGGTCATGTTTGTAAATTTTCTTTGAAAACCCCTATTTTCTATTAAAAATAATTATATAAATAAATTAAATTCAGAAAAATCAAATTTTCTCCTCTAATGTCGTAATTGACATGTGAGTGAAGTGGCATAAAAATTTTAAGTTCATTTAAGCTTAATTTAATGAGTTATAAAATAAATAAGCTTAAAGGGGCATAAAGGTAACTAAAAGATTTTAACCCCTAATTAAAACTTTAGGTTTAATCAAAATGGGGGTAAAATATCTGATTTTAATTTTCTCTTAAATGGTTGAAACTTTGGGAAATCAAAGGGTAGGAACCCATTAATCACTTTAATAAAGCAAAAATGAAACTTTAATTAATTAAATAATTTAAATTTTGGAAGATTAATTAAAATTGGATTATTAAAATGGGGATATAATTTAAGAGGACACTGTTTCTTTAATTTAAAAATCCCTAAATAAATCAATTAATAATATTTAACTCTTAAACTTAAGAGGATAAGTGGAATTAAAAATTAAATGATTAAAAGTAAATAATTCTTAATTTAATTAAATCCTACATCATTAAATAATTTAATAATTGATTAAAGCCTAAAATGTTAAATAATTAAAAAGTAAATTAAAATATTTGAAACTAATTTAAAATCATTTCAAAACAAACTTAAATCAAATTTGCAAATTTTAAATAATTTGAAGACAACTTACCTTAAAACATAATGTAAAAATTAAATTAATTAATATAATTAATCCAAATTAAATCATCAAAATTTAATAAATAATTTGAACGCCTCTTTTGACCTAAGTTAATCTAAAAAATTGAATTAACATAAAATATTGATATCATTTATAAAAGGTTTAACTTAAATGAATCAAACACCATTCCAAACTTAAAATCATTGATTAAAATTTCATAATTAAATCACATTAAAGTAAATCATCAACTTTAACTCCAAATGATTAAAATCTTCAACAAATTAACTTGCCCCTGAAAGCTTTAAATTATTATAACTATTAAATGAAGCGCTAAGTGAAATGTCACTTCACTCATAGTATAATCAAACATCCTAGTTCACTGAGCAAGGGAATAAAACTTAATTAAACCCTTGGATGATTAATTCACCTGTGTAATTAAATTCACTTGGACTCAAAACTGTCCCAGAGGTATTGAAAATATGTTTAGGATTTGTTCTAAGCACTTCCTCATTATGATGGGTAGTTTTAAAGAACAATTGAACTTAATTGTTCTTTGGTGAAGAAAATCATCCTTAACCAAAATCAAGAACCTAGACGTCATAGGAAATGACTAGCTATAGGATTAGGATTCTGGTAGACAACCAAAACCCTTCCTTTAGTCTTTACCTAGGTACTTATTGAAATATTTAAATGCTTTAATATGTGTTTTAATGTGTAGCTTGGAATGACGGGAATACCCTCCAGGTACGCTTTTATGTTATTGCAATTTACTTTATTGCATTTTCTTCACCTACACTGCATTTTACTTTTCTTGCATGTTAAACAAGACTGTTGCATAAATAACCAAAACATTTAGGATAGTCTCTGAACTAAAACCAAAACTAAATTAAAAGTCACTACAAGATAAAATCCACCGCCACAACATTCAAAATCTAAACAACTCAAAATTTAATCATAAACAGAACAACAAAACTACAACTTTAACAAAATTAAAACGTCTTGTTGGATGATCGGAAATACCTCGGATGATGTAACATACGTGTTGCTAAAGGGATTTCCCACGGTCTAAATGAAAGTGTGGAACTCATTTAGTTGAGTTTAGCAAATTCATCTGGACTAAGTGAATCGATAAAAATAACAATGCGGAAGGATGGAGCCAGTGGGATCTTAACCGGTGTTGTTATAATCAACTTTAAGATTTCCCTAATAAAACATTAAAGACATTTGGATTTTAAGATTTCTCTAAACCAAAAACTTCTCTCATCCTTTGATTTATGACTTCTAAAACTAAACCTCTGCAAGAACAAGGAGCTTGGAGCATAGTAGGCAGCACATCCATCGTCATCAGCAAAACTCGGGTCTACATCAGCAAAACCTTTCTTAGAATTAAATAACCAAGCCATAGGATTTCGAGGTAGTTTTCCTAGTGCAACATAAATCCTCAACTTTTCGTTAGGCATTTGCATGATCATGTTATGTAAATTAAGCCCTAACCGGTCTTAGGACTCCGAGGTAGTCGTTCGGTACAACATAAACCCTCACATCTTCGAGGCTACTTGTGTGATTATATCATACAAGCATAAGTCCTAACTAAATAAAATTGGCGAGATTGAAACATTGAATAATCTCTCAAATTGAAGCCAAACAATAGGATAGTTTGGGAAGTTGCCAAGATTCTTCTTGGATCTCCAGCTTCTCCTACCTCTCTTCCATTGGACTCCAAAATAAACTGTTCCAAATTTGAGCTAACCCCTTTTGAAATTCCAAAATTCAATCCTTTGAAAACCTTAAACTTTGAAATTCTTGAGAGCAAAACCACTGATCATTATCGAGAGTTTTCTTAAATGATTCCTGTCATTTAAGATGTAATTAACTATAGGGGCTTGCCCTTATAGGGAACTTTAAGAACCCAAGTAATATAAACCCTGTTTAATTCCTTTATATTAAGCAGGGGAACTTGTCGGCTTATAAAATTGGTTCGCAGACCAAACGGATGTCACAAATCTTCTAGTTTATTTAATCGAGCCCCATCATCAAGCAGTGTGTCTATTCCTCGGAACAGATACACGGTTTGTGATGCAGCGCTCGTTTATATAAACTATTTGGGATGTGAGATCTGTTTGATTTCATATCTTAAAATCTTTCAAACTTAAAATTATTTTTAAAATCAAGTACTACTGTTGACTTCATTTTTGATGAGGTCTTTTCTCTTCTCTCTTCTTAGTACTTAGAATCTAGCCTTAGGCTTTCCCTTTGACTATCTTAGTGGACTAGAAATGGAACCCACCACTTAGAAACTTAAACACCTCTTAAACTCCCTGTAAACCCCATAAGTTTGATTGTAAACCCCCAAGTCACTTGGAGGGTTAAAATCAAATATGGAGGTTTAAAAGATGAGTTCCCTATAAAACTCTTTGGCCTTAGGACTACCCTGAGTGGCCTGGTCTGGTGAGGGTTGACTTGCACACACATTACACTTTCACACACATTCCAATCCTAAAACCATTCATACCTAGCTTGACTTCCTGACTCATGTAGGTAATTCATATGGATGGTCCTCAACACCTAAGCCCTTGGCTAAGAGGGTTAGGAACAACATAGTGAATGCCTCAAGTAAGTCTTCTCATGGCTCTTATGGGCTTGATGTCGCTTCATGGCTCAACCAAAGTGATTCCATTTCACTCACACTTGATCAACCTTCATTTTTCCAAAATTTCATTTTTTGACCCCCGGGACCCTACACTTGCTAAACCTACCAAATACCCTCGAAACTACCCAAAATTTGCAAAATTGCCTAAATTACCCAAAATTCTTAAAAACCAATCCTAAACATTTCCCACCATTCAAATTGATCATCCTTAGCCAAATATACCAAAAATTCCAAATAAAACCCCCAATACCCTCCAAATACCCAAAATGCCCTTTTTAACCAAAAATTCCATAAATTCCAAAAATTCCTAGAATATTCCAAAAAATCCCAAATATTCCAATTTTCATTTTTTTCAACTATACCATAAGCCAATTTTGTCTATTTAACCCACCTTTACCAAAACCCCTAATTCGACCCATTCTTAACCCAAGTGGACCCAATGTCCCACTAAACCAATCCAATTGACCTCAATTTTGGTCCAATTTAATTCTAAAATTCAATTCAATGTCTCCAATGTCAATTTAGATCAAATCTAAGCCCAATTTGATTGACATTTGGATTCAATTTCAATTTGAAGCTTAAAGCCCAATTTTGGCCCATGACCTAAACCTAGCCTAAACCAACCCAATTCAACTCCAATTAACCCCAAATCTTTTCCTAAACCTTCCTAATATCCCCACAAACAAAGCAATAATAAGATTTGCCCCAAATTTGAACCTAAACTCCACCTAAGCCTAACCCAAAGTCAAAATCCCCATTTTTGGCCTAAACCCAAACCTAACCCAAATGGGCCTAAATCCCAAAATCAAAGCCCAACCAAAGTTGAAAACTCTTTGTGACACTCCCACAAACATTTCTCAATATTAATTTTACATCAAATCCAACCTTAAACCAAGTTTGCCCAATTTGGCCCACTTTGGCCTCATTACCAAAAAGCCCAAATTGAACCAATTTCAACTCCAAATGACACCAAACCTTTTCCAAATTACTTATGATACATCCCTAAACTAAACCCAACATATATTTGACATGGTCCTTCACAAAACTTTCATCCAAAAGTCCATTTTAAAATCTAGAAGCCCACTTCCATAAAGCCTTTAAAAGCCCATTTTCACCAAAGTTCAAAAAGCCCAAAATTTATTCTAAAACCCATAATGACATCTTCATTAGTCATCCATTTGATAAAATCACACCCTAAGTTTTATTTCATCATTTAAACAAACCAAATGTGGCCCCATGAAAATTTTCCATCAAAATGTCTAAAAATTCAAAACCCTTTTTCATGTAATTGACCAAGCTTTGCCCCAAGCCACATGGAGCCATGGAGCCATGCATAAGCCATATGCAAGCCTTGGAAGCCACTTTCCACATCACCAAACCATTTATGGCTAGAGAGGGAGCCCCTTTCCAAAATCCTTCTTATGCCTTTTTAACCCCTTTTATGTCACACTCTAACCCATGCTTAATCAATATTCTCGGGATAGAGACTTCTCCACCTAAAGTCAGCTGAGCCAAATGATTCATTTAAGCCCAAATCAAACTCTTGGGAGGTGAACCCAACCCATTTCCATGGCTTGACCAAATTAAGCTCAAAATGACCCTTCTCCCTTACCACTTAAATCAAACTCCTTTACACATGTCAAGCCTCAATTGAACTCACCAACTTCCACCCCTGACCCCAGTGAGCCAGATGGTGACCTAACCCTGCCGGCCAGCCTCCTGGGTGGTCGGAAAACGCCATGGCCGAGAGCTCCAAGAGAACCAAATTTTTCAATTCTTCCTTGCTGAGTTGTCCCAGTCCAATTAAACACCATGGTTGTTCTTCTCTTGCATAGAGTAGCTGATCCCAAGCCTCAAACCCCCCGAGAAGCCTTCCAGCCAAGTCTATTTAAACCCACCACCCTCTCGGCCAAACAAGGTGATGAACCAGACCTAAACAAAACTCTGGCAAAATTGCTCCAGGACCTTCTCTTCACCTAGAGCAATTGATCCCCACTGCTCTCCTGCCCTAAACCCCATTGATTGAGCTCAATTTGGGAGCTCAATTCTCAGCCCAAAAATAGGACATTTCCAAAACCTCCACCAAATCCAAATTAAACTCACCCACACCTGCACAGGACCAAGAGAAGGAGTTCCCCAGTGAAAGCCCCCTCTCCAGGCCGCCCAGTTGCTCCAGCCTCCAAGCTTTGAAATGGTTGTGGACACTTTCATACCTAGATAATTCCTCAGAGCCAGAGACTTCATCTGGAGCTTCCTTAGGTGCAATCGAAGGTGACACAACTCTCTGATTGAAGCTACACTTCTCAGAGCAAAGGTATGGATCATTCCTTCCTCCCGAGCTTCCAGTAATTCTCCATTTTGTTTTACTTAATTTCATAGCATGTAATCTGTATGGATGTGTTTGTCTCTTCAAGATGAATCCATAGAGCATAAGAACACGAAAATCCGTTGAGAAATGAGAGAGTTCTTAGGGTTTTAGTGTGGACGATCACGGGTGCACACCAGTCGTAGACGATGACCAGGCGTCGTCCAATCGAGTGTGTATCGAGTGGACGGTCCAGATTGCGCCGGACCAGAGAACGTTACATGAACCGCGGGCCCTTGGAGCGCTGAGTCAGATGGCGGCGTCGAATGGGAGCGCGACGCATGGGCTTTCGGAGCTGCCGAGGATGAGTCGGCGCCGCGTGGATAAGTATAAAAATAGGCATTTTTCTATTTATTTAAATACCCAGAACTTAGAAATCCATATCATTGTGTAGAAAAATCATAAAAATAAACTAAAAATACTCTCTTGCTCGTTGAACAGAGGAGAATAATGTGGAAAAGAAATCAAGTTATTTCGATGAGTATTTTATTTTTAATTAATTATTTACTCATTTCAGTATTTTGATTCTTTATTTGCATAAATAATTCACCATGGCATGAGACCATAGGGCTTTTAAAGCCTCTGATCTTGGGAACATTCCCTGAATCTTTCAAGGTTAGAGGCTATCTCTATGGAAAGTTATGTATTTTCAAGTTTATGTCACTATTTTTGGTATTTAAATTTCAATAATTAGCATATTGTCCAATAAATTCTAGAAAAATTTGGTGAAGTTTCTTAGGACCAGAGGACCCTAGGATAATTATATTTTGAATTAACTCATTAAGAATAATTCTAATTTGCCTAAATACCTAAAATTAAATTTTAATTAATTAGGGTTAACCACACATTAAAATAACTTGAAATTAATTCTCCATTAATCTTTAGGATATATGGAACCTCATATAAAAGTTTGATATCAATTGGAAATGTTTAGCCCCACTAAATGAATTAATTAATTCACATAACCAAAATTAAACTTTAAAAATTCATAACTCTAAAAATACATTTCAAAAATTCACCAAATTGGTTTTGTGGGCTCTCTGGTATTAGAGGAGTCTATAAAAATTAAAATTGGAATTTTCTAAAATTTTTTATTTTTAATCATATTTTAATATTTTAAATAATTAAAAAATAATAAAAATCATAAAAATATTAAAAAACATAAAAATGTCATATTTTGACTCCTAATCACTTTGGACTAAACCAAATATTTTTTCCAAGTCTCAAAATAAAGATATTGAATTTTAAATGCTTAAAACAGTTTTTAATATTAAAAAATGTATTTTCCAACCTTTTCACTAAATTAATTCCAATGAATCAAAGAAAAATCAGAAAATTATAAAATTTATTTTTCTGAACTCTTTGAGGTCAGAGAGATTTAAGAAAGCTATTAAATTCATTTTCAACTTTAATTTTATTTTTTAATTAATTAATACTCTAAAATTCAAAATAATTATAATAAATAAAATGTAATTTAAAAAATCACCAAAATTGGTCCAAGTGGTCCTTTAGTCATTAGGAACATTTCAAAATTTTCTTAAGGATAGAAACATTTCCTTGGTCATGTTGTTGAATTTCCATTGAAAATCCCTATTTTTCACTAAAAATAATTATATAAATAAATTAAATTCAGAAAAATTACATTTTCTCCTCTAATGTCTTAATTGACATGTGAGTGAAGTGACATAAAAATTTCAAGTTCATTTGAACTCAATTTAGTGTGTAATGAAATAAATAAGCCTAAAAGGGCATAAATGTAATTAAAGAATTTAAACCCCTTTATTAAAATTTTAGGTTTAATTAAAATGGAGGGTAAAATATTTGATTTTATCTTTCTTAGATGATTGAAACTTTGGGAAATTAAAAGGGTAGGAACCCATTAATCACTTTTAATAAACCAAAAAAAAATGAAACTTTAATTATTTAAACAATTTAAATTTTTGGAAGATTAATGAAAATTTGAATTATTAAAATAAGGATATAATTTGAGAGGATATTAATTCTTTAATAAAAAAATCCCTAAATAAATCACTTCAATAATATTTAACTCTTAATTAAGATTTAAATGATAATCCAAACTAAGTATATTAAAAAAAATTTAAAATAAATAACCCTTAAATTAAAGAAAAGTTCAAAATATTAAATAATTTAATAATTAAATTAAATTGAACTAAGTAAAATTTAAATTAAAATTAAAATTAATTCAATTAACATTTTAACAAATAAGTTAAGTTAATTTTTTTTAAATTAAAAAAAATATTTAAATTAAATTAAATTAAATTAAATTAAATCAAGTTAACATCATTCAATAATAAAAGTAAAATAAATTTAAAATATCAAGATCACTTAAAATATAAAGATTTAAACCAAAAATAATTTGAACACTCTTCCAAACTTAAAATTATTAATTAAAACCTCATAATTAAACTAAATCACTTTAAACCATTAACTCGAAACTTCAAATTAAGAATGGTTAAAATTCTCAACAAACCAACTTGCCCCTAAAGGCTTTAATTATTATAACTCTTAAATAGAGTATTAAGTGAGATGTCACTTCATTCATCAGGTAATCAAATGCCCAAGTTCACTAAGCAAGAGACAAAGCTTAACTAAACTCTTGGATGATTAATTCACCTGTGCAACTAAATTTACTTGGACTCAAAAAATAATCTCAGAAATGTTGAAAAGATGTTTAGAACTCGTCCTAAGCACTTTCTCAGTATGACGGGATGTTTTAGAATTACAATTGAATTTAATTGTTCTTTGATGAAGAAAATCATATTTAAACAAAACACAAGAACCTAGACGTCATAGGAGCTGACTAGTTATAGGAATAGGACTTTGGTAGACAACCGAAACATGTCCCTTAGCTTTACCTATGTATTTGTTGAAATATTTAAATGCCTTAACATATGTTTTAAGTGCAGCTTGAGGATGACGGGAAGACCCTCCAGCTACGCTTTTATTTTATTGCAATTTACTTTATTGCAATTTACTTACATGCACTGTACTTTACTTTTTCTTGCATGTTAAACAAGACTGTTGCATGAAAACCAAAACCTTTAGGATAGTCTCTAAACTTAAACCAAAACTAAATTAAACGTCATCACAAGATAAAATTCACCGCCACAACATTCCAAAATTTAAAACAACTCAAAATTTAATCACAAATAGAACAACAAAACTATAATTGTAACTAAATTAAAACTTCTCGTTGAATGATCGGGAATACCTCGGATGATGTAACCCACGTGTTGCTAACGGGATTTCCCACGGTCTAAATGAAAGTGTGGAACTCATTCAGTTGAGTTTAACAAATTCGTCTGAACTAAGTTAATTCGATGAAAATAACGGTGTCGGGATGACGGAACCGTGGGATCTTAATCGGTTCTATTTAAACAACTTTAAGATTTGTTTTAATTAAAATATTAAAAATATTTGGACTTTAAGATTTATAAACTAAAACACTTCTCTCATCTCCTGATTTTCACCTTCTAAAACTAAACCTCTGCAACAACAAGGAGCTCGGAGCATGGTGGGCAGCACGGCCATCGTCATCAGCAAAACTCTGGTCTACTTCAGCAAAACTTTCCTTAGAATTAAATAACCAAGCTATAGGATTTCGAGGTAGTTTGCTTAGTGCAATGTAAATCCTCAACTTTTCGTTAGGCATTTGCATAATCATATTGTGCAAATTAAGCCCTAACTTATCTTAGGACTCTGAGGTAGTCGTTTGGTACGACATAAACCCTCACATCTTCAAGGCTGTTTGTGTGATTTTATCATACAAATATTATTTTAAAATTGGCAGGATTGCAACACTAAATAATTTTCCTAAATTGAAACTGAACCATAGGATAATTTGGGAAGTTGCCAAGATTCTTCTTGGATCCTCAGCTTCTCCTACTTCTCTTCCTTTGTACTCCTAAAATAAACTGTTCCGAATTTGAGCTAATCCCTATTGAAATTTCCAAAATCCAATCTTTTGAAAACCTTAAATTTTGAAATTCTTGAGAGAAAAACCACTGATCATTATCGAGAGTTTTCTTAAATGATTCCCGTCATTTAAGATGCAATTAACTATAGGGGCTTGCCCTTATAGGGAACTTTAAGAACCCGGGTAATATAAACCCTGCTTAATTTCTTTATATTAAGCAGGGGAACCTGTCGGCTTATGAAATTGGTTCGCAGACCAAACAGATGTCACAAATCTTATAGTTTATTTAATCGAGCCCCATCATCAAGTAGTGTGTCTATTCTTCGGGATAGATACACAACTTGTGATGTGGCGCTCATTTATATAAACTATTTGGGATGTGAGGTCGGTTTGATTTCATATCTTAAAATTTTCAAACTTAAAATTATTTTCAAAATCAAATGCTACTTTTCTAAATTATATATATATATATTTAAATTAAATTTAAAATCTTAAAGTCGCCGACAACTTCTGTAGGCGACCACTTTTTAAAATTAAACTTACAACCTAAAAATATGCCGACACGACTTACGGCGACTACTGTGAGGACTAGTTCCTTTCTCCATTTTATTTAGATGGTTTTGCTTTCATAAATCGGTAGTGAGTCCATATCCCTAGTGGACCAAAACTATCATTCTTTCGTTGGCATACTACGTTCATTTCTATCTTGAACAAGTATAGTCAACTTCTCTCGGATTTAGGAGCCACTGTTTAGACACCCCTAAACAGAGAGGTTCTGAAATCCTTTTACCTCTTTTCTGAGGTGGGGTGGACCCCCAATAGGTGTTAGCTTAGGAGCGGTCCTTCGGGTTGAGAAGTTTTGCATGAATTTCTCTTTCTTTTCAATTCCGAACCAACTCCCTTTCTTTTCTATAAACCTCCGTGCTTTAATCATTTCGTTCCTAACAAACAAATGTCTTCTAATAAACAACCCTTGTAAACAAACTCTTTTAAATCATAAATACATTAAGATAAATAAAAATGTGTTCAGACTCTTTCTTTTTCGTCCTAAGTTTTGCGACAAAAGGATTGCGCCTCCTTCACCAATGGAATGGACTTCGCCGTCTATAAGGATGACCTGCCTGACAATGGGATCATCCGTTTTGGACAAGGATTCGACAATACAGATATCAAGTTCACTGACGTCACTCTCTTTGCATTAATGGACAAAGTGCCAGAAACTAAAGAGCCTGTAATTGAGTTCAACTTGAAGTTGGCTCAAGAATTCCCTCCCCTGCAAAAGGTTCCAGCTGAAAGAAGTACTGGTATTCGTAGGAGGACTGTTGTCTCTACCCCCACCGGTCTAGTCATCTCCGCACCTACCCCGCTTACGCAAACTAAAGGGGAAGGAAATCCGAGTACGTGAGTGAGCACGTCACAGTGGAGGGTACGATTTTGCTACTAATACCATCCGTTTTCGAGGCGGGTCCGGTTCAAGAGTTGCACCCTAACTCGGACTCAAAGGAGAAATAGAAGCAGAAAGACCGCCAAGATCGAGAAAGCCAAAGCTGCTGAAGTTGCTTTTCTAGAAGAAATTCCTGAGGAAAAAGAAGAACTTCTTGTACCTCTGTTAGAGGGGAGTAGGTTTCACCCCCTCTCTGCTACATCGAATGAAGAAGACGTCCGAAGGATTGCCGCTACACTACCCCAACATGCATACTATAGTAACTACAAAAGATTACACAGTTCGCTCGGCTACAAGCCGTGATAGAAAAATTGGCAAAGAAAGAAAGTTGCTTCGTGTCAGAAATCCTAAAAAGAATGGGACGAGTTCCAGCTAGATCTCGCCTCGGACCGTGAGTAGAGCCTGTCACTGCCGTAGAGAAACCAAGGAAGAAAATGAGAGCAAGTTCACCTGTTTTTATGTCTGGCTATCATATTAGGGAGGACACCACCTACCAGCATATAGCCGAGCGGACCTTCGGTCTCTAGGCCTTCGCTGCAGAAGGATGGTGTGGCGACCTATTATTACCGAACTGAGACCAACACAACTTCCTGAGAAGAAAAGCCTCATCAAAGAGCTTGAATCCGAAGGAAGTGCTACTGCAATAAAATAAACTCCCAAAAAAGAAGTTCAACAGCCATCGCACGACAACAGCGAGACCATCTGGAAGAGACCCCTCGAGGATGCTATAGGAAAGCTAAGGACGGATATCCGCCGATTGGCAAAAGAAAGAGGAGAAAAGTTGGAAAAGGAAGTTGATTCATCAGAGTTCATGGATGAGGAGTATGTCGAGATCAACATGGTTGAGACACGAGCATCGTCAGCTTCGCAAGGTGCTCTAACAGCTGTGGAAAGAGATGAACCAGAAGTGATGAGAGCACAGCTTAGGGAAAGAGATGACACAATTTCCCAGATGGCAAAGAGGATGGAAGAGATGGTTGCTACCTTAGCCACTCTCCAGAGTCAAGTACAACCTCAGAAATAAACACCCCCAGAGATCATCCATATTGCAGATGGAGGAAAAGAGATCACATCCGTCAACGGAGACGAGCCACCAAAGAAGGATTCTGCACAGAGCATGTTTCCCGAGAAGGACTTTAAAAACATGGTAGAACAGCAGGTGCGAGAAGCCCTAGCACAATCTAAGAGTGGAGCATCTATTCAGACGGGTAGACCTTACCCCAAAGAGTTCGATGCAGTACAATACCCTAAAGGCTTCGTACCACCTCTGTTTAAGACTTTTGATGGAACGGGAAACCCCCGGCAGCATGTCGCACATTTTTGTTCTAGTTGCTGCAATGCCGATGGGAGTGACACTTTATTTTTTCGTCAGTTCGTCTGTAGTTTGTCAGGGTTGCCTTTGACTGGTACGCAGAATTGCCAAATGGTTCAGTTAAAACCTTTGCAGAATTAGAAAACCTCTTCGTTAAGCGATTTGTCGGGGCTCGGCACCACATCACCATCGATGATCTAGTGGTGGAACACCAGAAACCTAACAAGACTTTAGTGGATTACATACTTCGATGGAGAAATTTAAGCATGAAGTGTGAACCACAGCTTCAGGAACAGCATGCAGTCGGCATCTTGCTTAAGAGTATCCATAGCCCGATAGCACTTCTCCTTGAAGGATTTACAATCAAGACTTTCGAGAAGCTGCTTAGCAAGACTGGGAGCTTGCAAGAGGAAGCAAAGCAGCTAAGTTTCGTGGACAAGACAGATAAGCAGAAACCCGTGAAAACTTTCTAAAAGAAGTCTGGAATCGTCGCGGCAGTCGATAAGGGCAAGCATCCAGTGCAGATACAGCCAAAGCGACCACATCCTAGCTATCAACCACCGCAACGTACTTACCAACAACCTCAGCAGGGTTATCAACAACCTCGATAAAGCTATCAGTCGCCTCAGCATTATGAACATCCGCCTCGTCCACAGCATACCCTGAAAGATTTTCTGAACAAGGAATATCCATTCAGAACCGATGCGATGAGCGAAAATGTTACTGCGAGTTTAATGAAGACACCAGATTTTCAGCTACTGCGAGCCTAAAAGGCTGGAAGAAGTCAATAAGAAAGATCATCCAAACTATTTCCCTTACCACCGGATGCTCGGGCACAATATAGAGGATTGCATCACTTTCAAGATTTGGCTTAACGACAATCTCTGGAAAGGGAACATAACAATCCCGAAGGAATACATGAAGGAACCCCAAAAGCGAGGTTCCGTCAATGTTAGTTCAACGGATCCTATTGTTTCGATAGACCCTTACACAACCCAGGAAGGATGGAGTACCGTCTGGACAAAGTCTTCAAAGAAAATCTTAGATCACATCCAAACCTCTTCGGTGCGTGCTTCAACTCAAAGTTTGAAACCTGTCGAGCCGGTGTTGACCTCATTTTTTATGAGGTCTTCTCTTCTTCCCTTTAGTACTTAGGATCTAGCCTTAGGCTTTTCCTTTGACTATCTTAGAGGACTAGAATTGGGACCCACCTTTTAGAAACTCAAACCACTTCTTAACTCCCTTCAAACTCCACAAACTTGACTATAGACCCCTAATCACCTAGAGGGTTGAAATCGAATGTGGAAGTTTAAGGATGAGTTCTCTATAGGACTCTTTGGCCTTAGGACCGCCTACAGGTGGCACTGGTGCAGTGAAGGGGCTGACTTACACATACACTACACTTTCACACACTTCCTAAAACACACCCATACCCAACTTGACCTCCTGACTCATGTAGGTGATTCACATGGATGGTCCTTAACCCCTGAGCCCTTGGCTAAGAGGGTTAGGAACAACATTGTGAATGCCTCAAATGAGTCCCTTCATGGCTCATGTGGGCTTGATATGGCTTCATGGCTCAACCAAAATGATTTCACTCCACTTACATCCACCCAATCTTCAATTTCCCAAATTTTCAATTTTTGACCCCGGGACCCTACACCTACTTAACTCCCAAAACCCTTGAAATTACCCAAATTTTTCAAAATTTCTTAAATCACCCAAAATCCTCCAAAATCATTCCCAAACATTTCAACATCACCCAAATTGATCATCCATACCCAAAAATACCAAAAATTCCAAAAATACCTCCCAATACCCTCCAAATACCCAAAATACCCCTCTTGGCCAAAAATTCCAAAAATTCAGAAAATTCCCAGAAAATTCCAGAAAATCCCGAATATTCCCAATTTCATTTTGTCCAACTACACCATGGGCCAATTTTGTCAATTTACCCTACTTTTGTCAAAACCCCCAATTTGACCCATTTTAACCACTAAGTGAACCCGATGTCAAACCAAACCTACCCAATTGACCCAAATTCTGGTCCAATTTAGTTCTAAACTTCAATTCAACATTCCCAATACCAATCTAGACCAAATCCAAGTTCAATTTGATTGACATTTGGATCCAATTTCACTTTTGGCCTTAAAGCCCAATTTGGACCCATGACCCAAACTTAACCCAAATTCACCCAATTCAACTCCAATTAACCCCAAATCTTTTCTAAATCTTCCTTAACATTCCCACAAACAAAACACTAACATGATTTGCCCAAAATTTAGACCCAAACCCCACTCAAATTCAACCCAAAGCTAAAAGGCCCATTTTTGACCTAAACCCAAACCTAACCCGAATGAGCCCAAACCCCAAAATCAAAGCCCAACCAAAGTCAAAACCTCTTTGAAACACTCCCATAAATATTTCTCAACATTAATTTTACATCAATTTCAACCCTAGCCCAACATTGGCCCAAGTTAGCCCAATTTGACCTACATAGGCCCACTTACCAAATAAATCCAAATTCAAACCAATTCAACCCCAAATCACACCAAATTGACTCCAAGCCCTTCATAGAACATCCACTAAACCAATTATAACACTTATTTGACAAGGTCCTTCACAAAATCTTCACCCAAATGCCCATCCTAAAATCAAAAAGCCCATTCCCCTTAAACTTTCCTAAAAAGCCCACTTCCTTCAAATTCAAAAGCCCAAATTCATCTAAAGCCCACATGGCACTTCCCCTCATCATCCATTTAATCAAAATTGCCCCTAAGTTTCAAAGTCATCAATTAAACAATTCCAAATCAAGCCCCATACAAATTCCCATCAAAATATCAAAATTTTCTTAAATCCCTTTTTATGAAATTGACCGAAGCTTTTCCCAAGCCAAATGGAGCCAAGGAAGAGCCATTCACAAGC
Organism: Papilionanthe hookeriana x Papilionanthe teres; assembly: GCA_022702705.1. Lineage (NCBI taxonomy): Eukaryota > Viridiplantae > Streptophyta > Magnoliopsida > Asparagales > Orchidaceae > Papilionanthe > Papilionanthe hookeriana x Papilionanthe teres. Next base: position 48,792,721 of record CM040439.1, on the reverse strand, counting down.
CATATGGAGCCATGAAAGTTTGGCATGTGACCATGCCATTAATGGTAAAAGGAGGGGCTCCTTTCCTAATCTTTCATTAAGCTTTTTTAACCTTATCCATGACACACTCTAAACCATGTTTAGCCACCTCATCATGGATAGAGACCACACCATTCTCTCTTGGCTAACCCAACTGATCCTCTCAGCCCAAAATCAGGCCATGGGGAGGTGCACCCAACCCAAACCAATGGGTTGACCAAATTGAAGCCAAAATGACCCCTTCTCCATTCCATTTTAATTCAAAGCCTTTACACATGTTAAACTCCGATTGACTTCACCAACTTCGAGCCACGGACTCCACGACCACGAAGGTGACCCATGCCTGCTAGGCCAGCCCGCTCGGATCGCCGGAAAACACCATGGCCGAGACCTTGGGAGGAACGAACTTTAGAATTCCACCTTGCTGAGCTGCCCCATGCCCAATGGCCACCATGGTCGTTCTTCCCATGACCGAGCTTGGTGATCCCGACCCTTGGCCATCCACGGGAGGCTCTCCAGGCCACCTCTATTTAAACCCGACCCCCTCACGGCCATGAGAGGAGAATTGCACAAACCTTGCCGAAACTGCGCCAAAATTGTTTCAAACCCTTCTCCACCCTTAGAGCGGTTGATCCCCGGTGTCGATTTGCCCTAATCCCCGTCGACAAAACCCGATTTCTCGGCTGAAATTCCACCCAAAACCAGGACACTTCTCCACGGTGAGCCAATCCCCAAATTGATTGGTTCTACACCTTCACCGGACCGAGGAAGGTGTCCACCGAACAAAAGCCCCATCTCCGGAGCTTCCCGATTGCTCCGGCCTCCGAAGCTTTGTGATCGAGTCGTGGTCGAAATCCAACCTAGACAATTCACTGGACCAGGAGACTTCATTTGGAGCTTGCTAGGATCTAATCGAAGGTGCAACAACTCTCATATCGAAGCCACACTTCTCTGAGCAAAGGTATGAGCTAATTCTTCATCCCGAGCTTCTGGAGATTCTCCATTTCAAATGCTTTAATTTCAATGCATGATAACCATATAGATGTGTTCGTCTCTTCAAGACGAATCCATAGAGCATAAGAACATGAAAATCCATTGAGTATCGAGTGAGATATTAGGGATTTAGTGTGGACGGCTCTCGGGTGAGGACACTTGGGGACGATGAACGGATGCGCGTCCATTTAATAAACGCGCGGACGGACGGCGGGATCGCGTCGGATCGGAAGGCGGAACGATACGGCGGGCCCGGGAGCGCCGAGTCGGATGGCGGCGTCGAATGGGAGCGCGCCACGCGGCGTTTCGGAGGCTGCCGAGGTTGACGCGGCGCCGCGTGGATAAATAGAAAATTAGGGATTTTTTCGATTTATTTAATTCCCTAAACTTCAAAAATTCATAACTTTGTGTAGAAAAATTAGAAAAATAAAATAAAAATATCCTCTTGCTCGAGTGAACGAGAGGAGGATAATGTGGAAAAGAAATCATTTAATTTCATTAAGTATTTTATTTTTTATAATTTATTTACTCTCTGCATACATTTAATTCTCCATGCATGTATACAATTCACCATGGCATGAGACCATAGGGCTTTTGAAGCCTCCGAATTTGGTAACATTCCCTGAATTTTCCAAAGTCGAGGCCATCCCTATTAAGAGTTATTGATTTTTCAAATTCATGTTACTTGTTTTGAGTATTTTAATTCCAATAAATAGCATGTTGTGAAATAAATTCTAGGAAAATTTGATGATGTTCCTTATGACTAGAGAACCCTAGGAAAAATAGGTTTTGAGTTAGTTCATTTAAAACAACCCTAATTAGCTTAAACACTCAAAATAGGTCTCTAATTAATTAGAGCTAACCATACATTAAATTGACTTCAAATCAATTCTCCATTGACCTTTAGGATCAGAGGAACCTACCATAAAAATTTGAGGTCAATTGGACTTGGTTAGCCCCACTAATTGGGTTGATTAAGCCACTTAGTCATTTTAAACTTTAAAAATTCATAACTTTCAAAATACCTTTCAAAAATTCACCAAATTGGTTTTGGAGCCTCTCTGATATTAGAGGAATCTAAGAGAATTAAAATTTCAATTTTCTAAAAAAGTTGATTTTTAATATTATTTTAATATTTTTAATAATTAAAAAATAATAAAAATCACAAAAATAATAAAATTCACCAAAATGTCACATTTTGAATTTTAATCACTTAGGAACAAACCCCATATTTTTCTTAGGTCTATTTAGTGAGATATTGAATTTTAAAGCTCTAGGGTAATTTTAAAATTAAAAAAATGTATTTTCTAGCATTTTCACTAAAATAATTATAATAAATCATAGAAAAATCAAAAATTTGTAAAATTTGCTTCTCTGATTTCCTTGATATCAGAGAGATTTTTGAAAAATATAAAATTCATTTTTTAACATTTATTTTATTTTTAAATTAATTAACACTCCAAAACTTAAAATAATTATAATAAAAATAATATAATTCAAAAAATCATCAAAATTGGTCCAAGTGGTCCTCTGGTTATTAGGAATGTCCCCTAATTTGCTTAAGGACAGAAACTTTCCCTTGGTCATGTTATTAAATTTTCCTTGAAAATCTCTGTTTTCTACCAAAAATAATTATATAAATAAATTAAATACAGAAAAATCACATTTTCTCCTCTCATGTCTTTATTGACATATGAGTGAAGTCACATAAAAATTTCAAGTTCATTTGAGTTCAATTTAGTGAGTTATGAAATTATTAAGCTTAAAGGGTAAAGTGGTAATTAAAAATCTTAATCCTTAATTAAAACTTTAGGTTTATTAAAAATTAACAAGTAAAATATTTGATCCTAATCTGATTTGGATGATTGAAATTTAAATAATTAAAAGGTAGAAACCCATTAAGCAATTCAAAATTATTAAACCTTAATTAAATAATTGATTAAATTTAGAAGAATAATAAAATTGGAATTATTAAAATAGGGATATTATTAGGAAGAGATTTGTTCTTTAATTTAAAAATCTCTAAATTAATCATTTCATTAATATTTAATTCTTAATTAAAATGATAACTCAAATTCAAAACATTAAAAGACTTAATCATTAAACTAAAATTAAATTATTAAACTCTTTTAAAAATTTCAATTAAAATTAAAAAATAAAATTAAATTAAAAATTAAATTAAATTAAGTAAATTAAATTGGATTAAGTTAAATTAAATTAAATTAAAATTAAAAGTTGAATTAAATTAAAGATTAAATTAAATTAAATTAAATAAACAAATCAAATTAAATTGAATGAATAAATTAAATTAAATTAAATTAAATAAATAAAACCAAATTAAATTAAGTTAAACCAAATTAAAAATTAAATTAAATTAAATTAAATTAAATCAAATTAAATTAAATTAAATTAAATCAAATTAAATTAAAACTAAATCAAATCAAATTAATTTAATGTAACATCAAATCAAACTAAATTGAGTTAAATTGAATTAAATTAAATTAAAACTCAATTAATTTAAATTAAATTAAATTAAGTTGAATTAAATATAACATCACCAAAGACATAAAGAATTCAAAATAAATCTAAAATAATTTGAACACTATTCCAAATTTAAACCCATTAATGGAAATTAAACTAAATCACAAATCATTTGAACACCAATTTACTCTCAAAAGCTTTAGTTATCATAACTCCTAAACAGAACATTAAATGAAATGTTACTTTATTTATAGGATATTCGAATGTCCTAGTTCATCGAGCAAGTTAACAAAACTTGAATCCACGGACGATTAATTCATTTTAATAATTAAACCCATTTGGACTTAAAACAATCCTAGAAATATTGAAAAGATGTTTAAGATTATTCTTAAGCACTTCCTCAATATGATTGGACATTTATAAGAACAATTGGACTTAATTGTTCTTTGATGAAGAAAATCGTCCTCAAACCAAAATACAAAGACCTAGACGTCATAGGAAATGACTAGCTATAGGATTAGGAATTTGGTAGAAAACCATAACCCTTCCCTTAGCTTTACCTATGAACTTGTTTAAGTATTCCAATTGTGTTTTAAGTGCAGCTTGGGATGACGGGAAGACCCTCCAGGTACGCTTTTATTTTATTGCAATTTACTTTCCTGCAATTTACTTTCTTGCAATTTATTTAACTGCATTGCACTTACTTTTTCTTGCATGAAAAACAACTGTTGCATGAAAACCCACACCTTTAGGATAGTCCCTAAAACTGAAACCAAAACTAAGTTAAAAGTCATTGCAAGATAAAATTCACCGCCACAACATTTCAAAATATAAAACAACTCAAAATTTAATCACAAACAGAACACAAAACTAAAATTACAATTAAATTAAAACGTCCTGTTGGATGATCGGGAATACCTCGGATGATGTAACCTACGTGTTGCTAACGGGATTTCCCACGATGCTAAATGAAAGTGTGGAACTCATTCGAGTTGAGTTTAGCAAATTCATCCGGACTAAGTGAATCCGATAAAAATAATGATGCCGGAAGGATGGAACCGTGGGATCTTAACCGGTGTCGTTATAATCAACTTTAAGATTTGTTTTAATTAAAACACAAAAAAAACACTTCGAAATTAAGACTTCTCTAAACCAAAACACTTTTCTCATCCACCGATTTATGACTTCTAAAACTAAACCTCCGCAACAACAAGGAGCTCGGAGCATGGTGGGCGACACGGCCATCGTCGTCGGCAAAACTTGAATCTACATCAGCAAAACTTTCCTAGAATTAAATAACAAAGCCATAGGACTTCGGGGTAGTTTGCACTAGTGCAACATAAATCCTCGACTCTTCGTTAGGCACTTGCATTGCAAATTAAGCCCTAACCGGTCTTAGGATTCCGAGGTAGTCGTCCGGTACGACAATAAACCCTCACATCTTCGAGGCTATTTGTTTGATTTTATCATACAAATATAAGCCCTAATTAATTAAAATTGGCGAGATCAAAACATTTAAATAAACATTAGGACTTTCCTAAATCCAAGCCAAACAATAGGATAGTCGGGAGATTACCGAAGTTCGCTTCGAATACAGTAATTTCTCCTACTTTTCTTCCTTTGAATTCTCAAAATAAAATGTTCCAAATTTGATCCATTCCCTATCGAAATTCCAAAATTCAATCCCTTGAAAACTTAAACTTTGAAATTCTTGAGAGCGAGAATTATTGATTATTATCGAGAGTTTTCTTAGGTGATTCCCGTCACTTAAGATGTAATTAACTATAGGGGCTTGCCCTTATAGGGAATTTTAAAGAACCCGAGTAATATAAACCTGTTTAATGCTTTCATATTAAACAGGGGAATTTGTCGGCTTATAAAATTGGTTCGCGGACCAAACGGATGTCACAAATCTTCTAGTTTATTTAATCGAGCCCCACCATCGAGCGATGTGTCTATCCTTAGGGATAGATACACGGTTTGTGGTACGGTGCTCGTTTATATAAACTATTTGGGATGTGAGATCGGTTTGATTTCATATCTTAAAATCTTCAAATCTAAAAATTAGTTTTAAAATCAAATACTACTTTTCAAATTATTTATTTAAATTAAATTAAAAATTTGCCGACAACTTCTGTTAGGCGACCCCTTTTCAAAATAAAACACACAACCTGAAAATAAGCCATACAGCCGGCACTATCACTTGCGATTGAAGAACTGCCCCAGAAGGAAGAGAAGACCGTAGAAGAGAAGAAAATCGAGGCTCCAAAGAGTAGACTAGGGTCTGCTTATCCTAGGATGGTTGTTTCTGATTCGAGGTAGAAATCTCTCGAACCTCTGACTCTGTATGATTATTTGCTCGCCCCGGCGGGATCTTACAATGATAGGAGTTTTGGCGTTGGCTACGTTTTGACTGTTTCTAACGATTACATAACTAACGAAAACTAACCTAATACGGATCTCAGTTCCAATATAAATAACGATTCTCAAATCATACTAAACCTCAATGACCACGACGAAGGAGAATACATTCACAAGGATGGCTACAAAAGCTCAACAAGCAATGAGTCTATTTGCGAATTTCGAGAAGCTCCAATCGCGATAAAATTAGAGTCATCAGATTCTGAAGCAACTGCAGAAGAGCCAGCTATTCCAATTCAAGAGAATACACCGGCAGATTCAGCACCAAATTCAGAAGAAATAACTGAAGTAAATTTAAGAAGTGGAAAATTTCTACCTTCGAGAATGGGTCCAAAGGATAAAGGAAAGCAGGTGGTTGCTCAGGAAGAGCCAACCTCAGCAGAGGAATTGCCCATTTGGGAAGAAACTGAGGAACATGGTAATAAAGTGGACTATAATGTGCTAGCCCATCTTAGGAAGCTACTAGCCAAACTAAGCATATACGACGCTCTGATCCTGTCAAAGGAGATGAGGGAAGCTCTGATCAAGGCTCTACTTGGTCCAGAGATTTGTTTAGCTCAAATGGCCGGTAATTCCTTCGATGAGGTTTGCTCGTTAAAAGAACAGCAAGGTGTTACCTTCACGGACAATGATTTACTACTCGGAACGGCTGATCACAATCGACCACTGTATATCTCAGTCACTATTGGAAAGTTTATGCTCTCCAGGGTGTTAGTTGATCCGGGAGCATCAATCAACATAATGAGCCTTCGAACATTAGCATATTTGGAAATTGATGCTCGTGAACTTGAAGCAGATAAGATGTTATTAAGAGGGTTCAATTAGAAAGGAGAAAGAGCACTTAGATCGATAACACTGTTAATGAAGATCCGTGATTTAGCAAAGACAACCGTAAAATTCCACATAATTGATTCTGAAACATCGTTCAACGCTCTACTGGGTCGGTCATGGATCCATGAAAACCAGATGATACCGTCATCTCTGCACCAGTGCATAAAGTATTACGATGGAGGATAATAGTGTATCAAAGGTGACTTGCAACCGTTCTCTGTACATGAAATCGGAATTCAAGAAGATGCAGCCTACTACGCGCCTCCGAAGAAAACAATCTTTTCTAGAAACGTTGTACCAAATGAAGCAAAAGAAGTGCAAAACGATAACGAGCCGGAAATTCTAGTCCAACAGTTACTCACCACTCCCTTACGACGAGATGGTGAAGGTTTCTCCAGAACTCGCACCCGAGGTCGAGGCCGGGGACGAGGTCGTGGAAGAGACGTCAGAGCAGTTGGACAGAAGAAACCAGTCATCAACGTTGATTGGGAGACCGGTTTTGAAGAAGAAGAAATCAAGAAAGAAGCAGCAACAGTAAATCAAAAGAAACCCCAGTTCAAGATCTCTCTTGAAGATGAAAATAATGAAGAATACAAATCAATGTACGAGAAGATTAACCATTATGTACATACTATGACCCTGACCCCGATCCATTCTAACAAAATCGAGGGTATGGTGGTCAAGGAAGTGCATGGTGGTGGCGCTAAGCCGATCAAGTTTTACCGTGGTGCTTCTTCCAATACTGAAAATGATGTACAATTTGAGAATATTACTTCTTCCGAATTAATGGAACTGCCTTTTGAGTGGTACTCTTCCTGTGTTCAAAATTTAATTCAATGTGGTGTCTTACCTCGACGATGGACAAAAGATCAATCCCAACACTTTGAAAAATTATGGAACAATGCTAGTCGGCCTCCCAATTCAAAACATGGTCTCGGATTCGGCACAGTAGGGTTTGTTGATGATTCGGGATTTTGCTTAGTTATCACTTGCGAGCCTAATGAAGACTGCTTGGAAGCTTCAGAGGATCTCGAAGATGTGCCAATCGGAGATGCTCCACCAAAATTCGAAGAAGAAATTGAATCTACAATAGACGAGTTAATGGAAGTTAACTTAGGTACTAGCGAAGAGCCTAGGCCGACCTTTGTTAGCTCCTTACTCAATAAAGAAGACTCTGAAGAGATAATCAAGCTATTGATGGAATTCAAGGACTGTTTTGCCTGGAATTATGATGAAATGCCAGGATTAACTCCAGAGGTCGTAGTTCACAAGTTAGGAGTGGATCCCACTGTCGTTCCAGTCAGACAAGCTCCGAGAAGGATGCGTCTAGAGATCGCACATCAAGTAATAGTAGAAGTTAAGAAGCTAATAGACGCTAAATTTATCCGTGAAGAGCAATATCCAACTTGGTTAGCCAATGTGGTACCAGTTAAAAAGAAGAATGGTCATATCAGAATCTGCGTGGATTTCAGAGATTTGAACAAAGTATGTCCAAAAGACGAATTCCCTCTACCAATTCCAGAATTGATGATCGACATTGCTTCAACACATGAAGTCTTTTCTTTCATGGATGGATCTTCGGGATACAATTAGATAAAAATGGCACCAGAAGATGAAAAGCTTACAGCCTTCAGAACGCCGATCGTGGGATAATGCTACACAGTGATGCCATTTGGATTAAAGAACGCAGGAGAAACTTATCAAAGAGAAATGACAAGAATTTTTGATGATCTCACTCACAACCAAGTCGAGTGCTACGTAGATGATGTGGTCATCAAAAGCAAACTAAAAGAAGATCACTTGTATGATTTGAGAATTGTTTTCGAGCGATTAAGACAATATAACCTTAAGATGAATCCCTTGAAATGCGCCTTCGGCGTCACCTCTGGGAAATTCTTAGGATTTGTCGTCCGACATCGTGGAATTGAAATCGATCCGGAGAAGATTAAAGCTATCTTAGAAATGCCACCTTCCAAAACCTTGAAAAACTACATTCTTTTAAGGGATAATTGGCATATCTTCGACGCTTTATCTCGAATTTGTCAAAAAGGTGTCAGCCTTTTTCTGCTTTAGTTAAGAAGGTGCCAAGTTTACTTGGGACTCCAAATGTAAACAGGCCTTCGAGGACATTAAGTAATATTTAATGACACCTGTCTTAGCAGTCCCAGTCTCAGGTAGACTGTTGATACTTTATACTGCGGCTTTAGATGACTCTCTCGGAGCCCTGCTAGCCCAGGTCAATGATGAGGGAAAAGAAAACGCTCTCTATTACCTAAGTCGTCGTCTAATTCCGACGGAAATAAAGTATCCTCCTATTGAGAAGCACTGTTTGGCCCTGATCTTCACCGCACAGAAGCTCAGGCACTACATGCTTTCTCACAAGGTCAACCATATTTCGAGGTTTAATCCATTGCAATATTTGATGACTCGACCGACGCTTTTCTGCAGACTTGCCAGGTGGTCAATGATACTATTGCAATTCAATATAACTTTCGTTCCTCTTCATGCCGTAAAGGGACAAGTCCTAGCAGACTTCCTCGCAGCACACCCTTTACCGGCAGAATCGCCTCTCAACGATGACTTGCCAGACGAGCAGATAATGAGCCTAGAAGACCCCGATGATCAGCGTTGGGAACTGTACTTCGACGGAGCATCTTCAGCACAAAAAGATAATGAATGGCAAACGATAGTGCCCGGTAAGGCAGGAATCGAACTAATCTTTATAACACCGGAGCAAGGGATGTTAAGATATTCTATCACTTAAGTGAATTGTGTACAAATAACGAGGCAGAATATGAAGCCCTCAAAACCGGACTGGAATTAACCATTCAGATGGGGATAACGGATATCAACATCTATGGGGATTCTCAGTTGATCATTCAACAAATCGCCGGACAATACAGAATTCTAAAGCCAAGACTCGAGCAGTACTTCCAGTATGCCATGAAACTGTTGGAACAAATTCTAAATGTAACAATCTATAAGATTCCTAGAAAAGAAAATGCTCTCGCCAATGCGTTAGCCCGCCTTGCAAAGGAATTTGCCTGCTTGTAGGATGAGTCAGTTAAAGTGTCAGTTCAAGGACGGCAGGTTCTCTCACAGCTCGACATGGATACAATACACAAATCAGCAGAAAAAGAAGAAGAATCAGTTGCGGCAGTAACGGAAAATACAGAAGATTGGTGTTGACCTCATTTTTGTTGAGGTCTTTTGTTTCTCTCTTTAGTACATAGGATCTAGCCTTAGACTTTTCCTTTGACTAATCTTAGAGGACTAGAAGTGGAACCCACCCTTTAGAAATTCAAACACCTCTTGACTCCCTGCAAATCCCACAAGCTTGATTGTAGACCCCTAATCACCTAGAGGGTTGAAATCAAATGTGGAAATTTAAAGGATGAGTTCCCTATAGGACCTTTCTGGCCTTAGGAATATCCTGGGTGGCCTGGCCTGGTGAGGGTTGACCTGCACATACACTACACTCTCACAGACATTCCAAGTCCTAAAACCACACTCTCACCCAACTTGACTTCCTGAGTCATGTAGGTAATTCACATGGATGGTCCTTAACCCCTAAGCCCCTAGCTAAGACGGTTAGGAACAACATAGTGAATGCCTCAAATGAGTCCTCTCATGGCTCATATGGGCTTAATATGGCTTCATGGCTCAACCAAAGTGATTCCATTTCACTCACACTTGATCAATCTTTTTTTTTCAAAATTTCAATTTTTGGCCTCCGGGGCCCCGGACCCACCAAACCTACCAAATACCCTTGAAATGACCCAAAATCTGCAAAATTGCCTAAATTACCCAAGATCCCTCAAAATCAATCCTAAACACTTCCCAACATTCAAATTGACCATCTTTGGCCAAAAATACCAAAATTTCCAAAAATACCCCTAACCCCCCCCCAATTACCAAAATACCCTTTTACCCCAAAAATTCAAAGAATTCCCAAAAAATTCTAGAAGATCCCAAATATTCCTAATTTCATTTTGTTCAACTACACCATGGGCCAATTTTTCCAATTTACCCCACTTTTACTAAAACCCCCAATTTGATCCATTTTTTAACCCAAGTGAACCCAATGTCAAACCAAACCACCCCAATTGACCTTAATTCTGGTCCAATTCAATTCTAAACTTTAATTCAACATCCCCAACATAAATTAAGACCAAATCTAAGTCCAATTTGATTGACATTTGAGCCCAATTTCAATTTGAAGCCTAAGGCCCAATTTTGGCCCATGACCTAAACCTAGCTCAAAGCAATTCAATTCAACTCCAATTGGCCCCAAATCTATTCTAAAGCCTCACTAACACACCCATAAACAAAACACTAACTTGATTTGCCCAAAATTTGAACCTAAACGCCACCCAAACCTAACCCAAAACCAAAATCCCTTAAATTGACCTAAGCCCAAACCTAACCCAAATGGGCCCAAATCCCAAAATCAAAGCCCAACCAAAGTTGAAAACTATTTGTAACACTCCCATAAACATTTTTCAACATTAATTTTAAACCAAATTCAACCTTAGCCCAACCTTATCCCAAGTTAGCCCAATTTGGCCCACCTTGGCCCCTTTACCAAAAAAAGCCCAAATTCAACCCAATTCAATTCAAAATCACTTCAAATTTGTTCCCAATCACTCATGACACCTCGCTAAACTAAACCCAACATTTATTTGGCATGGTCCTTCACAAAACTTTCATCCAAAAGCCCATTTTAAAATCTAAAAAAAGCCCACTTCCATAAAGCCTTTAAAAGCCCATTTTCACCAAAATTCAAAAGGCCCAAAACTTATTTCAAAACCTATATGACATCCTCATTGGTCATCCATTTGATAAAATCACCCCCCTAAGTTTTATTTCATCATTTAAACAAACCAAATGTGGCCCCATGTAAATTTTCCATCAAAATGTCTAAAAATTCAAAACCCTTTTTCATCTAATTGACCAAGCTTTGCCCCAAGAGACATGGAGCCATGGAGCCATGCATAAGCCATATGCAAGCTTTGGAAGCCACTTTCCACATCACCAAGCCATTTATGGCTAGAGAGGGAACCCCTTTCAAAACTCCTTCTTAAGCCTTTTTAACCCATTTTATGTCACACTCTAACCCATGCTTAATCAAAATTCTTGTGATAGAGACTTCTCCACCTAAAGTCAGCTGAGCCAAATGATTCATTTCAGCCCAAATCAAACTCTTGGAGGGTGAACCCAACCCATTTCCATGGCTTGACCAAATTAAGCTCAAAATGACTTTTCCCCCTTACCACTTAAATCAAACTCCTTTACACATGTCAAGCCTCAATTGACTGCACCATTGCCAACCCCTGACCCTTCTGAGCCAGATGGTGACCTAACCCTACAGGCCGGCCGCCTGGGTCGCTGGAAAACACCATGGCCGAGAGCTCCATGTGAGCCAAATTTTTCAATTCTCCTCTGCCGAGTTGTCCCGAGTCCAATTGAACACCATGGTTGTTCTTCTCTTGCATAGAGCAGCTGATCCCAAGCATCAAACCCCCCTGGGAAGCCCTCCAGCCATGTCTACTTAAACCCACCACCCTTTCGGCCAAAGGAGGAGTTGAACCAAACCTTACCAAAACTCTGCCAAAATCACTCCAGACTTCTCTCCAGACATAAAGAACTTGATCCCCACTGATATCCAGCCCTAAAACCCTCTCTGTGAGCTCAATTTCTGAGTTGAAAATCCACCCAAAAAACAGGACACTTCACCACAATGAGCCAATCTCCAAATTGAATGATTCTACACCTTCACTAGACCAGGAGGAGAAGTTCCCCAGCAAAAGCTCCCTTACCAGGCCAGCCATTGCTTCCAGCCTCCAAGCTTTGTGATCGGCCTTGGTCACTTTCATACTTAGAAAATTCCCCAGAGCCAGAGACTTCATCTGGAGCTTGCCTGGACTCAATCGAAGGTGACACAACTCTCAGATCGAAGCTTTCACTTCTCTGAGCAAAGGTATGAACTCATTCTTCCTCCCGAGCTTCCAGCAATTCTCCATTTTGTTTGGGTTAATTTCATAGCCTATAAACCGTATGGATGTGTTCGTCTCTTCAAGACGAATCGATAGAGTATAAGAACTCAAAAATCCATGGAAAATTGAGTGAGATCTTAGGGTTTTAGTGTGGATGGTCACGGGTGCACACCAGTCGTAGACGATGACCAGGAGCTGTTGGATCGCGCGTCTATCGAGCGAACGATCGAGATCAAGTCGGACAGCGCAATGGTACGTGAACCGCTGGCCCCTGGAGAGCTGAGTCAAATGGCGGCACCGAATCACAGCGCCACATGCGGGCTTTCGAGGCTACCGAGGTTGACGCGGCGCCGCGTGGATAAGTAGAAAATTAGGGTATTTTTGAATTATTTAAATGCCCTAAACTTCGAAAATTCATATCTTTGCATAGAAAAATCACAAAAATAAAATAAAATAAAAATACCCTCTTGCTCAATGAACAGAGGAGAATAATGTGGAAAAGAAATCAAGTTAATTGGCTGAGTATTTTATTTTTAATAATTTATTTACTATTTCTAATGTTTTGATTCTTCATTTGCATAGATAATTCACCATGGCATGAGACCATGGGGCTTTTGAAGCCTCTGATCTTGGGGACATTCCCTGAATTTTTCAAGGTTAGAGGCCATCTCTGTGAAAAGTTATTGATTTTTCAAGTTCATATCACTATTTTATGTATTTTAATTCCAATAATTAGCATGTTGTAAAAAAAATTCTAGGAAAATTTGGTGATGTCTCTTAGCCCCAGGGGACCCTATGAAAAATATATTTTGAGTTAATTCATTCATAATAACCTTAATTGGCCTAAACCCCTAAAATTGAATTTGAATTAATTAGGGTTAACTACGCATCAAATTGACTTGAAAACAATTCTCCATTACTCTTTAGGGTTAGGGGAACCTTACATAAAATTTTGAAATCAATTGGACTTGATTAACCCCACCAAATGGAGTGATTAAGCCTCATAAGCAAAATGGAACTTTAAAAAATTCATAACTCCAAAAATACTTTTCAAAAATTCATAAAAATGATTTTAGAGCTTCTCTGATATCAGGAAAGTTCAGAAAAATTAAAATTGTAATTTTCTAAAAAAATTGATTTTTACAATATTTTAATATTTTAATAATTAAAAAATAATAAAAATCATGAAAAAATTACAAATCATAAAAATGTCACATTTTAACTCCTAATCATTTAGGAACAAACCAAATATTTTTCCTAAGTCCCTAGGGTAAGATATTAAAAAATGAATTTTCAACCTTCTTCACTAAAATAATTCTAATAAATAAAATAAAAATTAGAAAATTTTAAAACTTATTTCTCTCGACTCCTTGAGGTTAGAGAAATTTAAGAAAAATATAAAATCTATTTTTCAAATTTTATTTTATTTTAAAATTAATTAATACTATAAAATTCAAAATAATTATAATAAATAAAATATAATTCAAAAAATCACAAAAATTTGTCTAAGTGGTTCTCTAGTCACTAAGAACATCCCATAATTTTCTTAAAGACAGAAACCTTTCCTTGGTCATGTTGGTGAATTTTCTTTGAAAATCCCTATTTTCTACTAAAAATAATTATATAAATAAATTAAATTCAGAAAAATCACATTTTCTCCTCTAATGTCTTAATTGACATGTGAGTGAGGTGACATAAAAATTTCAAATTCATTTGAACTTAATTTAGTGAGTTATGAAATAAATAAGCTTAAAAGGGCATAAAGGTAATTAAAAATTTTAACCCTTAATTAAAGCTTTAGGTTTAATCAAAATGGGGGGTAAAATATTTGATTTTAACTTTCTCTTGGATGTTTAAAGCTTAGGGAAATTAAGGGGTAGAAACCCATTAAACACTTTGAAAATATCAAAATGAAACTTTAATTAATTAAATGATTTAAATTTTGGAAAGAATATATTTAAAATTTGGATTATTAAAATAGGGATATTATTAAGAGGATATTTATTCTTTAATTTAAAAAATCCCTAAATAAGTCACTTTAACAATATTTAGTTCTTAATTAAAAATTAAAATAATAATCCAAATTAACAATTAAAACTAAAATTAAAACTAAAATTAAATCTAAAATTAAAATTAAATTAAATTAAAATTAAATTAAAATTAAAGTTAAACTAAAATTAAATTAAAGTTAAAGTTAAACTAAAATTAACAATTAAAATTGAAATAAAATTAAAGTTAAACTAAAATTAAAATTAAAATTAAATTAAATTAAAATTAAATAAAAATTAAATTAAAATTAAATTAAAATTAAATTAAATTAATTTAAATTAAAGTTAAATTAAACTAAAATTAAAATTAAATTAAGATTAAATTAATTTAAATTAAACTAAAATTAAAATTAAAATTAAATTAAATTAAATTAAATTAAATTTAAATTAAATTAAAATCAAATTGGATTAAATTAAATTAAAATCATCTAACAACAAACTTAAGTGAAATCATTAAGAGTTAAATCAAAACATATCAATAATTTCAACACCTTTTTCTATCTAAGTAAATTTAAAACATGAACATCAATCTGAATACTAAGATAATTGAAAGTATAAAGATTTAAATTAAATCTAAAATAACTTGAACACTATTCCAAACTTAAAATTATTAATTAAAACATCATAATTAAATTAAAACACTTTTAATCATTAACTCAAACTTTTAGTTAAGGATGATTAAAATTCTCAATAAACCAAATTTCCCTTAAAGGCTTTAATTATTATAACTCTTAAATAGAGTATTAAGTGAGATGTCACTTCATTCATCAGGTAATCAAATACCCAAGTTCACTGAGCAAGAGACAAAGTTTAACTAAACTCCTGGATGATTAATTCATATGTGCAACTAAATTTACTTGGACTCAAAATAATCCCAGAAGTATTGAAAAGATGTTTAGGACTCGTCATAAACACTTCCTCAATATGACGGGATGTTTTAGAAGAACAATTGAATATAATTGTTCTTTGATGAAGAAAATCATCCTTAAACCAAACCAACAACCTAGACGTCATAGGAGATGACTAGTTATAGGATTAGTAATTTGGTAGACAACCAAAACCCTTTCCCTTAGCTTTACCTAGGTATTTTTTGCAAAATGTGTTTAAATGCCTTAACATGTGTTTTAAGTGCAGCTTGGGATGACGGGAAGACCCTCCAGGTACGGTTTTATTTTATTGCAATTTACTTTACTGCAATTTACTTACATGCACTGTACTTTACTTTTCTTGCATGTTAAATAAAACTCGTTGCATGAAAACCGTAACCTTTAGGATAGTCCCGAATTGAAACCAAAACTAAATTAAAAGTCATTGCAAGATAAAATTCACCGCCACAACATTCCAAAATATAAAACAACTCAAAATTTAATCACAAACGTAACAACAAAACTACATTGCAACTAAATTAAAACGTCTCGTTGAATGATCGGGAATACCTCGGATGATGTAACCCACGTGTTGCTAACGGGATTTCCCACGGTCTAAATGAAAGTGTGGAACTCATTCAGTTGAGTTTAGCAAATTCATCTGGACTAAGTGAATTCGATGAAAATGACGGTGCCGGGATGATGGATCTGTGGGATCTTAATCATTTTTGTTTAAATAATTTTAAGATTTGTTTTATTTAAAACACTAAAAAACACATGGATTTTAAGATTTTCTCTAAACCAAAACACTTATCTCATCCCCTGATTTTCACTTTCCAAAACCAAACCCTGCAACAACAAAGAGCTTGAAGCATAGTGGGCAGCACGGCCATCGTCGTCAGTGACCCGACCGCCACGCTTAACGCAGTGATGTTGCTTCCAAAAGATAGCCAAAAGCTTTGACTCGATTTATAAATAGCGGCTAGTGTATAAAATTAATATTATATAAGTAATATTTTTATACACTAGGGGTACTACGTAAGTATACGTATCGTTTCAAGTAATATAGAGTTTTTAAACAAAGACCCCAGTATCGATCCCACAGGGAAGATTTATAAAAATAAATTTCCTATAAAGAGAAAGCGAAATATAATAGTAAAAATATTTATATTTTGATTATAAATTACTATTAATTTACAAGATGCAATTTAAAGAAAACAATAATAAGAAAATGAATTTATAAACTCTATATAAAATAAACAACTTCTTTCCTTCAATTAATCTAAGATTTTTAAGATAATTTAATATTCATTGGAGAATTTAATTTATAGTATTGTGCCAAATAGAAGCATTCCTATTCTTTACCCTTTGATCCAGGTGTAAAGAACATTGACTAATTTACAGAATAGGTCCTGATGTATTGTTAGTAGAATGGGTTAATCTAGACTCACACTTCTAGATGTCCAAGGGTGGCTATGGTCGGCCCTACTAGTGACCCTTTCCTAGTCTATAAATCAAATTATAAGAATTTAGTCTGTCACTCTAAAAACTTATCAATTCTATGCCCTTTAAATATTATCTTCCTATTTATTTGCACTTCACCATGAATAGCCCGCACATGGCCTTCGACTACCCAAGGATTCATGTGACATTTACAAGTTAAGAGTTCTTCTCCTACAAGGTTTTTTAAACTCTTCAACGAGTTTTAACAATTGAAACAACCAATTTAAAAAGTAAAGTAAGATCGGTATTAATGTCATCGAATGTTTTGAAAATATTTTGAATTTTAATTCTCCATCGAATCTTTATATTATCTTATCTATCTCTTCATAATTCAAGTAAGAAAGTAACTAACTACTCTGAACACATTGAAAATAAATAATAAAACATGATAATTAAACTTTGAATCAAATATAAAATATATTTATCTCAAATATTTCTTCCACAAATCATTTAATTCCTACTGACTCCACAGTGTAATGAACTCCAGATGCAATAACTTGAAAATAAACTCACTAAACTAAACAAAAGTGGCCCTAAATTTCTCTCTCTAATTTTCTCTCTAAGGATGAGAGATCTCAAAGTAGATAAGAGAAAGGGGTACAATGGGAGGAGCACGTTTTTTGAAGAATTGGACCTCTATTTATAGGCTTCAAGAGTTTCCTTGAGGCACCTCTTCAAAACATGTCCACATTCAATGAATCTTCTAGAAGGTCGGTCTGGTGCCTAGGCGCCGGAATCTGGCGCATAGGCGTCAGACACCACGTCTAGTTCTTTGCACCTCTTCACTTTGGCTCGCACCTCTTCGCGATTAAAATCATTTTGGAGCATCCAAATGTAATGTATCACATGTCCTATTATCAAGGAACAACTGCCAGCCTTCTAGAATATCCAATAACCGCTCACTCCGTCAAAATAACCGATCAAACGTTGTCGAAAACTTGACGGTTTCGTATCGAGTTCGGCGCTTAGGCGCCAGTTTCTGGCGCCAGGCCATATTTTTTTTATACTTTTGGTATTTTGCTCCATTTTTGCTCCTTTTTGCTCCTTTTTGCTCCTTTTTCCTTCTTATACCTTTTTACATTACCTACATCCAAAAATACAAAAAAAATACCTTTCATTAAAGCATAATATCCTTAGAAATTAATGAGAATTAAGATATAAAGAAATATGAATTTTTTTATAAATCAAAATCCCCCAAACTTAAATGATACTTGTCCTCAAGCAACTCTTTTTACTACATAAAATATAAATTTTGGAAATAAAAGATAATTATTTAAGATTCCTTATAATTTTTTATTTTATAAATTCATTAGTAAATTATTAACCCAATTTCACTAACTAGGTTTAATTTTAAGAATTTAAAGAATATTTAACTACCAAATTATAAGATTTCAAATATTTCATTCATTTTGAAAATAATACAAGTCTATTATATTAAGCTTTCATAGATTATTTACTAGAAAAAGATCTTCTTGAAAAATCGTTTCTAAATAAACATTTATGCATAAAAATTAAGTAAAGTATGTAATTAGTTTTCTTCCTATAAGATAATTCAAGTGAAGCCAATTTTTGATTAGGCATTTCCTCAAGCTTCTCCTCTCTATCTTTTTTTTTATATATAGAGAGGATTACTATATCTGGATAGCCTGTTAATGGTTTTGAACTTCACTATCCTTAACTTATATTTTCAAAACTTATACATCTCCACTTAATTATTATAACATAAATAAAAATTCAAAAAGAATTCAACTCTTTTCTTTTTCAAGTGATAATTTTTTATTACTTAATATTTCTAAAATTCTATTATTTCTATCATGAATAAAAAAAATTCTTTTTCTCATTCTTCTTTAAGTTAAATAATTCTATTCTTAAAATCAATCAAAGTTAGTAAAATTTTGGTTAATTTTCACTAAATTGTTTATAATTTCAAAAATAAAAGTGATCTAAAATAAATTCTTCATTCCTTAAGTTATGTTAAAAAGTTTCTATTTTTAAAAAAGTATTAGCTCTTTAAGGACAAATAAAATTTAATTTTGAATGGATTTTCCCTTCCCCCAAACTTAAGTTTTGGTATACTATGCTAATTTGAAAGTATGAGAGAAAGAAAATCATTAGTATTTTTAGTAAGTATGTAAAAAAAACAATCTTAAAAAGAAAAATTAACTTCTAAACATGCTTTTATGAATAATTAAGATAAAATTGAAGCATGTATATAGAAAGGTAAGCAGGTTAATTTTTTATTATACTAAATTTGAAACAAAATTAAAGCAGAGCGAAATTACTAAGTACTAAACAGAGTACTAAAACAAACATATAAATTAACTCTAACATCAGTCTCAACACAATATACTAAAAATATTTTAACCACAGAATCCATCCACACAAGTACATAAACTAAACAACACACATCAAACATAAAACTAACAAACAATCCAAACAAAACAAACTAACAACAGAGTAGCACTACATAAAGATCTCTCTACTACTAATCACTAGTTGTCGCCTCATCGTCATCATCATCACCAAAGGAAAACTCAACGTCCTTAGGATTAACAAATGGTATAAAGCTAGGAAAAGTAGGAAAACTAACATCACGTTCACCCTTCAGAAATCTGACTAGGGCTTCATCATATTCTGCATCGTAACTACTCTTCCTCTGGGTATATTCAGATAAATGATCTAGTTTTCTATCAATAGTATCTATCCTGCAGTGAGTTTGAAATAACTTCTGCTGTTGTTCTAAAAATTGATCATGCATTGATTCCCAGAAATCTGGTGGTGGCTCAGTAGAAGTAGAGGGTCTAGAAGTAGAAGGTCTACCTGAAGTATGTGCAGAAGTAGAAGGAGCGGTCGATCTCTTCCCTCGAAGATGATCATAGATACTAACACTCTCCTGCCTAATTGGTTTTGTAGACTTCAGCTTCTCCTCAAAAATATCAGTAGTGACTCCATCATTAACACATAACGAATAAATCAAAGAAGGAAATTCCAATCCAACAGAAGTGCTGGATCTCACAGTAGACTCCACAGAATCATAAATAATGCTTCCGACATCAATAGGCTTCCTCTCCTGAATGCAGTAATTTAAGATCGCTCGATCTCTAGTCACTTCACTCAGGTGGTTGGAAGGTAACAATCTTGTAGAAATAAAGTAGTTCCATGCTTTAGATACACCATTTAATTCAGAGGATTTGAAGTTTACCTTCTTTCCGTTCCTGATCTTCCAAGATCCAGTACCGTTAGTCAAATAAGCAATAATCATGTCCAAATCTCCTTCAGATGGTGATAATCCAGAATAATAGCACTCAATAGTCGGTGGCAGGCCATAGAATATATTGATTATTTATGGAGTAAATCCTACTCCGATTCCTCTAACAAAGACTTCAGAATCTTCAGCATCCATAAAATTTGCATAAAATTCTCGAACAATTGGGATAACAAAGAATAGCAGTGAAGTAACAAAATCGTTGCCAGTTGTGCGCAATGATAGTGTTTTCGATCATCTCCCCAAGATGATAAAATCATCGTTCCGAGATGAACTTTCTCGACAATGCAAGTTCATGGAAGCAAAAATGCGCAGCCGCAGTTGGAAATTTGCTGCTATTAAAGTTTTCTCGTCCTTTCCCGCGCTTAGATTTTGGAGCCATCTAAACGTGAAAGAAAACAAGAACTAATTTAGGAATCAAAGATTTAAACTCTTTTTAAGTTTATAAAACTTAAAATAAGTTTAAAAATCCAAAGAAATAACTAAAAATCGTATATTTTTTCAAATTTTCGGTTCTTCACAAAACTTACGGAAGTCTATAGTGAAAATCAAAAATAAAAGGTTAAAAGTGTAGATCTGACCATGAGACGAAGAAATCGAATGGTTTCGCGCTCAAATCCTTGATGTTTTGACCTCAAAATGGATCTAGAGGAAGTATTTTCGCGAAAATGGGGAAGAAGATGAAGCTTAGGCGTCAAAAATGGCTTTTGGGGGTTTAAATGGTAATTTTCGGTAGCAGGCCGAACTGGCGCTTAGCCTTTCACAAAAATTTTTTTAAACTTTATTTTTCCACCAAATTTCATAAATTCAACTTCCAATTACTCATATCAGAGTAGAGCTTCAGTTTCTAACTTCCACAACATTTTTCAAAAAATTTATAAAAATTAAATATTGAATCCACCAATCAAACATAAGATTTTCAAACAAACTCACTAATTTTCATTTAAAATCTTCAATTTTGACTCAATACATTCCAGATAAGTACTACATTTGATTCAAGTTCCTAATACACACTCAATCATAACAAGTTTAAAGAAAATACAACATACATTGAACATGAAAGCAAATATACTAACAAACACAATCGATTCTCTAAATCGATACAATGACTCAACAAACCATAATAACTATCTCTTTACCAGAATATTCTAATCTTCACAAGGGAAATTGTGTATTCCACTTGGAAAGAAGACTAACGCTCTCGGGAAATTCGTAGCCTTCATTTCATCAATCCACTTGTTCTTCGCATACATTTCAACTTGAGCATCTTGATAAGCCACAATATGATCAAATTGAAGTTTCATTTGCCATTCTAGATGCTCAACTTGATGAAACATCTCATGAAGGTGATCTCCAATCCTTTTAAAATCTTCTTCAAACTTATCTAAACGACTAGAAATTTTCTCTAAACTTACAACGATTAAACCATTGAAGTAGGGTTGAGGATCCCTTGAGACCTTGTCCCTAGCCTCTTCTCCATGATTTCTCCTTTCCATTTCTTCAAAAATTTCTCAAATCTCTCAAGAAGAAAATGTAAGGGACGTAATTTTGATTGTTTGATGGTTAGGGAAGAAGATGGGTTGATTTAAATGGGAAAATCGTGTGAAAAACTAAAAAATTTCTGTTTTTACACGACCCAGTAACCGTGGCGCTTAGGCGCCGAATCTGGCGCCTAGGCTCCGGACCTATTGATACATAGTTGATTCTGGCGCTTAGGCGCCGAAATATGGCGCCTAGGCGCCGGAACTATGTTCAACTCAGTTTCGCCTAATCGTCAAATTTTCAAAATTTTGTTCTCCAAGATATGTAAGTTATACTGGTAAGAGTAATTTAGACTCGATAACTCACATTGTAAACTATCATAATGAAGGTTAACTTGATCTCCTTTTTACTCATATTCAAAATAGAGTGATCTAATTTTTAAATCTTACATACTTCAAAATAATTTTTAGCCTAAGTCAATCAAGACTTATGAGGATCAAATTTTTCTAAAGTAATATAAAATTAATCAAGATGCATAACCTTACATTAAAACACAAAAACACAAGATAATTATGGGTTGCCTCCCACAAAGCGTTTGGTTTAACGTCGTCAGCCCGACTTAAGTAAATCTTTAATCAGGTTGACTTAATTCATAAGCCTCTTTATAAATCTTTTTAATATCACCTAAATAAGGCTTCAATCTTACTCCATTTACTTTAAAAATTTTTCCTATTTTGGGATCTTTAATATCCACAGCTCCTTAATGGTATACTTTCTCAACTAAATAGGGTCCAATCCATTTAGATCTTAATTTTCCAGGAAAAAGTCTTAAACGAGAGTTAAACAGTAATATTTTTTGTCCAGACTCAAAAATTTTTCCTGAAATTGTCTTATCATGCAACATCGTCATTTTCTCTTTATAAATTTTGGCATTTTCATACGATTCGTTTCTTATTTCTTTCATCTCATTTAATTGAAATACTCGTTTTTCTCCCGCTTTATTCAAAATTAAAATTAAACTCCTTTAACGCCCAATAAGCTTTTTGTTCAAGTTCTACAGGTAAGTGACAATGTTTACCATAAACTAACCAGTAAGGTGACATTCTGATTGGTGTCTTATAAGCTGTTCTATAAGCCCATAATGCAGAATCAAGTCTATCAACCCAATCAGTTCTTTTAGGATTAGCAGTATTTTCTAAAATTCTTTTAATTTCTCTGTTTAATACTTCAGCCATTCCACTAGTTTGAGGGTGATAAGCAGTTGCTATTCTATCTTTGATTCCAAATTTTTGAAGTAATGATTGAATTCTTATATTCCTGAAATGACTTCCACCATCAGTGATAATTACCTTAGGCATTCCAAATCTTGAAAATATTATTTTCTTAAAGAATTTTGAAACACTTTTGGAATCACGAGTTTGGTAAAGCAACGACTTCAATCCACTTTGAAACATAATCAACTGCTAATAAAATATAAATTTTTCCAGATGATGGAACAAATGGTCCCATAAAGTCTAAACCGCATATATGAAAAATTTCAACTTCCATTATATAGTTTAAAGGCATTTCATCTTTCCTAGATATATTTCCCATCCTTTGACATCGATCACATGTTTTCACATATTGTCTCACATCGTTAAATAAGGTAGGCCAATAAAATCCAGAATTTAAAATTTTAAATACAGTTTTATCTATGCCAAAGTGTCCTCCAAAATTAGAATCATGATATTTTTGAATAATAGCAAAAGCTTCTTCATAAGGTACACATCTTCGAATCATAGAATCTTTACCAATTTTAAATAAATGAGGTTCTTCCCAAATATAAGATTTAGTATCATATTTAAATTTCTTAATAAATTTGTTATCCAAGTCATAAGGTAAAATATTGCTAACTAAATAATTAACAATATCAACATACCACGGTGTTTTGTATCTTTGAATAACATATAAAGATTCATCAGGAAATTTCTCATTTATATTTTCTTTCGAAATAATATCATTTTTAATTCTAGATAAATGATCAGCAATTTGGTTTTCAGTTCCTTTTCTATCTACTATTTGAAAATCAAATTCTTGTAGAAGTAAAACCCATCTTATGAGTCTAGGTTTAGAATCCTTCTTAGATATTAGATATTTAATAGCAGAATGATCAGTATGAACTATGCATATAGTACCAAGAAGATAAGGTCTAAATTTATCAAAGGCATATACTATAGCTAGATGCTCTTTCTCAGTGGTAGTGTAATTTCTTTATCTTTCAGTGAGAGTTTTACTAGCATAATATACAACTTTGAAAACTTTCTCATATTTTTGTCCTAATACAGCTCCAATTGCAAAATCACTTGCATCACACATTAATTCAAAAGATTTATTCCAAATCGAGTGCAACAATGATAGAGTGCGATTATTAATTTTTCTTTTAGAATATTAAAAGCATAAATACATTCTTCATTAAATTCAAATTGTGCAACTTTTTCTAATAAATGACAAAGAGGTTTAGCAATTTTAGAAAAATCCTTTATATATCTTCTATAAAATCCAGCATGACCTAGAAAATTTCACATCAGTAACAGTAGTAGGTGGTTGCAATTCAGTAATAATTTTCACTTTTGTTTGATCTACTTCCATCCCTTTCCGTGATACTTTGTGTCCAAGTACAATGCCTTATGTGACCATGAATTGACATTTTTCCCGCTTAAGAACTAAATTTGTTTCTTCGCATCTTTTCGTAACTTTGGCTATGTTTTCCAAACAAGATTTAAAAGAAGTTCCAAAGACTGAAAAATCGTCCATGAATATTTCAATTCCTTTGTCAATTAAATCACAAAATATTAACATCATACATCTTTGAAAAGTTACAGGTGCATTACATAAGCCAAAAGGCATTCTTCTAAAAGCAAATGTTCCATAAGGACTTGTAAATGTTATCTTTTCTTGGTCCTCAAGAGCAATAAGTAATTGATGATAACCAGAATATCCATCCATAAAATAGAAATATGAGTGTCCAGCAAATTTATCGAGCATTTGATTCAAGAAAGGTAAAGGAAAATGATCCTTTCTAGTGGCTTTATTTAGTTTCCTATAGTCAATACAAATTCGTCATCCAGTAACTTGTCTTGTGGGAATAAGTTCATTCTTATCATTAACAATGACAGTTACTCCTCCTTTCTTCGGAACACAATGAATAGGACTTACCCATTGACTATCTGAAATAGGATAAATAATACCAGCATCTAACCACTTCATAATTTCTTTTTTAACAACCTCTTTCATAATAGGATTTAATCTTCTTTGTGATTCTATAGTAGGTTTAAAATTTTCTTCCATTAAAATTCTATGCATGCAAATGGAAGGGCTTATTCCTTTTATATCAGCAATAGTCCAACCAAAAGCTTTCTTATAATTCTTTAACACACCTAGTAATTTTTCTTCTTGATCTTTACTCGCTTCGAAGAAATAATAACGAGTAAAGTTAACGAATTTCCAAGAAAAGCATATTTTAAATGGGAAACTAACATTTTTAATTCCGATTCGAGTGCTTTGTTAATCGAGGGTAAAAGTATATCATTTTGAGTTATGTCTAAAGTTTCCCAATTTTCTTTAATAAAATGAGTCTCTTCTTCTTCTACTATTTCATCTTCATTAGTTAAAAATTCAAATTTTTCTTCAGAAATAACTTTACATTTTTCTTGATAATGTTTTTTAATTAAATAATCAATTATATCCATTCCATAACATTTTTCTTTATCACGGTACTTCATTGATTTAAGAACATTGAATTTAATTTCTTGATCATTGACTCTCATGGTTAATTCTCCTTTCTGCACATCAATCATAGCTCATCCGGTAGATAGAAAAGGTCTTCCTAAAATAATATGTATCTCTTTATCTTCTTCCATATCAAGTACTATGAAATCTACAGGGAAGATAAATTTATCCACTTTAACAAGAGCATCCTCTATAACTCCTTTAGGATAAATGATAGATCTATCAGCTAACTGAAGAGTTACAGTGGTGGGAGTAATATCTCCTAAATCCAATCTTTGATTGATAGAAAATGGCATGAGATTAATACTTGCTCCTAAATCACATAAAGCTTTTTCGAAAAAATTTTCTCCAATAGCACAGGGTATAGTGAAACTTCCAGGATCCTTAAGCTTTTCAAATAATTTCTTTTGAATTATTGCACTGCATTCTTCACTTAATGCAACAGTTTCAAAAGCTTCAAATTTTGGTTTTTTGCTTAAAATATCCTTCATAAATTTTGCGTAAGTTGGCATTGGTTCCAAAGCTTCAGCAAAAGGTATGCAAATAGTAAGTTTCTTAAAAATTTCAAATAACTTAGAAAATTGATGATCAAGTTTCTGTTGTTTAAGTCTTTGAGGAAAAGGTGGTGGTGGTTTTTCAACTTCCACATTAACAGGTATAACAGTCTGGTCTTAACTAGGAGAGAGAGTTTCTTTAGGTTTTTCAATCTCTTCAACATCAATCTCTTTTTGAATTTCATTTTGCAATCTTTCTTTTAATTCCTTTCCACTTCTAAGTTGCACAGCTTTAACTTGTTCATGTTCTTTTTTAGTTTCATTTGGATTGATTTCAACATTACTAGGAAGTATTCCTACAGGTCTGTTATTAATTAAAGTAGAAATTTACCCCATTTGATTTTCAATATTACGAATAGCAGTATTTTGATTTTGTAATTGATTATTCATTTGCATAATTAATTCTTCTATTGATAACTTTTTCTGTTGATTATTAAATTCGTGAGGTTTATAATTTGAATTAACTCGATTATTCCAATTTCCAGTGGGATGAGATCGATTATTACCCCATTGTTGTTGTGAATTGTTCCAGCTTAAAATTAGGATGATTTTTCCACCTGTGGATTATAATAATTTGAATAAGGATTATTTTTACTTGCAATAGCTTGTAAAGTTTCAATAGTTTGAGGATCTTCAATATTAGCAGAATTATTATATGAAATATTAATTACAAAATTATCTAATTTCTTAGATATTGCTGCAACTTGTGAAGCTAAGATAGAAAATGCTTCATTATCTTGAATACTAGCCATCTTTTTATGGTTAATCCTTTCAGAAGGCCATTGAAAATTGTTATTAGTCATTTTTTCAATTAAAGTGTAAGCTTCTTCAAATGATTTAGACATTAAAGAACCTCCAACAGCAACATCAATAATTGATTTTAAAGATCCAATTAATACATTATAAAATGTTTGAATAATCAACCAATCAGGTAAAGCATGATGAGGACATTTTCTTAATAGTTCTTTAAATCTTTCTCAAGTTTCATATATTGTCTCCCCGTCAAATTGACTAAATGAAGTAATATCATTTCTTAGTTTTGCAGTTTTAGAAGGAGGAAAATATTTAGCAAGGAATTTTTGTGCCATTTTAGCCCATGTTTTCATAGAACCAGTCGCTAATGAGTTTAACCACATCTTTGCTTTATCTCTTAAAGAAAAAGGAAAGAGTCTAAGTCTAATAAAGCATCATCGAAACATTGTTATATTTAAAGGTAAGCACAAAGTTCTAAAAAACTAACAAGATGTAAATTTGGATCCTCTTTTAGTGATCCACCAAATTTATTGTTTTGCACCATTTGAATAATAGTACGGTTTAAGTTCAAAAGAATTAAGCATCTACAAGTGAGTATTTGAATACTACTATGAAGTTCATCAACTGTAGGGTTAGCATAATCCCTTAATGGTTTATAAACATTTTGATCATTAAGTTCAATCGGATTTTGTAAAGTAGCCATTTCTTGAAATTTTTGAATTTGTTTTCCCTTTTTAATTTTTCTAATTGTTCTTTCCAATTCAGTATCTAAAGGTATTAATCCTTCAGAACCAAATTTTCGCATAAAACAAGCAATAAAAAAATATATATCTTTTTTTTTAAGAAAATTTATATTATTCTATTTCTTTCTTCCTTTGATTTCTTTCCCCGGCAACGGCGCCAAAAACTTGACCTGACCGCCGCGCTTAACGCAGTGATGTTGCTTCCAAAAGATAGCCAAAAAGCATTGACTCGATTTTTAAATAGCGACTAGTGTATAAAATTAATATTATATAAGTAATATTTTTACACACTAGGGGTACTACGCAAGTATACTTATCGTTTCAAGTAATATAGGGTTTTTAAACAAAGACCCCAGTATCGATCCCACAGGGAAGATTTATAGAAATAAATTTCCTATAAAGCGAAAGCGAAATATAATAGTAAAAATATTTAAATTTTGATTATAAATTACTATCAATTTACTAGATGCAATTTAAAGAAAACAATAATAAGAAAATGATTTTATAAACTTTATATAAAATAAACAACTTTCTTTCCTACAATTAGTCTAAGATTTTTAAGATAATTTAATATTCGTTGGAGAATTTAATTTATAGTATTGTGCCAAATAGAAGCATTCCTATTCTTTACCCTTTGATCCAGGTGCAAAGAACATCGACTAATTCTGACGTAATTGGTCCGGATGTACTGTTAGTAGAATGGGTTAATCTAGGCTCACACATCTAGATGTCCGAGGGTGGCTATGGTCGGCCCTACTAGTGACCCTTTCGTAGTCTATAAATCAAATTATAAGAATTTAGTCTGTCACTCTAAAAACTTATCAATTCTATGCCCTTTAAATATTATCTTCCTATTTATTTGCACTTCACCATGAATAGCCCGCACATGGCCTTCGACTACCCAAGGATTCATGTGACATTTACAAGTTAAGAGTTCTTCTCCTACAAGGTGTCGGCGAATTTTTAATTTAATTTAAATAAATAATTTGAAAATTAGTATTTGATTTTGAAAATAATTTTAAATTTGAAGGTTTTAAGATATGAGATTAAACCGATCTCACATCCCAAATAGTTTATATAAACGAGCACCGCACCACAAACCGTGTATCTATCCCTAAGGATAGACACACCGCTGACGGTGGGGCTCGATTAAATAAACTAGAAGATTTGTGACATCCGTTTGGTCCGCGAACCAATTTTATAAGCCGACAAATTCCCCCGCTTAATATGAAAGCATTAAACAGTGGTTTATATTACTCCGGGTTCTTTAAAATTCCCTATAAGGGCAAGCCCCTATAGTTAATTATATCTTAAGTGACGGGAATCACCTAAGAAAACTCTCGATAATAATCAATAATTCTCGCTCTCAAGAATTTCAAAGTTTAAGTTTTCAAAGGATTGAATTTTGGAATTTCAATAGGGAATGGATCAAATTTGGAACATTTTGTTTTGGGAATTCAAAGGAAGAAAAGTTGGAGAAATCACAAATTCGAAGTGAACTTCGTAATTTCCCGACTATCCTATTGTTTCGCTTCGAGTTTAGGAAAGTCCTAATATTTATTTAATGTTTTGATCTCGCCAATTTTAATTAATTAGGGCTTATATTTGTATGATAAAATCACACAAATAGATCTCGAAGATGTGAGGGTTTATGTCGTATCGGACGACTACCTCGTAATCCTAAGACCGGTTAGGGCTTAATTTGCAATGCAAATGCCTAACGAAGAGTCGAGGGTTTATGTTGCACTAGGCAACCACCTCGAAGTCCTATGGCCTTGTTATTTAATTCTAGGAAAGTTTTGTCGAAGTAGACTCGAGTTTCATTCGATGACGATGGACGTGCCGCCCACCATGCTCCGAGCTCCTTGTTGTTGCAGAGGTTTAGTTTTAGAAATCATAAATCGAGGGATGAGAAAAGTGTTTTGGTTTAGAGAAAATCTTAATTTCCAAGTGTTTTTTATGTTTTAATTAAAACAAATCTTAAAGTTGATTATAACGACACCTGCTAAGATCCCACGGTTCCATCCTTCCAGCATCATTATTTTTATCGGATTCACTTAGTCCGGATGAATTTGCTAAACTCAACCGAATGAGTTCCACACTTTCATTTAGACCGTGGGAAATCCCGTTAAGCAACACGTAGGTTACATCATCCGAGGTATTCCCTATCATCCAACAGTGACGTTTTAATTTAATTGTAATTGTAGTTTTGTGTTCGTTTGTGATTAAATTTCGAGTTGTTTTATATTTTAAAATGTTGTGGCGGTGAATTTTATCTTGCAATGACTTTTAACTTAGTTTTGGTTTCCGTTTTAGTGGACTATCCTAAAAGTGTGGGTTTTCATGCAACGATTGTTTATCATGCAAAAAAGTAAGTGCGATGCGATTAATGAAATTGCAATAATGTAAATTGCAAGAAAGTAAATCGCAATAAAATAAAAGCGTACCCTGAGGGTCTTCTCGTCATCCCAAGCCGCACTTAAAACACAATTAGAATATTTAAGCAAGTTCCTAGTAAAGCTAAGGGAAGGGTTATGGTTTTCTACCAAATTCCTAATCCTATACTCAGTCATTTCCTATGACGTCTAGGTTCCTTGTGTTTTGGTTCGAGGATGATTTTCTTCATCAAAGAACAATCGAGTTCAATTGTTCTTATAAACATCCTATCATATTGAGAAAGTGTTTAAGAAGAATCTTAAACATCTTTTCAATATTGCTAGAATTGTTTTAAGTCCAAATAGATTCAATTACACAAATGAATTAATCGTCCAAGAGTCTCAAGTTTTGTTATCTTGCTCAAGTGAACTAGGACATTTGAATATCCTATGGTGAAGTAACATTTCATTTAATATTCTGTTTAGGAGTTATGATAACTAAAGCTTTCGAGGGTAAATTGATGTTCAAATGGTTTGTGATTTAATTTAATTTCCATTAATGGGTTTAAATTTGGAATAGTGTTCAAGTTATTTTAGATTTATTTTGAATTTTTTATGTCTTTGGTGATGTTATATTTAATTCAACTTAATTTAATTTAATTTAATTTAAATTAATTTAATTGAGTTTTTAATTTAATTTAATTCAATTTAATTCAATTTAGTTTGATTTGATGTTACACTAAATTAATTTGATTTGATTTAATTTTAATTTAATTTGATTTAATTTAATTTAATTTAATTTAATTTAATTTTAATTCATTTAATTTAATTTTTAATTTGGTTTAACTTAATTTAATTTGGTTTTATTTATTTAATTTAATTTTAATTTAATTCATTTAATTTAATTTAATTTGTTTATTTAATTTAATTTAATTTAATTTAATTTAATTTAATTTAATTCAACTTTTAATTTTAATTTAATTTAATTTAATTTAATCCAATTTAATTTACTTAATTTAATTTAATTTTTAATTTAATTTTATTTTTTAATTTTAATTGAAATTTTTAAAAGAGTTTAATAATTTAATTTTAGTTTAATGATTAAGTCTTTTAATGTTTTGAATTTGAGTTATCATTTTAATTAAGAATTGAATATTAATGAGATAATTAATTTAGGGATTTTTAAATTAAAGAATAAATCTCTTCCTAATAATATCCCTATTTTAATAATTCCAATTTTATTATTCTTCCAAATTTAATCAACTATTTAATTAAGGTTTAATCATTTTAAATTGCTTAATGGGTTTCTACCCTTTAATCATTTAAATTTCAATCATCCAAATCAGATTAGGATCAAATATTTTATTTATTAATTTTTTTATTAAACCTAAAGTTTTAATTAAAGGTTAAAATTTTAATTACCATTTTGCCCTTTAAGCTTAATAATTTCATAACTCACTAAATTGAACTCAAATGAACTTGAAATTTTTATATGACTTCACTCATATGTCAATAAAGACATGAGAGGAGAAAATGTGATTTTTCTGCATTTAATTTATTTATATAATTATTTTTGGTGGAAAATAGAGATTTCCAAGGAAAATTTAATAACATGACCAAGGGAAAGTTTCTGTCCTTAATAAAATTAGGGGACATTCCTAATGACCAGAGGACCACTTGGACCAATTTTGGTGATTTTTTGAATTATATTATTTTTATTATAATTATTTTAAGTTTTGGAATGTTAATTAATTTAAAAATAAAATAAATGTTGAAAAATGAATTTTATATTTTTCAAAAATCTATCTGATATCAAGGAAATTAGAGAATCAAATTTTACAATTTTTTGATTTTTCTATGATTTATTACAATTATTTTAGAGAAAATGCTAGAAAATACATTTTTTAAATTTTAAAATTACCCTAGGGCTTTAAAATTTAATATCTCACTAAATAGACCTAAGAAAAATATGGGATTTGTTCCTAAATGATTAAAATTCAAAATGTGATATTTTGGTGAATTTTATTATTTTTGTGATTTTTATTATTTTTTAATTATTAAAATATTAAAATAATATTAAAAATCAACTTTTTTAGAAAATTGAAATTTTAATTTTCTTAAATTTCTCTGATATCAGAGAGGCTCCAAAACCAATTTGGTGAATTTTTAAAAAGTATTTTGAAAGTTATGAATTTTTAAAGTTTAAAATGACTAAATGGCTTAATCAACCCAATTAGTAGGGCTAACCAAGTCCAATTGACCTCAAATTTTTATGGTGGGTTCCTCTGATCCTAAAGGTCAGTGGAGAATTGATTTTAAGTCAATTTGATGTATGGTTAGCTCTAATTAATTAGAGATCCATTTTGGGTGTTTAAGCCAATTAGGGTTGTTTTAAATAAACTAACTCAAAACCTATTTTTCCTAGGGTCCTTCGGTCATAAGGAAAATCACCAAATTTTCCTAGAATTTATTTCACAACATGCTATTTATTGGAATTAAAATACTCAAAACAAGAACATGAATTTGAAAAATCAGTAACTTTTCATAGGATGGCCTCCGACTTTGGAAAATTCAGTGAATGTTCCCAAATTCGAGGCTTCAAAAGCCCTATGGTCTCATGCCATGGTGAATTGTATACATGCATGGAGAATTAAAAATATGCAGAGAGTAAATAAATTATTAAAAATAAATTACTTGATAAAATTAAATAATTTCTTTTCCACATTATTCTCCTCTGTTCACTGAGCAAGAGGGTATTTTTATTTTATTTTTCTGATTTTTCTACACAAAATTATGAATTTTTGAAGTTTAGGAAATTAAATAAATCAGAAAAATCCCTAATTTTCTATTTATCCACGCGGCGCCGCGTCAACCTCGGCAGCTCCGAACGCACACGCGTCGCACTCCCATTCGACGCCGCCATCCGAGTCGCCGCCCGGCCCCGAGGTTCTCGTACCGTCTCCTGATCCGACGCGATCCTGGCCGTCCGTCCGCGTGTGTATTGAATGGACGGCATCCGTTCATCTTCCTCAAGTGTCCTCACCTGAGAGTCGTCCACACTAAATCCCTAATATCTCACTCGATACTCAATGGATTTTCATGTTCTTATGCTCTATGGATTCGTCTTGGAGAGACGAACACATCAATACGGTGATCATACATTGAAATTAAAGCATTTGAAATGGAGAATCTCCAGAAGCTCGGGATGAAGAATTAGCTCATACCTTTGCTCGCAGAAGTGTGGCTTCGATCCGAGGGTTGTTGCACCTTCAATCGGATCCCAGCAAGCTTCGGATGAAGTCTCCCGCTCCGGTGAATCGTCTAGGTGGGATTTCAACCAAGCCCGATCACAAAGCTTGGAGGCCGGAGCAACCGGGTGGCTCCGGAGATGGGGCTTTTGCTGGTGGACACCTTCCCTCGGTCCGGTGAAGGTGTAGAACCAATCAATTTGGGGATTGGCTCACCGTGGAAAAGTGTCCCGGTTTTGGGCCTAGATTTCAACTCGAAATCGAGCTCGCGGAGAAGAAATGGCAGGGGGATCTCGCTGGGGATCAAGTGCTCGTGTATGGGGAGGAGTCCGGAACAATTTTGGCGGAGTTTCCTAAAGGTTTTGTTTCAGCACCTCCGATGGCCGAGAGTGGTGGTGTTTAAATAGGAGAGGGTGGAGGGCCTCCTGTGGAGAGTTAGAGCTTGGGATCAGCCTGCTCTGGCAAGAGAAGAACGGCTCCAATGGCCACCGGGGATGGGGCAGCCTCGGCAGGTGAGAATTCCAAGTTGGGCTCACATGCGAGCTCTCGGCCATGGTGTTTTCCGGCGACCCGGTGGCCGGCCGCCGTGCATTGGTCACTCTCGTGGTCGGGAGATCCGGTGGCTTCGAAGTTGGTGAAGGCAATCGGGCTTGGACATGTGTAAAGTGTTTGAATCAAAGTAGAATAGGGTAAGGGTATATTTTGGCTCAAATTGGTCAAATGCATGGATTGGGCTAGGTGCACCTTCCCATGGCTAGTTTGGGCTGAAGATAAAGTGGTTTAGGTCAGCTTAATTAGTGGGGAAGGGTCACCATCCAAGCACAATTAAGTTTAAGCATGGTTTAGTGGAGTCATGGAAGTGGCTAAATCACCCTTAAGGGAATCATTAAAGGACTCCCTCCTTTTGCCAAAAATGACATGGTGATGTGTAAAGTGGCTGCCATGGCTTGCATATGGCTTGTGCATGGCTTCATGGCTCCATTTGGCTTGGGAAAAGGTTGGGTCAATTTCATAAAAATGGATTTTAGGAATTTATTGTAATTTGATGGAAATTTGTAATGAGACTTGATTTGGAATGATTTGATGATGAATTTAGGACTTAGGGATGATTTTAATTGAATGGATGATGTAGAGAAATATCATGTGGGCTTTGGGACTAATTTTGGGCCTTTGGATGTGGTGAAGGATGGGCTTTTAAAATGGTTTAGGAAAGTGGGCTTTTGAATTTTAAAATGGATTTTGGGATGAAATTTTGTAAAGAGGTTGGGCCAAATAATTGTTGGGTTTAGCTCATGGATGTATCATGAGTGACTTGAAGCAAATTGGGAGTGATTTAGGTTTGAATTGGGTTGAATTTGGGCTCTTTTGGTGAATGGGCCAATATAGGTCCAAGTGGGCCAAGTTGGGCCAATGTTGGGCTAGGGATGAAATTGATGTAAAATTAATGTTGAGAAATGTCTATGGGAGTGTTTCAAAGATGTTTTGACTTTGGTTGGGCTTTGATTTTGGGGTTTGGGCCCATTTGGGTTAGGTTTGGGTTTAGGTCAAAATTGGGCCTTTTAGCTTTGGGTTGAATTTGAGTGGGGTTTGGGTCCAAATTTTGGGCAAATCATGTTAGTGTTATGCTTGTGGGGATGCTAAGGAAGATTTAGAAAAGATTTGGGGTTAATTGGAGTTGAATTGGGTGAGTTTGGGTTAGGTTTGGGTCATGGGTCCAAATCGGGCTTTAAGGCCAAAAGTGAAATTGAATCCAAATGTCAATCAAATTGGACTTGGATTTGGTCTAGATTGGTGTTGGGAATGTTGAATTGAAATTTAGAATTGAGTTGGACCAGAATTTGGGTCAATTGGATAGGTTTGGTTTGACATTGGGTTCACTTTGGGTTAAAATGGATCAAATTGGGGGTTTTGACAAAAGTAGGGTAAATTGAAAAAATTGGCACATGGTGTAGTTGAACAAAATGAAATTGGGAATATTTGGGATTTTCTAGAATTTTCTGGGAATTTTCTAAATTTTTTGAATTTTTGGGTCAAGAGGGGTATTTTGGGTATTTGGAGGGTATTGGGAGGTTTTCTTGGAATTTTTGATATTTTTGGGTATAGATGATCAATTTGAATGATGTGGAAATGTTTGGGATTGATTTTGAGGAATCTTGGGTTATTTGGAAATTTTTGAGAAATTTGGGTAATTTTAAGGGTTTTGGGTAGACTAAGCGGGTGTAGGGTCCCGGGGTCAAAAATCGAAAATTTGGAAAATTGAAAATTTGGAAAATTGAAGATTGGGTAAATTTGAGTGGAATGAAATCATTTTGGTTGAGCCATGAAGCCACATCAAGCCCACATGAGCCATGAAGGACTCATTCGAGGCATCCACTATGTTGTTCCTAACCCTCTTAGCCAAGGGCTTAGTGGGTTAAGGACCATCCATGTGAATCACCTACATGAGTCGGAGGTCAAGTTGGGTATGGGTGTGGTTTTAGGAGGTGTGTGAAAGTGTAGTGTATGTGTAAGTGTATGTGTAAGTCGCCCCTTCACTGCACTGAGCCACCTGTGGCAGGTCCTAAGGCCAAAGAGTCCTATGGAACTCATCCTTTAAACTTCCACATTTCGATTTCAACCCTCTAGGTGATTAGGGGTCTACAGTCAAGTTTGTGGAATTTGCAGGGAGTTAAGAAGTGGTTTGAAATTCTAGAAGGTGGGTCCCAATTCTAGTCCTCTAAGATAGACAAAGGAAAAACCTAAGGCTAGATCCTAAGTACTAAAGAGAAGAAGAGAAGACCTCATCAAAAATGAGGTCAACACAAGGTTTTTTAAACTCTTCAACAGGGTTTAACAATTAAAAAGGCCAATTTAAAAAGTAAAGTAAGATCAGGTATTAATGTCATCACAATGTTTTGAAAATATTTTGAATTTTAATTCTCCATCGAATCTTTATATTATCTTATCTATATCTTCGTAATTGAAGTAAGAAAGTAACTAACTACTCAGAACACATTGAAAATAAATAACAAAACATGATAATTAAACTTTGAATCAAATATAAAATATACTTATCTCAAATATTTCTTCTATAGATCTTCTGATTCCTACTGACTCCACAGTGTAATGAATTTCAAATGCAATAACTTGAAAATAAACTCACTAAACTAAACAAAAGTGGCTCTAATTCTCTCTCTCTAATTCTCTCTCTAAGGATGGGAAATCTTAAAGTAGATAAGAGAAAGGGGTACAATGGGAGGGGCACGTTTTCTGAAGAATTAGACCTCTATTTATAGGCTTCAAGAGTTGCCTTGAGGCACTTCTTCAAAACATGTCCACATTCAATGAATCTTCTAGAAGGTCGGTTTAGCGGCTAGGCACCGGAATCTGGCACCTAGGCGCCGGACACCGCGTCCAGTTCTTCACACCTCTTCACTTTGGCTCGTACATCTTCGTGATTAAAACCTTTTTGGAGCGTCCAAATGCAATGTATCACATGTCATATTATCAAGGAACAACTGTCAGCCTTCTAGAATGTCCAATAACCGCTCACTCCGTCAAAATAGCTGATCAAACGTTGTCAAAAACTTGACAGTTTTCGTATCGAGTCTGGCGCGTAGGCGCCAGTTTCTGGCGCCTAGGCGCCAGGCCATTTTTTTTTATACCTTTGGTTTTTTGCTCCTTTTCCTTCTTAGACCTTTTTACATTACCTACATCCAAAAATACAAAAAAATACCTTTCATTAAAGCATAATATCCTTAGAAATTAATAAGAATTAAGACAAAGAAATAGGTAGTTTTTATAGATCAGTCAGCAAAACTGGAATCTACTTCAGCAAAACCTTTCTTAGTTTTAAATAACCAAGCCATAGGACTTCGAGGTAGTTTGCCTAGTGCAACATAAATCCTCAACTCTTCATTAAGCATTTGCATGATCATGTCATGTAAATTAAGCCCTAACCGGTCTTAGGACTCCGAGGTAGTCGTTCGGTACGACATAAACTCTCATATCTTCCAGGTTATTTGTATGATCATGTCATACAAATATAAGTCCTAATCAATTAAAATTGGCAGGATTGCAATATTAAATAAATTCCCAAATTGAGGTCAAACAATAGGATAGTTTGAGAAGTTGCCAAGATTCTTCTTGGATCCTCAGCTTCTCCTACTTCTCTTCCTTTGGACTCCTAAAAATAACTGTTCCAAATTTGATCCATTCCCAATTGAAATTTCCAAAATTCAATCCTTTGAAAACCTTAAACTTTGAAATCCTTGAGAGCAAAACCACTAATCATTACCGAGAGTTTTCTTAAATGATTCCCGTCATTTAAGATGTAATTAACTATAGGCGCTTGCCTTTATAAGGAATTTTAAGAACCCAGGTAATATAAACCCTGCTTAATTCCTTTGTATTAAGCAGGGGAACTTGTCGTCTTATAAAATTGGTTCATAGACCAAACGGATGTCACAAATCTTATAGTTTATTTAATCGAGCCCCATCGCCAAGTAGTGTGTCAATTCTTCAGGATAGATACATGGTTTGTGATGCAGTGCTTGTTTATATAAACTATTTGGGATGTGAGATCGGTTTGATTTCATATCTTAAAATCTTCAAACCTAAAACTATTTTCAAAATCAAATGCTACTTTCCAAATTATATATATATATTTAAATTATATTTAAAATTTAAAATTCTCCGACAATTTCTGTTTGGCGACCCGTTTTTAAAATACAACACACAACCTAAAAATATGCCGACAGCTTCTGGCGACATCGTTGGGGACTAGTTCCTCTTTCCATTTGATTAGATGGTTTTGCTTTCATAAATCGGTAGTGAGTTCATATCCCTAGTGGACCAAAACTACCATTCTTCCGTTGGAATACCCCATTCATTTCTGTCTTGAACGAGTACAGCCAACTCCTCTCGGATTTAGGATCCACTATTTAGACACCCCTAAACGGAGAGGTTCCGAGATCCTTTTACCTCTTTTATGAGGTGGGGTGGACCCCCAATAGGTGTTAGTTTAGGAGCGGTCCTTCGAGTCAAGAAGTCTTTCATAAGACTTTCTCTTCCTTTCCAATTCTAAATCGGTCCCTTTACCTTTTCTATAACCTTTTTCCTTCAATCGTTTTGTTTCTAACAAACGAACCCGCTAATAAACAACATTCTAATAAACAATCTCTTTAAAAAAAATCACAAATACACTAAGATAAACGAAAATGTGTTCAGACTCTTTCTTTTTTTTTTGTCCTACGCTTTACGACAAAAAGAAGCATAATTCGGGACTGACATTCGGAATCTGCCCTGCAGAAAATGACTGCCCCAAAGTTAATCTTCTCCTTCACCAATGGAATGGACTTCACCTTTTACAAGGATGAGCTGCCTGACAATGGAATCATCCGTTTTGGACAAGGATTCGACAACACAGATATCAAGTTTGCTGACGTCACTCTCTTCACACTAATGGATAAAGTGTCAGAAACTGAATAGCCCATGATTGAGTTCAACCTGAAATCGACTCAAGAATTCCCTCCCCTATAAAGGATTCCAGCTGAAAGAAGTACTACTATTCGTAGAAGGACTGTTATCTCTACCCCCACCAGTCTAGTCATCTCTGTACCTACCCCGACTTCTGCCAAACTGAAGGGGAAGGAAATCCTAGTCTGTGATGAGCTTGCCACCGTGGAGGGTACAGATTTTGCTACAATACCAGCTGTTTTTTAGATTGGTTCCAGTTCAAGAGTTGCACCCCTAACTCGGACTCGAAGGAGAAATAGAAGCAGAAAGATCGCCAGGATTGAGAAAGCCAAAGCTGCTGAAGTCTCTTTTCTAGAAGAAATTCTTGAGGAAAGAGAAGAACTACCTGAGTATATACCTCTATTGGAAGGGAGCAGGTTTCACCCTCTCTCTGCCGCATTAGATGAAGAGAATGTCTGTAGGATCGTCGCTGCATTACCCGGACGTGCGTACTACATCAATTACAAAAGGAAAAGGGATAAGATTACGCCATTGGCTTGATTGCAAGCTGTGATAGAAAGATTGGCAAAGAAAGAAAGATGCCCTGTGTCAGAAATTTTAAGAAGGATAGGACGGGTGCCAGCTAAATCCCGCCTCAGACCACGAATAGAGCCTGTTTCACGTCGAGAGAAACCAAAGAAGAAAATAAAAGCCAGTTCACCCGTTGTTGTATTGGGTCTAAAAATTAGGGAGGATACCACCTTCCAGCATATAGCCGACAGATCATCCGGTCCTAGGCTTTCGGCTGCAAGAAGGATGGTATGGCGACCTACTACTGGCGAGCTAAGACCAAAACAATGTCTTGAGAAGAAAAGTCCCGTCAGGAGACTTGAATCAGAAGAAAGTGCTACTGCAATAAAGGGGACTCCCGAAAAGGAAGTTCAACAACCGTCACAAGACAATTGCGAGACCTTGAGGAAAAGGCCATTAGAGGATGCCATGGACAAGTTAAGGACCGACATCCAACAGTTAGCAAAAGAAAGAGAAGAAAAACTAGAAGATGAAGTTGACTCATCAGAGTTCATGGATGAGGAGTATGCCGAGATCAACATGGTTGAAACGCGAGCATCATCCGCTTCACAAGGTGCTCCAGCAGTGCGCAGAAAGAGATGAACCGGAAGTGATGAGGGCACAGCTTCGGGAAAGAGATAACACAATTTCTGAGATGGCAAAGAGGATGGAAGAGATGGCTGCTGCCTTAACCACTCTCCAGAGTCAGTTACAACCTCAGAAAGAGACATCCCCAGAAATTATCCATATTACAGATGGAGTAAAAGAGATCACATCTGTCAACAGAGACAAACAACCAAAGAAAGATCTTGTACAAAGTATGATTCCAGAAAAGGACATTAAGAGCATGGTAGAACAGCAGGTGCGAGAAGCCCTAGCACAATCCAAGAGTGGAGCATCTATTCAGACGGGTAGACCTTACCCTGAAGAATTCGATGCAGTTTAATACCCGAAAGGCTTCGTATCACCTCTGTTTAAGACTTTTGATGGAACGGGAAACCCCCGGCAGCATGTCGCACATTTTCATGCTAGTTGCTGCAATGCTGGTGGGAGTGACGCTTTACTCTTCCAACAGTTCATCAGCAGTTTGTCAGGGATTGCCTTCGATTGGTACGCAGAATTGCCAAACGGTTCAGTAAAGATCTTTTCAGAACTGGAGAATCTCTTCGTTAAAAGATTTATCGGGGCTCAGCACCACATCACTATCGGTGATTTAGTTGTGGGGCAACAGAAGCCGAACGAGACTTTAGTGGATTACATACTTCGATGGAGAAACTTAAGCATGAAGTGTGAACCACAGCTTCAAGAACAACATGCAGTCGGCATCCTACTTAAAAGTATCCATGGCCCGATAGCACTTCTCCCTAAGGGATTTACAATCAAGACTTTCGAGAAGTTGCTTAGCAAGGCCGGGAGCATGCAAGAAAAGGCAAAGCAGTTAAGTTTTTTGGATAAGAACAATAAGCAGAAGCCCGTGAAAACATTCGAAAAGAAATCTGAAATCATCGCGGCAGTAGATAAGGGCAAGTAGCCGGTTCAGATACAGTCAGAGCGGCCACAGTCTAGTTATCAACCACCGCAACGGACTTATCAGCAACCTCAGCAGGGCTATCAGCAACCTCAGCAGGGCTATCAGCAACCTCGTCCGAGCTATCAGTCGCCTCAGAAATATGAACAACAGCCTCGTTCATCGCGTGCCGTAAGAGAACATCTAAATAAAGAATATCCATTCAAAACTGAAGCAGTAGCGAAGATGTTCCGCAGCTTAATGAAGACACCAGATTTTCAGCTACTAGAGCCCAAGAGACCGGAGGAAGTCAATAAGAAAGATCATCCGAACTATTGCCCTTACCACCACATGCTCGGACACAAGATAGAAGATTGCATCACTTTCAAGAGTTGGCTTGATGACAATCTCTGGAGATGGAACATAACAATCCCAAAGGAATACATGAAGGAACCCCAGAAAGGAGGTTCCGTCAATGTTATTTCAACGGATCCCATTGTTCCGATAAACCCGTACACAATCGATGATAGATGGAGTACCGTCTAGACAAAGCCTTCAAAGAAAATTTTGGATCACATCCAGATCACTTCGGTACGAGCTTCAACTCAGAGTTTGAAACCTGTCGAGCCGGCACTATCACTTGCGATTGAAGAACCGCCCCAGAAGGAGGAGAAGATCGTGGAAGAAAAGAAGACCGAGGCTCCGAAGGGTAGACTAAGGGTTGCTTATCCTAGGATGGTCGTTTCCAATTAGGGGGAGAAATCCCTCGAACTCCTGACTCTGTATGATTATCTGCTGGCTCCAGCAGGGTCATGGCGTTGGCTACGTTTTGACTGTTTCTAACGATTACATAAATAGCGACCACCGGCTTAATCCGGATCTCGATTCCAATACAAATAACGATTCTTAAATCATACACAACCTCGATGACCACTACGAAGAAGATGTTCACAAAGGAGGCTACGAAAGCTCGACAAGCAACGAGTCCATTTGTGAATTCCGAGGAGCTCCAATCACGATAGAATTAGAACCATCAGACACCGAAGCAACTTCAGAAGAGCCAGCTATTCCGATTCAAGAGGAAATACCAGTAAATTCAGAAGAGATAACAGAGGTTAATCTAAGAAGAGGAAAAGTTCTACCCCGAGAATGGGTCCAAAGGATAAAGGAAAGCGTGTGGTCGCTCGAGAAGAGCCAACCCCAGCAGAGGAACTGCCCATTCGGGAAGGAACCGAGGAACATGATAATAAAGTAGACTACAACGTGCTAGCCCATCTTAGTAAGCTGCCAGCCAAACTAAGCATATATGACACTCCGATCCTGTCGAAGGAGATGAGGGAGGCTCTGATCAAGGCTTTACTTGATCCAGAGATTTGTTTAGCTCAAATGGCCAGTAATTCCTTCGACGATGTTTGCTCGTTAAGAGAACAGCTAGGTGTTACCTTCACGGACAATGATCTATTACTGGGAACAGCTGATCCCAACCGACCATTATACATTTCAGGCACAATTGGAAAGTTTACGCTCTCCAGAGTGTTGGTTGATCCGGGAGCATCAATCAACATAATGAATCTTCGGACGCTAGCATATTTAGAAATTGATGCTCGCGAGCTTGAAGTAGGCAAGATGCTATTAAGAGGCTTCAATCAAAAAGGAGAAAGAGCTCTTGGATCGATAACATTACTAATGAAGACCGGTGATTTAGCAAAGACAACCGCAAAATTCCACATAATTGATTCTGAGACATCATTCAACGCTCTACTGGGTCGGCCATAGATCCATCAAAACCAGATGGTATCGTCGTCTCTGCACCAGTGCATAAAGTATTACGAAGGAGGAGAACAGTTCATCAAAGGTGATT
The DNA here is from genome assembly GCA_022702705.1 of Papilionanthe hookeriana x Papilionanthe teres. NCBI lineage: Eukaryota > Viridiplantae > Streptophyta > Magnoliopsida > Asparagales > Orchidaceae > Papilionanthe > Papilionanthe hookeriana x Papilionanthe teres. The sequence goes on along the minus strand of CM040439.1, from coordinate 48,750,002 downwards.
TGCAACCATTCTTCGTACACAAAATTGGAATTCATGAAGATGCGGCCTACTACGCGCCTCCGAAGAAAACAATCTTTTCCAGAAATACCATACCAAATAAAGTAAAAGAAATTCGAGATGATGAAGAACCTGAAGTTCTAGTCCAACAGTTACTCACCACTCCTTTACGGCCAGATGGTGAAGATTTCTCCAGAACTCGCACCCGAGGTCGAGGCCGGGGACGAGGACGTGGAAGAAACATTGGAACAGTTGGACAGAGGAAACCGGTCATCGATGTTGATTGGGACAACAGTTCTGAAGAAGAAGAAGAAATTGAGAAAGAAGCAGTGACAATAAGTCAGAAGGAACCACAATTCAAGATTTCTCTCGAAGATGAAAAGAATGAAGAATATAAATCAATGTACGAGAAGATTAACCCTTATGTACATACTATGACCCTAACCCCGATCGATTCTAATAAGATCGAGGGTATGGTGGTCAAGGAAGTACATGGTGGCGATACTAAACCAATCAAGTTTTACCGTGGTGCTTCTTCTACCAATAATGAAAAAGATGTACAACTTGAAGATGTTATTTCTTCCGAATTAATGGAACTACCTTTTGAGTGGTACTCTCCCTGTGTTCAAAATTTAATTCAACGTGGTGTCTTACCTCGACAATGGACAAAAGGCCGATCACAACACTTTGAAAAATTATGGAGTAATGTCGGTCGACCACCCAATTCAAAACATGGTCTCAGATTCGGCACGGTAGGATCAGTTGATGATACAGGAGTTTGCTTGGTTGTCACTTGTGAACCTAATGAAGACTGCTTGGAAGCTTCAGAAGATATTGAGGATCTACCAATCGGTAACGCTCCACCAGAATTGGAGGAAGAAATCAAATCTACAATAGACGAGTTAACGGAAGTTAACTTAGGTACTAGTAAAGAGCCTAGGCCTACCTTTGTTAGCTCCTTACTCAATAAAGAAGACTCCGAGGAAATAATCAAGCTACTAATGGAATTCAAGGACTGTTTTGCTTGGAGTTACGACGAAATGCCAGGATTAGCTCCAAAAGTCGCAGTTCACAGGCTAGGAGTGGATCCTACTTCTGTTCCAGTCAAAAAAGCTCCCAGAAGAATGCGTCTAGAAATTGAACAACAAGTAATAGCTGAAGTTAAGAAGCTAATAGACGCTAAATTTGTCCATGAAGAACAATACCCTACTTGGTTAGCCAACGTGAAACCAGTCGGAAAGAAGAATGGTCAGATCAGAATCTGCGTGGATTTCAGAGATTTGAGTAAAGCATGTCCAAAGGATGAATTTCCACTACCAATCCCAGAACCGATGATCGACATTACTTCAACACATGAAATCTTCTCTTTCATGGATGGATCATCAGGATACAACCAGATAAAGATGGCACCAGAAGACGAAAAGCTCACAGCCTTCAGAACGCCGATCGGAGTGTATTGCTACACAGTAATGCCATTCGGACTAAAGAATGCAGGAGCAACATACCAAAGAGTGATGGCGAAGATTTTTGATGATCTCATTCACAACCAAGTTGAGTGCTACGTAGATGATGTGGTCATCAAAAGCAAACTGAAGGAAGATCACCTGTATGATTTAAGAATTGTTTTCGAGCGACTAAGACAATACAACCTTAAGATAAATCCCTTATAATGCGCCTTCGGCGTCACCTCCGAGAAATTCTTAGGATTTTTTGTCCGACATCGCGAGATTGAAATCGATCAGGAAAAAATTAAAGCTATTTTAAAAATGCCTCCTCCCAAAACTTTGAAATAACTACGATCCTTTCAAGGGAAGTTGACATATCTTCGACGCTTTATCTCGAACTTGTCAGGTAGGTGTCAGCCCTTCTCGACATTAGTTAAAAAGGACGCCAAATTTGTTTGGGATGAGAAATGCCAGTGGGCTTTCAAGGACGTTAAGCAATATTTAATGACACTTCCCGTCTTAGCGACCCCGATCTCGAGTAGTCGTTGATACTTTATACCGTGGCTTTAGACGACTCCCTTGGAGACCTGCTAGCCCAAGTTAATGATGAGGGAAAAGAAAATGCTCTCTACTACTTAAGCCGTCGTCAAATTCCGACGAAAGTAAAGTATCCTCCTATTGAGAAGCACTGCTTGGCTCTGCTCTTCACCGCACAGAAGCTCAAGCATTACATGCTTTCTTATAAGTCAACCTTATTTCGAGAGTTAATCCGTTGCAATACTTGATGTCCCGACCGACGCTTTCTGGCAGACTTGCCAGGTGGTCGATGATACTATTGCAATTTGACATAACTTTCGTTCCTCTTCACGCCATGAAGGGACAAGTCCTAGCAGACTTCCTTGCAGCACACCCTTTACCGGCAGATTAGTCTCTCGACGACGATTTGCCTCACGAGCAGATAATGAGCCTAGAAGACCCTGATGATCAGCGTTGGGAACTGTACTTCAACGGAGTGTCCTCAGCAAAGAAGAACAAAGAATTGCAAACGATAGTGCCCTGTAAGGCAGGAATCGGACTAATCTTTATAACACCGGAGCGGGGGATGTTAAGATACTCCTACCACTTAACAGAACCGTGTACAAATAACGAGGCAGAATATGAAGCCCTAATAACTGGATTAGAATTAACCATTCAGATGGGAATAACGGACATCAACATCTACGGAGATTCTCAGTTGATCATTCAACGAGGTTGCGGACAAGATGCGAATTTTAAAGCCAAGACTCGAGCAGTACTTTCAGTATGCCATGAAATTGTTAGAACAAATTCTAAACGTGACAATCTACAAGATTCCTAGAAAAGAAAATGCTCTCGCTGATGCGTTAGCCCGCCTTGCAAAGGAATTTGCCTGCTTGCAGGATGAGTCAGTTGAAGTGTTAGTTCAAGGACAACAGGTCCTATCGCAGCTCGACATGGACACAATACACAAATCGAAAGAGCGAAGAAATAATCGCGGCGAAGTGACGTAAAATACGGAAGATCGGCGGCGACCGTTAATAGACTACTTGCGGACGGAAACCCGCTCGACGATAAGTGGTTAGCCCATCAAATCAAGAAAAGAACTCTGTCTTACGCATTAATAAATAATACATTATACAGAAGGTCTTTTGATCAGATATGGCTAAGATGCCTGAGCGGGTCCGAGGCTCGTGAAATCGTTAAAGAAGTGCATTCAGGACTTTGTGGCGCTCATCAGTCGGGTTTGAAAATGAAAATGAAGATTAAAAGACTAGTGTACTACTGGCCCTCAATGATGACCGACTGTATGAAAGTTGCCAAAAGTTGTCACCAGTGCCAAGTGCAAGGAGTGGTTCTACACCAACCTCCAAATGTGCTAAATCCGACAATCGCGTCGTGGCCATTTGTGTGTTAGGGCACAGATATAGTGGGTCCGATAGAACCGTCTTCTTCAAGAGGACGTCGCTTCATTCTTGCAGCTACAGACTACTTTTCTAAATGGGCAGAAGCTATACCACTCAGAGAAATGAAGGCACACCACGTGCTACAGTTTTTTCAAGAACCAAGTTGTCTACCGTTTTGGGGTACCGCGCGGGATCATTTCAGATAATGGGTCTGCATTCAAAAGAACAAAGATCAACAATTTTGTCAGAAGACACGGGATCGATCGGCGATACTTAACGATCTACTACCCAAGAGCAAACGGCTTGGCCGAGGCTTTTAATAAAACTCTCGTTCAAATTTTAAAGAAAACTTGGGACGACAACAAGAGAAATTGGCACGAGAAGTTGTTAGAAGCCTTATGGGCCTACAGGACAACTTTTAGGACTCCTACTCAGTTTACACCATATGCTTTAGTGTACGGGTTCGAGGCCGTCTTGCCCCTGGAAGTTCAGCTTCCGTCACTCCGAATTGTAGTTGCAGAAAAGATCACTACAGAAGAAAATGCCAGACTACGACTGGAAGAATTGGAAAGCTTGGAAGGGAAAAGACTTTCCGCACAGCAGAATTTGGAACTGTATCAAGCCAAGATGATCCAGGCCCATGATAAACTGGTCCGCCCAAGAACTTTCAAAGTCGGTGACTTAGTTCTTGTTCTCAGAAGACCTATCCTTGCACATCGCAAGATAGGTGGTAAATTTTAACTAACATGGGAAGGGCCATTCGTGGTCGAGACAGTCTACTCAGGAGGTTCCTACCAACTGGTGAATTGCCGTGGAGAACGACCTATGCTTCCAATCAATGGACGGTATTTAAAGAAGTATTATGCGACCTGATGTTTCGAAGGGTGGCCTCTAAAATAGAATCTTATCCCTAGAAACACGGGTGAAGTAATCACTTTGTGACTGGTCCGAACCAAAAAAAAAAAAGATGGATGATAAAAAAATCTCATCAACGAAAATGTTAAAAAGAAAACATGGGAAATCATAATAATAAAATGTCAATCTTTCCTCTTAAATCCATTCATTCCTGATATTTTCTCATCTCTTCCTTCTTCCTTTAAATTTAAAAGAAGTGAATAAGAATTTTTAAGTGTTTTTCTTATTGTTCTTGTTCTTAGTACAACCCCTGATCCTTTCCTTATTTTTTTGCAGGGAAATGTCGAACGGGCGGTTGGTTCTAAACTTTAGAAATAGCGTAAGTCTAGCACTTGATGAAAAGAGGGTGAAGGATGGAGCAGTGATAGAGATTGACTCAGACTTCACACCAGCCGGCTTACAATACGAAGAAGATGATTGGATCCCAGTTGATCAAGAAGAACTTCACCGTCAGACAGTGATGAAAATGGGTGGCTCGAGCCACCAATCCAGCAGCAAGAAAAGAAAAGCAAACGCCGCACATGCAACCGGACAAGATAGGAAAATTAATTCAATGGTTGCCACAGCAGAGGGTAGGCTTGTCAGCGCCGCACCAGCAAAAATTCAAGGGGTAAGGAGAGCTACTCTCACTGCTACCCAGCGAAGAAATAAGAATCGTCGGATTCGCAAAATGTTGACCTAGTTAGTAGAAGATCAATATGAAGAGACAGTGGGTACTGTTAGTGCAAATGCTCCAAGGAGACCGGTTCTTCAGGAACTAGAAAGAAGAAAGTCAATTCCAAGAAGGTCGAAACAAATAAAAGAAATATCAAGAAAAGCAGAAATAGTCGGTACCTCAACGCCGAGCATATGTACCGGATCCGAAGAGTCTTGTTGCGAAAGCAACCCCGGAGGATGTCCCTACGGAGACTATCCCCGAGGAGCCGAGACATGCAGAAGAACGTGCTGGGGTTGAGCCATACATCCCGCAGTATGTTACTAGACACCGAGGACTTCAGATAATCTCGTAATACGAGCCGAAGAAAATGCAACTAGTCGAGAAGAAAACCTTTCGAATACTTTGAAAGAATTGGAAACAAGAGGGTCAACATCTTGGAAGGCCTCGAGCCGCATACGGATGTATTCCGGATTATGAGCAACAACAAATTGTAGATCGCATCCTTGAATTATAGAAAATGGGTCGAGCTGCGTCGCTCGAGAGAAAAGACATATTCGAACCCCGAAGATGGATGCCGAGAAAGGGAAGAGTTACAATCCAATGCGGATGTTGCTACAATTTTGCCACGGACAGAAAGGAAATCCACCGGGGATACTCCGTCCCGGTGAGGTGGATCCAATGCCAAGAATCATCAAGAGAATGGTGAAAAGGATGATAACATGGAGGGTATCGCTCGTATATCGCATACCCAATAACTGCATTTTTAACATCTACAAGGAAGGTGACTGCATACCTCCACATATAGACCATCATGACTTTGTTAGACCCTTCTGCACAGTGTCATTCGTCAACCAATGCAACATCATGTTCGAATCTGACCTTCGGATTGCAGGCCCCGGTGAGTTCCGAGGGCCGGTGGAGATACCACTACCGGTAGGTTCCGTCCTGGTGTTAAAAGGAAACGGATCAGACGTTGCGAAGCATTGCATTCCTGGAGTGCCTGTGGAGCGGATCTCGGCTACTTTTAGAAGAATGGACGACTGACCACTTTCAGCCGGATCCGGAATTGGAGAGTCTCCAGCTCTATGAGTCGTGAGTTACATGGGAAATAGCACACCTCCAATGCACATCCATGCGGCATTCCTGCCAAGGGTGGCTTGGAAGGTGATGTTATTGCCCATGTTTCTTACTATTCATACATGGATTTTTGGCTGACACTGTTGAATGGATCAACAAGAATCTTACACAATCCGTTTTGGATTTACATGGATTGTATAAGACATTAAATTTCTAAGGAAAATTTCATCATGACTAGATCAAGTTGTATGATATACTTTCAGCAAGTTGGAATGAAAATGACAACGTCATATTTTGTTTTCACCTCTTTTTGTGCAAATTGATTGGGAAACGCCATTAGAGTTAAATGAACTTTGAACGAAGAACAGAAAAGAAAAGAAAATAAATGAGAATTTTTCCTAAAAATCTAAACATTAAAAATGAACTTCAAACTCACATGAACACTAAATAAACAACAAAAATAAAAAATGGGATCGTTAAAGGACAAACAAAACGAATCTAAATCTCAAATTGAATTCCAACCTGAATCCTTTCATTCGAACCTTTCAGTTCTTTCCTCAATCGAAATCATTTTGAAACTCTTTTGAAATTTGAATATTTTCATCGACTTATTGCTAAGTCAAGTCTTTTCAGCTTGGTACCCTTACCAACTCCTTTAAGTTCTCTTTTTTCTGTGTCTTAGAGGATCGACTAGTTCTATTGACACGGAGCCATGAACTTTGTTCGATTTGGTTCTGATGGCATGAGACTGGATCCCTCTTAATATAGATAAATTTCTGAGACTGGTACGTAAATTCCAGTTCTCTTCCTTCGAGGTCAGTACCTAAATTCTGACTCTCATTCGAGATCGATACCTAAATTTCGATTCTCTTTCGAATTGATACCTAAATTTCAATTCTAAATTCCGAGACTGGTACCTAAACTCCAGTTCTCTTCCTTCGAGGTCGGTACCTAAATTCCGACTCTCATTCGAGATCGATACTTAAATTTTGATTCTCTTTTGAATTGATACATAAATTTCAATTCTAAATTCCGAGACTGGTACCTAAATTCCAGTTCTCTTCCTTCGAGGTCGGTACCTAAATTCCGACTCTCATTCGAGATCGATACTTAAATTTCGATTCACTTTCGAATTGATACCTAAATTTCAATTCTAAATTTCTGAGACTGGTACCTAAATTCCAGTTCTCTTCCTTCGAGACTGGTACCAAATTCCAGTTCTCTCATTCGAGATCGATACCTAAATTTCGATTCTCTTTCGAATTGATACCTAAATTTCAATTCTAAATTCTGAGACTGGTACCTAAATTGCAGTTCTCTTCCTTCGAGGTCGGTACCTAAATTCTGACTCTCATTCGAGATCGATACCTAAATTTTGATTCTCTTTCGAATTGATACATAAATTTCAATTCTAAATTCCGAGACTGGTACCTAAATTCTAGTTCTCTTCCTTCGAGGTCGGTACCTAAATCCAGACTCTCATTCGAGATCGATACTTAAATTTTGATTCTCTTTCGAATTGATACCTAAATTTCAATTCTAAATTTTTGAGACTGATACCTAAATTCCAGTTCTCTTCCTTCGACACTGGTACCAAATTCCAGTTCTCTCATTCGAGATCGATACCTAAATTTTGATTCTCTTTCGAATTGATACCTAAATTTCAATTCTAAATTCCGAGACTGGTACCTAAATTTCAATTCTCGTCCTTCGAGGTCGGTACCAAAATTTCGACTCTCATTTGAGATCGATACCTAAATTTCGATTCTCTTTCGAATTGATACCTAAATTTCAATTCTAAATTCTGAGACTGGTACCTAAGTTCCAGTTCTCTTCCTTTGAGGTCGGTACCTAAATTCCGACTCTCATTCGAGATCGATACCTAAATTTCAATTCTCTTTCGAGGTTGATACCTAAATTTCAATCCTCTAATTTCTGAGACTGGTACCTAAATTCCAGTTCTCTTCCTTCGAGACTGATACCAAATTCCAGTTCTCTCATCCAAGATCGATACCTAAATTTCGATTCTCTTTCAGGTTTGATACTTAAATTTCAAATCTCTCTCTCGAGATCAGTACCTAAATTCTGATTCTCATCCTTTTTCCGTCGATACTTAAACTCGGATTCTCACTCTAAGGCTGGTACCTAAATTCTAATTCTCTTCACAATCCCTAGGTTGAAACCTAGGTTTCAATTCTCATTTCAAATCTAAATTTCAAATTCAAAATTTCCCTAAATCGATTTTAAATTAAACTTCGACCGAAATTGAAACGCGTAACAAATCGAAATCTAAACTCACACATTGAAACTTGAAATTTAAAAGTAAACTGAAATCTAAATTGAATTCCCCAAATCTTGTGATTTGGAGTTCACCTCCTTTTCCATTCCCCAGCGAGATTTCAGGAATCTCCAGTCTTGGAAATATACCTGATACTCCCGAGAGGAAATTCTTCTACTTCGTCCTAAGTTTTTCACTTGGACATCTGTGTTGGTTTTGTTGATTTCTTTGGTCAACACCAATACACGCGGTGTGCTTGGTTAGCACACCACACCTATTGGGGGTCCATTTGTTGACCTCATTTTTGATGTGGTCTTTTGCTTCTCTCTTTAGTACTTAGGATCTAGCCTTAGGCTTTTCCTTTGACTAATCTTAGAGAACTAGAAGTGGAACCCGCCCTTTAGAAATTCAAACACCTCTTGACTCCCTTCAAACCCCACAAGCATGATTGTAGACCCCTAATCGCCTAGAGGGTTGAAATCAAATGTGGAAGTTTAAAGGATGGGTTCCCTATAGGACCTTTCTGGCCTTAGTAATACCCTGGGTGGACTGGCCTGGCGAGAGTTGACCTGCACATACACTACATTCTCACACAAATTCCAAGTCCTAAAACCACACTCTCACCCAACTTGACCTCCTGACTCATGTAGGTAATTCACATGGATGGTCCTTAACCCCTAAGCCCCTAGTTAAGAGGGTTAGGAACAAAATAGTGAATGCCTCAAATGAGTCCTCTCATGGATCATATGGGCTTAATATGGCTTCATGGCTCAACCAAAGTGATTTCATTTCACTCACACTTGATCAATCTTCTCTTTTTCAAAATTTCAATTTTTTACCCCCGGGGCCCCACACCCACCAAACCTACCAAATACCCTTGAAATGACCCAAAATTTGCAAAATTGCCTAAATTACCCAAGATCCCTCAAAATCAATCCTAAACACTTCCCACCATTAAAATTGACCATCTTTGGCCAAAAATACCAAAATTTTCAAAAATACCCCTAAACCCCCCCCCCAAATTACCAAAATACCCTTTTACCCCAAAAATCCAAAAATTCAGAAAATTTCCAAAAAATTCCAGAAGATCCCAAATAATCCCAATTTCATTTTTTTTCAACTACACTATGGGCCAATTTTTCCAATGTACCCCAGTTTTGCTAAACCCCACAATTTGACCCATTTTTTAACCCGAGTGAACTCAATGTCAAACCAAACCACCCCAATTGACCTCAATTTTGGCCCAATTCAATTCTAAACTTCAATTCAACATCGCCAAAATCAATTTAGACCAAATCTAAGTCCAATTTGATTGACATTTGATCCCAATTTCAATTTGAAGCCTAAAGCCCAATTTTGGCCCATGACCTAAACCTAGCTGAAACCAATCTAATTCAACTCCAATTGGCCCCAAATCTTTTCTAAAGCCTTCCTAACACCCCCATAAACAAAACACTAACTTGATTTGCCCAAAATTTGAACCTAAACTCCACCCAAACCTAACCCAAAACCAAAATCCCTTAAATCGACCTAAGCCCAAACCTAACCCAAATGGGCCCAAATCCCAAAATCAAAGCCCAACCAAAGTTGAAAACTCTTTGTAACACTCCCATAAACATTTTTTCAACATTAATTTTACACCAAATTCAATCTTAGCCCAACCTTTGCCCAAGTTAGACCAAATTGGCCCACCTTCGCCCCTTTACCAAAAAAAAGCCCAAATTCAACCCAATTCAATTCAAAATCACTTCGAATTTGTTCCAAATCACTCATGACACCTCACTAAACTAAACTCAACATTTATTTGGCATGGTCCTTCACAAAACTTTCATCCAAAAGCCCATTTTAAAATCTAAAAAAGCCCACTTCCATAAAGCCTTTAAAAGCTCATTTTCACCAAAAATCAAAAGGCCCAAAACTTATTTCAAAACACATATGACATCCTCATTGGTCATCCATTTGATAAAATCAACCCCCTAAGTTTTATTTCATCATTTAAACAAACCAAATGTGGACCCATTGAAATTTTCCATCAAAATGTCTAAAACTTCAAAATCCTTTTTCATGTAATTGACCAAGCTTTACCCCAAGCCACATGGAGCCATGGAGCATGCATAAGCCATATGCAAGCCTTGGAAGCCACTTTCCACATTACCAAACCATTTATGGCTAGAGAAAGAACCCCTTTCCAAACTCCTTCTTAAGCCTTTTTAAACCTTTTTATGTCACACTCTAACCCATGCTTAATCAAAATTCTTGGGATAGAGACTTCTCCACCTAAAGTCAGCTGAGCCAAATGATTCATTTCAGTCCAAAGCAAACTCTTGGAGGGTGAACCCAACCCATTTCCATGGCTTGACCAAATTAAGCTCAAAATGACTCTTCCCCCTTACCGCTTAAATCAAACTCCTTTACACATGTCAGGCCTCAATTGACTGCACCATTGCCAACCCCTGACCCTTCTGAGTAGATGGTGACCTAACCCTGCCGGCCAGCCGCCTGGGTCGCCGGAAAACACCATGGCCAAGAGCTCCATGTGAGCCAAATTTTTCAATTCTCCCTTGCTGAGTTGTCCCAGTCCAATTGAACACCATGGCTGCTCTTCTCTTACATAGAGCAGCTGATGCCAAGCATCAAACCCCTCTAGGAAGCCCTCCAGCCATGTCTATTTAAACTCACCACCCTCTTTGCCAAAGGAAGTGTTGAACCAAAAATTACCAAAACTCTGCCAAAATCACTCCAGAATTCTCTCTAGGCATAGAGAACTTGATCCCCACTGAATTCCAGCCCTAAAACCCTCTCTGTGAGCTCAATTTCTGAGTTGAAAATCCACCCAAAAAACAGGACACTTCACCACAGCGAGCCAATCTCCAAATTGATTGATCCTACACCTTCACTCGGACCAAGAGGAGAAGTTCCCCAGCAAAAGCCCCCTCACCAGGCCAGCCATTGCTTCCAGCCTCCAAGCTTTGTGATCGGCCTTGGTCACTTTCATACTTAGACAATTCCCCCAGAACCAGAGACATCATTTGGAGCTTGCCTGGACTCAATCTAAGGTGACACAACTCTCAGATCGAAGCTTCACTTCTCTAACCAAAGGTATGAACTCATTCTTCCTCCCGAGCTTCCAGCAATTCTCCATTTTGTTTGGGTTAAGTTCATAGCCTATAAACCATATGGATGTGTTCATCTCTTCAAGACGAATCGATAGAGTATAAGAACTCGAAAATCCATGGAGAATCGAGTGAGATCTTAGGGTTTTAGTGTGGATGGTTACGGGTGCACACCAGTTGTAGACGATGACCAAGAGACATTGGATCGCGCGTGTATCGAGCGGACGGTCGAGATCAAGCCGGACAGCGCAATGGTACGTGAACTGCGGACCCCTGGAGAGCTGAGTCAGATCGCGACACTGAATCACAGCGCGACGCGTGGGCTTTCGGAGCTGCCAAGGTTGACGCGGCGCCGCGTGGATAAGTAGAAAATTAGGGTATTTTTTAATTATTTAAATGCCCAGAACTTCAAAAATTCATATCTTTGCATAGAAAAATCACAAAAATAAAATAAAAATACCCTCTTGCTCAGTGAATAGAGGAGAATAATGTGAAAAAGAAATCAAGTTAATTGGATGAATATTTTATTTTTAATAATTTATTTACTGTTTTCAATGTTTTGATTCTTCATTTGCATGGATAATTCACCATGGCATGAGACCATAGGGCCTTTGAAGCCCCTGATCTTGGGGACATTCCCTAAATTTTTCAAGGTCAGAGGCCATATCTGTGAAAAGTTATTGATTTTTCAAGTTCATGTCACTGTTTTAGGTATTTTAATTCCAATAATTAGCATGTTGTAAAATAAATTCTAGGAAAATTTGGTGATGTCTCTTAGGACCAGGGGACCCTATGAAAAATATATTTTGAGTTAATTCATTCATAATAACCTTAATTGGCCTAAACCCCTAAAATTGAATTTGAATTAATTAGGGTTAACCTCACATCAAATTGACTTGAAAATAATTCTCCATTACTCTTTAGGGTCAAGCGAACCTTACATAAAATTTTTAAATCAATTGGACTTGATTAACACCACCAAATGGATTGATTAAGCCTCATAAGCAAAATGGAACTTTAAAAAATTCATAACTCCAAAAATACTTTTAAAAAATTCAGAAAAATGATTTTGGAGCTTCTCTAATATCAAAGGAGTTCAGGAAAATTAAAATTGGAATTTTCTAAAAAAGTTGATTTTTTTATAATATTTTAATATTTTAATAATTAAAAAATAATAAAAATCATGAAAATATTAAAAATCATAAAAATGTCACATTTTGACTCCTAATCATTTAGGAACAAACCAAATATTTTTCCTAAGTCCCTAGGGTAAGATATTGAATTTTAAAGGCTTAATGTAATTTTTAATATTAAAAAATGAATTTTCAACCTTCTTCACTAAAATAATTCTAATAAATCAAAAAAAAATCAGAAAATTATAAAACTTATTTCTCTGTACTCCTTGAGGTCAGAGAAATTTTAAAAAAATATAAAATCTATTTTTTATCTTTTATTTTATTTTAAAATTAATTAATACTCTAAAATTCAAAATAATTATAATAAATAATCTATAATTCAAAAAATCACAAAAATTAGTCAAAGTGGTCCTCTAGTTATTAGGAATATCCCATAATTTTCTTAAAGGTAGAAACCTTTCATTGGTAATGTTGTTGAATTTTCTTTGAAAACCCCTATTTTCTACTAAAAATAATTGTATAAATAAATTAAATTCAGAAAAATCACATTTTCTCCTCTAATGTCTTAATTGACATATGAGTGAGGCGACATAAAAATTTCAAATTCATTTGAACTCAATTTAGTGAGTTCTGAAATAAATAAGCTTAAAAGGGCATAAAGGTAATTAAAACTTTTAACCCTTAATTAAAGCTTTAGGTTTAATCAAAATGGGGGGTAAAATATTTGATTTTAACTTTCCCTTGGATGATTGAAACTTAGGAAAATTAAGGAGTAGAAACCTATTAAACACTTTGAAAATATCAAAATGAAACTTTAATTAATTAAATGATTTAAATTTTGGAAAGAATATATTTAAAATTTGGATTATTAAAATAGGGATATTATTAAGAGGATATTTATTATTTAATTTAAAAAATACTTAAATAAGTCACTTTAACAATATTTAGTTCTTAATTAAAAATTAAAATCATAATCCAAATTAACAATTAAAACTAAAATTAAAACTAAAATTAAAAACTAAAATTAAAATTAAATTAAATTAAAATTAAATTAAAATTAAAGTTAAACAAAAATTAACAATTAAAATTAAATTAAAATTCAAGTTAAACTAAAATTAACAATTAAAATTGAATTAAAATTAAAGTTAAACTAAAATTAAAATTAAAATTAAAAATAAATTAAAATTAAATTAAATTAAAATTAAATTAAAATTAAATTAAAATTAATTTAAATTAAATTTAAATTAAATTAAAATCAAATTGGATTAAATTAAATTAAAATCATCTAACAACAAACTTAAGTGAAATTATTAAGAGTTAAATCAAAACATATCAATAATTTCAACACCTCTTTCTATCTAAGTAAATTTAAAACATGAACATCAATTGAAATACTAAGATAATTGAAAGTATAAAGATTTAAATTAAATCTAAAATAACTTGAATACTATTCCAAACTTAAAATTATTAATTAAAACCTCATAATTAAATTAAAACACTTTTAATCATTAACTCAAACTTTTAATTAAGGATGATTAAAATTCTCAATAAACCAACTTGCCCTTAAAGGCTTTAATTATTATAACTCTTAAATAGAGTATTAAGTGAGATGTCACTTCATTCATCAGGTAATCAAATACCCAAGTTCACTAAGCAAGAGACAAAGTTTAACTAAACTCCTGGATGATTAATTTATATGTGCAACTAAATTTACTTGGACTCAAAATAATCCCAAAAGTATTGAAAAGTTATTTAGGACTCGTCCTAAACACTCTCTCAATATGACGGGATGTTTTAGAAGAACAATTGAATCTAATTATTCTTTGATGAAGAAAATCATCCTTAAACCAAACCAACAACCTAGACGTCATAGGAGATAACTAGTTATAGGATTAGGAATTTGGTAGACAACCAAAACCCTTTCCCTTAGCTTTACCTAGGTATTTATTGCAAAATGTGTTTAAATACCTTAACATGTGTTTTAAGTGCAGCTTGGGATGACGGGAAGACCCTCCAGGTACGCTTTTATTTTATTGCAATTTACTTTACTGCAATTTACTTACATGCACCGTACTTTACTTTTCTCGCATGTTAAATAAAACTGTTGCATGAAAACCAGAACCTTTAGGATAGTCCCTGAACTGAAACCAAAACTAAATTAAAAGTCATTGCAAGATAAAATTCACTGCCACAACATTCCAAAATATAAAACAACTCAAAATTTAATCACAAACAAAACAACAAAACTTCAATTGCAACTAAATTAAAACTTCTCGTTGAATGATCAGGAATACCTCGAATGATGTAACCCACGTGTTGTTAACGGGATTTACCATGGTCTAAATGAAAGTGTGGAACTCATTCAGTTGAGTTTAGCAAATTCATCTGGACTAAGTGAATATGATGAAAATAACGGTACCGGGATGACGGAACCGTGGGATCTTAATCGGTTCTGTTTAAATAACTTTAAGATTTGTTTTAATTAAAACACTAAAAAACACTTGGATTTTAAGATTTTCTCTAAACCAAAACACTTTTCTCATCCCCTAATTTTCACTTTCCAAAACTAAACCTCTGCAACAACAAAGATCTTGGAGCATAGTTGGCAGAACGACCATCGTCGTCAGCAAAACTGGAATCTACTTCAGCAAAACCTTTCTTAGTTTTAAATAACCAAGCCATAGGACTTCAAGGTAGTTTGCCTAGTGCAACATAAATGCTCAACTCTTCGTTAGGCATTTTCATGATCATGTCATGTAAATTAAGCCCTAACTGGTCTTAGGACTCCGAGGTAGTCGTTCGGTACGACATAAACCCTCATATCTTCCAGGTTATTTGTATGATAATGTCATACAAATATAAGTCCTAATCAATTAAAACTGGCATGATTGCAATATTAAATAAATTCCCAAATTGAAGCCAAACAATAAGATAGTTTGAGAAGTTGTCAAGATTCTTCTTGGATCCTCAGCTTCTCCTACTTCTCTTCCTTTGGACTCCTAAAAATAACTGTTCCAAATTTGATCCATTCCCAATTGAAATTTCCAAAATTCAATCCTTCGAAAACCTTAAACTTTGAAATCCTCGAGAGCAAAACCACTAATCATTATCGAGAGTTTTCTTAAATGATTCCCGTCATTTAAGATGTAATTAACTATAGGGGCTTGCCCTTATAGGGAACTTTAAGAACTCGTATAATATAAACCCCGCTTAATTCCTTTGTATTAAGCGAGGAAACTCATTTCAGCATATAAAATTGGTTCGCGGACCAAACGGATGTCACAAATCTTCTAGTTTATTTAATCGAGGCCCATCGCTGAGCGTTGTATCTATTCTTCGAGATAGATACACGGCTTGTGATGCGGTGCTCGTTTATATAAACTATTTGGGATGTGAGATCGGTTTGATTTCATATCTTAAAATCTTCAAACTTAAAACTATTTTCAAAATCAAATGCTACTTTCCAAATTATATATATATATTTAAATTAATTTTAAAATTTAAAATTCGCCGATAATTTCTGTTTGGCGACCCCTTTATAAAATACAACACACAACCTAAAAGTATGCCGACAACTGGCGGCAGCCATTGATAGACTACTTGCAAACAGGAAACCTATCGGACGATAAGTCTTTAACTCATCAAATCAAGAAAAGATCTTTGTCTTACGCATTAATAAACAACATGTTATACGGAAGGGCTTCTAATCATATGTGGCTAAGATGCCTGAGCGGGCCGAGGCTCGTGAAATTGTCAAAGAAGTACACTCAGGGCTTTGTGGCGCTCATCAGTCAGGTCCGAAAATGAAAAGGGAGATTAAAAGACTAGGGTACTACTGGCCCTCAATGATGACCGATTGCATGAAGATTGCCAAAAGTTGTCACCAGTGCCAAGTGCATGGAGTGGTTCTAAATCATCCTCCAAATGTGCTACATCTGACAATCGCGTCGTGGCCGTTTGAGTGTTGGGGCACAGATATCGTGGGTCTGATAGAATAGCCTTCTTCAAGAGGACATCGCTTCATTCTTGCAACAATAGATTACTTTTATAAGTGGACAGAAGCAGTGCCGCTCAGAGAAGTGAAAGCACATCATGTACTGCAATTCTTCAAGAATCAAGTTGTCTACCGTTTTGGGGTACCGCGCAGAATTATCTCAGATAACGGGTCCGCATTCAAGAGTACAAAGATCAACAATTTTGTAAGAAGACATGGGATCGACTGGCGCTATTTAACAATCTACTACCCAAGAGTGAACGGCTTGGTCGAGGCTTTTAATAAAACTCTCGTCCAAATTTTAAAGAAAACCTTGGATGACAACAAGAGAAATTGGCACGAGAAGTTGTTAAAAGCCTTATGGGCCTACAGGACGACTTTCAAAACGCCCACCCAGTCTACGCCTTACACCTTAGTGTACGGGTCTGAGGCTGTTCTACCCTTAGAGGTTCAGCTTCCTTCTCTCAGAATTGCAGTTGCAAACAAATTCACTACAGAAGAGAATGCCAGACTACGACTAGAAGAGTTAGAAAGCTTGGAATGGAAACGACTTTCAGCGCAACAGAATTTGGAACTGTATCAAGCCAAGATGATCCAGGCCCATGATAAATTGGTCTGTCCAAGGACATTCAAAGTCGGCGACTTGGTTTTAGTTCTCAGAAGACCTATTCTTGCGCATCGCAAGATAGGTGGTAAATTTGAACCAACATGGGAAGGGCCATTTTTGGTCGAGACAGTCTACTCAGGAGGTTCCTACCAGCTTGTAAATTGCTGTGGAGAGCAACCTATGCTTCTAATTAATGGACGATATCTAAAGAAGTATTACGCAACCTGATGTTTCAAAGGATGAATCCTCATTCCTAAAAGCACGGGCACAGTAATTACTTATGACTGGATCCGAACCCAAAAATATAAAAAAAATGAATGATAAAGAAAATCATTAAAAAAATGTGTTATAAAAGAGAACATGTGAAATCATGATAATAAAGTCTTTATCCTTCTTCTCAAATCGAGTCTCAGACTTGATCTTTCTTCACCTTTTCCTACTCCTATTCAAATTTAAAATAAACGAATAAAAGATCTTCATTAATAAACAAATTATTTTTCTACTGTTCTTGTTCTTAGTACAGCCCATGATCCTTTCCTTATTTTTTGTAGGGAAATGTCGAACGGGTGGTTGGTTCTGAACTTTACGAATGGCGTGAGTCTAGCACTTGATGAAAAGAGGGTGAGGGATGGAGCCCTGATCGAGGTTGACTCTGACTTCACACCAGCTGGGATACAATATGAAGAAAATGATTGGACCCCGATTGATCGGGAAGAACTCCACAGCCATACAGTGATGAAATTGGGTGGTTCAAATCAACCATCTACCAGCAAAAAGAGAAAAGTAAACACTGCTCACGCAACAGGAGAAGACAAGAAAGTTAAGTTCATTGTTGCTGCAGCAGAGGGCAGGCTTATCAGTTCCGTGCCCACAGAAATCCAAGGGGTAAGGAGAGCCACTCTCACAGCCACTCAGCGAAGGAACAAGAATCATCGCATTCGCAAGATGCTGACCAAGTTAGCAGCAGATCAACATGAAGATATAGTCGTTACCACCAGTACAAATGCTTCGAAGAGATTGGCTCGTCAGGAACCGGAGAGGAGGAGATCCACTCCAAGGAAAGCAGAACAGATAAAGGAAATTCCAAGAAGAACAGAGATAGTACCACGATGCCAGACAGATGCACCAGTTCTGAAGAGTCTTGTTGTGAAAGCAACCCCGGAGGATGTCCTGACAGAGACTACCCCTGAGGAGCCAAGAGATGCAGGAGAGCGTGCTAGGCTGGAACCATACATTCCCCAATACATTACTAGACCTTGCCAGTTGCAGATAGTTCCATAATATGAGTTAGAAAGAATGCAGAATATTGAAAAGAGAACTTTTGAATACTTTGAGAGAATTGGAGGCAAGAGGATCAATATCTTAGAAGGCCTCGAGCTGCCTACAGATGTGTTCTCAGACTACGAGCAACAACAAATTGTAGACTACATACTTGAACTCCAGAAAATGGGTCGAGCTAGCCACCTAAGGGAAAAGACCTATTCAGAACCCCGGAGATGGATGCCAGGGAAAGGAAGAGTTACAATCCAATGCGGATGTTGCTACAACTTCGCGGTAGACAGAAAAGGAAATCCACCAGGGATACTCCGTCGTAGTGAGGTGGATCTGATTCCAAACGTTATTAAAAGAATGGTAAAGAGGGTGATAACATGGAGGGTATTGCCCGCAGATTGCATACCCAACAGCTGCATCATTAACATCTACAAGGAGGGCGACTACATACCTCCACATATAGACCATCATGATTTCGTTAGACCTTTCTGCACAGTGTCTTTTGTCAACCAAAGGCAATATCATGTTCGGATCTGACCTCCGGATAGCAGGCCCCGGTGAGTTTCGAGGGCCAGTGGAGATACCACTATCGGTAGGTTCCGTCATGGTATTAAAAGGGAATGGAGCAGACATCGCAAAACATTGCATTCCAGAAGTGCCTGTTGAGCGGATCTCTGTTACTTTCAGAAGGATGGACAATAGAAAAATGCCTTTGCACTTCCAGCCAGATCTAGAGTTAGAGAGTCTTTGGCCCTACGAGCTGTGAGTTACATGGGAGATAGCACACCTCCAATGCACATCCATACGGCATTCTTTCCAAGGATGACTTGGAAGGTGATGTTATTGTCCATGTATCTCACTATTCAGACATGGATTTTGACGATACTGCTTTTAGAAGAAACTTGAATAATCTTACACAATCTGTTTTGGATTTATATGGATTGTATGAGATATTAAATTCTCAAAGAAAATATCATCATGTTTTGGATCAAGATGTATGATGTATTTTCAACAAGATTGAAATGAAAGTGACCATGTCATGTTTTGCCTTCACGTCTTTTTATGCGAATTGACTGGGAAACACCATTAAATTAAAAGAACTTCGAGCAAAGAACAAAGGGAAAATGAAAATAGACGAGAACACTTTTAAAAATCTAAATGTCTAAATGAATTCTAAACTGATACGAACTCTAAATATTTTTGAAAATGAATCACCAAAACAAATGAAATAAATTTGATTCTCAATCTGAATTCTTCAATCTGAATCCTTCGATCAGAATCTTTTGATCTGAATCTCAATCTAAATTATTCAATCTGAATCCTTCAATCTGAATCCATCGATCTGAATCCTTCAATTATTCTTCAAAACGAAATATGTTTGAAACTCTTCTGAAATTCAAATCTTTTCCTCGACTTGTCACCAGGTCGAGTCTTTTCAACTTGGTACACGTACAAGTTCTTTTTAAATCTTTTCTCTGTGTGTTAGAGGATTGACTAGTTCTATTGACACGGAGCCGCGAACTTTGCTCAATTTGGTTCTGATGGCATGGGATTGGGTCCCTCTTCATACAGATAAATCCTCGAGATTGGAACCAGTTTCCAATTCTCATTAAATCCTCAAAATTGGAACCAGTTTCCAATTCTCATTAAATCTTCGAGATTGGAACCAGTTTCCAATTCTCATTAATTCCTCGAGATTGGAACCAATTTCCAATTCTCATTAAATCCTCGAGATTGGAACCAGTTTCCAATTCTCATTAAATCCTCGAGATTGGAACCAGTTTCCAATTCTCATTAAATCCTCGAGATTGGAACCAGTTTCCATTTCTCATTAAATCTTCGAGATTGGAACCAGTTTCCATTTCTCATTAAATCCTTGAGATTGGAACCAGTTTCCAATTCTCATTAAATCCTCGAGATTGGAACCAGTTTACATTTCTCATTAAATCTTCGAGATTAGAACCAGTTTCCAATTCTCATTAAATCTCATTAAATCCTCGAGATTGGAACCACTTTCCAATTCTCAATAAATCCTCGAGATTTGAACCAGTTTCCAATTCTCATTAAATCCTCGAGATTGGAACCTCGAGATTGGAACCAGTTTCCATTTCTCATTAAATCCTCGAGATTGGAACTAGTTTCCATTTCTCATTAAATCCTCGAGATTAGAACCAATTTCCATTTCTCATTAAATCTTCAAGATTGGAACTAGTTTCCATTTCTCATTAAATCTTTGAGATTGGAACCAGTTTCCATTTTTCATTAAACCTTTGAGACTCGGAACCGCATTCCGGCTCTCTTTAGATCTTCGAGGCTGGAACTCGATTCCAGTTCTCTTTAAACTTTCGAGATCAGTACCTAAATTCTGATTCTCATCCTTTTCAATCGATACTTATACTCCAATTCTCACTCCGAGACTGGTACCTAAATTCCAGTTCTCTTCGTAATCCCGAGGTTGGAACCTAGGTTCCAATTCTCATTTCAAATCCAGATTTCCTTGAATTGATTCTAAATTAAACCTCAATCGAAATTGAAACTCATAACAAATCGAAATCTTAACTCACAAATTAAAACTTAAAATAGAAAATGAAATGAAATCTAAATTGAATTTCCCCAGATCTTATGATCTAGAATTCACCTCCTTTTTTTCCTCCCCATCGAGAGTTCAGGGATCTTCAGTCTTAGAGATCTGCCTGACACTCCCCACCAGAAATTTTTCTCTGCTCTATTCTAAGTGTCACTTAGATGTCTGTGTTGGTCTTGTTGATCTTTTTGGTCAACGCCAATATGCGCGGTGTGCTCGGCTAACACACCACACCTATTGGGGGTCCATTTGTTGACCTCATTTTTTATGAGGTCTTTTCTCTTCTCTTTCCTTAGTACTTAGGATCTAGCCTTAGGCTTTCTTTTTGACTATCTTAGAGGACTAGAAATGGAACCCACCACTTACAAATTTAAACACTTCTTAAACTCCCTGCAAACCCCATAAGTATGATTGTAAACCCCCAAGTCACTTGGAGGCTTAAAATCAAATGTGGAGGTTTAAAAGATGAGTTCCCTATAGGACTCTTTGGCCTTAGGACTACCCTAGGTGGCCTGGTTTGGTGAGGATTGACTTGCACACACATTACACTTTCACACAAATTCTAATCCTTAAACCATTCATACCTAGCTTGACTTCCTGACTCATGTAGGTAATTCATATGGATGGTCCTCAACCCCTAAGCCCTTGGCTAAGAGGGTTAGGAACAACATAGTGAATGCCTCAAGTGAGTCCTCTCATGGCTATTATGGACTTGATGTGGCTTCATGGCTCAACCAAAGTGATTCCATTTCACTCACACTTGATAAACCTTCATTTTTCCAAAATTTCAATTTTTGACCCCCGGGACCCTACACCCGCTAAACCTACAAAATACCCTCTAAACTACCCAAAATTTGCAAAATTGTCTAAATTACCCAAAATTCCTCAAAACCAATCCTAAACATTTCCCACCATTAAAATTGATCATCCTTAGCCAAATATATCAAAAATTCCAAAAATACCCCCCAATACCCTCTAAATACCCAAAATGCTCTTCTAAATCAAAAATTCCATAGATTCCAAAAATTCCCACAAAATTCCAAAAAATCCCAAATATTCCCAATTTCATTTTTTTCAACTACACCATAAGCCAATTTTGTCAATTTAACCCACTTTTACCAAAACCCCCAATTTGACCTATTCTTAACCCAAGTGGACCCAATGTCCCACTAAACCAACCCAATTGACTTCAATTCAATATCCCCAATGTCAATTTAGACCAAATCCAAGCTCAATTTGTTTGACATTTGGATCCAATTTCAATTTGAAGCTTAAAGCTCAATTTTGGCCCATGACCTAAACCTAGCCTAAACCAACCCAATTTAACTCCAATTAACCCCAAATCTTTTCCTAAACCTTCCTAATATCCCCAAAAACAAAAAACTAACAAGATTTGCCCCAAATTTGAACCTAAACTCCACCCAAGCCTAACCCAAAGTCAAAATCCCCATTTTTGGCCTAAGCCCAAACCTAACCCAAACGGGCCCAAATCCCAAAATTAAAGCCCAACCAAAGCTGAAAACTCTTTGTGACACTCTCATAAACATTTATCAACATTAATTTTACTTCAAATCCAACCTTAGCCCAACCTTAAACTAGGTTAGCCCAATTTGGCCCACTTTGGCCTCATTACCAAAAAGCCCAAATTAAACCCATTTCAACTCCAAATGACACCAAACCTTTTCCAAATCACTCATGATACATCCCTAAACTAAACCCAACATTTATTTGACATGGTCCTTCACAAAAATTTCATCAAAAAGTCCATTTTAAAATCTAAAAGCCCACTTCCATTAAGCCTTTAAAAGCCCATTTTCACTAAAGTTCAAAAAGCCCAAAATTTTATTCTAAAACTCATATAACATCTTCATTGGTCATCCATTTGATAAAATCACCCCCTAAGTTTTATTTCATCATTTAAACAAACCAAATGTGGCCCCATGAAAATTTTCCATCAAAATGTCTAAAAATTCAAAACCCTTTTTCATGTAATTAACCAAGCCTTGCCCCAAGCCACATGGAGCCATGGAGCCATGCATAAGCCATATGCAAGCCTTAGAAGCCACTTTCCACATCACCAAACCATTTATGGCTAGAGAGGGAACCCCTTTCCAAACTCCTTCTTAAGCCTTTTTAACCCCTTTTATGTCACACTCTAACCCATGCTTAATCAAAATTCTTGGGATAGAGACTTCTCCACCTAAATTCAGGTGAGCCAAATGATTCATTGCAGCCCAAATCAAACTCTTGGAGGGTGAACCCAACCCATTTCCATGGCTTGACCAAATTAAGCTAAAAATGACCCTTTCCCTTACCACTTAAATCAAACTCCTTTACACATGTCAAGCCTCAATTGAACTCACCAACTTCCACCCCTGACCCCACTGAGCCAGATGGTGACCTAACCCTGTCGGCCAGCCGCCTGGGTCGTCGGAAAATGCCATGGCCGAGAGCTCCCTGAGAGCCAAATTTTTCAATTCTTCCTTGCTGAGTTGTCCCAGTCCAATTGAACACCATGGCTGTTCTTCTCTTGCATAGAGCAGCTGATCCCAAGCCTCAAACCCCCCTGGGAAGCCTTCCAGCCATGTCTATTTAAACCCACCACCCTCTCGGCCAAACAAGGTGATGAACCAGACCTAAACAAAACTCTGCCAAAATTGCTCCAGGTCCTTCTCTTCACCTAGAGAAATTGATCCCCAATGCTCTCCTGCCCTAAACCCCATTTATTGAAATCAATTTGGGAGCTCAATTCTTAGCCCAAAACCAGGACATTTCCAAAACCTCCACCAAATCCAAATTAAACTCACCCACACCTGCACAGGACCAAGAGAAGGAGTTCCCCAGTGAAAGCCCCCTCTCCAGACCACCCAGTTGCTCCAGCCTCCAAGCTTTAAAATCGGCTGTGGACACTTTCATACCTAGACAATTCCCCAGAGCTAGGGACTTCATCTGGAGCTTCCTTGGAAGGTGACACAACTCTCTGATTGAAGCTACACTTCTCAAAGCAAAGGTATGGATCATTCCTTCCTCCCGAGCTTCCAATGATTCTCCATTTTGTTTTACTTAATTTCATAGCATGTAAACCATATGGATTTGTTCGTCTCTTCAAGATAAATCCATAGAGCATAAGAACACGAAAATCCATTGAGAAATGAGAGAGTTCTTAGGGTTTTAGTGTGGGACGGTCACGGGTGCACACCAGTCGTAGACGATGACCAAGCGTCGTCCGATCGAGCATGTATCGAGTGGACGGTCCAGATTGCACCGGACCAGAGAACGTTACATGAACCGCGGGCCCCTGGAGCACTGAGTCAGATGGCGGTGTCGAATGGGAGTGCGACGTTGGGCTTTCGGAGCTGCCGAGGATGAGTCGACGCCGCGTGGATAAGTAGAAAAATAGAATTTTTTTTCTATTTATTTAAATACCCAGAACTTAGAAAATACATATCTTTGTGTAGAAAAATTATAAAAATAAACTAAAAATACTCTCTAGCTCAGTGAACAGAGGAGAATAATGTGGAAAAGAAATCAAGTTATTTTGATGAGTATTTTATTTTTAATTAATTATTTACTCATTTCAGTATTTTGAATCTTCATTTGAATAGACAATTCACCATGGTATGAGACCATAGGACTTTTGAAGCCTCTGATCTTGGGAACATTTCCTGAATTTTTCAAGGTCAGAGGCCATCTCTATGGAAAGTTATGTATTTTTCCAGTTTATGTCACTATTTTTGGTATTTTAATTCCAATAATTAGCATATTGTCCAATAAATTCTAAAAAAATTTGGTAAAGTTTCTTAGGACCAGTGGACCCTAGGATAATTATATTTTGAATTAACTCATTAAGAATAATCCTAATTAGCCTAAATACCTAAAATTGAATTTTAATTAATTAGGGTTAACCACACATTAAAATAACTTGAAATTAATTCTCCATTGATCTTTAGGATACAGGGAACCTCATATAAAAATTTGATATCAATTGGAAATGTTTAGCCCCACTAAATGAATTAATTAAGTCACATAACCAAAATTAAACTTTAAAAATTCATAACTCCAAAAATACATTTCAAAAATTCACCAAATTGGTTTTATGGGCTCTCTGGTATCAGAGGAGTCTATAAAAATTAAAATTGGAATTTTCTAATTTTTTTATTTTTAATCATATTTTAATATTTTAAATAATTAAAAAATAATAAAAATCATAAAAATGTCATATTTTGACCCCTAATCACTTAAGAATAAACCAAATATTTTTCCCAAGTCTCAAAATAAAGATATTGAATTTTAAATGCTTAAAACAATTTTTAATATTAAAAAATGTATTTTCCAACCTTTTCACTAAATTAATTCCAATAAATCAAAGAAAAATCAGAAAATTATAAAATTTATTTCTTTGAACTTCTTGAGGTTGGAGAGATTTAAGAAAACTATAAAATCCATTTTTCAACTTTAATTTTATTTTATAATTAATTAATACTCTAAAATTCAAAATAATTATAATAAATAAAATATTATTTAAAAAATCACCAAAATTGGTCTAAGTGGTGCTCTGTCATTAGGAACATCCCATAATTTTCTTAAAGATAGAAACCTTTCCTTGGTCATGTTGTTTAATTTCCATTCAAAATCACTATTTTTCACTAAAAATAATTATATAAATAAATCAAATTCAGAAAAATCACATTTTCTCCTCTAATGTCTTAATTGACATGTGAGTGAAGTGACATGAAAATTTTAAGTTCATTTGAACTCAATTTAGTGTGTTATGAAATAAATAAGCCTAAAAGGGCATAAAGATAATTAAAGAATTTAAACCCCTTTATTAAAATTTTAGGTTTAATTAAAATGGAGGGTAAAATATTTGATTTTATCCTTCTTGGATGATTTAAACTTTGGGTAATTAAAAGGGTAGGAATCCATTAATCACTTTTAATAAACCAAAAAAAAAGAAACTTTAATTATTTAAACAATTTAAGTTTTTGGAGATTAATGAAAATTTGAATTATTAAAATAGGGATATAATTTGAGAGGATATTAATTATTTAATAAAAAAATACCTAAATAAATCACATCAACAATATTTAACTCTTAATTAAGATTTAAATGATAATCCAAACTAAGTATATTAAAAAAAATTTAGAATAAATAACCCATAAATTAAAGAAAAGTTCAAAATATTAAATAATTTAATAATTAAATTAAATTAAATTAAATTAAATTGAACTAAATAAAGTTAAATTAAAATTAAAATTAAATTAAATTAACCTTTTAACAATTAAGTTAAGTTAAATTAAAAAATATATATTTAAATTAAATTAAATTAAATTAAATTAAATCAAATTTAAATTAAATTAAGTTAACATCATTTTAATAATAAAAGTAAAATAAATTTAAAATATCAAGATCACTTAAAGTATAAAGATTTAAACCAAAAATAATTTGAACACTATTCCAAACTTAAAATTATTAATTAAAACCTCATAAATAAACTAAATCACTTTAAACCATTAACTCAAACTTCAAATTAAGAATGGTTAAAATTCTCAATAAACCAACTTGCCCCTAAAGACTTTAATTATTATAACTCTTAAATAGAGTATTAAGTGAGATGTCACTTCATTCATCAGGTAATCAAATGCACAAGTTCACTGAGCAAGAGACAAAGCTTCACTAAACTCCTGGATGATTAATTCACCTGTGCAACTAAATTTAATTGGATTCAAAAAATAATCTCGAAAATGTTGAAAAGATGTTTAGGACTCGTCCTAAGCACTTTCTCAATATGACGGGATGTTTTAGAAGAATAATTGAATTTAATTGTTTTTCGATGAAGAAAATCATCCTTAAACAAAACACAAAAACCTAGACGTCATAGGAGATGACTAGTTATAAGACTAGGACTTTGGTAGACAACCAAAACCTGTCCCTTAGCGTTACCTAGGTATTTGTTGAAATATTTAAGTGCCTTAACATATGTTTTAAGTGCAGCTTGGGGATGACGGGAAGATCCTCCAGGTACGCTTTTATTTTATTGCAATTTACTTTATTACAATTTACTTACATGCACTGTATTTTACTTTTTCTTGCATGTTAAACAAGACTGTTGCATGAAAACCAAAACCTTTAGGATAGTCCCTGAACCGAAACCAAAACTAAATTAAAAGTCATCACAAGATAAAATTCACCGCCACAACATTCCAAAATATAAAACAACTCAAAATTTAATCACAAACAGAACAACAAAACTACAATTGTAACTAAATTAAAACGTCTTGTTGAATGATCAAGAATACCTCGGATGATGTAACCCACGTATTGCTAACGGGATTTCCCACGGTCTAAATGAAAGTGTGGAACTCATTGAGTTGAGTTTAGCAAATTCATCTGGACTAAGTGAATTCGTTGAAAATAACAGTGTCGGGATGACGGAACCGTGGGATCTTAATCGGTTCTGTTTAAACAATTTTAAGATTTGTTTTAATTAAAATATTAAAAATATTTAGACTTTAAGATTTCTAAACCAAAACACTTCTCTCATCTCCTGATTTTCACCTTCTAAAACTAAACCTCCGCAACAACAAGGAGCTCGGAGCATGGTGGGCAGCACGACCATCGTCATCAGCAAAACTCGGGTCTACTTCAAAGAAAACTTTCCTTAAAATTAAATAACCAAGTCATAGGATTTTGAGGTAGTTTACTTAGTGCAACGTAAATCCTCAATTTTTCGTTAGGCATTTGCATAATCATATTGTGCAAATTAAGCCATAACCGATCTTAGGACTCTGAGGTAGTTGTTTGGTACGACATAAACCCTCACATCTTCAAGCCTGTTTGTGTGATTTTATCATACAAATATAAGTCCTAATTAATTAAAATTGGTAGGATTGCAACACTAAATAATTTTCCTATATTGAAACCGAACCATAGGATAGTTTGGGAAGTTGCCAAGATTCTACTTGGATCCTCAGCTTCTCCTACTTCTCTTCCTTTGGACTCCTGAATTAAACTGTTTCAATTTTAAGCTAATCCCTATTGAAATTTCTAAAATCCAATCCTTTGAAAACCTTAAACTTTGAAATTCTTGAGAACAAAACCACTGATCATTATCGAGAGTTTTCTTAAATGATTCCCGTCATTTAAGATGTAATTAACTATAGGGGCTTGCCCTTATAGGGAACTTTAAGAACCCAGGTAATATAAACCCTGCAGACCAAACAGATGTCACAAATCTTCTAGTTTATTTAATCGAGCCCCATCATCAAGTAGTGTATTTATTCTTCGGGATAGATACACAGCTTGTGATGTGGCGCTCATTTATATAAACTATTTGGGATGTGAGGTCGGTTTGATTTCATATCTTAAAATTTTCAAACGTAAAATTATTTTCAAAATCAAATGCTACTTTTCTAAATTATATATATATATTTAAATTAAATTTAAAATCTTAAATTCGCCGACAACTTCTGTAGGCAACCACTTTTTAAAATTAAACTTACAACCTAAAAATATGCCGACAACTACTTTTCAAATTATATATTTAAATTAAATTTAAAATTAGCTGAGGCGACCCATTTTAAAATCCAACACATAACTTAAAAATATACCGACAATTAGTATTCAAATGCCAGCTGTAGATGATAATTCTTTTGAGCTTAAACCTTCTATTATTCAATGGTTCAAAATAATCAATTTGGAGGAACACCTATAAGGATCCAAATTTACATCTTGCTAGTTTTTTAGAACTTTGTACTACCTTTAAATATAATAATGTTTCTGATGATGCTATTAGGCTTAGACTCTTTCCTTCTTCCTTAAATGATAAAGCAAAGATGTGGCTTAATTCATTAGCAACTTGTTCTATTAAAACATGGGCAGATATGGCACAAAAATTCCTTGTTAAATATTTTACTCCTTCTAAAACTGCTAATTGAGAAATTATATTACTTCATTTACGCAATTTGATAGAGAACCAATTTATGAAGCTTGGGAAAGATTTAAAGAATTATTAAAAAAATGTTCTCATCATGCTTTACGAGATTGGTTAATTATTCAAACATTTTATAATAGACTTATTGGATCACTTAGATCTATTATTGATGCTGCTGTTAGTGGTTCTTTAATGGCTAAGACATTTGAAGAAGCCTACACCTTAATTGAAGAAATGACTAATAATAATTTTCAATGGCCTTCTGAAAGGGTTAATCCTAAAAGAATGGCAAGTATTCAAGATAATGAAACGTTTTTTATTTTAGCTTCACAAGTGATTGTTATATCTAAGAAATTAGATAATTTTGTTATTAATATATCACATGTAAGTAATGATAATTCTGCAAATTCTGATGATTCTCAAACAATGGAAACTTTACAAGCTATTTCTAGTAAAACTAATAACCCTTATTCTAATTATTATAATCCTGGTTGGAAAAATCATCCTAATTTTAATTGGAGTAATGAAAATCAACAATGGAATAATAATCAAGTTAATCTAAATTGGAACAATCAAGGAAATTCAACTATAGACCAACTTATCCTCCTGGTTATAATAATCAGTAGAAAAAGTTGTCAGTAGAAGAATTGATCTTGCAACTAAGCAATCAGCTACAAAGTCAAAACACTGTTATTCGTAACATTATGAATCAGATGGGTGAAATCACTAATTTCATTAATTACAGACCTCAAGGAACACTACCTAGTAATGTCAAAATTAACCCTAAAGAATCTGGAAAATAACATGAATAAGTAAAAGCTGTACAACTCAGAAGTGGAAAGGAATTAAAAGAGAAAACACGGAATGAGATTGAAAAAGAGAAAGAAGGTGAAGAGATTGAAAACCTAAAGATACCATTTCTCCAAATAAAGATCAGACTGTAGTACCTATTGAAGTGGAAGTTGAAAGACCACCACCACCTTTTCCTTAAAGACTAAAACAGCAGAAGCTTGACCATCAATTTTCTAAGTTCTTTGAAATTTTTAAGAAACTTACCATCAATATTCCTTTTGCTGAAGCTTTAGAGCAAATGCCAAGCTATGCAAAATTTATGAAGGATATTTAAGCAAGAAGAGAAAATTTGAAGCTCATAAAACTGTTGCATTAAGTGAAGAATGTAGTGCAATAATTCAGAAGAAATTACCTCAGAAACATAAAGATCCTGAAAGTTTCACTATACCATGTGCTATTGGAGAAAAATTTTGTGGAAAAGCCTTATGTGATTTAGGAGCTAGTATTAATCTCATGTCATTTTCAATCTTTCGAATGTTAGGTTTAGGAGAGATTTATCCTACCACTGTAACTCTTCAGTTAGCTGATCAATCGATCACTTATCATAAAGGAGTTATAGAGGATTTTCTTGTTAAGGTAGATAAATTTATCTTCCCTATGGATTTCATTGTTCTAGATATGGAAGAAGATAAAGAAATACCTATTATTTTAGGGAGAACTTTTCTAGCTACCGGACGAGCTATGATTGATGTGCAAAAAGGAGAATTAAAGATGAGAGTTAATGATCAAGAGATAACATTTAATGTTCTGAAATCAATGAGGTATCCTGATAAAGAAAAATGCTATCAGATGGATATTTTTGATTATATAATTGAAAACCATTATCAAGAAAGATGTAAGGTCATTTCTGATGATAAATATAAAGAATTTATGTTATATAATGAGTCATTAAATGAGGAAATTGAAAAAATAAATTTACATGAAATTTGGGAAATTTTAGACACAACTAAAAATGATATACTTTTACCCTAAATTGAAAAAACCCATGAACTAGAATTAAAAATGTTACCTGCACATTCAAAGTATGCATTTCTTGGAAATTCATTAACTTTACTTGTAATTATATCTTCAGAATTAAGAAAAGATCAAGAAGAAAAATTAATAGGAGTTCTGAAGAATTATAAGAAAGCTTTTGGTTGGGCTATTGCAGATATAAATAGAATAAGCCCTTAAATCTATATGCATAGGATTTTAATGGAAGAAAATTGTAAACCCACTATTAAACCTCAAAGAATATTAAACTCAATTATGAAAGAGGTTGTTAAGAAAGAGATTCTGAAATGGTTAGATGCTGGAATTATTTATCCTATTTCGGATAGCCAATGGGTGAGTCCTATTCATTGTGTTCCAAAGAACGGAGGAGTAACTATCATTGTTAACGAAAAAAATAAATTAATCCCAACAAGACAAGTTACTGGATGGCGTATTTACATAGACTATCGAAATTAAACAACGCCACTAGAAAGGATCATTTTACTTTACCTTTCTTGGATCAAATGCTGGATAAACTAGCTGGACACTCATATTTCTATTTTCTGGATGGATATTTTAGTTATCATCAATTACCTGTTACTCCTGAGGATCAATAGAAGACAACATTTACAAGTCCTTATGGAACATTTGCCTTTAGAAGAATGTCTTTCGTTTTATGCAATGCACCTGCAACTTTTCAACGATGTATGATGTCAATATTCTGTGATTTAATTGATAAAGGAATTGAAGTATTTATGGACGATTTTTCAGTTTTTAGAACTTATTTTGAACCTTGCTTGGAAAATATAATGAAAGTTTTGAAGAGATGTGAAGAAATAAATTTAGTTCTAAACTGGAAAAAATGTCAATTTATGGTCACAAAAGGAATTGTACTTAGACATAAAGTTTCACAAATAGGAATGGAAATTGATTAGGCAAAAGTGAAAATTATTGCTGAACTTCAACCACCTAATATCGTTACTGATGTGAGAAGCTTTTTGGGTCATGCTGGATTTTATAGGAGATATATAAAGGATTTTTCTAAAATTATTAAACATCTTTGCCATTTATTGGAAAAAGAAGTTAAATTTGAATTTAATGAAGATTTTCTGAATGCGCTCAATATTTTATAAGAAAATTAATCACTGCACCTGATTAGAATAAACCTTTTGAATTAATGTGTGATGCAAGTGATTATGCATCGGAGCTGTATTAGGACAAAAATATGAGAAAATTTCAAAGTTATATACTATGCTAGCAAAACCCTTAATGAAACTCAAATAAATTACACTACTACTGAAAAAGAGCTGTTAGCAATAGTATATGCCTTTGATAAATTTAGACCATATCTTCTTGGAACAAAATGTATCGTACATATTGATCATTATGCTATTAAGTATTTAATGTCTAAAAAGATGCTAAACCTAGATTGATCAGATGGGTTTTACTTTTACAAGAATTTGATTTTGAAATTGTGAACAGAAAAGGAACTGACGACCAAATTGCTAATCATTTATCAAGAATCAAAAATAATAATGAGAAGATTTATGAAGAAAATATAAATGAGAAATTCCCGGATGAACAATTATATGTTATTCAAGGATCACAAATGCCTTGGTATGCAGATATAGTTAACTATTTGGTTAGCAATATTTTATCATATGTGTTGAATAGCAAACATT
This sequence comes from Papilionanthe hookeriana x Papilionanthe teres, assembly GCA_022702705.1. Lineage (NCBI taxonomy): Eukaryota > Viridiplantae > Streptophyta > Magnoliopsida > Asparagales > Orchidaceae > Papilionanthe > Papilionanthe hookeriana x Papilionanthe teres. Next base: position 48,717,565 of record CM040439.1, on the reverse strand, counting down.
ATGAAATTTAAGAATTATTGTAAATCATATATTTGGGAAGATCCTCATTTATTTAAAATAGGAAGAGATTATGTGATTCGAAGATGTGTACCTTATGAAGAAACTTTTGCAATTATTTAACAATGTCACGATTCTGAATTCAGAGGACACTTTGGAGTAGATAAAACTGCATTTAAATTTTTAAATTCTGGATTTTATTGGCCTACTTTATTTAAAGATGTTGGACATTATGTGAAAACTTGCGTTGATATCAAAGAATGGGAAATATCCAGAAAAGATGAAATGTCTCTAAACTTTATATTAGAAATCGAAATTTTCGATGTATGGGGTTTAGACTTTATGGGACCTTTCGTACCATCATCTGGAAAAATTTATATTTTATTAATAGTTTATTATGTTTCAAAGTGGATCAAAGCTGTAGCTTTACCTAACTGTGATTCCAAAAGTGTTTCGAAATTCTTAAAGAAAATGATTTGTACAAGATTTGGAATGCCCAGGATAGTTATCACACATGGGGGAACTCATTTCAGAAATATAAGAGTTCAATCATTGCTGGAAAAATTCAGAATTAAACATAGAATTGCAACTTCTTATCATCCTCAAACAAGTGCAATGGCTGAAGTATCAAACAGAGAAACTAAAAGAATATTAGAAAAGACTGTTAATCCTAAAAGAACTGACTGGGTTGATAGACTTGATTCTGCATTATGGGCTTATAGAACATCTTATAAGACACCTATCAAAATGTCACCTTATCGGTTAATTTATGGTAAATAGTGTCACTTACTTATTGAACTTGAACATAAAGCTCATTGGGTGATAAAGGATTTCAATTATAATTTGAATACTGCAGGAGAAAAATGATTATTACAACTGAATGAAATGGAAGAGACAATAAATGAGACTTATGAAAATGCAAGAATTTATAAGGAAAGAATGAAGAAATTGCATGACAAAATGATTTCAAGGAAAATATTCGAGCATGGATAAGAATTATTATTATTTAATGCTCATTTAAAACTTTTTCCTGGAAAATTAAAATCTAAATGGATGGGACCATTTATAATTGAGAAAGTATACCCTTATGGAGCTGTGGATATTAAAGATCTCAACACTGGAAAAGTATTTAAAGGTAACGGATTATGACTGAAGCCTTATATGGGAGAAATGAAATTAAATTACAAAGAGGATTACGAGCTGAGTCTACCCGATTAATTCAATTAATTAGGTCGGGCTGACGACGTTAAACTAAACACTTTATGGGAGGCAACCCATATTTATTAGTGTGAGTTAAATTACTGTTGTACAGTTATGCCATGGTCTTGACTAAATTTGCATATAACTTCTGGAATATAAGGCTAATAAGTCTGTATTGGCTTAAGCTAAACATTATCTTAAAGTATATAGAATTTGGACTTGGACCACTCCATGTCAAATGTGAGTAAAAAGGAGATCAAGTTAACCTTCATTTATGATTGTTTTTTATTTGAATTTTTCGTAATTGTCTTTGTGTGTTGGTCATACCCGTTTGTTAGACCTATTTTTACGACCGAAACTTGCAAAATTTGACGATAGGCAAATCGGAGTCGATCTAGGTTCCGGCGCCAAGGCGCCAAAAGTTAGCGCCTAAGCGCCAGAATGGCTTGCGTATCAATTATCCGGTGCCTAGGCGCCAGATTCTGGCTCCTAAGCTCCACGGTTACAGATCGTGTAAAAACCGAAAATCTTCAATTTTTCACACGAAATCTCTTTATATATTGTTGTTGACCTCATTTTTTTGAGGTCTTTCTTTTCCCTCTCCTTAGAGCCTAGGATCTAGCCCTAGGATTTTCCTATTTTGTACTCTCTTAGAGGACTAGACCGAGACCCACCGTATTTAGAAATTCAAGTCATTTCCTCGCTCCTTGAAGTTTTATATGGACGGCTCTAAATCCTCGACGCTTAGTTGAGTTGATTACGAGCCGACGTATTGAAACTCTTGTTGAGTTCCTATAGTGATTTAAAAAATCATAGGTGGACCCCACTACGTGCGACGTTTGACTTTTTGCCATGAGCAATATGTTTGGCTATGGTTCTTACTTAGGCGAAGACCGGTCATTAATTTGCTCGATAAGTGGCTCCGGTCGGGTCAAAATAATTTTATTTTGCCACATAGCGCGAATTTGATTTAAATTGACTCAACCGTCGGTGAACTTGTCCGAACGGACCCGGATGATGAAACGGACTGCGCCGATGCGTCCGGAACGTTGATTTTAGCCGGGAAGGACATATAACTTGATAGGGTTTTGAATCAACTCGATTTGCGTGTAAAGTCGACGAATTTAAATGAAACAATAATAATAAATGTTTTTTTTTAACAGGTGATAATAATAATAATAATAAATGTTTTATTAAAGTATATTAACACTTATATTTACCTAATCTCACGATCCACGGGCACTGTTCACCATCTCTTATCTCACGCACGCGATTTCGTTTCCCTTCCCGTGCCCTAACCGGACCTCGCTGCATTCTTCTTCGGTGACGACCAAATTCGAGAAACTTCCTAGCCGGTTTCCCGGTCATCTCCCCCTTCTCCGACCACAACTGACATCCGCTGTCGGTTATAACTTCCGGTCACATTCTTGTAACGAACCCCCGCCCAAGCGAATCAGGTAACCGCTCGATGCTCAGTTTTGAGTGTGGCTCCTTAGTGAGATGGTCTTCCTTACCTCTCCGATTCTCACCGACGGTGAGCACATATCCTTCGTCTGTGCCTATAAATACCCCTTTACGAGGAGGATTTGGGGGACGTTTTTGTTTTTCATGTGCGACCTGAGGAATTTCTGTTTTGGCGGATCTTGAATTTTCTTTTAGGACCTTTTGCAAGTAAGCTTTCTTCTCCGTTTCTTCTTCCTTCTTTGATTACAAGTGAGTTTTATTCTTGCTGTTCACTTCCTGAATTTGCAATACATTGCAATTGGGTGAGCAATTTTTTTTTTACATGTATTCGGGAATTATAATGGTTCGTTTACAAAGCTACACCATTTTAACCATTTAAATTTTGGTTACCCGAATTCTTGATCTACGGGAGAAAGTATTCAGTTGAGAAACTCACTGCAGTAGTGATCTGATGATTTTGAATTGATTCATTGTGCAATTATTTGAGGAGATGATCTTAAGCATGAATTGTTGAGTTGGAAAGGCATATTACTTTCTTATACTCCTGGTGGAGTGAAATTGAGACTCACTTAAACAAGTTAATTATGCAATTGATGGGAAATGGTTAAAAGGCTGGATAGACTAAAGTTATTGGGTTTTTTTTTAGAATTAATCAATTAGTTTGTTTTCTGGAAGGAATTGTTTCTCTTCATTTATTTTATTTACTTGTTATTCCTAATTTCCATTGAATTGGGGAAACAACATATGTTTTAACTCATGGTTCAAGAATGCAAAAGATTTCATCATCCTTCATTTTTTTTAATCATACAAGTCACTGATTGATCTTTGTTTTAATCAATTAATTGCTGAGATTATTCTCTGATGTTGTCAAGGTTGTGTTAAATGGCGATTTGCTAGATCGTATATATATTTTTTTTATTTTCTGAAATGACATGAACAAATACTTTTGTGAAACCAACTCTAATGAGGCTTGTTCACTTAAAAGATTGAATAAAATAATTTGAGAAAATATTGATTCTCTCTTTGAACGGTATAAGAATCAAGGTTTATGTGCCATTGTGGGACTATAACAGCTTTTTGATATTTTGAAGCACACGCATAGTTATCTTGAACTACTCATTCAATCTGATGCTGAATGAAATACAAGAAAAGGAAATTAGAAGGTTCTTGATATTCGAATTACATGTCCTTGATTTGAAATTATTTCAAATTTACAGAAGAGGGATCATATATTGAGGAAAGAAAATACATAAGAATTGGGTGGTATGCATGTAAATCTGCCACTATTTCTTTTATGATTGTGCATGGGACCTAAGTGTTACGTTATACATAATTACTGTGAGTGATCCTTGTCCTCAAAATTTTCTTCACCTTCTCATATAGAAGGTTTTAATGAAATGAATTGGACTAGATTTAATGAGCATCTGATTATTGCTCTCTTTATTTCTCTACATAAGTGAATTGCTACCTTCATCTTGAGAAAGCATGCATGAGTTACAACCTAGAGTTAGCTATAGAATCTTTTTTTCTTTTTAAATGAAATAAATTAAGGAATGAATTCTATTCTCATATATCTCGAACGTTGAGAATATTTACATGCATGTCTTACAATTTTTTTTTTTTTTGTACTTACAAATCCAGCACCTGAACTTCATTTCTTTTTATTTCACATTTGTAAGATTCATAATATTTATATCACTTGATTTATATGTCCAAGGATTGAATCTCTTTTCTTATAAATATATCTCCTTACATTTGGTTGGGGTGGTAAGCTCTGCTGTATTAATTCTGATGAACTGCCGATGGCATTAATCAAGGAAAATTTCCTATATATTATATTAATTTTTTTATGTATTCACCTATCAAATATTTAATTTTTATTTTCTTTACCTTTATTTGTCTCATCACCTTGATGAAGTCATATTTCTACACCTATTTACGCATATTCGTTTATTTTCTTACTGTTGAAATTGAAATTATAATAGAGCTATACAAATGACAGTCACCATCCCAAGTATATTCTGTAAAATAAGTCTTACCTTCCTTTAACTTCATATTAGTGTGGAGGCTTTTATACTTGATACTCATATGTTTATCCAGAATTCTATGAAAATTCTGCATGCTGCAGTTTAATATATTGAGCCTTTTACATATACACATGTATCACTACTTTATTTAATCTTTTATACAGCTCCTCTTGTATATTGGCAAAGTGATATGTATATATACAAGGTAAACCTTGGATGTTTGGTGCAAAATTGTATAATGATCGAATAAGGTATAATATTTGATTTCGATTATATGAATGAGAATCTTTGGGGTCTTTAAGCATTTATATATATGCAATAGAGGAAGAAGAAGGGTTGGTTACCTCTGATTCCTGTATGTCTATTTATGTATTATTTAGGCTGGGACTAGCTTGTTTATTGCTCTATTTAGCGCTGGTTATTGGTTAAACATTTATAGTTATTGCCATTACTTATTAGTTCAGATATTTACAAATTTGTTTCAATTTGCTGGGTGGACTTTAGTTGTAACTGTTGTTGCTAATCGATTTGGAAGGATGGAACTTGCATACTATTCAATTTCTTGAGTATTCAGGTGTTTACCACTTGAATTTAAAATGAATTTATAAAGTCTGTAATTCCTAAGTATTTACATATTTAAATCTTCAAATTCTTGGATGTTTACATATCTAACACCCAAAATCTTTTTCTCTATGTCTACACCATCCAAATCTTTCATATTATGGCAAAGTTATTAAGTTATGTATAAATGCATGGAAATTAGGTCGTATGTGTGCGAATTCTTCTTCTCCAGCAGCAATTATATTCGATTTTTTTTTGGAAGGTTTGCTTTGGTTTATTGAAGCCGAGCCCTGAAACTATAAAGTTTTTTTTTTTTTACTTTAGCTTACAGAAGTAGAAGTTTTGGGGAATTTATAGGTTTCTTCGCCTTGGTTTGGATGAAGCCAAACTCTGGAATTGAATAGTTAAGCAGGCTTTAATTGGTTTGAATTTGTTTTATACATTGGATTTGGAAATGTTATCTAAATCAGCTTCACTTGTGAAAGTTGAAATCTCTTTCAATTGTATTGTATGTGAAACACCAAAGTCTCGAAGTCTTAGAAATTTCTTTGGGCTGGTCTTATGAAACCCGATTTTCTGGATTTGGATACTTAAAATTGTGGCATTACAGGAAATTAATTTGATTTCATCTCCCTATGTTCATTGTTTGCTGAAACAGAAATTCTGGAGATTTGTGGGTCTTCTTTGGTTCGGCTTTATTGAAACTGAACTTTTGAATTTTTTTTTTTTTTTTTTTTTGTTGCAAGGAATTACACACTTACACATGTATGCTTTGGGATATTCATTTACATATTATCGTTGTTTGGATATTTACATATTCAGCACCTTTTGTTTTTTCAGTTTCTCATATTTAAGAACTTTTGTAAGAAGTATTTAATTCTTAGATTACTGAATACACTATTCTATGAAATTCTTGTTGGATAAACTTAAAAGGCCATTCAGTTTTCTGATATGTAGAGAAATAGAAGCCTAAATACTAGGCTCAAATATAAGAAATTATCTAAAGTTATATTCATTCCAGTCTTGTAATACAAAATAGGTTAATCATTGAAAGTACATATGGAAGTTCAAAGTGGGTGTATAAGTTGGGACATGCGAGGTACAGGCAATGATGCACAAACTTCAATAATCATGCTTTTATAGCTCAAACAAAATAAAATCAATACTCAATTTTAGATGCCCATTTTATCCTATAGTTTAGGTAGTTCTAATTCCTACCTTTAAGAAATTTGTGAACTAATAACAGATACTACAACACCGGATATTACACTGATACAGTGATAGATACTATGATAATAGATACTACACCACACTTGTACGATAAATAAACACCACACTCGCATAACAGATACTACACCATACTTGCACGACAATAAACACTGCACCTGCACGACAACGGATACTATATTAACACATAACACAACAAACACATAACACATACAACACATCAGACACAACACATATAATTATCAAACCTATCATACATACATCACATGTTAATTATCACCCGCCATATATAAAATATCACACATATATACATAATACATGTAGCACATCTTATTAAATATCACAACACACATGCCACTTATTACATATCACACACACATATAGCACATATTAATATCACACACTGCACATAACACATTACACATTACACATTATACATTACACACTACACATAACACATAACACACTACACATAACACATAACACATAACACACTACACATAACACATTGCACATTACACACTATATACTACACATTACACATCACACCTCACATACCAGATACTACACATCAGATATTACACTCATAAGAATTCAGATACTACAATCACAGATGCTACACTTTCAAAATTCAGATACTACAAATTGATTCACTCATCGATTAAGTGGTAGGGATTAGGACTGCCTACTCTAAGGTGATTTGTTTGTGACTTTATTTGAGATTGATACAGACTTCAATACTTCGGGTTGCCTGTGGGATCGAGATAGAAAAGGAAGTCTATAGACTGAGCCTATCCTCAAACAGAATTCTTATTCCCCCACTTTGATGTTTTATATGTTTATAACTAAACCTGATTATACAGATACTTGTAGTTATTAGCTTGCTCTTGAGGCATCGACGGAGTTGGCCAGGTACACATGTTTTTTTACTGTATAGCTCATTTACTTTCTTTACTATACATATTGTCGTGCATTCCTTTACTTTTCATTATTGTACCTATTTACTCATATTCATGCTTTTAATTATTACTTCTCTTGCATACCTGTACATACCCCTAGGATAGGCCATTTAGGGCATGGTTAGTTTCTTTTTATTACATATGTCCATTTTGATTATTGCTTCTCTTGCATACCTGTACATACCCCTAAGATAGGCCATTTAGGGCATGGTTAGTTTATTTTTATTACATATGTCCATTTTGATTATTACTTCTCTTGCACACCTGTACATACCCCTAGGATAGGCCATTTAGGGCATGGTTGTTTCTTTTTTTTATTATACATGTTTACTTTAATTATTCCCTTGCATATACCCTTAGGATAGGCCGTTTGAGGCATGTTCTTCTCTTTTCTCTCCTATCTTTATCCATCCTTTCTCGGGACGAGACGACAAAGGACGAATGAAGGATCTTCGATCGGACTTTCGTAGATTTAAATAACATCTATAGGGCGTCGAGGTTGTCGTTTGGTACGACATAAATCCTCACACTATTCTTTTAGGACTTAGTACGATTTTATATCGTACGATGTAAGTCCTAAATTGTTTAGGATTCTGAGGTTGTCTTTTGATACGACATAAATCCTTCTATTTTCTCGGGCCATTCTCATATGACATGCAGATATAAGTCCCGAACATCTAAATAAATTTACAGGATTGAAATATCAAATATAACTTCACTTTCAAAAGATATCAAGCCCAATCATAGGTTAGTTTGAGATGTCACTGAAGCTATTTCAGTATCTTCGACGTCTCCTACTCTTACTTCTTTGTATTCCGAAAATAACTTTTCCATATTGAGCCTTTCCCTTTTGACTTTTCTACAAGCAATCGTGGAAACCTAAATGTTGATATTCTTGAAGACGAAACCCATGATCTTTCTCGAGAGTTCTCTTAGGTGACTTCTGTTGCTTAAGATGTAATTAACTATAAGGGCTTGCCTCTATAGGGAATTAGGAACCTAGATTAATCTAAACCCTGTCTAATCTGTGCATTAGACAGGGGAATTTGTCGGCTATAAAATACGCAGACCAAAATAGAGTCATAAACCTTTAAATTTAGATAGTTAAGCCTACTATCAAGTGGTACGCTCATCTTTTAAGATGATGTGTCACTTGTGGTATTGTGCTCAACTTTTTAAACTATTAGATATATGAGATCTATTTGGTCTCATTATTTTCAAAATAAAAAAAAATATCATTATTTTCAAAAATCAAAATTATATTATACATTAAATTTAAATTTAAACATTTCATATTATTTCATAAAAAAATGGGCGATAATTTCTGGCGACTCCGCTGGGGACTAATTCTTCTCTCTATTTTGGATCATAAGGATTTGTCTTCATACATTAATAGTGTGCCCATGTCCCTAGTGGGTCAAATTATCATTCTTCCATTAATGTGCTTCACTCATTTCTTCCTTGAGCAAGTATTGTCAACTCCTTTTTGATTCTGGAGCCACTGTTTAATCATCCTTAAACAGAGAGGTTCCAGAATCTTTAAATCCTGAAAGTGGGGTGGACCTCCAATAGGTGTGGTAGGTTAGTAGCGATTTATCGAAGTGAGTTCAATGCGAATTTAGTCTTTTATATGAGTCCTTAAATCTCAGATTGGATCCTATACTTTTTATATTTGTTTTACCTTAATTTTAAAATAAGTCAACTAATTAAAAATTTTTATAATTTGTTTGGATAAGACCTGAAAAGGGTGCCCAGTTAATCTCGATGTTTATTTTCAATGACAGAAATGTCTTCCCCGAAATTGATCTTCTCCTTCGCAACTGGAAAGGATATTGTTGTTGATAAGAATCAATTACCCGACAAGACGATGATCAAGTTTGGTCGAGGTTTTGACGACGCCGAGATCGAGTTTGCAAGTATTCCGATCGCGAGTAGTGAAATCCGAGGCAAATAAGTCGGTGGAGCTCGTTGTAGAATTCAACCTGAGGTCTGTTGATGAATTTCCTCCTCTGAAGCGAGTATTGGTTGAAAATAATCCTGCTGTTGCTGTGAAATCTGTTACTAAAACCATTAAGGTCAGTCCCAAGAATGTTTCTGCTGCTCCAGTTGATTTGGTTGTTGCTACATCTGTTGTTACTTCGGCCTTAGCAAAAGGAAAAAGTGTACTGATGGCCGATGAACCAATAATTGGAGAAAGTTTGGCTTTCACTTCGCTACCTTCTGTTTTTGAAATTGGGTCCAGTTCTAAGTCTGTGTCTTTGACTAGAACACAAAGAAGAAACGAGAAACGAGAAAATAGCTAAAATCAAGAGATTGGAGGCCGCTAAGGTTACAGTTCCTGTGGAAGTCTTGGAGGAAGAAACTGGACTCCTTGAAACCTCACCTCTTCTTAGAGGTAGCAGGTTTCATCCTTTGTCCGTTGCCCCCGCTGAAGAAGACGTTTCAAAAATTGCTGCTATATTACTGATATCACCTCGTCAGAATGAGAGAAAGAAGAAGTCTGCTCTTTTCTCTAAAATTCGTCGTGTGTTTGAAAGATTGGCTCAGAGAGAGCGTTGTTCAGTTGCTGAAATACTGAAGAAAATTGGGTGTGTTGTTCCGCTGCATATACAAGCTGAGATCTTAAAGGGAGATAAACCAAGTCATCGACATCATAAGTTTGATCGAAGGAAAGAGACATTACAGCCCCGTGTTTCTGCTAAGTTATGTACGGGAAATGTATAGTTGCTTCTACAGATCATATCTTCACCACCCATCAGAAAGTCATAGAACGCCAACCTGTAAAATCACGTCTTTGACCAAGGATAGTTTTTCCGATTAGATCACAAGTCTATTCCTAAAGGACACTCCGATAAACGATAAAGGGTTGTCTACTACAGTATATGGTTCTCAGACTAGGGAGCACACCACTTCTAGACGTGTTAGTGCTTTTAATAAGCCATTTGGTTCTAAAGCACCACGCTAAAGAAAATGGTGTGGCAACCTAAGGCTATTGAACCAATACCTATGGAGAAGCCCAAAGTCAATGATAAGAAGAATAATTCTAGTCCCGAGAAGAGAATTAATACTTCGGAAACTGCTACAGAGGGGGTCAGTTGTCAAACACCCCATGTGGATTCAATAGATAAGGTGAACTTAATTGAAGTTAAATTGGAAAGGTTAAGAGAAGATATTCAGCAGTTTTCTAAGGAAAGGAAAGAAGAATCGAATGATGAGGAAGATTTGACGGATTATATGGATGAAGATTTTGTTGAAATAAATATGGTCGAAACTAGAGCATCCTCAAATATAAGAGAAGCTCCGGTACCAGCTGAAGGAAATGTTATTGAAACATTACGAGGAATTATTCGAGATAGAGATGAATTAATTGAACGAATGGAAAGAAAAATAGAAGAAATGATGGTACGCAATTATGACTTTACAAAGTCAACCTCGGACTCCAATAGTGGCTCTCGCTGAGGTAAACCAACCAGAAATAATTCGATTGCCGATAATAATAAAGAATCTTCCAATAATAATGAAGAGCAGACCCATGAAAGATTCTGTTCCGGCTACCATGCCAGAAAAGGATATCAAGAGTTTAATAGAACAACAGGTGAGAGAAGCCTTGGCACAATCTAAAGGAGGATCGTCAATTCTGAAGGGTAGACCTTATCCTGAAGAATTCGATGTCGTTCAATACCCCAAAGGCTTTGTACCACCTTCGTTTAAAACTTTTGACGGAACAGGAAATCCACGACAACATGTCGCGCATTTTCACGCCGATTGCTTTGTAATGCGGAGGAAACGATGTACTATTGTTCGACAATTTGTGAGTAGTCTCTCGGGTGTTGCTTTTGATTGGTATGCGGAATTACCGAATGGATCGGTCAAGACTTTCGCGGAATTAGAAAATTTTTTCGTTAAACGGTTTCTTTGGAGCTCAACACCAAATCACCATTGGTGATCTTGTGGTTGAGAAACAAAAACCAGACGAAACATTGGTGGAATATATTCTGCGATGGAGGAATCTGAGCATGAAGTGTGAACCTCAGCTCCAAGAACACACGCAATTGAAATTTTATTGAAGAGTATTCATGGACCGGTAGCATTCCTCCTTAAAGGATTTACGATCAAGACATTTGAAAAATTGCTCAGTAAAGCTTCAAGTCTACAAGAAGAAGCGAAACAACATGGTTTTATTGAAAAGATCGAGAAACAGAAACCAATGAAAGCTTTCGAGAAGAAATGCATGATCTATTGCAACTATTGATAAAGGCAAACAACCAATACAGATAAAGACAACAACCTCGACAGACTCATCAACTTCTTCAGCAGTATAATCCGCAGTCTTCACAACAAAGACCTCCCCCGATGAACGAGAAACCAACTTTGTCTCTAGCGGAACTATTAAGTAGGGTATACTCTTTCAAAGATGAAGCAGTTGGCAAGATGTTTCGGAATTTGGTTAAGAAAGATGAATTCAATTTACCTGAACCTAAGAAACCTGAACAGGTTGATAAGAAAGATCATCCGCTATACTGCCCATATCATAGAATGATTGGACATACTATAGAAAATTGCTTTGTTTTTAAGAATTGGTTAGAAAATAATCTCATGAGGGGGAACATAACAATCACGAAAGAGTATATGAGAGAACCTGAAAAAGGTTCAATCAATATAATTTCAGTCGATCCTATTGTTCCAATTGATCCATATACAACCAATGATGGATGGAGTACAGTATGGACTAAATCTTCAAAGAAGATATTGAGTCGGTTCCAGAATGCTTCAACACAAGCTGTAATTCAAGATCCGAGCTTCTTGAGCCGGTTTTATTGATTGGAGTAGAAAATAAATCTCAAGAGAAGAATGAACAAGTTATAGAAGAAAGGATTGAAAAGTCAAGTCAGAGGATGAGAGTCGTTGGTCCAAGATTAGTTGTTACAGATTTGGGAGAGAAATTTCTCAAACCATTGACTTTGTATGATTTCTTCTTCGCTCCACCAGGAGCACGTAATACTATGAAATTTGATTTCGACTACGTTTTGGTTGTTTCTGTTGGTGATGTGATTGATAATAACCAACCTAACTCTGATACTAATTTCAATCATTATAATAATTCTCAAATCGTACAGAACACTGATATGTGTAATAACGATTCAGAAAGGGATACAGATAATGACAGTTGTCGTATGGAGGATGAAACATTTATTCTAGAGTTTCAAGGATCGCCAATTGCAATAGAGTTAGAATTTTCTAATTCAGAAGAAGTCTTGAAAGAATCAGCTACTTTGATTCCTGAGGTTACAATTTCTGAATTAATTCCGGACTCAGAAGAGATAACGGAAATAAATTTGAGAAGCGGAAAGATATTACCCCCGAGAGTGGGTCCGAAAGATAAAGGAAAACAAGTGGATAATCCAGCTCCACCAATTGATGAAGTACTCGCTCAAAAAGAAGATGAAAAGCCAAACAATAAAGTGGATTATAATGTGCTAGCCCATCTTAGGAAGTTACCAGCTAAGTTGAGTATATACGACGCTCTGATCTTATCAAAGGAGATGAGAGAAGCTCTGGTGAAAGCTTTGCTTGATCCAGACATTTGTTTAGCTTAGCTCGCTGGTGATTCCCTGGATGAGGTTTGTTCATTGAGGGAACAGACAAAGATAACTTTTACAGACGATGATTTATTGCTTTGCACTGCTGATCATAATCGTCCGCTGTATATTTCTGTCAATATTGGTAATTCCATGCTATCCAGAGTATTAGTGGATCAGGAAGCATCCATTAATATAATGAACTTGAGAACGCTAGCATACTTGGATATTGATGCAAGACAGTTGACCACTGATAGAATCATGTTAAGGGGTTTTAACCATAAAGGAGAAAGAGCTTTGGTATCGATAACTCTACTGTTGAGAATCGGTGAATTGGCGATAAATGCAAAATTCCATATCATTGACTCTGAAACATCATTTAATGCTCTTCTGGGCCGACCTTGGATTCACGAAAAATAGATCGGTTCCCTCATCACTACATCAATGCATAAAGTACTACCACGAAGGACAAGAATATTGTATAAAAGGGGATTTACAGCCGTTTTCTATTCATGAAATAGGTATTCATGAAGATGCTGCTTACTACACTCCTCCAAAAAAGACTGTTTTATCTCGAAATATTGTTGCAAATAGAACAGAAAATCCAGAAAGTATACAAAGACAAGATTTTTCAGTGCCAATTCAACAATCTCGCATCAGCCCTCTACAACGAGAGGGTGAGAGTTCCTCCAGAATTCGCATCCGAGGTCAAGGCCGGGGACGAGGTCAAGAAAGGAATGATAGGGTTGTTGAATCGAAGAATCTGGTTATCAACATTGGTTTGGAAGACAGTTCTGAAGATGAAAAGATTAAGAAAGATGCAATGACAATTAACCAAAGGAGACCCCGGTTCCAAATCAGCTTAGAAGATGAAGAAAAGTGTGAACATAGTTCAATGTACGAGCGAATCAATCGCTATGTAGAAACTATGGCCTTTACCCCAATTTATACTCATAAAGTTGAGGGTTTGACGGTCAAAGAAGTACATAGTGCTGGTGGAAAATCAATAAAGTTTCATCGTGGCTCTGCATCTTCTAGTTCTGAGACTAATGTAAAACTAGAAAATAATCTTTCTTCAGAATTAATGGAATTGCCCGTTGGATGGTATTCTCATTGTGTTCAAAATCTTGCACAACGTGGTATGGTACCTAAACAATGGTCAAAAGATCAATCGCATTATTTTGAAAAACTTTGGAATAATAACAATCGTACATTCAATTCTAAACAAGGTCTTGGGTTCGGCACGGTAGGACCAATTGATGATGTGGAATTTTGCCTAGTTGTTACCAATGAGCAAAATGAAGAATGTTGGGAAACTTTGGATAATTATGAAGATTTTTTAATTGCTGATGCCCCACCGGAGTTTGAAGAAGAGATTAAATCAACAGTAGATGAGCTGAAAGAGGTTAACTTAGGGACTGAAAAGGAACCAAGGCCAACCTTCATTAGCTCCCTACTTAATGAAGAAGAAGCTACATACATGATTAAGTTGTTGACTGAATTTAAAGATTGTTTTGCTTGGAGTTATAATGAAATGCCAGGATTAGCACCAGATGTGGCAGTACATAAATTGGGTTTAGATCCTGCTGCAGCTCCAGTTAAGTAAGCTCCAAGAAGGATGTGTTTGGATATTGAACAAAAAGTCATAACGGAAGTCAACAAGCTGGTAGATGCCAAATTCGTACGAGAAGAACAATATCCTACATTGCTTGCCAGCATAGTACAGGTTAAGAAAAAGAATGGTCAAATCCGAATTTGTGTAGACTTTTGGGATTTAAATAAGGCATGTCCAAAAGATGAATTTCCACTTCCTATTCCAGAATTGATGGTTGATATCGCATCATCTCATGCCATTTTCTCTTTTATGGATGGGTCGTCCGGTTATAATCGAATCAAGATGGCTCCGGAAAATGAAAAATTTACTGACTTTCGAACGCCGATCGGAGTTCTTCGCTATACGGTAATGTCTTTCGGGTTAAAGAATGCAGGAGCAACATATCAGCGAGCAATGACTAGAATTTTTGATGACCTCATTCACAATCAAGTGGAATGTTATGTGGATGATTTGGTTATTAAAAGTAAACAGAAAGAAGATCATTTGTACGATTTGAGAATTATTTTTGAACGGTTACGACAATTTAACCTTAAAATGAACCCTCTGAAGTGCGCATTTGGTGTGACTTCTGGGAAATTTTTAGGGTTTGTTGTTCATCACCGTGGGATTGAAATTGATCCGGAGAAAATAAAAGCTATTTTGGAAATGCCACCCCCTAAGAACTTAAAGCAATTACGATCTTTTCAAGGGAAGTTGGCATATCTAAGACGCTTTATTTCTAATTTGTCAGGAAGGTGTCAACCTTTCTCTGCATTGACCAAGAAAGATGCCAAGTTTATTTGGGACGATAAATGTCAATATGCATTTGAAAGCGTTAAACAATATCTAATGACACCTCCTGTACTAGCAGCCCCGATCCCAGGTAAGCCTTTGATACATTATACTGCAGCTTTAGACGACTCCCTCGGAGCTCTGCTAGCTCAGGTCAATGATGAGGGTAAAGAAAATTCTCTATATTACTTAAGTCGTCGTCTAATATCAGTGGAGGTAAAGTATCCGCCAATTGAGAAGCATTGTTTGGCTTTAATTTTCGCAGTTCAGAAACTCTGGCATTACATGCTCTCTCACAAGATCAATTTGATTTCAAAATTTAATCCGTTGCAATATTTGATAGCTCGACCGACGCTTTCTGAGAGGTTAGCAAGATGGGCCATGATATTATTGCAATTTGACATCACTTTTGTTCCGCTTCAAGCTATAAAGGGACAGATTCTAGCAGATTTTCTTGTGGCACACCCGTTACCAGCTGACTCTCTCCTTAATGACGATCTACCGGATGAACAGATAATGAATTTGGAAAATTCCAATACTCGACGTTGGGAATTGTATTTTGATGGAGCCTCTTCAGCACAAAAGAATAAAGAACTACAAACGATAATACCCGGCAAAGCAGGGATTGGATTGATATTTATTACACCAGAACGAGGAATGTTGAAATATGCTTATCATTTAACGGAGTCATGTACGAAATAATGAGGCGTAATACGAAGCTCGATAACGGGATTACAATTGGCGATACTCTTAGATATAACTGATATCAACATTTATGGAGATTCACAATTAATAATTCAGCAAGTTGTTGGCCAGTATAAAATTTTGAAGCCCAGGTTGGAACAGTATCACCGTTATACAATGAAGTTGTTGGAACAAATTCCTAATGTGACACTGTACAGAATTCCGAGAGGAGAAAACGCTCTTGCAGATGCTCTAGCTAAACTTGCTAAGGAATTTGCATGTCTACAGGAAGAATCTATTGAGATAATAGTGCAAGGACTTCAAATTTTGTCTCAAATTGATACAGATACGTTAAACAAATTAAATGAAGAAGAAATAGTAGCAACAGTTACTGAAATTACAAAGATTGGCGTCAACCCTTCATAAAATATTTACAGGCTGGAAAACTACCAGATGATAAGTCAGCAGCTCATCAGATAAAGAAAAGAGCACTGTCATATGCTTTAATTTATAATGTTCTTTATCGAAGATCCTTTGATCAAATGTGGCTGAGATGCTTAAACAGCGCGGAAGCTCAAGAAATCATAAAAGAGGTACATTCAGGACTTTGTGGCGCTCATCAGTCAAGTCCTAAAATGAAAATGAAAATCGAAAGGCTAGGATACTACTGGCCTGCGATGATGACTGATTGTATGAGAATCGCCAAAATTTGTCATCAATGTCAGATACATGGAGTGGTCTAACACCAACCCCCTAATGTGCTCCACCCGACGGTCGCGTCGTGGCCGTTTGAGTGTTGGGGCACAGATGTGGTGGGTCCTATAGATCCTCCATCTTCAAAAGGACACAGATTTATCTTAGCGGCTACCAATTACTTTTCAAAATGGGCAGAGGCTGTACCACTCAGAGAAGTGAAAGCGTATCACGTGTTACAATTCTTCAAGAAGCAAGTCGTCTATCGTTTTGCTGTACCACGCAGAATAATTTCGGATAATGGGTCCACATTCAAAAGTACAAAAATTAATAATTTTGTCAGAAGGCGTGGAATAGATTGGCGCTACTCTACAATATATTATCCTCGAGCAAACGGTCTGGCCGAGGCTTTTAATAATACTCTCATCCAAATTCTAAAGAAAACTCTAAATGAAAATAAGAGAAATTGGCACGAGCAGTTATTAGAAGCCTTATGGGCCTACCGAACAACGTTCAGAACTCCAACACAGTCTACTCCTTATGCCCTCGTGTACGGGTCCGAAGCCGTTCTTCCTTTAGAAGTGCAACTTCCGTCTCTCAGAGTGGCTATTGCCAACAAAATTACTACTGAAGAAAATGCTAAACTTCGTCTAGAAGAGCTGGAATATTTGAAAGGAAGACGACTATTAGCACAACAAAATTTGGAATTATATCAAGCTAAAATGATTCAAGCACATGATAAACTGATCCACCCCAGGTCTTTCCAAGTTGGTGACCTGGTACTTGTTCTCAAGAGACCTATCCTTGCACATCGCAAGATAGGTGGAAAATTCGAACCAATTTGGGAAGGTTCATTTGTTGTGGAGAAAGTTTACTCTGGAGGAGCATACCAATTAGTGGACTGTCAAGGGGAAAGACCTATGCTCCCTATTAATGGGCGTTACTTAAAGAAATATTATGCGTCGTGATGTTTCAAAAGAACAAACTTTAGAAATAAAGTCTTGTTCTTAGAAGCACTGACACCTCAATTGTAACTGGGTCCGAACTTAAATTCGAAATAAGATTATTGAATAAAATTTTCCTTTTCAATCTATAATAGAATTCATATATTCTAAAATGTAATCTGATCATCATTCCCGTTCTTTTCATATGAATTTCAATCTTCATAATAAGCCTTATATTTATAAATAAATAAATAAAATATGTATACACACACACACACACACACACACACACACACACATATATATATATATATATATATATAAATTAAAACAAATACATTCCAGATTAATACATATTGTTCTTGCTTAGCCCAGCCTGACATACTGACCGTTTCCCTGTGTTTGTGCAGGAAAATGTCAGAAGGAAGGCTGATTTTCGTCTTTAAGAATGGACTTGGTTTTGCCCTGAATAAAGAGAAGGTTGAAGAGGGAGCAATTATAGAATTTGATCTGAATTTTGAACAAGTGAATTTGGAGTATGAAAGCTCGGCTCTGATGATTGTGGATCAGGAAGCATTCCGTGGTCAGAAACCCATATTATCATTCAAAAACAAAGATCAACGTTCTTTTGGAAAGAAGAGGAAAATAAAGGAGGTTGAAGCAGACTACACTACAACTAACAAGATTAATTCAATGGTGATGACTTCTGAAGGCGAGCTTGTTGGTGCTATCCCTACCAATGATCAGTTGGAAGGTAAGGCAACACTCACTCACACTCAGAAGAGGAACCAGAACCAGCAGATTCACAAGATGTTGGAACAGATGAAAGAACAAGGTGAGGATGAAGCTGTTGTTGAAAGGATGGCAGTCGCGTTGAAAGAGAAGATTCCAAATCAGCCCGTTGAGGTAATCCTACCAAAGCCAGAGAAGACTGTACCTAAACCTACTCTTCAGAAGAAGGGGGACGAGAAAAAAAATATGGAAGTTGTGCCATACGTGCCGCAGTTTGTGGACAGGCCGCGTAGATTGCAAATTATTCCGGAACATGAACTAGAAAAGTATCAAAGAGTAAGAAAGCAGAATTTTGAACATTTTCAAAGACTCCAGGGAAAGTACATTAATATACTGGAAGGCTTAGATGTATACACTGACGTATTTTCTGAGCGAGAACAAAGAGAAATTGTGGATTGTGTTATCCTCGAGCAACAAATGGGACAAGCTGGACACCTGAGAAGAACTTACTCCGAACCCAGAAAATGGAAACGTGGAAAGGGACGAATTACCATACAGTATGGGAGTTGTTACAACTTCGCTAAAGACAGAGAAGGTAATCCTCCTGGCATAATTCGCCATGATGAAGTTGATCCCTTACCATCATTCATAAAACGGATGATCAGACGAATGGTAGCCTGACGAGTGCTCCCTGTCGATTGCATTCCAAACAGTTGTATTATAAATATATATAAGGAGGGTGACTGTATTCCTCCACATGTTGACCACCATGACTTCAAGAGACCTTTCTATACTGTCTCGTTCGTCAATGAATGCAATATTATGTTTGGTACGAAATTCGGATTGTTGGAGACGGAGAATTTCGTGGACTCGTTGAAATTCCTTTACCAGTGGGCTCGGTATTAATCCTAAAAGGAAATGGTGTCAATGTGGCAAAACATTGTATTCCTGGTGTATCGTACGAGAGGATTTCGATCACTCTCAGAAGGATGAATGAGGACAAGATACCGTTTCGTTATAAATCTGATCCGGAAATAGAGAATCTCCGACCGTATGAACTATAAGTTGTTTAAAGTCAGCACACCTCTTTATATATGGGAAGGATTTTTCCAGATTCTCCGATGTATGTTGAAGGTGAGGCTAGTCTCTATACAGCTTACTGTTCAAGTACATGATAGACAGTGGTGGATGTTCAGAATGATACACAGATTTGATTTGATATCCAAAGATATTGTAGAAGAAATATATAGATATGTATAGATTATTGTTGTATGATGTCAGTGATGTTCTTCATGTTTGGTATTCGATGTGATAGCATTTCATCCACTATTATATGATATTCAGTTTCAAGCAAATATGATCAGACTTCTTTTGACAGTTTAAAAGCAAATCGTCGATTATTTGTCGAAAACCAATAAATTTGGTTTATCGCAATTTTGAAAAGGCTAAGAAGCAAGAACGATGTGTAAAATAATAAATATAATAATTCTTGAAAAAATAAAAATATATATGTAAAAATAAATACCTAATAAAGTTTTTTTTTGGATAACAAAATCTTAAATAAAATAATAATAATATGAGTTTTGTTTCATACTCTTGCCAATTCCTATATATATACATCTGTATTTCACAGACTTCACAATTCTCACAATATTCAACACTACATCTCTACATAATTCTCACAAATTTACGCCACAAATCATCAAATTCCTACATAATTTACACAATACATCATTTTTCTCATATCGAGGTCAGTACCTATATTCTGATTCCCATCTCTTGAGATCGGTACCCCTATTTTGATTCTCATTCTG
This sequence comes from Papilionanthe hookeriana x Papilionanthe teres, assembly GCA_022702705.1. Classification (NCBI taxonomy): domain Eukaryota; kingdom Viridiplantae; phylum Streptophyta; class Magnoliopsida; order Asparagales; family Orchidaceae; genus Papilionanthe; species Papilionanthe hookeriana x Papilionanthe teres. The sequence continues at coordinate 48,697,298 of CM040439.1, read as the reverse complement.
AGGCTGGTACCCATATTCCAGTTCTCTTCTTTTGAGGTCAGTACATAAATTATGACTCTCACCTTTCCGAGATTGATACCCAAATTTCGATTCTCATCTCGGGGTCAGTACCTATATTCTGATTCCCATCTCTTGAGATCGGTACCCATATTCCGATTCTCATTCCGAGGTTGGTACCCATATTCCAGTTCTCTTCTCGGGGTCAGTACCTATATTCTGATTCCCATCTTTCGAGATCGGTGCCCATATTTCGATTCTCGTTCGGAGGCTGGTAGCCATATTCCAGTTCTCTCCTTCTGAGGTCAGTACCTAAATTCTGACTCTCACCTTTCCGAGATCGGTACCCATATTTCGATTCTCATTCTGAGGCTGGTACCCATATTCCAGTTCTCATTTCGGGGTCAGTACCTATATTTTGATTCCCATCCAGCATACATATGATTTATACATATTTATACATATTTTTTATACATATCCTTTGGATAGGCTTAGTCTTATTCCTTCCCAGTTACATTCTCTTCGATCAAAGGCATATTTCTGAATCATTTCCTTGCATACATTTTGGAAATTCAGAATGGCTTGCGTATCGATTATCCGGTGCCTAGGCGCCAGATTCTGGCGCCTAAGTGCCACGGTTACAGATCGTGTAAAAACCGAAAATCTTCAGTTTTTCACACGAAATCTCTTTATATATTGTTGTTGACCTCATTTTTTTGAGGTCTTTCTCTTCCCTCCCTTAGAGCCTAGGATCTTGCCCTAGGATTTTCCTATTTTGGACTCTCTTAGAGGACTAGACCGGGACCTACCGTATTTAGAAATTCAAGACATTTCCTCGCTCCTCGAAGTTTTATATGGACGGCTCTAAATCCTCGACACTTAGTTGAGTCGATTACAAGCCGGCGTATTGAAACTCTTGTTGAGTTCTTATAGTGATTTAAAAAACCTTAGGTGGACCCCACTGCGTGCGACATTTGACTTTTTACCACGAGTAATATGTTTCGCTATGGTTCTCGCTTAGGCGAAGACCGGTCATTAATTTGCTCGATAAGTGGCTCCGGTCGGGTCAAAATAATTTTATTTTGCCACATAGCGTGAATTTGATTTAAATTGACTCAACCGTCGGTGAACTTGTCCGAACGGCCCCGGATAACGAAACGGACTGCGCCGATGCGTCCGGAAAGTTGATTTTTACCGGGAAGGACATATAACTTGATAGGGTTTCGAATCGACTCGATTTGCGTGTAAAGTCGACGAATTTAAATGAAACAATAATAATAAATATTTTTTTTAACAGGTGATAATAATAATAATAAATGTTTTATTAAAGTATATTAACACTTATATTTACCTAATCTCATGATCCACGGGCACTGTTCACCATCTCTTATCTCACGCACGCGATTTCGTTTCCCTTCTCGTGCCCTAACCGGACCTCGCCGCATTCTTCTTCGGTGACGACCGAATTCGAGAAACTTCCTAGCTGGTTTCCCGGTCATCTCCCCCTTCTCCAACCACAACCAACATCCCCTGCCGGTTATAACTTCCGGTCACATTCTTGTAACGAACCCCCGCCCAAGCGAATCAGGTAACCGCTCGATGCTCAGTTTTGAGTTTGGCTCCTTAGTGAGATGGCCTTCCTTACCTCTTCGATTCTCACCGACGGTGAGCACATATCCTTCATCTGTGCCTATAAATACCCCTTTACGGGGAGGATTTGGGGGACGTTTTTGTTTTTCGTGTGCGACCTGAGGAATTTCTGTTTTGGCGAATCTTGAATTTTCTTTTAGGACCTTTTGCAAGTAAGCTTTCTTCTCCGTTTCTTCTTCCTTCTTTGATTACAAGTGAGTTTTATTCTTGATGTTCACTTGCTGAATTTGCAATACATTGCAATTGGGTGAGCAAATTTTTTTTTACATATATTCGGGAATTATAATGGTTCGTTTACAAAGCTACACCATTTTAACCATTTAAATTTTGGTTACCCGAATTCTTGATCTACGGGAGAAAGTATTCAGTTGAGAAACTCACTGCAGTAGTGATCTGATGATTTTGAATTGATTCATGGTTCGAAATTGAGAGTATATGAGCATTGTCCCTTCGAATAATTGAGATGATTAGATCATTGTTGTGCTTAAACTTCCAAGAAAATTTGCTTCGGTTATGTGAAATGCATATTTATGACGTGATATTCCTTCATATGGTTTAATTAAGTGTGTTAGGCTTCATTGGATACATTTATATGATCCTTGTGCAATTATTTGAGGAGATGATCTTAAGCATGAATTGTTGAGTTGGAAAGGCATAATACTTTCTTATACTCCTGGTGGAGTGAAATTGAGACTCACTTAAACAAGTTAATTATGCAATTGATGGGAAATGTTTAAAAGGCTGGATAGATTAAAGTTATTGGGTTTTTTTTTTAGAATTCATCAATTAGTTTGTTTTCTGGAAGGAATTGTTTCTCTTCATTTATTTTATTTACTTGTTATTCCTAATTTCCATTGAATTGGGGAAACAACATATGTTTTAACTCATGGTTCAAGAATGCAAAAGATTTCATCATCCTTCATTTTTTTTAATCATACAAGTCACTGATTGATCTTTGTTTTAATCAATTAATTGCTGAGATTATTCTCTGATGTTGTCAAGGTTGTGTTAAATGGTGATTTGCTAGATCTTATATATATATTTTTTATTTTCTGAAATGACATGAACAAATACTTTTGTGAAACCAACTCAAATGAGGCTTGCTAACTTAAAAGATTGAATAAAATAATCTGAGAAAACATTGATTCTCTCTTTGAACGGTATAAGAATCAAGGTTTATGTGCCATTGTGGGACTACAACAGCTTCTTGATATTTTGAAGCACACGCATAGTTCTCTTGAACTACTCATTCAATCTGATGCTGAATGAAATACAAGAAAAGGAAATTAGAAGGTTCTTGATATTCGAATTACATGTCCTTGATTTGAAATTATTTCATATTTACAGAAGAGGGATCATAAATTGAGGAAAGAAAATACATAAGAATTGGGTGGTATGCATGTAAATCTGCCACTATTTCTTTTATGACTGTCTACGGGACCTAAGCGTTACGTTATACATTATTACTGTGAGTGATCCTTGTCCTCGAAATTTTTTTCACCTTCTCATATAGAAGGTTTTAATGAAATGAATTGGACTAGATTTAATGAGCATCTGATTATTGCTCTCCTTATTTCTCTACATAAGTCAATTGCTACCTGCATCTTGAGAAAGCATTCATGAGTTACAACCTAGAGTTAGCTATGGAATCTTTTTTTCTTTTTAAATGAAATAAATTAAGGAATGAATTTTAGTCTCATATATCTCGAACGTTGAGAATATTTACATGCATATCTTACAACTGTTTTTTTTTGTACTTACAAATCCAGCACATGAACTTCATTTCTTTTTATTTTACATTTGTAAGATTCATAATATTTATGTCACTTGATTTATATGTCCAAGGATTGAATCTCTTTTCTTATAAATATATCTCCTTACATTTGGTTGGGATGGTAAGCTTTGCTGTATTAATTCTGATGAACTGCCGATGGCATTAATCAAGGAAAATTTCCTATATATTATATTATTTTTTTTTATGTATTCACCTATCAAATATTTAATTTTTATTTTCTTTACCTTTATTTGTCTCATCACCTTGATGAAGTCATATTTCTACACCTATTTACGCATATGTACATAATATCATTTTGTTCGTTTATTTTCTTACTGTTGAAATTGAAATTATAATAGAGCTATACAAATGACAGTCACCATCCCAAGTATATTCTGTAAAATAAGTCTTACCTTCCCTTAACTTCATATTAGTGTGGAGGCTTTTATACTTGATACTCATATGTTTATCCAGAATTCTATGAAAATTCTGCATGCTGCAGTTTAATATATTGAGCCTTTTACATATACACATGTATCACTACTTTATTTAATCTTTTATACAGCTCCTCTTGTATATTGGCAAAGTGATATGTATATATACAAGGTAAACCTTGGATGTTTGGTGCAAAATTGTATAATGATCGAATAAGGTATAATATTTGATTTCGATTATATGAATGAGAATCTTTGGGGTCTTTAAGCATTTATATATATGCAATAGAAGACGAAGAAGGGTTGGTTACCTCTGATTCCTGTATGTCTATTTATGTATTATTTAGGCTGGGACTAGCTTGTTTATTGCTCTATTTAGCGCTGGTTATTGGTTAAACATTTATAGTTATTGTCATTACTTATTAGTTCAGATATTTACAAATTTGTTTTAATTTGCTGGGTGGACTTTAGTTGTAACTGTTGTTGCTAATCGATTTGGAAGGATGGAACATTCATACTATTCAATTTCTTGAGTATTCAGGTGTTTAGCACTTGAATTTAAAATGAATTTATAAAGTCTGTAATTCCTAAGTATTTACATATTTAAATCTTCAAATTCTTGGATATTTACATATCTAACACCCAAAATCTTTTTCTCTATGTCTACACTATCCAAATCTTTCATATTATGGCAAAGTTATTAAGTTATGTATAAATGCATGGAAATTAGGTCGTATGTGTGCGAATTCTTCTTCTCCAGCAGCAATTATATTCGATTTTTTTTTTGGAAGGTTTGCTTTGGTTTATTGAAGCTGAGCCCTGAAACTATAAAGTTTTTTTTTTACTTCAGCTTACTGAAGTAGAAGTTTTGGGGAATTTATAGGTTTCTTCGCCTTGGTTTGGAAGAAGCCAAACTCTGGAATTGAATAGTTAAGCAGGCTTTAATTGGTTTGAATTTGTTTTATACATTGGATTTGGAAATGTTATCTAAATCAGCTTCACTTGTGAAAGTTGAAATCTCTTTCAATTGTATTGTATATGAAACACCAAAGCCTTGAAGTCTTAGAAATTTCTTTGGGCTGGTCTGTTGAAACCCGATTTTCTGGATTTGGATACTTAAAATTGCGGCATTACAGGAAATTAATTTGATTTCATCTCCCTATGTTCTTGGTTTGATGAAACAGAAATTCTGGAGATTTGTGGGTCTTCTTTGGTTCGGCTTTATTGAAACTGAACTTTGGTTTTTTTTTTTTTTTTTTTTTTCTTCAAGGAATTACACACTTACACATGTATGCTTTGGGGTATTCATTTACATATTATCGTTGTTTGGATATTTACATATTCAGCACCTTTTTTTTTTTTAGTATCTCATATTTAAGAACTTTTGTAAGAAGTATTTAATTCTTACATTCCTGAATACACTATTCTATGAACTTCTTCTTGGATAAACTTAAAAGGCCATTCAGTTTTCTGATATGTAGAGAAATAGAAGCCTAAACACTAGGCTCAAATATAAGAAATTATCTAAAGTTATATTCATTCCAGTCTTGTAAGACAAAATAGGTTATTCATTGAAAGTACATATAGAAGTTCAAAGTGGGTGTATAAGTTGGACATGCGAGGTACAGGTAATGATGCACAAACTTCAATACTCATGCTTTTATAGCTGAAACAAAATAAAATCAATACTCAATTTTAGGTGCCCATTTTATCCTATAGTTTAGGTAGTTCTAATTCCTACCTTTAAGAAATTTGTGAACCAATAACAGATACTACAACACCGGATATTACACTGATACAGTGACAGATACTACGATAACAAATACTACACCACACTTGTACGATAAATAAACACCACACTCGCATAACCGATACTACACCATACTTGCACGACAATAAACACTGCATCTGCACGACAACAGATACTATATTAACACATAACACATACAACACATCAGACACAACACATATAATTATCAAACCTATCATACATACATCACATGTTAATTATCACCCGCCATATATTAAATATCACACATATATACATAATACATGTAACACATCTTATTAAATATCACAACACATGCCACACACACTACACATAACACATTACACATTACACATTATACATTACACACTACACATAACACATAACACACTATACATAACACATTGCACATTACACACTATATACTACACATTACACATCACACCTCACACACCAGATACTACACATCAGATATTACACTCATAAGAATTCAGATACTACAATCACAGATGCTACACTTTCAAATTTCAGATACTACAAATTGATTCACTCGTCGATTAAGTGGTGGGATTAGGACTGCCTACTCTAAGGTGATTTGTTGGTGACTTTATTTGAGATTGATACAGACTTCAATACTTCGGGTTGCCTGTGGGATCGAGATAGAAAGAAAGTCTATAGACTGAGCCTATCCTCAAATAGAATTCTTATTCCCCCACTTTGATCTTTTATATGTTTATAACTAAACCTGATTATACAGATACTTGTAGTTATTAGCTTGCTCTTGAGGCATCGACGGAGTTGGCCAGGTACACTTTTTTTTTACTGTACAGCTCATTTACTTTCTTTACTGTACATATTGTCGTGCATTCCTTGACTTTTCATTATTGTATCTATTTACTCATATTCATGCTTTTAATTATTACTTCTCTTACATACCTGTACATACCCCTAGGATAGGCCATTTAGGGCATGGTTAGTTTGTTTTTATTACATATGTCCATTTTGATTATTGCTTCTCTTGCATACCTGTACATACCCCTAGGATAGGTCATTTAGGGCATGGTTAGTTTGTTTTTATTATATATGTCCATTTTGATTATTACTTCTTTTGCACACCTGTACATACCCCTAGGATAGGCCATTTAGGGCATGGTTGTTTCTTTTTTTTTATTATACATGTTTACTTTAATTATTCCCTTGCATATACCCTTAGGATAGGCCGTTTGAGGCATGTTCTTCTCTTTTCTCTCCTATCTTTATCCATCCTTTCTCGGGACGAGACTTCAGAGGACGAATGAAGGATCTTCGATCGGACTTTCGTAGATTTAAATAACATCTATAGGGCGTCGAGGTCGTCTTTTGGTACGACATAAATCCTCACACTATTCTTTTAGGACTTAGTACGATTTTATATCGTACGATATAAGTCCTAAATTGTTTAGGATTCTGAGGTTGTCTTTTGATACGACATAAATCCTCCTATTTTCTCGGGCCATTCTCATATGACATGCAGATATAAGTCCCGAACATCTAAATAAATTTACAGGATTGAAATATCAAATATAACTTCACTTTCAAAAGATATCAAGCCCAATCATAGGTTAGTTTGAGATGTCACTGAAGCTATTTCAGTATCTTCGACGTCTCCTACTCTTTACTTCTTTGTATTCCGAAAATAACTGTTCCATATTGAGTCTTTCCCTTTTGACTTTTCTACAAGCAATCATGGAAACCTAAACGTTGATATTCTTGAAGACGAAACCCATGATCTTTATCGAGAGTTTTCTTAGGTGACTTCGGTTGCTTAAGATGTAATTAACTATAGGGGCTTGCCTCTATAGGGAATTAGGAACCCAGATTAATCTAAACCATGTCTAATTTGTGCATTAGACAGGGGAATTTGTCGGCTATAAAATACGCAGACCAAAATAGAGTCATAAATCTTTAAGTTTAGATAGTTAAGCCTACTATCAAGTGGTACGCTCATCTTTCAAGATGATGTGTCACTTGTGGTATTATGCTCAACTATTTAAACTATTAGATATATGAGATCTATTTGGTCTCGTTATTTTCAAAATAAAAAAAAATATATCATTATTTTCAAAAATCAAAATTATATTATACATTAAATTTAAATTTAAACATTTCATATTATTTCATAAAAAAAATGGCCGACAATTGCCTTATCTTCGTCCCCAATCCTATAGAAACCTTAATTTCGACCAGAGCAATCCATTTTGGAGGAGTTAAGGATTTGGAGGCAATGGATACAGGAAATCATGGAAATGAGGTAAGAGACAAATCTCCTAAAGATCCTTAGCCTTATTTTAATGGTTTTATTACTGTTAGTATGGAGAAATTGTTTAGTCGATTGGAGAAGATTGAAGAGGAACTTCAAAGTATTGGTAATTGTCCCCATGAGATGTACCACCAATACGAACACTTGGAATGGCAAACTAAACTTCAATCTGATCATATGGCGGCCTATCATGACGCTCATGTAGAAATGTACGTGAAGAACAAGTGGATCGATGAAAAGACGGCTTTGAAATTTCTAAGGGCGTTGTTGCTCTATTTCTTCAGTCCTAGCGAACATCATTGCGAAAGAGATGGTAATTGAAGATCGGTGATAAATAGATCTTATATGTGTTTTAGGTGTGATCGAGTCATGTGTTAGTGTGTTTAATATCGACTTTGTGTGTTTGCTTAATTGCTCAATATGTGTTGTTGGATTTGAATATTTGTTTGAATATGTTGTTGTTTGTGTTATTTATAAAACTATGAACCTTGATACAGTCTTGTACTGAAATTTATTGAATTTGGAATAGAAGTTATGGATTAGAATTGAAGAATTTGGATACATTTTTGTGGATCTAAACTATCATTTTAAATTGATTGTGAAAATGTTTGGAGGATATAAATTGGATTAATACTCTCATAAGAATAATTAGGAGTCAAATTTGATAAGATTTGGTGGAAAATATAAATTTTAAATTAAATTTTTAGAAAGGCGTGTCTGGCACCTAGGCGCCAGAATTCGGCGCCTAGGCGCCGGTTCGGCCTGAACCCGAAAACTCATCTTCTTAAAAACGTCCCAAGCCATTTTTTAAGCCTAAGCTTCCTTCTCCACTATTTTTCGTGAAAATACTCTTTATAGATCCCATTTAAAGCTGAATTTTCAAGTTTTTGAGCTTGAAATCACCTGATTTCTTCAACCCGAGGTCAGTTCAACATTCTAAACTCATTATTTTCAATTTTCACCATGGATTTTGCTCTCATTGAGAAAAACCAAAATTTTGAGAAAAATTTTGATTTTTAAGGTTAAATCCATGAAATTTTTTAAGCTCTTTCAAGTTTGAAAAGCCTAAATAGGTTATTTTCCTAGATCTGTTGAATTTATTTCGCTTTTTTATTTCTCGTTTAGATGACACCCAAATCTAAGTGAGGAAAGGAACGAGAAAATTTTGATCGTAGCAAGTTTGTCACTGCTGTTGCACACTTCTGATACAATGATTTTGCTACGACTCAGAAATTTATATCGGAGTGAAGTTTTTACAATCCTGGAGGAAGAATTGAGGATACAATCATTGCACTCAACTGGCAACGATTCTGTTATTTCATTGCTATTGTCGTTATCCCGGTTGTTAGAGAGTTTTATGTTAATTTCGTGGATGCTGAAGAATACGAGATTTTTGTTCGAGGTGTTGGAGTAGGATTCACTCCTGACGTATCAATATTTTCTATTACCTGCCGCCATACATTGAGTGTTATTACTCCGGATTATCTCCATCTGAGGGAGATTTGGATATGATCATTGCCTACCTGACTGATAGCACTGGAGCCGGGAAGATTTGGAACGGAAAAAGGGTAAATTTTTCATCTTCTAAGCTTAATGGTCTTTCAAAGGCATGACACTACTTTATTTCTGCTCGTCTTCTTCCATCCAATCATCTGAGCGAGGTTACCAAAGATAGAGCTATCCTCAACTACTGCATTCAAGAGAGGAAGTCTATTGATGTAGGGAGCATTATTTATAATTCTGTAGAGGCTACTGCTCATTCTTGCACTTCTATTAGACTTGGTTTTTCATCTCTGGTTTATTCTTTATGTCAAAGTGTTGGAGTAGTTGCTGATTTATCTGAGGAAAAGCTCAAGTAGACAAAGCCTATAGGAAGAGAAAGCGTTAGTATATATGATCGACTTCGAGGTAAGAGTTCTACTGCACCTTCTAGTTCATTACCTACTTCAGGTAGAGGTTCTACTTCTACACCATCTACTTCTGTTGAGTCGCCATCTACTTTTTGGGAGAACATGCATGATCAGTTTATAGAGGAGCAGAATGAGTTATTCCTAACTCATTGTAGAGTAGATATGATCGATAAGAAGATCGATCATCTTTCTGAGTAAACACAAAGAAAGAGTGATTACGATACTGAGTATTCTGAGTCTTTAGTGAGATTTCTGAAGAGTGAGCATGATGTTCAGTTCCCTATTTGTCCCAGATATTCACCATATGTTGATCTGAAGGATATGGAGTTTTCTTTTGGTGATGACGTAATGAAGCTCCAGATAGTGATTAGTAGCTTGACTTACCTCTGAAGATGTGTTGATTATGTTTTTAGTATATTTCTTGTTTCTTGTGCTGTTTAGTTTGATGTTATTTGTTAGTATTGATGTGAACTTTTTATGTTGAAACTGTTTTTAGATTATCTGATGTGTGTTTGAGACTGAAATATGAATGAATTTTTATAAAAGTTTATTTCTGTTTCAGTCTATTGTTTAGTGTTCATGAATAGTTAGTGAGTTTGCATGTTCAAAAATAAAAAAAATAAAATAAAGAGTGATTTTAAAAAAAAGTTAAAATTAATTAACTCTTACTCTGCAAAATTTTTCTATATATGCTTAATCATTTCTGTTATATTTTTATTAAAGCATGTGTAGAAGTAGAAGTTAGTTTTTCCTTATTACATCATTATTGTACTTAGATTAATTCATGTTATTTCTTTCTCTCATGCTTTAGAAAATTTCATGATTCATATTTATACTGAAGCTGAAGTTTGGGGGAAGGGAAAACATTTATCAAATTTAAACATTATTTGACCTTAATGAACTAATATTTTCTTTAAAGATATATTAATATAACATAAGAAATGAAAAATCTATTTAAGATTACCTAAATTTTTGAATTTATTTTAAGAATAGAATTATTTAACTTAAAGAATAATAAGATCAAAATTTTTCTATTTATAGTAAAGAGAATTATATTTTTGAAATACTAAGGAATCAAGATTATTGCTTGAAAAAGGAAAGATTGAAATAAATTTTGAAAAATAATAAGTTATTAAAAATGTCATATTTATTAAGTAAGAATGTATAAGTTTTTAAAAATAAGTTAAGAATAGTGAAGTTCAAAATCATTAACAGACTATCCAAAAATGGTAATCCTCATTTAGAAAAAAAATAAAATGATTGAAAAACAATCCAAAAGAAAAAAAGAAGAAAAAAAAGAATGTGAGGAGAAGCTTGAGGAAATGCCTAATAAAAAATTGGTTTCACTTGAATTACTTATACGAAGAAAACTGATTACATTTTTAAATTAATTTCTATGTACAAATATTTTTACTAAAAAAAATATTTCATGAAAATCTTTTTCTTGTAAATATTCTATGTGACCCTAATATGATGAACTACAATTATTCTTGAAATAAATGAAAATTGGAAGTCTTATGATTTGGTAGTTAAATGTTCTTTAATTTTTAAAATTAAACTTAATTAGTGAAATTTGGTTAATGATTTGCTAAAGCATTTATAAAACCAAAAATTATAAGGAATCTTAAATATTTTAACTTCATTCCAAAAGTTATTTATTTTATGTAATTAAAAGGGTTACTTGAGGACAAGTAACGTTTAAGTTTGGGGGAATTTGATCTAACTAAAAAATACCCATTTGTATGCCTTATTTATGATTTAATTCTTAAGGATATTATGCTTTAATTAAAGGTATTTTCATGTTTTTGGATGTAGATGATTAAAAACGAGTCCAAGAAAGAAAAAAGAAGGAAAAATGAGCAAAATGGAGCAAAATGGAGCTTATGGAGCAAAATATTGGAATTATTGGCCTGGCTCCTAGGCGCCAGAATCCAGCGCCTAAGCGCCAGCTCGATACAGACGCTGTTAAGATTTTTTGATGATTTTGGGGAGTTATTTTAATGGAGTTAAGTGGTTATTGAAGCTTCTAGAAGACTGGAAGTTACTCCTAATATATAGGACATGTGATACAATGCATTTGAAAACAAGGAAATGGTTTTAATCAAGAAAAGGTGTGATCCAAAGTGAAGAGGTGCAAAGAACTGGTCACGGAGTCTGGCGCCTAGGCACGACAGTTACCATCTAGAAGATGCATTGAATTTGGACGAATTTTGAAGAGGTGCTTAAGCAACCCCTGGTCAAATTCAGAGCTCTATAAATAGAAGCCCGTTCTAAAGAAAAAATCGCACCCCATCGTCTCCAGACACCTTCTCTCTCTCCTCTAGTTTTACTTAGTCTCTTCCACACTTATAGTGTCACTTTACTTTGTATCTAATGAGTTTATTTTGAGTATTTATTGTATGTTGTTGCTATTGGAGTCTTTCATCATTACTTTGGAGTTAGTAGAAGTCAGCGGATCACTTGAAGGAACACTTCAGATAAGTATTTGTACCTTGGTTCAAAGTTTTATAAATATGTTTTGTTGTGTGATTTCAATGTGTTATGAGTACTTAGTTATCTTTCTCCTTTCAACTATAAAAAGATAATAAAATAATTAAATTTTGTAGGGGAATTAAATTTAAAATATTTAAAATATTTAAAACATTGTGATGATATTAATATCTGATCTTAGTTTATTTTTTAAATTGACCAATTAAATTGTTAAAACCTGTTGAAGAATTTTGAGACCTATCCGGAGATAAATTCTTAAATAGTAGATATCACATGAATTCTTGTGTAGTCGAAGGCTTTATGCGGGTTATTCGAGGTGAAGTGTAAATAAATAGGAAGATATTATTTATTGGCATAAAATTAATTAGTTTTAGAGTGACGTACTAAATTCTAATAATTTGGTTTACGTAAAGGGAACGGTCACTTGGTAGGGCCGACCATAGCCACCATCGGACATCCAAGTAGTGTGAGCTCAGATTAACCCATTCTACTAATAAAACATCCCGAACCGATCTATAGATTATTCAATGTTCTTTGCACCTGGACCAAAGGGTAAAGAATAGGAATGATTCTATTTGGCACAATACCATAATCTAAATTCCCCACAAAAGATAATTATTCTAAAAATCTTGGATTAGTTTAAAAGGAGAAAGTCGTTTTTATACTTGCATTGAATTTTAATTACTGCTTACTTTACTTTCCTACTGCTTACTGTTTACTTGCTTATAGTAAAAATTGTTAGTAAATTAAATTTGAAATATATATATATATATATATATATATATATATATATGTACACACACACACACACACATTATATATATTACTTTTAATTTGATAAATTCCAAAATATTTTTTTTACTTTTTATAAAAACACTATCCATGTAGGATCGATAACCAGGACTCCACTGTAGACATCGTATTACTTCGAACGATACGTATACTTGCGTTTAAAATTGTGACTTTTACAATAGTTATTATAAAATCTAAATATAAATTCATAAGTAAAAGTAAACATCGCACATCAAGTTTTTGAAGCCATTTTCCAAGAATTAAACATTCTAAAAAGTGGTATCAAATTCTTGTATTTAAAAGCATATATAAAGTCGCATCGCATCAGGAAACCTCATTTAAATCAAAGAAAATGCACTAGAATGTTTTTACAACAACTATAAAAAATAAAGAACACAATACTTAGCTTTTTCTCTCTGAAAAAAAAAAGATGAAAAATCTCCCCAACAAAGCCTCCTGCCGATCTATGCACCGCTCATACTTCATTACTCATATCTCTCAATATCCCTCACTAATCTCTCCAGAAAATGGAGAAATCTACATCTCCATACTCATGCCAAACTTTCTATAAAATCTCCTACAAACTTATCCTAAATCACAAACTAATTCCCCCTAGTTACTTCTCATGAGAGGCACCAAGCCCCTCTTTTTAAAGGGAAGCCAAACACCTTCTTTTTCCAAAAGACACACCCCTTCACTCCAAGAGACAAACCCTTTCACTCCAAGAGACACATCTTTTCATTCAAATGTTTTTCAAAGTGTCTAGATTCATTGAATCACTCCATGGGGCATGCAAGTTGTTCAGAAGCTTCCAGAACATCCCAAAATGGCCCAGAATCGCCCAAACCCGTCAAAAAACCGTCTCGGATGCTATAGCACTAGAAAAGGTGCTATAGCACCTGTTCTAGCCGTGAATGGCACTATGGTACCAGTCTGAGCGCTATAGCGCCACTCTATGGGCAGCACAACCGTTTTGACTTCGTTTCACCCCGCTTCAGCTCTGGTTTACTCCTACTGTTATACCTACAAGATAGACATAAAAATAACCTCTCTTTAAAGTATAATTTCATTCAAAAGCACGGGATAAATATGAAGGAGATTAAGCATATATCAAAATGCGTCAAATCAGAATTTTCTTCCTTACTCGATTTAGCTTCAAATTACACCATTTTTGCTTCATTTTCTCCAAAACTCCATTTCTTGTATCTACAACACAAAACAAGTAAAATACATTCCTTTAAAGTGTGATATCTTAAAAAATGTGCATAAAATGATCATGAAATGTACACTAAAAGTGGTGATTTTAAGGTGGATCAGGTGGGCTAAGTTGGGTTAGGTTAAGTTGGGCTAGGTTAATTTGGGCCAGATTGGGTTATGTTGGGCTACAATGGGTTTTATATGTTGGGTTAGGTTGGGCAATGTTGGATTAGGTTAGACTAGGTGTTGGTCAAGTCGAGTTCAGGTCAATTCAGGCTCTGGTTAGGTTGCATTCGAGATAACATAGGGCAAGCCTAAACCCGAGCTGAACATAATTACTTCATTTAATTAATTTAAAAAATAAAATAAAAAATAAATGAAAAGTAAAGGAGGAAGGTGACTTACTGGATCGACGAATACACCACTGAGAGCATTAAAAATCCATCCATAGGATAGTTGGGGTGCTATTCAGCTTCTCAAGATCAAAAGCACTCCTTACTTTTCCTCCTTGAAAAAAGTTATTCCTAGTAACTATCCTAATTGAAACTCAAAGTAATCCTGGAAACTCAACTTTAAACTTTTAGAGATCTTAGTAGTATTCTTAATCAAGAGTATTCTTAATAAAAAATTTATCTTTAAATGTAATTAATTCTCGTAAGATGCTTGCAACCCGGGTTAAAATAAACCTTACAAAAAAAATCTATTGGTTAACACAAACCCATGAACTTTGAGCGAAATTTTTTAATTTTTTTTATTTTAGTGATTGAGCCTATCATTAAATGATATTTATATCTTTTGAGATAGTGTATTACTCCCAATATTGTATTTAATCACTCAAAATAAATTAACATATTTAAAATCATGGTGCCACAAAGATAAACAAACACACCAAAATTTGAATGAGTTAAACACAAACTCATAACAAGCTCACCCAAACTTACCTAATTTGCACACTTAGGAATTATTAGTAAAGCCAAGCAATGCAAAAAAATGAAAAAGAAAGCCACGATTGCGTTTCGTTTGTAGGGGAAAAAATGCTGAATGAGTTAAGTAAATATTAAAATAAAAAAAAAATTATTAAAAATTAAATCAATTCATAATTTAATATCACTAATTATGTTATATTTATATGAATTCTCACAGCAAGAGAGCTAGAACAAAGATCAATATAAAGTCAAGTAGTGCCTAATCATTGTACTCAACAACATTACAACTCCATATTGAGCAAAATATAACTTTAATCTTATGCAATCTCATTATTGTATTATTAGATCAAGTAGTTAATAAGTTCTGCAACATGCTGTTTTTACAGGCTCTAGGTCCACCTATTTTTGCCTGGTGTAACAGTAATACTTTCAATGTTGTTTTTGTTTTTGTTTGTTTTGAAATACTTTACTAACATGAGGGTATTTTGTATTTGCTTGTTTTGATACATTTAAAATTGTATATGAGGGTATTAGTAACTCTGTAGAAACTTTACTAAAAAGATATAATTTTCATTGAGCTTTAAATTTAAAATAATGATCATAATAATTGTATAAAATAAAATAACTAATTTTAAATTTCTTTTGAATTACCATGACTCAATCCTTAATGCGTTAAATTAATCTAAGACACATTTTGTTAAAAAATTCAATTTTTTTTAAATATGGAGTGATATATTATCATTAAAAAATACCTCAAATTTGAGGTATATATATATCAACCTCGTATAATGATATTTGAAGGCGTATTGGGGGGAAGAAGATGGTAACTGCAGAAGACAGGGAAACAGGTTGTTGCTGTTGCTCCCAAGGAAGAGGGGCTACAGGCACCGAAACCTAGTTCTAGACAGGCAGGGGAAGAGATTGAAAACAATTCCAACTAGAAGTTACATCGCGCAATGGGAACCATGTTTATGATCCCCACTATAGGAGGAAAGGAGCTTGAACTACATCAGCTTTTCCTGAAGGTTACATCTCGAGGTGGTATTGAGAAGGTTATCAGAGATAGAAGATGGAGAGAAATTACGAATGCTTTTAACTTCCCATCTTCTGCAACAAATGCATCATGTGTCCTTCGAAAGTACTACATATCCTTATTGCGTCACTTCGAACAAGTTTACTTCTTTAGAGCTAAAGGATGGACTATTCCTTCCTCTGTTTCTCTAAGCACAACACAAGCTTCCATCTTTCAACCTGAAATTCAGTCCGCCAAAAGTAAAAGGAAAAGCAGTGGAGGGATTCCACTAACAGCTTCAATAGGCCAAGCATTGCCCGAAAACAGCAGTGGTCTGAGTTATCGACGGAAATTTTGATGATGGCTACTTCATCACGGTCACAATCGGCGCGAACAAGCTGGCATCCTTTTCCGCACAGCAAAATGCAGTCGAAGTACCAGTTTTTTAGGAATCGATACCAACAGTAGTCCAATGGTCAGTCACCGCCGCCGCCGAAGAAAGAAGATCAGCTTAAGGGATCCCACACATCCAAAGCCAAATAGAAGTGGTTACAATTTCTTCTTTTCAGAGCAGCATGCAAAGTTGAAGCTTATCCATCAAGGGAAAGATAGGGAGATTAGCAGAATGATCGGTGATCTATGGGACAACTTAACAGAAGCGCCGCGAGCTGTTTATCAAGATATCGGTTTAAGAGATAAGCAAAGATATCTAAGTGAACTAACTGAGTACAAAGAGAAGCAGAGAGAAGGCCAAGTTTGACTCATGTGATGCCAATTCAGAAGCTACCAGCTGATCCAAGAAGCATTGAATTGGAAAATATGAATTTGAAGGAAGCAGATGATGCTAATGATAAGATTTATGAGGATTGTGTTGATACTGATGCTCTCAAATCTTTTCAATTAAACAAAATTTTGAATTATTACACATTAAGGTATTTACTATCCACAAGACTACTGTTTTGCTACAATTGAATAACATCATCATTAAGGAGGGAAGTAGCCAAGAAGATGAATCACACACATTTAGGTCCAGCCCAAAGCATCAATATAACCTACTACAAAAAGACAACTAATGATAAATCATTTAATCAACAATGCTTCTAAATATCATAATATCTGGTCAACTATTCGTAGTTCAATTAGAACATGCCAACTAATCAAAACATAACAAATGCACAGCTTATACTAAACCATCTATGATAGCAGCTTAAAATACCTGAGCCACCATTCATATTTTCATTTCTATTAAGTTGATGTAAACAATTGAACTTTAAAAATTCACTTTATTTCCAACTAACATAATATTTTTGAGCCATCTTCTTAAGTAACAGAGGTGTCAATTGGCAACACCCTAATATTCACCTGTAATCTTTCAAAAACCGTAAAATAGAAAACCACCTTCTTTAGACTCGAAATTTTCTTAAACACTAACAAAAATGTCAATACAAGTAATTTATACACAAAATCATTCAAGTATTTTCTTAATGTATTCAGAACCATAAAATTGCCAAAAACAAATTCAATGAACAATTTGAAAATTTATGCAAACAAAGAAAAACGTATTTCCATCTTCATAACTGTAGGGCACCACAGTGAAATAACCCATAATCAACAATTTTTTTCATTATAATTTTATTTTTAATTGAAACAAATTTTGGATAAGCATCTCCACTCCAAACATTCAACAGAAACAAACACAGGCATTGATGAAATGTGCGTATTGTAGCGAAAATAAAGTTCAGCAAGATTAATTTTTCAAAAAATTTATGGAAATAATCATTTTAATGTTACCCCAACAATACTATGAGAGATAAAACTAAAAATGTAACAAAAAGGCTGGCATTACTAAAACTAACAGCAACAGATAAACTACAAAAGTGTTTACTACAAAGAAAGCAATTTGAGCTAATCAGATATAAACCACATAACTGATTTACAGAACCAACTCCAGCATCTTAGAAGAAGAGATAACAATAGTATTATAACTACGTCATTCCTCTTCTGCCGAACCGGGCTTGGATGAACCACCGACCTTCTTTGGAAGGAGAAGGTTATGGATGTTGGGCATGACACCACCATTAGCAATAGTTACTGTCCCAAGCAGCTTGGACAACTCCTCATCATTCCTCACAGCGAGTTGTATGTGCCTTGGAACAATTCTTGTCTTTTTGTTATCCCTTGCTGCGTTGCCTGCCAACTCCAGGACCTGCACATATGCAGACAAACATGATTCATATAAATCTTGCAATATGCAAGGTAATTGAAAGATTAAGCCATTCTCCTGGGTGCAATGACAAGTAAACTTTAGAATTTTAAGAAAACAGAAACAAACAACCAAACCTAGACACGAAAAATCAGTACAGCATCAACCGTGTGAATTTCAAAATCGATCATACCGTAGGTGAAAAACCAAAATTACGTAATCAAAAACATAAAGAAAAAATGACTTCCCACAAGACTTTAAAGTACAAAATATATACTTGATGAACCATAAAACGGGTACCGAAAGAGCAATAACACCGATAACAAGGTACCATACTTCTAACCGTGCGATTTAAGACCGCAACTCGTTGAAAGGGCGGAAATAAACATCAACACGAACAACTAGCAAAACATAAAACAACAGAGATAGAGAAAATCCAAACCTCGGCTGCAAGGTATTCGAGGACAGCGGCAAGGTAGACTGGAGCACCAGCGCCAACGCGCTCTGCGTACTTGCCAGCCTTGAGAAAACGAGCAATACGACCAACGGGAAACTGAAGCCCTGCCTTGCTGCTCCTTGATGTAGCTTTCTTTGAAGCTCCGGATCCGATGGCTTTCCCTCTTCCGGCCATTGCCAACCAATTGCTAGGTTTCCGAGCGCAGATCCTCCTAGCGTACGAAAGAAATCGGGAATGCTTACTGTTCCGAGCCCCGCCATCATAATATTATATATAGTTTAGTCAGTCCTACGGTGACCAATCATAGGAGAGCACACGGATTTCATCTTGTGCCGTTGGTTGCAGTCGAGCTGGACGGTGCGATTTATCAGTACAAAGAAGAATCCGAGACCGGTACGTCTCCACCCAGTTTTGTTGTGTAGTAATTTTACAGGATTACCCTTCGTTTGAGATTTTGGGCAATAACGGTTAAAATTTTAATTTGAGAAATTATTTATTAAACAAATTTATGATGAAAACAATGCTTTTTATAATCAGATTATTAAGTATTATGATTGTACGAAATTTAGTATTTACCTTTTCAATAAAATATATTTATAATTCTATTGCACCTTTATAATAAGTTATTCTTTCATCATAATTTTATCATGAGTCTATTTGATTTGATGTAAAATAAATATAAAGTTAAGTAAATACATGAATTTTGATTTTGTTGTTTGGTAATTAATATATTCAAATAAAATAAAAATTCATGTGAATTATAAAATCTAATAATAGATAAAAAGCTTCGACAGTAACTCATACGGTCAAGCGGAAAACTAATTTACAATATGTTATTTTTCTTTGATCATTATCGTGAAACTACATTCACAGCGTACATGAACCAATTATAAGTTTTCTACTCTCTTTTTCGCGTAGAACCGTAGTCTACCGTTTCTTCCCTCGTGGTGACCAAAACCCTCCCGATACAGCTAGCTGTGAAGGCATCGATGATAACTTTCTTCTTACCCATCTTTCTCCTCTTTTGAACACGTGTCTTTCTCCTTCTCTAGTTCCACTACTACTCCCAAACCATTAATGAAGGTAACATTCTTATTTCTTCTCTTTCTCCTCCTATGAACTCCAATCCTTCTCCTCCTTTGGCTCCACTCCTACCCGAAACCATCGCAGCGTAAATGGACAACCTTCTCTAAATCCTACAAATCCATTTTCCAAAGGGATTATTAAATCTTGGATTTCGAAAAATAAGATTTCAGAGCTTGTAGGATTTAAGGTTTTCTTTGTTCTCGACTTTTTTTAGAGATTATTTTTCTCTCATTTGGTTTGGTCATACTACTGATAGAGGAGAGTTTAAGATGAGGCTTGGAGACATATATCGATTGCATGTTGGTGTTAAAAGTGAGAGGAGCTAAGGAAGTCTTGATTGCTTTTATTGTATTTGTTACATAGTTTGTTGAAGAGGATACTCATTCTTTTGCATTCCCATGAGTTGGTCATGTTTGTCTTACATTTCTTACTTTGTTTATGTGAGCTAGTTTGATTTTACATGTATGATGTATCAAGTATGTAATTGACTAAGAATCTATGTATTTTTATGACTAAGCACATGAGTCACTATGCTGATCCCTCTTAAATTGCTATAAAGTTGTCTTAGCCAAAAAGTTTTCTTTTTGTCTCTTATCTCATGCCATGGATAAAAATAGTTTGTGCAGAGAAAGAAATGACAAATTTCTTAAAGAGACTATCAATTGTAAATGAAGGTATCTAGTTTAATTTTAAGAGATTAAATAATATCTTAGTGTTATGCAAGTAAATAATAACTTTATGTGTTAGATATGTAATTATGAGAGTCTTAAGTTCTATGCATGTAAATTTCTCTAGAAATAGTCAAGAGGTGCTTCATTTTAGTTTATTTCAAAGCATCACAACCATAAAAATGGGATTTGCATAGTATGACATAAAAATCACTATGCATGTAAACTTCCTATTTGGCAGGATTTTAGCTTAAATCCTGCTACCCAAAGTAATAATTTTTTGTTCAGTTACTAAAAGATAATTCAAAATTTTTTATTTTATTTGAAGACTTAAAACAAAAAACATATATT
This sequence comes from Papilionanthe hookeriana x Papilionanthe teres, assembly GCA_022702705.1. Lineage (NCBI taxonomy): Eukaryota > Viridiplantae > Streptophyta > Magnoliopsida > Asparagales > Orchidaceae > Papilionanthe > Papilionanthe hookeriana x Papilionanthe teres. The sequence goes on along the minus strand of CM040439.1, from coordinate 48,676,284 downwards.
TAGAATGATTTTCAATCGATTTGGTTGGTGTTAAACTTTTAATTCATTAAAGTTAGGAAAACCTTGTTATATAATCTTTGAAAACTCAATCAACTTATTTTGACATTTGAAGTGACTGAGATTTTTAATGTTTAAAAGTTATGTAGAGGTAGTAAACTCAATTCCCATTAATATTTGAGATAGTTATAGAATCTTGAAATTTAAATTATAAGAGGTAAAAATTCTTCCATTTATATGTACTTGATGATAGTCCTAATCCCTGTATCAGAATGGAATGGTAATTTTTGTAATGAAGATATCAAAATGTATCTTTCCAAACAAGTTAAATATTATGGTTCTTCAAGTATTTTTACCTTAAGTATTTGTTTACTTTTATTTTATACGTGATAAAAATAAGGTTTTCTCATTCACAAAATTTTATATTTTGCATATTTTGTGTTCGCTTCCTCTTCTTTTTTGTTATGATTGTTCTGAAATTGAATGAAAGTATTCATTTGTGTTTATAAATAATAGTGATTGTAATTAATGTAGATATTTTTATTTGCTTTATTGATAAAAGACCTAATTATGTGTTCATACATAGATGAAATGTTAGAGCATTTGATAAGCGTTGGGTGCAAATTTCAAGAACTTCATATTTTACCTTAGCATAAAGTATTTCAACATGTGAACTAATTTGATAGTATAAATGCATGTATTATTGTCCCGAGTGCAATTACACAGATAATTAAACTTACAAAGATAGGTAAAATTGATCCTAAAATAAGCGACTAGTGTGCAAGATTTAAATATTTTATAGATAATGATAATAAACACACTAGGGGTATTACGCAAGTATAAGTATCGTTTCAAGTAATATAGAATTTTATTTTTTAAAACTCCAGATATCGATCTCATAAGAAAATTTGTGAAAATTAAAAGAAAACTAAATAAAATAAAGTGCTAATTTTAAATCACTCAATAAAAGTAAAATTAATCTTACTAAACCTTCACAATTATGCAAGTAAATGTCTGAGCATACAAATAAAATACTTTTTCCTTAAAAATTTTTATGTAATAAGTAGAGGAATTCATATTTTTTAGAACTTAAAAATGTTGTCATGTGACAAATAGGAGCATAAATATTCTTCACCCTTTGTTCCAGGCATAAAAAAATATTGGCTAGTATAAAGGTGAGTGCAGAATGTGTTATTAGTAGTGCTGAGTAAATTCTAGGCTCTCACTTCTAGATACTCACTATTCCCTCTCTATAGGACCTACCAATGACCCATTTTCCTCACTTTAAACTAATTTGATAGAATTTATTTTGTTACTCTAAAAACATTCAAATCTATGCCTTTTAATTCTTACCTCCCTATCTATTTGCACTCCTCTTCAGTTGATAACTTCTGATCTTCGAAAGTGAAATGTGATACTTACAAGTTAAGAAATCTTAGCCCACGGTCAGGTTTATAAGATTTCTTCACAGGTTTTAACAAAACAATTGGACAAGTTGTAAGGTAACAGAAGTTAGGTATAATATCATCACAAATTTTAATAAGAAAAAGAAAAAGTTCTTAAACAAAAATTCAAACCTCTTTACTTTATTACATTTTATTTGTAAGGAGAAAGAGAAGAAAACTACTCAAAAAGCATTGGATTAACACAACAAAAAATATTCATAAACATTAAATCCAAAGCACACAACTTAAGAGTTAAGTTACAAATACTTATCTCGAATGTACACCAAAGCAATCCATTCGAAATTCTCTGACTTCTCTGACTCTTTACAGAACTTTAAATTTTAGGGAATCACAATCACTCACTAAACTCATACAAACTTGACTTTAAAGTAAAAGAAACTAAGTGTTAAGTAAGAATGACTCTAAAATGACTCCTCTTGGCAGCCAAAATAAACTATATTTATATAACTTCGAAAATGACCAGCAGTTGTTTAAGATACCTCTTCAAAATTTGGCCAAATTCAACGAATCTTCTGGAAAATAACTGTGGCGCTTAGGCCACAGTTCTAGCGCCTAGGCGCCATAACAAATGTTCGAATACCCTCCTTTTTGCTTCAAGGGACACACCTCTTCATCAAAATATGTCTAGATTCATTTTAGTCTTCATTTAAATCATGCTTTATCATTCGGGGTCTTCTAGAAAACTTTGGGCCCACCAAAATTCAAATTTTATCCACTTTAACCGTCTCTGCCAGAGTAAATATTCTTCAATTTTCGCTCAATTTTGCTCTTTTGTACTTAAACTCATCTATACCTGACAAAAACATAAAAATACTTTTCATTAAAATATAATATCCTTAGAAATATAAAAATAATTTATCCATAAAATAGTAAATTTTAAGGTAGATCAATTCCTCCAAACTTATACGTTATTTATCCTCAAGTGACACTAAAAATTAAAATAATTTATGTAGATTAGAGCTTATGGGTCATCCTTTAGAATTGTAAAATTTTGCTCTAAAAATGTGATAGTTCAACTTCGAAGAACTTCTAGTGAATCAGACTAGCCCTGAGTCTCAAATATTTATCATCAAGCTTAGGAATTTGTTATTTTATCTAATTAAAAAATATATGCAGATTTTTCAAACTTTGGATTCTATAAACTTTACTTTCTAGATTTAAGAACTCTTTTAAAAATAATTTATATAAATGTAAAAATCAAGCTTAGGATTGTTTTAAGTTCTTTACTTTAGAAAGACTCAAGTGAAACCAATTTTTTATTAGGACCTCTCCTCAACTATCTCTTCATTTTTTTTCCTTTTCTTTTTTCTTTTTCTCTTTTTTTTTCTTTTTCAGGATCTTTTTGATCCATTTTTTAATATATGTGTGAGGATTACTATATCTTGAGAAGTCCTTAAATGATTTTGAATTCCACTGTCATCTTCTGAAGTTAAAACTTATTACTTTCCTTCACTTGAAAAGATGCATATATAAATATTTTCTCAAAGAGCCTTAAATGTTTGAAAATAAAAAATTCTAAGAATCCTTCATTTTTTAAAAATACAATACTTTCTACTTAAGATAATTATTCGTTTTCCCAAGTTTTCAACTAAATATCTTTAACTTTAGGTTCACAATTTTCATTAAAAATTTCAACTAAGTTACCCAGCTCCATTTTTATACTTAAAATTCTAACATTCTTAAGATGACTCTACATAAAAATAATCATTAAAAATAGAGTACAAAACTATTTGTAGAACTTTTGAAAACTAGTAAGGTTTAGATTTGAAACATTACCCCCCCTCCCCCAAAACTAAATTTTTAAATCATTTTGTAATCTAAAATTTATAATAAGCATAAAGGAGGAAAAATATTAAACTATATTTTTAAGCAAGAGAATAGTTGGTGTAAAAAGTAATACAGAAAAGTAACATTATGAAAAGCATTTAAAAACAAACACATTTTTCTAGCACTGATTCAATACTAAATAAACACAAAAATAAATATTCAGAGTGATAAATAACATAATTCCTCAAACATCCCTACACAACCATAAAACTCTAAACATAGAAAATAAAAGTTACAAGAAATAAAAGCAACAACATAAAGGATAAGTACTACATCATAGTAAGAAGTCTAGTTATCAGCCTCAGTCTCATCATCATCATCATCATCATCATCAAATTGGGTATCAGCATCCATAGTACTTGGGCCTGTATAGGGTGAAAATCTAGGGCAAGTAGGGAAATTAACAGTCTGACCTCCCTTAAGAAACTTTACCAAAGCTTCATCGTAATTAGTATCATAATCACTTTTCCTCTGAACATAGTCTGCCATATGATCAAAATTCTTATCCATATCCTCCATACGACACTGCATCAAAAAATATCACTTTGATGCTCCATATATCTTTCACTCAGAACATCCTAAAATTCGGGTGGAGGCTCAGTAGTAGTGGATGTAGATGACATTGAAGTACAGGGCATTAAAGTATAAGGCATTGAAGTAGAAGGTGCACTAGGTACTCTACTTCTAGGTCATCCGTAAACATCAATATTAGTCTTCCCAATAGGCTTTAAAGGCTTTAACTGCTCTTCAGAGTGATCATATTTTACACCAGATTGCTTGCTTAAGGAGAAAATAAGACAGGGAAAGCCTAGCCCAGAAATACTACTACCTCTTGCATAAGAACTAATAGCATCACAAATAATTGATCCAACATCAATTGGCTTCATCTCTTGAATTCATTAAGTAATAGATCCCAAGGAACACCTCCTAGTAATATAAAAGTAAATCCAAGAACAAGAATATAGAGAAAGTAAAAGCTATTCAATTGAGAAGGGGAAGAGAGTTGGAACGTAGAGTTCAAAAAGAGATTGAAGTAGAGAAATAACATATTGAAGAACCAAAAGAGGACGCTTCGAAAGGTTTGGAAAGATCTATTTCTCCATCTAAGATTGATTTAGAAAAGCCACCACCTCCATTTCCTCAGAGACTTCGACAAAAAAAAATTGGATAAGCAATTTTTAAAGTTCTTGGAAATATTTAAGAAGCTTACAATTAACATTCCATTTGCTGAAGCCTTAGAACAAATACTAAGCTATGTGAAATTTATGAAGGATATTCTCAACAGAAAAAAGGAAGTTTGAAAATAATAAAACTGTTGCACTTAGTGAGGAGTATAGTGCTATAATTCAGAAAAAGCATCCTGAAAAGCTTAAAGATCCTGATAGTTTCACGATTCCATGTGCAATCGGAGATAGATTTCATGGGAAAGCTTTATGTGATTTAGGTGCAAGCATTAATCTTATGCCATTATCTATATTCAAAAGACTAGGATTAGGAGAAATAACCCCGATTACTGTAACTTTGCAATTAGCTGATCGTTCGATCACATCTCCTAAAGGAGTTATAGAAGATGTTTTAGTGAAAGTGGATCAATTTATCTTTCCTGTTAATTTCATTGTGCTAGATATGGAGGAAAATAAAAAGATACCCATAATTTTGGGGAGATCTTTCCTAGCCACAGACAGAGCAATGATAGATGTGTAAAAAGGGGAATTAATTATGCAAGTCAATGATCAAACTGTTACATTCAATATCTCAAAATCAATGAAATATTTTGCAAGAGGTAAAGATGATGAATGCTATAAGATGGATGTTATCAGATATCTAAGTGAATGCCATTTCAAATCAGCTTATGAAGAGAAACCTGAAATTGAAAAATTAGAACACGAGCAAGAAGAGGAATTACAACATTCTGAAGATTTGCAAGAGGAATATTTAAACTATGTTTATGAAAATTTTGAATTGTTGGACATGACTGAAAAAGATGAATCTTTTAGTCCATCAATTGATAAACCTCCTAAACTTGAATTAAAAATGTTTCCTACTTATATAAAATATGTTTTTTTAGGTGTCAGTTATAATTTCCTCTCAATTAACTGATAAAGAAGAAGACAATTTGCTTGAAATTCTAAAGAAATATAAGAAAGCCTTTGGATGGACAATAGTTGATATTAAAGGAATCAGTCATTCAATTTGTATGCATAGAATCCTTATGGAAGAGAACTGCAAACCTCAGGCTGATCCTCAAAGGATATTAAATCCTATCTTGAAAGATGTTATTAAGAAATAAATTTTGAAGTGGTTGGATGCTGGAATTATCTACCATATTTCAGATAGTGCATGGGTTAGTCCTATTCACTGTGTTCCTAAAAAGGAGGAGTTATTGTGACTGTTAATGAAAAGAATGAATTAATATCAACAAGACAAGTTATAGGGTGGAGAATATGCATGACTTATAGAAATTAAATCTTTCCACAAGGAAAGACCATTTTCCACTACCCTTTCTAGATCAGATGTCGGATAGACTGGATGAGCATAAATACTTTTGTTTTCTGGATGGATATATTGGTTACCACCAAATACAAATTACTCCTGAGGATCAAGAGAAAATAATGTTTACCAATCCTTATAGTACATTTGCTTTTAGAAGAATACTCTTTGGTTTATGTAATGCCCCTGCTACATTTCAGAGATGTATGATGATAATTTTATGTGATTTAATTGAAAAAAGAATTGAAGTTTTTATGGATGACTTTTCAGCGTTTAGAATTTCATTTAAACCATGTTTAGAACATCTTTCAAGAGTTCTTAAGTGATGTGAAGATACTAATTTAGTCATTAACTAGGAAAAATGTCAATTTATGGTAGCAGAAGGAATTATAATGGGACATATATATCGCTAATTTACCTTGCCCAACAAATGTAAGGGAGGTTATAAGTTTTTGAGACATGCTGGATTCTACAGGTCATATATTAAATACTTTTCAAAAATTTTAAAGCCTTTATGATGTTTACTAGAAAAATGTGATATTTGATTTTGATGAAGAATGCCTAAAAGCTTTTGAATTATTAAAAGAAAAATTAATCACTTCACCTATTATAATTTCACCAAACTAGGAAAAAATTTTTGAATTAATGTGTGATGCCAGTGATTATGCTATTAGCACTATTTTAGGTCAGAAATATGATAAGATTTTCAAAGTGATCTACTATGCTAGTAGAACTTTTAATGAAGCTCAAATTAATTATACCACAACTGAGAAAGAGTTATTAGCTATAGTATTTGCCTTTGATAAATTCAGATGATATTTAATTGGAACAAAATGTGTGGTGCATACTGACCATTCTGCTATTAAATATTTAATGAAACAGAATGATGCAAAATCGAGACTTATAAGATGGATTCTTCTTTTGCAAAAATTTGATTTTGAAATAGTAGATAGAAAGGGTGTTGATAATCAAATTATTGATCATCTATCTAGGCTTAATTATGAAAAATCTCTTTGCTATGAAAATAAAATTAATGAACATTTTCCTGATGAAAAATTGTTCACTATCAATGAGTGGCATGTTCTGTGGTATGACGATATTGTAAACTTTATTGTCAGTGATATTTCACCTTATGGTTTGAGATGCAAAGAGAGGAAGAAAATTTTATTTGAAGCTAAGACTTATTTTTGGGATAACTCATTTTTATATATACAAGGAAAGGATTTGATTATTCGAAGATGTGTGCCTTTAGAAGAAACTTATGAAATTATTCAAAAATGTCATCATTCTGATTATGAGGGACATTTTGGTGTTGATAAAATGACATATAAAATCTTAGAATCTGGATTTTATTAGCCTACCATTTTTAATGATGTTAATGCTTTTAAAAAATTGTGATCGATGTCAACGTGTAGGCAATATTTCTAGAAGAAATGAGATACCCCTTAATTATATGTTGGAAGTTGAAATATTTGACATTTGGGGATTAGATTTCATGGGATCATTTATACCATCTTTTGGAAATATATACATTCTGATAACAGTAGACTATTCATCCAAATGATAGAAGTTGTTGCTTTACCTCGATGTGATGCTCAAAGTATTGCAAAGTTTTTAAGAAAGAATATATTTTGTAGATTTAGAATACTAAGAGTAATTATCACTGATGGGGGAAGTCATTTTAGAAATGCGATTATGGAAAAGCTAGTAAAGAAATATCATATTAACTATCGCATTGCTACTGCTTATCATCCGCAGACAAGTGGTTTGGTTGAATTATCCAATCATGAAATTAAATATTGGAAAAGACTGTTAATTCAGATAGGAAGGATTGGTCAATCAAATTAGATTATGCTTTGTGGGCTACAAGACTGCATACAAAACTCTTATAGGAATGTCCCCATATAAGCTAATTTTTGGAAAAGCTTGTCATTTAGCAGTTGAAATTGAGCATAAATCATATTGTGCTATTAAAGATTTTTATTATAATTTGAAAGATGCTGGTGAAAAGAGATTACTGTAATTAAATGAGTTTGAAGAAATAAGGAATGAATCTTATGAAAATACTAAGATTTATAAAGAAAAGATGAAGTTGTGGCATGATCGGAAGATTCTTACTAAAAATCTTGAGCCAGGACAAAAAGTTTTGTTATATAATGCTAAATTGAAAATATTTATTGGAAAACTTAAGTCCAGGTGGATGGCCCCATTTATTATGAAGAAAGTTTATCCCTATGGAGCTGTGGATATTAAAGATCCTAAGACTAGAAAAATAACTAAAGTCAATAGTCATAGATTAAAACTCTAATTTTCAGTCAATCAATCTAAACTCGATGATAATCTGATGTTGGGTCACTCGGAATAAGCTCTGGGTATGTCAAGATGAAGACGTTAAACCAAGCGCTTTGTGGGAGGCAACCCATAATTATCGGTGTGCATTGCTTTAAGTTTTCTTTGTGTGCTTTTTTTGTTTGATTTGAAAAATGTGGTAGTATTTTGAAGTTTTTATGCTATAGCGGTGTTTATTTGGCCTTATTTGATGACTTATAAAAGTCAGAATGAAGATTTGGATGTTTAGCACACTTGTGCTAAAATGAGTATTGGCGGCTATGCGCCGCAAGTTGACTCTTAAGCGCCGGAGTTACAAAAAATGTGAAAAATGTGGTTCTAGAAGCCTAAATCGTGGGTAAGTGGTTTCATGAGTTATTTAGGAGTTAAAACAGGTCTAGGGTCGGTTTTGGAGACTTCCCAAGTTTATAAAAAGACCCAGAATTAAAAGATACTTGCCTTAGTTCCTATTTTCACTTCTGAGTCTTCAAGAAAAGTATTTTGAGAGCAAAAATGTCTTCTTAGGAGAGAGATGTTAAGAAAAAAGAGGAAGCCAACAAGAAGAAGTTCATTTATGAGAGTGCGCAAGAGTTATTCATCGGATTTCTAGTCATTAGTATCCAAGGAATCGCAAAAAGGATTGCAAAGATCGAGGCTGACGTGGCTTCACTCGAAGCAAAGGAAAAATGAATCTAACACACATTTAGCGCACATTGGATGGCAACAAAAAATGCAGTTCAGTCATACAAGTCACGTGGAAGAAACAGATAAAATGATGTTTCTGAAGAACAAATGTATAAAAGAAGATTCAGTGGGAGTTTTCAACAATCGCCCATTTTATCAGATTTACATTCTAGATGGTTCAAATGAAATTAATGGTGGTTTTGGATATATTCCACCTACTGGAGAGTGGAACTAAATTTAAGTGTGGTCCTTTGATTTAGTTATCTATGTTTAATGTTTAGTGTTTGTGATTATTCTAATATTTTTGTTATAAGTTTGTTGCATCTTAATTTGTATTTGTTACATCTTAATGATGTATATTTGCGTCAATTATATGTGTTATGAACATGTGATTTGGAAAATTTCATCCAAGGATTTTGGATTGAAATTTTTAGTTTGTAATAAGTGTTTTATTTTTAATGAAAGTTATGTTTGTGTGAAATTTGTTTGGAATCGATTGATATTAAAGTGTGATTTTGGAGTATTAGAAGTGTATATGAGGTATAAATAATTATTTAAGTTGTTTAAGGGTGATTAACTAGGCATTTTAGTGCGATTAACATAATTGGCAAGATCTGTGCACTGGCCGCTAAGCGCCAAACCCTCGGCGGTTAAGTGTTAGAACTCGCGTCTAAGCCCGGTAATGTCGTGCATAGGCGCCGCTTCACGAAAATCGGTTTACATGCGTTAAAAAACCCAAAAATTGACATTATTTCCCCACTGTCACCTTCAACCTCCCAAATTCGCTAAAATAGGATCCTAGGGCATTACCTATTTGGATCATTTTAGATCTATTTTCGACGAAATTTGTTAGATTTCAACTCCTTAAGGTATGAGCACCTCTCCTATGCAAAAATTTTTTATTTTCACCATGTATTTTGATTACATTCTTGAGAAATCTGAAAATTACTATTCATGGTGAAAATTTGAGAAAAAGCTTGAGAGTTTGCTTGGATTTGGTAGATTTTGCCTTTAGAAGTTATGTTTAGCAAGTTTAGTTTGATTTTGGAATTTATGGTGAATTTTTGTAAATTTTAGAAATAACTCCAAAATTGAAGCACTAGAAGGGGAAGGCTAGACTCGAGTCATACAATTTTGTCAGTTCAAGAACTAAGGATCGTTACGTTGACGCGCTTTCATCACGTAAGTTGATTCTTGAAAGAGATTTTAGTAGACGAAAGGGGATATTGAAGAAATGATTGATCAGAGAAATTATTGTTGCTTCTCCACTGTTGATGTCGTTTCTGTGGTAAGAGAGTTCTATGCTAACTTGCCAACAGCAGAGGAAAATTTAGTGTTTGTTCGAAGATAGCAAGTTGATTTTTCTCATGCGGTAATCAATACCTTTTACTGACAACCTCCTAAAAAATTTTGTTATTATGAAAATTTTCATCCTATGGAAAGGGAATTAGATGAGATTATGTCTTTTCTTACTGATGGAAGAGATCTCTGGAAAATTACAAATGACAGAAGAGTGAACTTCCGAGCCTCAAAGTTAAATGCCACCTCCAAGGCTTTGCATTATTTTATCTCATCTAAGTTATAACCTTGAAGTCATGTTAGCGAAGTTACGAGCAAGAAAGTTGTTTTCAACTATTATATTCAACAAAGAAAGCCCATAGACATTGGAGTGATTATTTTTTATTATATTATAAACTGTTCCAGAGTTGCCACTACGACAGGTATGGGATTTCCTTCCCTGATCCATTCAATTCGTAAGCAGTCTGGTGTAAAGTTTGAAAGTTGAGAAGAGGTTCTTCAGCCAATTAGACTTATTACCAGTGTAAATGTGAACACTTACACTGTACATTCAGAATTTAGCTGGAAAAGATGATCTGTTAGATCTCCTAGTGCATCTGCTTATACTTCTCGTGCTTCTACTTTGCATGCATCATGATCTGGAGGTCAGTTTTCTGGTTCGCAGACTGGACTGTTACAAAAAATTTTAAAGAAAGTTAGTCTAACCATAGAACAAGTTAAGGATATAGATGGGAAGGTGGAAAATATTGAGAGTTATATTTAGAAACATGATGAGTATGAGGAGAATTATCAGCAATATATAAGAAGACTGATAAAAGGAGATCACAGTGTTGAGATGCCTCAACATCCATATTTTATCCCTTATGTACCTTCTAGAGATTGGAATGAAAGAGATGAGGATGATGGAGATGATGAGTAGGATTTTTATTTGGTGAGTCTATGATGTTTTTATTTGTGTTTTGTGATGTTTGGACTTTTTATTGTTTGTTGTATTATGTTGTGAACACTGATATGTGTGGGTTATTTCTGTGGTGCACATTTAGATATATTTGTATTGGATTTATGTTTTGTGATAGTTATAATATTTGTGATGTAATGTTGTGATGTGTTTGTGGTAGTAAATGTTAATTTAATTCCAAAAACTATTAGGAAAATATGGAACACTATTAGAAATCACTATTTAAATTGCATGTTTAAACTTCTCAAAATTTACTACCATATATATTTTCTAGTGTTGTTGTGATTTTTGTTATGTTATGTTTGTGTGGATTTGTTTTGAAAACATCCACTACTGTAGAAGTCCTTTAAAAATTTTATTTTATGAAAAACTAAAAAATTGAATTTGATTTTTGTTTACTCCTGTTTTTAAACTGTTATACTTACATATTTTGGTTATAAAGATTCTTTTAAGCATGTTATTTTAGTTTTTAATTCTTACCCATGTATTATTTCTTATGCTTAAATGTTTTATCCTAACTAAAATTTTAAAGTTTGGGGGGAATTTAAAAACAAACTTTCAAAAACTAAAATTTTATTTGTTCTCAAGAATACTATAAATAAATTTTGATTTTAATTGAAAATAATTATGTATATTAAGTTATATTAGGGAAGCAAAATTTTTAATATGGAAATGAGCAAGAGAATTTAGTTAAAATCTATAGTAATGATGAAAAATTAAAGTTGAATATAGTGAGCAAGAAAAATTAAAGGTAAGCAAGAGAAATTTTCTTCGTGAAGAAATGTTAAATATAGTGAAACTATCTTTAGTAGGAAATGTTATATTTTTGGAAAATTAGAATATTTGATTTTTATTTTTAAAAACTTAAATTTCTTTTATTGAAAAATAATTTCCAACACTGTTATTATGATTTTAATTGAAGGATATATATCAAACCTTTGTTTTAAATGGAATAATGGAATTCAAAATCATTAAAGGACTATCTAAATATAGTAATCCTTGCCTTATAAAAAAAAGGAAAATATAGTATGTGAAAAATAAGATAGGTGAAGCTTAAGGATTTAAGAGCCTAATAAAAAATTTGGTTCCATTCCTAAAGTTTAAAATACAAGTTTTGAGAAAATTTAAAGCTTATGATTATAATATAGTATGTAAAATTATTTTAAAATAAAATTTTTAAGTGAGAAAAATAAAATATTAAATCCTATATTTTGAAAAATCTACAAGTATTTCTGAATTAGATAGGAACTCATTTTTCATTATCCTTTACTTAAGAACTTTCTAAACTTTAAGTGGGTCTCATTTACTAAAATTTTTTCTAAATTTGACTATTTTATTTCTAGAACAAAATTTTGAAACCTTCCTAATGAAACTCATTTACATAATTTGCATGTTTAATCTTTATGTCATTAAGTGTCAATTGAGGACAAGTAATATTTTAAGTTTGGGGAATTTTGATACACTTAAAATATATAGTATTTTTATGTATATTTTTATACCTAATTTTGATGATATTGCACATTAATGGAATTTACTTTTGTATCTTTCTTCTAGGTATGATTAAAATGAATAATTATGATAAAAGGAGCAAAAAAAGATCAAATTTGGAGCAAAAATGAGAAGTATGCAAAATTTGCCTCTGGCGGCTAAGCGCCAAGGGGTGGCGCATAGGCGCCACAGTTAAAAGTGGCAAATTAAATCAAATTTGGCATCATTTCCAAGGGGTGTTTGAAGCAACTTTAGATTTAAACTTCCTTAACTTCTTTTGGGCGGCAAATTCAAATGAAGAGATGTATCCATTGATAGATAAATTGAATCTGGACATGATTTGAAGAGACACCAAAGCACCTTTTGAAAAATTATTAAAATGAAGATTTCTAATTAGAGTGGGGGTTTTTGAGAGTCAATTTAGTGTATGTTAAGAGTTTTTAGTGAGTCATTAGAGTCTTATAGAGAGTTAGAGGGGAAAGAGTTGGTGTTGAAGCCTTCTTCTCACCAATTTTCTTTCATCCCTTTATCTAGTTTATATTGGAGTTTAAAGTCAGACTTGGAGTCTACAGAGTTGGGCGACCCACTCTGAGGAGTCATTTAGTGGAAAACAAAGTTTTAGAGGAACATCAAGAGTCTTGTGGAGAAGATTTTCAAATAAGTTTGTATCTTTATTTTTACATTTGATTTTAAAGTAAGACTTGTTGTGTTTTCATTATGATCTCTGCTTTCAAATCAAATTGTGTTTGTGTTTTCTCCATTAATTCTGAGTAGTTTTCTTTATCTTTTTTCCTTTTAAATGATAAAGTAATTAAATTATGGATGGAAGTTGTGTGAAGTATAGGTGTTTAATGTTGGAAGAAGTTGTGATGATTCACTACCTTGCACTTCATTTACTTCTTGATTTGGCCAATTAAGATGTTAAATTTTGTTGTGAGAACATGTAAGAACCAATGCGGTATTGTCTCAATAAAAAATTAGAGAGAATCACATGAAATTGTATGGGTTAGAATGTAGTCCATATAGTTGAGTGCAAATAAATAAGGAGATATGCTTTTGATTGGGTGTGGAATTAGAGGACCTTAGACTGACAGGCTAAAGCCCCCAATTTGCTTTGATGTTTTAAGTTTTATTATGAGATATTAGCCCCCAGGTGGAGGGAGAAGGGGGAACTCTAGAATGAGAGCTAGTATCTTCCCTGCCTAACCCATCTTCAAGATTACAAAACTTCAGATTAACCTATGTTCTCTATAGAACCAAGTAATAGTAAAGAATTTGACACATGACCCACTTAAAATATGTTAAGATTTTCATGCCTATTTTATATTAATTTTGATCATATTGCACTTTAAAGAAGGGTATTTTTGATGATTTGTTGCAGATATGTTGATTTATGGATAATGGAGCGAAAAAATACAAAAATGAGCGAATTTGGAGAAAAAAGGACCAAAAAGAAGAAAATTTGGTCTAAGGCGCCGACAGCGAGCTCGACGGCGTGTTTTTCCTGAGAGTTCAGAAATATTACAAGGAAGCCTACCGACGGTCAGATTGAGGCCGCCTATAGCGGGCCTTATGAAAGAGGGTCCAAGACTAAGTATTCTAGAAGACCACAGATGGCGCGCTCGAGGCCGCCGACGGCGGGAAAGTCGGTTCTCTCATGAGGTGCATCGAATGTGGATGATTTTTGAAGGGATGCTTAGAAAACTCCTGGAAACTCGTCAACCACTTTAAAAGAAACAATTTGGGGCCAAAATGGTGTCCACTGGTGTCCACTAGAGTCCATTGTTGTTGTCTGTTGTTATCAATGAGTCCACCGAGTCTATAGTGTGTCATTATAGTTTTAGATAGTGAGTTCAATTAGTGATATTTTGTCAGGAATTCTTCGAGAGATTGAAAGAGTGGAAGGGAAGTGAGAGATTCCTTCCTCCTTGCCGTTTTGAAGGAGAATTCTGCTTATTATAAAGAAAGGAAGAGATTCAAAAGAACTTCACAGAGTTTGCTTGGGGAGGAATTTGAGATAAGTTATATTTACTTATTTTAGTTTGTTAAACTTTGTTTTTATATATAAAATCCAAGTTTTGTCATATCTTCTCCATGAAATCTAAGTAGTTTTTTTCTCCTTGTTTTGATATTTTTGTGAAATGGTAATTTAAATTAGTGTGCTAAGAGAATTTTAAAAGAAGTTGTGATAATATTTTCACTTAAATCTTAATTTAATTTCAATTTGATCAATTGATTAGTTAAAATATGTTGAGTTTAACAACTATAGTGTAGATTACATCTGAGATTCGGGGAGGTCAAAGTCCTTGAAAGTAGGGTGCAAATAAATAGGTAAATAATATTTATTGGGCGTGGAATTGGAGATTTTAGAGTGACAGACTAAAATCCTCAATTCGGTCCTATCATTTGGGTGCTGAAGTGTAAATGTTAGCCCTCAGGCGAGGGAACGTGGAGTTCCGAAGTGAGAGCAGTATCCTCCCAAATCTAGCCATCGGATTCAATAACCAAGCATAGGATTAGTCAATGTTCTTTATGCTTAGACCAAAGGGTAAAGAATAGGTATGCTCCTATTTGGCACAACACCTTTTTTAAACTAATTTTAATTATCCATTCACTTAAATTTCTTAACAAGGAGAAGGATTCTTGCTTATCTATTTGAACTTCACTTTATTAGTAGAATTAGTTAACTGTGGTAGAACTAGTTTATTGAAACTTTATCTTATTTATGATTGCATATTAGTGACAGATAGACAATTCGATTTATAAAGTTGTGATTTTAAATTGGTTTCTATAATCCTAGTCTGTAGTCTCTGACCGTAGCTTCTGAGTTATCCCTGTGGTATCGATATCCAGGGCTCCATTAGAGCCCTGTATTACTTGAACGATACGTATACTTGCATTGAAAGATAGATCTAGGATTATTGAATATTTTTATACACATATTTATCAAATAAAAGCAATTTTAAATTAACGCAATGTGCACGGAGTGGTTCATGTTTTTAGCACCATTGTCGGGGATAGTTAGAAAGATAGTTAGAGCATTAGGATAGAAAAGATAGATAGATATATAACCTAACTAGAGTAACAGACTATTTAGGACAATTATAAAACTTTTTAAATAATTTGCAACTTGTTATTATTTAGTTTTTAGTCAACTATTTTTCTGTAAACTGATTTCGATTGTATGTGTAAATCAGGATCTGAAAATCTTATACCCTACGATTTAGAATTAGAACGCACTGTTAGAAGAATTAGAAAATTGAGAAAAGAACCTAGAAATCTTGATAATCTTAATACAATGGAAAACAACGTAAACAAGCAAAGAATAGAAAATGAATATCAATCTAGACCACTAAGAGATTATGCTAACCCTACATTTGATGAAATTCACTTAACCATCCAAAATCCAAATGTAGCTGCAAATTCATTTGAGCTTGAACTTAAAATTATCTAAATGGTACAAAATAATCAATTTGGCGGAACTCCTAACAACGATCCTAATTTACATCTTGCAAGTTTCTTAGAACTTTGTGCTACTTTTAAATATGATAGAGTGTCTGATGATGCTGTCAAACTTAGAATTTTTCCTTTTTCACTAAGGGACAAGGCTAAGGCTTGGTTAAATTCATTAGCACCTGGATCTATTAGAACTTGGGGGGGAACTTTCACAAAAATTCATATCAAAATATTTTCCACAATCTTAGACTGTTAAGCTTAAAAACGATATTACATCTTTCAGTCAGTATGAGGGAGAATCGATATATGAATCTTCGGAAATATTTAAAGAACTTCTTAGGAAATATACACATCATGCTTTACTAGATTGATTAATTATTCAAACTTTTTATAATGGATTAGTAGGATCTCTTAGATCTATTATTGACGTCGTCACGGTGGATCATTAATGTCTAAACCTTTTGAAGAAAATTATGCTTGAATTGAAGAAATGGCTATCAATAATTTTCAATGGCCTGCTGAAAGGGTAAATCTTAAAAAAGTAGCAAGTATTCATGATTCAGATGCTATAACTATGATAGTTTCTCAAATTACTGCTCTTTCAAAAAAAATAAATCAATACAGAATGAATCGTTCTCAAACACCCGTTCTCAAACACCTCCAGTGTTAGAAGAAAATTTATTAGGACAAATTGTAGATGCTCAATCTTTATATGAAACCATAAATTTGATAAATAATAGACAAAATAACCCTTATTCAAACTATTATAATTCAGGTTGGAAAAATCATCCAAACTTTAATTGGAATAACCAAGGTAATGCTAATCCTGTTAATCCTCAGTGAGGGAACAATCCTGTAAACCCATTATGAAATGTAAACAATCAGGGTAATTTCAATTATAGACCTTCTAATCCACCAGGTTTTTATAATAATTCACAACTCAAGGAGAAGACGTTATCTATGGAAGAATTAGTCTTGAATATTGGAAATCAATTACAAAGTGAAGGAGCTGCTATTAAAAACATAGAAAACCATTTGAGACATATTGCTACTACACTAAGAAATAGACCTGTTGGAACTTACCTAGCAATGTTGAAGTAAATCCTAAAGATCAAGGAAAAGAACAGATTAAGGCTATTCAATTAAGAAGTGGAAAAGAGTTGGAATCAAGAGTTCAAAAAGAAACTGTAGTTGAAAAGGAAAAAGTGGAAACTGAAGGAGAAAACTAGATTTTATATCCTGATTCATTCAATATGTGAACCTATTGGGTCAATGGGTTGGTCTTTGGGTCAAACATTTTTATCCTTATTCATTTAATATGTGGACTAGATTTTATATCCTGATTCATTCAATATGTGAACTAGGTAAATAATAACTGAAGGAAAAAGTTGACTTTTTGATCAAAAGTTGACCGATTGGGTCAATGGGTTGGTCTTGGGTCAAGCATTGACGGTTTTGACCAAAGTTAACTTTTTGGTCAGAGATTGACTTATTGGGTCAATAGTTGGTCATTAGGTCAAAAATTGAATATTTTGACCAAAATTAAATTTTTGTTCAAAACTTAACTTGTTGAGTCAATGGGGTGGTCATTAGGTCAAAAATTAACCATTTTGACCAAAATTGACTTTTTGGTCAAAAGTTGACCTATTGGGTCAATTGGTTGGTCATTAGGTCAAGGATTGACCATTTTGACCAAAGATGACTTTTGGTCAAATGTCGACCTATTAAGCCAATGGGTCGGTCATCGGTCAAAAATCGAACATTTCGACAAAATTCGACATTTTGGTCCAAAGTTGACCTATTGCGTCAATGGGTGGTCATTAAGTCAAAAATTAATTATTTTGACCAAAATTGACTATTTTGTTAAAATTCAACCTATTGGGTCAATGGGTTTGTCATTAGGTCAAGGATTGACCATTTTGACCAAAGTTAATTTTTTGGTCCGAGATTGACTTATTGGGTTAATAATTGGTCATTAATTCAAAAATTAACTATTTTGACCAAAATTGACTTTTAGGTCAAAAGTTGACCTATTAGGCCAATGGGTTGGTCATTGGGTCAAGGATTGATCATTTTGACGAAAGTTGACTTTTTGGTCAAAAGTTGACATATTGGGTCAATGGGTTGGTCATTGGGTCAAGGATTGACCATTTTGACCAAAGTTGACTTTTTGGTCAAAGATTGGCTTACTGGGTAAATTATTGGTCATTATGTTAAAAATTCACTATTTTGATCAAACATGATTTTTTTGATCAAAAGTCAATCTATCGGTCAATCATTGATCGGATATCGTTCAAGTCGACTTTTCGGTCAAAAGTTAACCGGCTGGGTCAATGGGTTGGTCATTAAGTCAAGGATTGACCATTTTGATCAAAGTTGACTTTTTGGTCGAGATCAACTTATCAGATCAATAATTGGTCATTAGGTCAAAAATCGATTATTTTGACCAAAATTAAATTTTTGTTAAAAGTCGACCTATCGGGTCAACTGAGTGGTTCTTGAGTCGAAATTGACCAAAATTGACTTTTTTGTCAAAAGTTGACCTATTTGGTCAATGAGTTAGTAATTGAGTCAAGAATTGGCCATTTTGACCGAAGATGACTTGTTGGTCAAAATTTGATCTTTTGGGTCAATAGGTTGGCTATAGGGTAAAAAATTAATCATTTTGACCAAAGTTGACTTTTTGGTCGAAAGTTGACCAATTGGGTTAATGGGTGGTCATTAGGTCAAAAAATGATTATTTTGACCAAAAATGACTTTTTGGTCAAAAGTTGACCTATTGGTTCAATGGGTTGTCATTGGTCCTTAACTATTTTAACCAAAGTTGACTTTTTGGTCAGAGATTGACTTATTGAGTCAATAATTGGTCATTAATTCAAAAATTTATAATTTTGACCAAAAAGGGTTTTTGGTCAAAAGTTGACCTATTGGGTCAATAGGTTGGTCATTTGGTCAAGGATTGACCAAACTTGACTTTTTGGTCAAAAGTTGATGTATTGTGTAAATGGGTCAATGATTGACCATTTTGACCAAAGTTGACTTTTTAGTTAGAGATTGACTTATTGGGTCAATAATTGGTCATTAGGTAAAAAATTGATTATTTTGACAAATATTAAATTTTTGGTAAAAAATTGAGTCATTGGGCCAAGAGAGTGGTCATTGGGTCAGAAATTAACCATTTTGACTAAAGTTGACTTTTTGGTCAAAAGTTGACCTATTTTATCAATGAGTTGGTAATTGGGTCAAGAATAGACCATTTTATAAGATGACTTTTTTGTCAAAATTTGATCTTTTGTGTCAATGAGTTGGTCATTGCGTCAAAAATTAACAATTTTGACTAAAGTTGACTTTTTGTCAAAAGTTGACCTATTGGGTCGATGGGTGGTCATTAGGTCAAAAATTGACTATTTTAACCAAAATTAACTTTTTGGTCAAAAGTTGACCTATTGGATCAATGGGTTAGTCATTAGGTCAAGGATTGACCATTTTGACCAAAGTTGACTTTTTGTTCAAAAGTTGACCTATTTGGTCAATGGGTTTGTCATTAATTAAGTAAAAGATTGACAATTTCGACCAAAATTAACTTTTTGGTCAAATGTTGACCTATTGGCTCATTCGGTTTGTCATTGGGTCAAGGATTGAACATTTTGACCAAAATTAACTTTTTGGTCAGAGATTGACTTATTGGGTCAATAATTGTTCATTAGGTCAAAAATTGATTATTTTCGACCAAAATTAAATTTTGGTCAAAATTTGACCCATCAGTCAATCGGGGTCATCGGTCGAAATCGACCATTTCGACCAAAGTTGACTTTTTGGTCAAAAGTTGACCTATTTGGTCAATGAGTTGGTAATTGGGTCAAGAATTGACCATTTTGACCGAAGATGACGGTCCCAAGCCCGGATGTGAAAAGTGGAGGGTTGTGTTAGGTAGTCGACAGCCAGCGTAAAACTTGTCGAAAAGAATCATGACATGAATCCTTTTGATCATTGTGTAAGTGCTGAGGCGTCCCCGGAAGCGACGCTCCGTATGGTCCGAATACAAGCGAAAGTGTGCGAGGGCCGCTACACCGGCGCCCGGTGTGTAGTGTCAAGTAAGCAAGGGTTCCCACATTACTGGACGGATGCGGTAAAGAAGTTAGTCCATGATACTAGCATTAGATGATGATCTCGAATATAGGTACTTCAATGGTAAAACTAATGTAATTGGTTGATATTATGATCCATAGAAAGATAAATATCCTATGTATTCAAGAAACTAAATGGGTTGAGAAAAAGCTAAGGAGATCGATAACTTAGGTTTTAAACTATGGTATTCGGTAAGAGTAAGTACTAGAAATGGTGGTAGTGTAATTATGCATAAGAGTTTAAAGATAATGTTGTCAAAATTAATGAGTTAGAGATAAAATTATAAGACTTAAGATTATTATCGATACTAAGATTTTTAATATTATAAGTGCTTATGCTCCTCAAGTTGGTTTAAATATGAGCTCTAAAGATAAATTCCTGAATGATTTAGAAGAATTAATACACTTGATACCCTCGAAGAAAAAATTTTATCGGAGGAGATTTAAATGGACATGTCAAGTAGAGCAGTAGAAGATTTCGGAAATATTCATGGTGCTACTGGCTATGAGAGTGATTAATGAAGAAGGTAGAGCCATTTTAGATTTTGCTTTAAGCATATGATATGATTATTACTAATACTTTATTCAAGAAAAGAGATGAGCATCTTATTACTTATAAGAATCGGATCTAATAAAACACAAATCGATTATTTTCTTATGAGAAGAAGAGATCGTCGAGATTGTAAGGATTGTAAGGTTTTTCCTAGCTGAGCAATTAAGTACCCAACATCATTTATTAGTTCTAGATTTTAAGATGTAAGAGTCGTAAAATAAAGAATACTAGGATTCAACATCGTAGAATAAGATGGGGGCACCTAAAAGACACAAATAAAATTATTTTTATGAGTAAAATTCAAGATTTAAATATTTGAGATGTTCATGAAGACGCGAATGTTATGTGGGATAATTTAACTCATACTATTAAACAAGTGGCTAAAAATGTACTTGGAGAATCAAAAGAAAAAGTTTCTATAAATAAAAATAGTTGGTGGTAGAATAATAATGTGCAAGAACAGATAAAATATAAGAAGTTATATTATAAAAATTGGTTTAAATGTAAAAGCGTAGAGAACCGGGAAAAATATAAAACTACCTGCAGAGGAGTTTAAAAGAATAATCGTGACGCTAAAAATTTTGCTTTTAGTGATCTTTATAACATGTTAGATACTAAGGAAGGTGAAATATATATGTATAAACTAGCTTAAACAAAGAGAAAAGAAAAGTAAAGATTTAACTCAAGTAAAGTGTATTAAAGATGAAAATCAAAAAGTGCTTTTCTTAGAAAAAGATATTCAACATAAGTGGGCGAGTTATTTTGATAAACTTTTTAATGATGATGCTGAAAGTACAATTGACCTTAGTGATCTTAATATCGTTAATAAAAATAAAACTTTTCATTTTTACCGTCGCATTAGTAAAAAAGAAGTTGATGAGGCTTTAAAGAAAACCAAGGGGGAAAGTCTGTAGGACCTGATGATATCCCAATTGAAGTGTGAAAATGTTTAGGTGATTTGGGGGTTTCCTGACATACTAAACTTTTTAATATTATTTTAAAAACTAAAAGGATGCCTGAGGAGTGAGAAAGAGCATTTTGGTCCCCATTTTTAAGAATAAAGGAGATGCACAAGAGTGTGCAAATTATAGAGGAATTAAATCGATGTGTCATACTTTAAAATTATGGGAGAGGGTAATTGAACATAGGTTAAGACGTATTACGAAGATTTCTCATAATCAATTTGGATTTATGCCTAGTGTGTCTACCATGGAAGCTATACATTTATCGAGAGGTTCGATGAGAAGTACGCGAGATAATAAGGAGGATCTACATTCGATTTTTATCGATCTAAAAAGCTTACGATAAGGTTCCTAGAGATGTTCTTTGGAGAGTCCTCGAGAAGAAAGGTGTTGATATGACTTATATTCAAGTCATTAAAGATATGTATGCTAGTAGTCGTTACATGTATTCGAACCGAAGGAGGATCGACCAAGCATTTTACTATTTCGTTGGTTTACATCAAGGATCGGCTTTAAGCCCATATCTTTTCGCTTTATTTATGGATGGTCTTATCGGGCATTTACAAGAGGATGTACCTTGTGTATGCTTTTTGCCGATGATATCCTCCTTGTGGATATGACAAGAGAAAAAGTCCAGAAAAACTTGAATTATGGAGGTCTACATCGGAGTCTAAAGGTCTTCGTTCGAGTAGAACTAAAACTCGAATACATGGAATGTAATTTTAGTAATAGTAGGTTCAGTGACGAAGAATGTAACTTTGGGTGATCCAATTATTAAAAGGTGTGAACGATTTAGATATCTCGGGTCCATTGTTCAAAGCGATGGTGATATAGATGGGGATGTTAATAAGAGAATTCAGTGTTGGTTGTCGAGTGGAGGAATGAGTCTCGCTTATTGTGTGATAAAAAAGTACCGCTTAGGATCGAAAGGAAAATTTTATAAGATGGTGGTGAGACCTTCAATGCTCTATGGTGTCGAATGTCGGCCTTTAAAAGAGAAGCATAATGTTAAGTTAAGTGTTGCTCAGATGAGAATGATTAGGTGGATGAGTGGCTTTACACTTAGAGACAAAATGCGAAATGAATATATCCGTAAAAGGGTTAGAGTTGCACCAGATGACGGATAAAATTAGAGAGAGTCGCCTTAGATGGTTCGGTCACATTAAACGTCGACCACCCGATGATCCGATTAGGATAAGAGATGTTTTAAATACAACTTATGTTAAGAAAGGCAGTAGGCGTACCTAGGAAAACTCGGGCTTATTGCATAAAAAATGATATTAATTTATTAGAATTAAACGAAAATTTGACACTAAATAGAGACGCAATGGAGAAAAAGGATTCATGTAGCCGACCCTACTTAGTGGGATTAAGGCTTTGTTGTTGTTGTTGTATGACGTTTTGGTCGTAGATTGACTTATTGGGTCAATAATTAGTCATTAGGTCAAAAATTGATTATTTTGACCAAAATTTAATTTTTGGTCAAAAGTTAACCCATTGGGTGAACGGGGAGGTCATTGGGTTAGAAGTTGACCATTTTGACCAAAGTTGACTTTTTTTAAAAAAAGTTGACTTATTTGGTTAATGAGTTGGTAATTGGGACAAGAATTGACAATTTTGACCTAAGATTACTTTTTCGGTCAAAAGTTGACCTATTGGGCCAATGGGTTGTTCATTGGGTCAAAATTTGATCATTTTGACCAAAGTTGACTTTTTGGTCAAAAGTTAACCTATTGGGTCAATGGGCGGTCATTAGTCAAATATCGATTATTTCGACCAAAATCGACTTTTTGGTTGAAGTCGACTAATCGGGTCAATTGGTCATTATCGGGTCAAGGATCGACCATTTCGACCAAAGTCGACTTTTTGGTCGAGATCGACTTATCGGGTCAATAATCGCTCATTAATTCAAAAATTAACTATTTCGACCGAAATCGACTTTTCGGTCAAAAGTCAGTCCTATTGGACAAATGGATTCGTCATCGGGTCAAGGATCGATCATTTTCGACAAAAGTTAAATTTCCGCTAAAAATTCGACCTATTCGGTGAATGGGTTGGTTATCGGGTCAAGGTCGACCATTTTGACCAAAGTCGACTTTTTGGTCAGAGATTGGCTTACTAGGTCAATAATTGGTAATTAGGTAAAAAATTGACTATTTTGATCAAAATTAACTTCTTGGTCAAAAGTTGACCTATTGGGTCAATGGTTTGGTCATTAGGTCAGAAATTGACCCTTTTAACAAAAGTTGACTTTTGGTCAAAAGTTGATTTATTGGGTAATTGGGTGGTCATTAGGTCAAAAATTGATAATTTGACCAAAATTGATTTTTTCGTCAAAAGTTGACCTATTAGGCCAAAGAGTTGGTCATTATGTCAAAATTGACTATTTCGACTAAAATCGACTTTTCGGAAAAATGTCGATTTATCAAGTTATTGGTCAAAGATCGATCATTTTTACCATTATCGATTTTTTAGCTTAAAAGTCGAGTGATCGGGTCAATCGGCTGGTCATTGGTCAAGCATCGACCATTTCGACCAAAGCAGATTTTTCGTCGAGATCGACTTATTGTGTCAATAATCGATCCTCAGTCAAAAATCGAATATTTTCGACCAAAATCGAATTTTTGGTCAAAAGTTAACCCGTCGAGTCAACTGGCAGTCATTCGGTCATCAAATCGACCATTTTCGACCAAAGTTAACTTTTTGCAAAAAGTCGACTCTATTTGGTCAATGAGTCGGAAATTCGATCAATAATCGACCATTTCGACCAAAGATTTACTTTTTCGTCAAATGTCGACTCTATCGGACCAATAGTCAGTCATCGGTCAAAATCGACCATTTTGACAAAAGTCGACTTTTTGGTCAAAAGTTAATTTATCGGGTCAATGGTCAGTCATTACCTAAAATCGACTATTTTAAACAAAATCGACTTTTCGGTCAAAAGTTGACTTATCAGGTCAACGAGTTTATCATCGGCCAAGTGATCGACCATTTCGACCAAAATTCACTTTTTGTCGAGATCGACTTATCGGGTCAATAATTCATCATTACTTAAAAATTTACTATTTTGACCAAAATCGACTTTTTGGTCAAAAGTCAATTTATTAGGTCAATGGGTTAGTTATCGGGTCAAGGATTGATCATGTTGACTAAAGTCGATCTTCCGGCCAAAAGTTAACTCTATCGATCAATGGGTCTAGTTGTCAGCAAGGATATACCATTTTGACCAAAGTTAACTTTTCGGTCATAGATCGCTTACTAGTCAATAATCGTCATTAAGTCAAAATTAACTATTTTGACCAATATCGATTTTTGTTCAAAAGTCAACTTTATCGGTCAATGGGTCGTCATTCGATCAAGATCGACTATTTTGACTCAAAGTTGATCGTTTGCTCAAAAGTCGATTCTTACTAGTCAATGGATTCGATTATCGGTCAAGGATTCACCATTTTAACCAAAGTTAACTTTTTGGTCAGGGATTGACTTATTGGGTCAACAGGGTGGTCATTGAGTCAGAAATTGACCATTTTGACCAAAGTTGACTTTTTGGTCCAAAATTAACCTATTTTTTCATTGAGTTGGTAATTGGGTCAAGAATTATCCATTTTGACCGAAGATGACTTTTTTGTCCAAATTTGATTTTTTAGGTCAATGGGTTGGCCATTGGGACAAAAATTGACCATTTTGACCAAAGTTGACTTTTTGTCAAAAGTTGACCTATTGGGTCAATGCCTGGTCATTAGATCAAAAATTGACTATTTTGACCAAAATTTACTTTTTGGTCAAAAGTTAAATTATTAGGTCAATGGGTTTGTCAATGTGTCAATGATTGACCATTTTGACTAAAGTTGACTTTTTGGTCAAAGATTGACTTATTGGGTCAATAATTGGTCATTACATAAAAATCGACTATTTCGACCAAAATCAATTTTTGGTCAAAAGTTAACCTATCGAGTGAACGGGGAGGTCATCGGGTCGAATCGACCATTTTGACCAAAATCGAATTTTTGGTCAAAAGTTAACCCATCGATTTAACTGGAGTGTCATCGGGTCAAAATCGATTATTTTGACCAAAGTCGACTTTTGGTCAAAAATCGACCTATCGGGTCAATGGGTGGTCATTAGAGTTAAATATTGATTATTTTGACTAAAATTTACTATTTGGTCAAAAGTTGACCAATTGGGTCAATGAGTTTGTCATTGGGTCAAGGATTGACCATTTTGACCAAAGTTGACTTTGTGGTCAGAGATTGACTTATCGGGTCAATAATTGCTCATTAATTAAAAAATTGAGTATTTTAACCAAAATTAACTTTTTTGTCAAAAGTAACTATTAGACAAATGGATTGGTCATTAGGTCAAGGATTAATCATTTTGACCAAAGTTAACTTTCTGCTAAAAAATTGACCTATTTGGTCAATGGGTTGATCATTGAGTCAAGATTGACCATTTTGACAAAAACTGACTTTTTGTTAGAGATTAGCTTACTGGGTGAATAATTAGTAATTAGGTCAAAAATTGAGTTTTTTGACCAAAATTGACTTCTCGGTTAAAAGTTGACCTATTGGGTCAATGGGTTGGTCATTGGGTCAGAAATTGACCATTTTGACAAAAGTTGACTTATTAGTCACAAGTTGACCTATCAGGTCAATCGGGTGTTCATTAGGTCAAAAATCGACAATTTTAACCAAAATTGACTTTTTGGTCAAAAGTTGACCTATTGGGCCAATGAGTTGGTCATTATGTCAAAATTAATTATTTTAACCAAAATTGACGTTTTTGTCAAAAGTTGACCTATTGGGTCATTGGGTAAAAAATTGACCATTTTGACCATAGTTGACTTTTTGTTCAAAAGTTTTATCGATTGGGTCAATGTGTTGGTCATTGGGTCAAGGATTGACCATTTTGACCAAAGTTGACTTTTTGGTCATAGGTTGAATTATTGGATCAATAACTAGTCATTAGGTAAAAAATTGACTATTTTAACCAAAATTGAATTTTTTGTCAAAAGTTGACCCATTTGGTCAATGGGGTGGTCATTGGGTCAGAAATTGACAATTTTCACCAAAGTTTACTTTTTGGTCAGAAGTTGAAATATTGGGTCAATGAGGTGGTCATTAGATAAAAAATTGACTATATTGACCAAAATTAACTTTTTGGTCAAAGCTAACCTATTGTGTCAATGGGTTGGTCATTTTGTCAAGGATTGATTATATTTTACTAAAGTTCACTTTTTGGTCAAAAATTGACTTATTGGGTTAATGGGTTAGTCATAGGGTCAAGGATTGACCATATTGAACAAAGTTGACCTTTTGGTCAGAGATTGACTTATTGGGTCAATAATTGGTCATTATGTCAAAAAGTGACTATCTTGGTCTAAATTTGACCTATTGGGTCTATAGGTTGGTCATCGGGGTAAAGATTGACCATTTTGACCAAAGTTGACTTTTTGGTCAAAAGTTGACCTATTCGGTTAATGGGTTGGTCATTGGTTCAGAAATTAACCATTTTAACCAAACATGACTTTTTGGTCAAATGTTGACTTATTAGGTTAATGGGGTAGTCATTAGATAAAAAATTGACAACTTTGATCAAAATTAACTTTTTGGTCAAAAGTTGACCTGTTGGGTCAATAGGTTGGTCATTGGGTCAAGGATTGACAATTTTGACCAAAGTTGACTTTTTGATCAAAAGTTGACCTATTGTGTCAATGGGTTGTTCATTGAGTAAAAGATTGACAATTTTGACCACAATTGACTATTTTGACCAAAATTGACTATTTGGTCAAAAGTTGACCTATTGGCTCAATGGGTTGGTCATTGGGTCAAGGATTGACCATTTTGACCAAAGTTGACTTTTTGGTCAAAGATTTACTTATTGGGTCAATAATTTTTCATTAGGAAAAAAATTGATTATTTTAACCAAAATTAATTTTTTGGTCAAAATTTGACCCATTGCGCCAACTGGGTGGTCATTGGGTCAGAAATTGACCATTTTGACCAAATATGGCTTTTTGGTTAAAAGTTGACCTATTTGGTCAATGAGTTGGTAATTGGGTCAAGAATTGACCATTTTGACCGAAGATGACTTTTTGGTCAAAAGTTGATCTGTTGGTTCAATGGGTTGGTCATTGTGTCAGAAATTGACCATTTTGACCAAAGTTGACTTTTTGGTCAAAAGTTGACCTATTGGGTCAATGGGTTGCTCATTGGGTCAAGGATTGACCAATTTGACCAAAGTTGACTATTTGGTCAGAGATTAACTTATTGGGTCAATAATTGGTGATTAGGTCAAAAAATGACTACTTTGACAAAAATTGAATTTTTGGTCAAAAGTTAACCCATTGGGTGAACGAGGTGGTCATTGAGTCAGAAAATGACCATTTTGACCAATGATGACTTTTTGGTCAAGTTGCCATATTTTGACCAAAATTGAATTTTTGGTCAAATGTTAACCCATTGAGTCAACGAGGTGGTCATTGGGTCAGAATTTGACCATTTTGACCAAAGTTAACTTTTTGGTCAAAAGTTGACCTATATGGTTAATGAGTTGGTAATTGGGTCAAAAATTTACCATTTTGATCAAAGATAACTTTTTGGTTAAAAGTTGACCTATTGGGTCAATGGGTCGGTCATTGGGTAAAAGATTGACCATTTTGACCAAAGCTGACTTTTTGGTCAAAAGTTGACCTATTGGGTCAATGGGAGGTCATTCAGTTAAAAATTGACTATTTTAACCAAAATTAACTTTTTGGTCAAATGTTGACATATTGGGGTCAATGGGTTCTTCGTTGGGTCAAGGATTGACCATTTGGACCAAAGTTGACTTTTTTGTCAGAGATTAACATATTGGGGCAATAATTGGTCATTAGGGTCAAAAATTGACTATTTTGACGAAAATTGAATTTTTGGTCAAAAGTTAACTCATTGAGTAAACGGGGTGGTCATTGGGTCAGAAATTGACCATTTTGACCAAAGTTGACTTTTAAGTCAAAAGTTCACCTATTTGCTTAATGAGTTGGAAATTTGGTCAAGAATTGACCATTTTAACTAAAGATGACTCTTTGGTCAAAAGTTGACCTATTGGGCTAATGGGTTCGTCGTTGGGTCAAAAAATGACTATTTTGACCAAAATTAACTTTTTGGTTAAAAGTTGACGTAGTGGGTCAATGGGTGGTCATTAAGTCAAAAATTAATTTTTTTGACAAAAATTGACTATTTTGTCAAAAGTCGATTAATCGGTCAATGGTTTTATCATTGGATCGAGGATCGACGATTTTGACCAAAGTCGACTTTTTGTTAGAGATCGACTTATCGGGTCAATAATTCAAAAATCGATTATTTTGACCAAAATCGACTTTTTGGTCAAAAGTTAACTTATTAGAGCCAATGAGTCGGTCATTCGTTAAGGATTGATCATTTTGACCAAAGTCGACTTTTTGGTCAAAAGTCGACATTTTGGGTCAATGGGCTAGTCATTGGGTCAAGGATCGACCATTTCGACCAAAGTTATCTTTTTGGTCAAAGATCGCTTATCGGGTCAATAATCGGTCATTAGGTCAAATTGACTATTTTGACCAAAATTGATTTTTTTGGTCAAAAGTTAACCTATTGGGTCAATGAGTTGGTCATTAGGTCAAGGATTGACCATTTTGACCAAAGTTGACTTTTTGGTCAAAAGTTAACCTATTGGGTCAATGGGTTGGTCATTGGGTCAAGGATTGACCATTTTGACCATAGTTGACTTTTTTTGTTAGAGATCGACTTTAGGTCTATAATCGGGTCCTTAGGTCAAAAAATTGACCCATCGGGTCAATGCAGGTGGTCATCGGGTCAGAAATTGATTATTTTGACCAAAGTTGACATTTTGGTCAAAAATTGACTTATTTGGTCAATGAGTTAGTAATTGGGTCAAGAATTGGTCATTTTGACCGAAGATGACTTTTTGGTCAAAATTTGATCTATTGGGTCAATGGGTTGGTCATGAATAAAAAATTGGCCATTTTGACCAAAGTTGACTTTTTGGTCAAAAGTTGACATATTGGGTCAATGGGTGGTCATTAGGTCAAAAATTGACTATTTTGACCAAAATTTTCTTTTAGGTCAAAATTTGACCTATTGGGTCAATGAGTTTGTCATCGGTCAAGAATTGACTATTTTGACCAAAGTTGACTTTTTGGTTAGAGATTGACTTATTAGGTCAATAATTGGTCATTAAGTCAAAATTTACTAATTTGACTAAAATTAAATTTTTGCTAAAAAATTAACCCATTGGGTCAACGGGGAGGTCATTAGGTCAAGGATTGAGCATTTCGACCAAAGTTGACATTTTGGTCAACAGTTGACCTATTGGGTCAATGGGTTGGTCAATTGGTCAAAGAATTGACCATTTTGACAAAAGTTAACTTTTTAGTTAGAGATTGACTTATTGGGTCAATAATTGGTCATTAGGTCAAAAATTGATTGTTTTGACCAAAATTAAATTTTTTTGTCGAAGTGGACCACGTAGATCAATGTGGCATTATCAGTGTCAGAAATTGACCATTTTGACCAAAGTTGGCTTCTGGTCAAAGTTGACCATTTAGGTCAATGAGGTGGTCATTTGGTCAAAATTTAACAATGTTGACCAAAATTGACTTTTTGGTCAAAAGTTGACCTATTGGGTTAATGGGTTAGTCATTGGGTCAAGGATTAACATTCTGCAAAATCATTCGAAGAAAGATTAAAAAACTTAAAAAAATGATATCAAACATATTTCGGTGCTAGGAAAGAAAGATATTTCTGATAATTCAAATGAAAATGTTGCTAGTGTTAATATGGTAGAAACTTGATCTACTTCCTTAGCATGGGAATCAATTGAAGAGGAGGCAACAAATGAATTACGAGCAATTATACGACAACGAGACGAACAAATTAGTCGTCTTGAGCAAAAAATGGAAGAATTGGTAGCAACTTTGCAAAATCCACCAACAAATCCTACTCCAGCCATTGCAGAATCATCGAACTCGTAGGCTATCCATATTCTAGAAGACAAAGGAGAGTCTGTAGATGTCGAAGAAAGCACTCAAAAGAAAAAGGATTCCCCTCATAGTGGAATTCCAGAAAAAGACATTACACAACTTGTAGAACAAAAGATAAAAGAAACAGAAAAGACTGAAAAGACAAAAACTGTCAAGACATTTGAAAAGAAGACAGGAAATGTTGTAGAAAAAGGTAAACAAGTGATGCAGATTCAACCCAAACAAAAGAAACAATAACGATAAAACCAATAATCATCACAATCCTCCTCTTCTCAACTCTGACATCAACAACCAATTCCAGTACTGACAGATAAGAAAACGATGGCTGAAAGAATGAATAAAGAATATCCATTTAAAATTGAGGCCGTAAGCAAAATATTTCATAGCTTGCTTAAAGTAACAGAATTTAAGCTACTAGAAACTAAAAGGCCAACAAAAGTCGATATGAAGGACAATCCCAATTATTGTCCTTATCATAGAATACTCGGACATAAAATTGAAGAATGTTTTGTCTTCAAAGGCTGGTTAGAGCGCAATTTTAAAGAAGAAAATATAGTAATTCTGAAAGAATATTTGAAAGAACCTGATAAAGGTTCAGTCAATATGATTTCAGCGGAAAATTTTAATTCCAAAAACAAGAACAAAGACATCATTGTTCGAGGTAAATCTTCTGAGGAGATCCTTACTAAATATCAGGTTACAAAGTCTCCTAAGAAAGAAAAGAAAAAGAAAAATAAAGAACTTAAAAGGATTAGAGGTCTTCCAGATGTAGGGACTGTAGTTCCTTTTGTACCCCCTTGTGCTTATGTTTCCTCATCTTCTATTAAGATAGTTATTGTTGACCTCATTTTGATGAGGTCTTCCTTTTCTTCTTTTTAGTGCTTAGGATCTAGCCTTAGGCTTTTCCTTTGACTATCTTAGAGGACTAGAATTGGGACCCGCCTTTTAGAAATTCAAACCACTTCTAAACTCCCCGCAAACTCCACAAACTCGACTATAGACCCCTAATCACCTGTAGGGTCGAAATCAAATATGGAAGTTTAAAGGATGAGTTCCTATAGGACTCTTTGGCCTTAGGATCGCCACGGGTGGCTCCGGTCGCAGTGAAGGGGCCGACATACACTACACTTACACACTACATTTCCACACACTTCCTAAAACCACACCCATACCCAACTCGACCTCCACGACTCATGTAGGTGATTCACATGGATGGTCCTTAACCCCTAAGCCCTCGGCTAAGAGGGTTAGGAACAACATAGTGAATGCCTCAAATGAGTCCTTTCATGGCTCATATGGGCTTCAAATGGCTTCATGGCTCAACCAAAATGATTTCACCCTACCCAAAACCCTCGAAATTACCCAAATTTTCGCAAAATCTCCAAATTACCTAAAATTTTCCAAAATCAATCCCAAACACCTCCACATCACTCAAATTGATCATCCATACCCAAAAATACCAAAAATTCCAAAAATACCCCCAATACCCTCCAAATACCCAAAATACCCTTCTTGCCTAAAAATCCAAAAATTCAGAAAATTCCCAGAAAATTCCAGAAAATCCCAAATATTCCCAATTTCATTTTGTCCAACTACACCATAGGCCAATTTTGTCAATTTACCCTACTTTTGTCAAAACCCCCAAATTGACCCATTTTAACCCAAAGTGGACCCAATGTCAAACCAAACCTACCCAATTGACCCCAATTTTGGTCCAATTCAATTATAAACTTCAATTCAACATTCCCAATACCAATTTAGACCAAATCCAAGTCCAATTTGATTGACATTTCGGATCCAATTTCACTTTGGGCCTTAAAGCCCAAATTTGGACCCATGACCCAAACTTAGCCCAAACTAACCCAAATTCAACTCCAATTAACCCCAAATCTTTTCTAAACCTTCCTTAACATCCTCATAAACAAAACACCAACATGATTTGCCCAAGATTTTGACCCAAACCCCACTCAAATTCAACCCAAAATCAAAAAGCCCAATTTTGACCTAAACCCAAATTTAACCCAAATAGGCCCAAACCTCAAAATTAAAACCCAACCAAAGCCAAAACCTCTTTGAAACATTCCCATAAACATTTCTTAATATTTATTTTACATCAATTTCAACCCTAGCCCAACATTGGCCCAAGTTAGCCTAATTTGACCTACATCGGCCCATTTACCAAATAAACCAAATTCAACCCAATTCAAACCCAAACCACCTTAAATCTATTTCAAGTTATTCATGAAACATCCCTAAACCAAAACCAACAACTATTTGGCCCAAACCTCTACAAAAATTCCCATCCATGAACACATCCTTAAACTTAAAAGCCCACTTCCCTTAAACCTTCTTAAAAGCCCATTTCCTTCAAAATTCAAAAGCCCAAATCTACCCTAAAGCCCACATGACATCTCCATTTGTCATCCATTTAATTAAATCCATTACCTAAGTCCTAAAGTCACCATCAAATTATTCCAAATCAAGTTTCATACAAATTTCCATCAAAACATCCAAAATTCTTAAAACCCTTTTCATGAAACAAATCAACCTTTTCCCAAGCCAAATGAAGCCATGAACAAGCCATTCTCAAGCCACATGAAGCCATGAGGGCTTTGACTTGTCATTAGTCCATTTATGGCAAGAAGAGGGGGTTCTTTCTTAAACCTCCTTTAACCCTTTTTACCTTAATCATGTCACACACTAAACCATGTTTAGCCACCTCATCATGGATGGAGACTTCACCATTCCTTCTAAAGCCGACCTAAATGATTCCCTCAGCTCAAAATCAGAGCTTGGAAGGGTGCACCAAGCCCAAAATGGTGGGTTGACCCAAACCAAGCCAAAGTGAGCCTTCTCCCATTCCATTTAAATCAAACTCCTTTACACATGTCAAACCTCAATTGCCTACACTAAACCCCAAGCCCTAACTCCCTCTGAGAGGCCTTCCACCCTCTCCTATTTAAACTCCACCCCTCTCGGCCATGGGGGAGCCGAAACAAAAACCTTAAGGAAACTCGCCAAAATCACTCTGCATCACTCTCTACACATAGAGCACCCGATCCCCACCGAATTCCAGCCCAATTTCTTCTAGCCGAGCCCAATTTCGAGCTCAAACTTTAGCCCAAAACCAGGACACTTCTCCACGGTGAGCCAATTCCCAAATCGATTGGCTCTACACCTTCACTGCACCTGTGGAAGGTGTCCACCACCAAAAGCCCCATCTCCGAGCCACCTAGGTTAGCTCCACCTCCAAGCTTTGTGATCGGGCTTGGTCGAAATCATATCCAGGACAATTCACTGGACCGGGAGACTTCATCCGGAGCTTCGCCGGGACCCAATCGAAGGTGCAACAACTCTCGGATTGAAGCCACACTTCTCCGAGCCAAGGTATGAGCTAACTCTTCATCCCGAGCTTCGAAGATTCTTCATTTCGAATGCCTTAGTTTCAATGCATGTTAGCCGTATAGATGTATTCGTCTCTTCAAGACGAATCCATGTAGCATAAGAACATGAAAATCCATTGAGAATCGAGTGAGATCTTAGGGATTTAGTGTGGACGGCTCTCGGGTGAGAACACTTGGGGACGATGAACGGATGCCGTCCATTCGATACACGCGCGCACGGACGGCCGAGATTGCGTTGGACCAGGAGACGCGTACGAGAACCGCGGGCCCGGCCGCCGACTCGGGTGGGCGGCGTCGAATGGGAGCGCGACGCGTGTGCGTTCGGAAGCCGCCGAGGCTTTCGCCGGCGCCGCGTGGATAAATAGATAAATAGGGTATTTTTCTTATTTATTTAATTCCCTAAACTTCAAAAATCCATATCTTTGTGTAGAAAAATCACAAAAATAAAATAAAAATACCCTCTCGCTCGATGAACGGAGGAGAATAATGTGAAAAAGAAATCACTTAATTTCATCAAATATTTTATTTTTTATGATTTATTTACTCTCTGCATACATTTAATTCTCCATGCATGTATACAATTCACCATGGCATGAGACCATAGGGGCTTTGAAGCCTCCGAACTTGGGAACATTCCCCGAATTTTCCAAGGTCGGAGGCCATCTCTGTGAAAAGTTATTTATTTTTCAAATGCATGTTGTCGTTTTGAGTATTTTAATTCCAAAAATTAGCATGTTGTGAAATAAATTCTAGAAATATTTGGTGATGTTCCTTATGACCAGCAGAACCCTAGGAAAAATAGGACTTGAGTTAATTCACTCAGATTAACCCTAATTGGCTTAAACACCTAAAATAGGTCTTTAATTAATTAGAGTTAACCAGGTATCAAATTGACTTGAAATCAATTCTCCACTGACCTTTAGGATCAGAGGAATCCACCATAAAAATTTGAGGTCAATTGGACTTGGTTAGCCCCACTAATTGGGTTGATTAAGCCACTTAGCCATTTTAAACTTTAAAAATTCATAACTTTTAAAATACTTTTTAAAAATTCACCAAATTGGTTTTGGAGCCTCTCTGATATCAGGGGAACCTAAGAAAATTAAAATTTCAATTTTCTAAAAAGTTGATTTTTAATAATATTTTAATATTTTTAATAATTAAAAAATAATAAAAATCACAAAAATAATAAAATTCACCAAAATGTCACATTTTGAATTTTAATCACTTAGGAACAAATCCCACATTTTTCCTAAGTCTATTTAGTGAGATATTAAATTTTAAAGCCCTAGGGTAATTTTAAAATTAAAAAAAATGTATTTTCTAGCATTTTCACTAAAATAATTATTATAAATCATAGAAAAATCAGAAAATTGCAAAATTTGATTCTCTGGTTTCCTTGATATCAGAGAGATTTTTGAAAAATATAAAATCCATTTTTCAACATTTATTTTATTTTTAAATTAATTAACACTCCAAAACTCAAAATAATTATAATAAAAATAATATAATTTAAAAAATCACCAAAATTGGTCCAAGTGCTTCTCTGGTCATTAGGAATGTCCCCTAATTTTCTTAAGGACAGAAACTTTCTTTTGGTCATGTTATCAAATTTTCCTTGAAAATCTCTATTTTCCACCAAAAATAATTATATAAATAAATTAAATACAGAAAAATCACATTTTCTCCTCTCATGTCTTTATTGACATATGAGTGAAGTCACATAAAAATTTCAAGTTCATTTGAGTTCAATTTAGTGAGTTATGAAATTATTAAGCTTAAAGGGTAAAATGATAATTAAACTTTTAACCCTTAATTAAAATTTTAGGTTTAATAAAAGAAAATCAACAAGTAAAATATTTGATCTTAATCTGATTTGGATGACTGAAATTTAAATAATTAAAGGGTAGAAACTCATTAAACATTTTTTTTTAAAATGATTAAACTTTAATTAAATAATTGATTAAATTTGGAAGAATAATAAAATTGGAATTATTAAAATAGGGATATTTATTAGGAAGAGATTTATTCTTTAATTTAAAAATCCCTAAATTAATCATCTCATTAATATTCAACTCTTAATTAAAATGATAATTCAAATTTAAAATATTAAAAAACTTAATTAAATTATTAAACTCTTTTGAAATTTCAATTAAAATTAAAAATAAATTAAATTAAACAATTAAATTAAATTAAATTAAATTAAATTTAATAATTAAATTAAATTAAATTAAACAATTAAATTAAATTAAATTAAATTAAATTAAATTAAATTAAATTAAATAATTAAATTAAATTAAACAATTAAATTAAATTAAATTAAATTAAATTAAATTAAATTAAATTAAATCAAATCAAATTAATTAAACACCAAATCAAATTAAATTGAACTATGTTAAACTAAATTAAAACTCAATTAAATTAAGTCGAATTAAATATAACATCACCTAAGACATAAAGAATTCAAAATAAATGAACACTATTCCAAATTTAAACCCTTTAACTTAAATCAAATCATTTGAATACTAATTTACCCTAGAAAGCTTTGATTATTATAACTCCTAAATGAAACATTAAATGGAGTGTTACTTCACTCATAGGATATTCAAATGTCCTAGTTCATCGAGCAAGTTAACAAGACTTGAAAACTCCTCGACGATCGATTCATTTATATAATTAAATTCATTCGGACTTAAAATAATCCTAGAAATATTGAAAAGATGTTTAAGATCCTTCTTAAGCATTTCCTCAATATGATAGGATATTTATAAGAACAATTGAATTTGATTATTCTTTGATGAAGAAAATCGTCCTTAAACCAAAACCCAAAGAACCTGCAGACGTCATAGTGAGACGACTAAATATATGATTAGGAATTTGGTAGAAAACCATAACCTTTCCCTTAGCCTTTACCTAGGAACTTGCTTAAATATTCTAATCGTGTTTTAAGTGCAGCTTGGGATGACGGGAAGACCCTCCGTGCACGCTTTTATTTTATCGCAATTTACTTTCTTGCAATTTACTTTCTTGCAATTTACTTTATCGCAAATGCATTTTACTTTTCTTGCATGATAAAACAACTGTTGCATGAAAACCCACACCTTTAGGATAAATTTCTAAAACTCGAAACCAAAACTAAGTTAAAAGTCATTGCAAGATAAAATTCACCGCCACAACATTTCAAAATATAAAACAACTCAAAATTTAATCACAAACAAAACACAAAACTACAATTACAACTAAATTAAAACGTCCTGTCGGATGATCGGGAATACCTCGGATGATGTAACCTACGTGTTGCTAACTGGGATTTCCCACGGCCTAAATGAAAGTGTGGAACTCATTCAAGCTGAGTTTAGCAAATTCATCCGGACTAAGTGAATCCGATAAAAATAATGATGCCGAAGGATGGAACCGTGGGATCTTAACCGGTGTCGTTATAATCAACTTTAAGATTTGTTTTAAATAAAACATAAAAAACACCCGGAAATTAAGATTTTCTCTAAACCAAAACACTTTTCTCAACTCCCGATTTATGATTTCTAAAATTAAACCTCTCGCAACAACAAGGAGCTCTGGAGCATGGTGGGCAAGACGACCATCGTCATCAAGAAACCCGAGTCTACTTCAAAGAAATTTTCCTAGAATTAAAACAACCAAGCCATAGGACTTCGAGGTAGCTTGCACTAGTGCAACATAAATCCTCAACTCTTCGTTAGTGCATTTGCATTGCAAATTAAGCCCTAACCGGTCTTAGGATTCCGAGGTAGTCGTCCGATACGACAATAAACCCTCACATCTTCTAGTGCCGTTTGTTTGATTTTATCATACAAATATAAGCCCTAATTAATCGAAATTGGCAAGATCGAAATATCAAATAAACATTAGACTTTCCTAAATTCAAGACAAACAATAGGATAGTTGGGAAATTATCGAAGTTCACTTCGAATCAGTTGATTTCTCCTACCTTTCTTCCTTTGGATTCACAAAACAAAATGTTCCAAAAATTTGATCCATTCCTTATCGAAACTCCAAAATTCAATCTTTGAAAACCTTAAACTTTGAAATTCTTGAGAGCAGAATCATCGATTATTATCGAGAGTTTTCTTAGGTGATTCCCGTCACTTAAGATGTAATTAACTATGTGGGCTTGCCCTTATAGGGAATTTTAAAGAACCCGAGTAATATAAACCCCGTTTAATACTTTCATATTAAGCGAGTGGAATTTGTCGACTTATAAAATTGGTTCGCGACCAAACGGATGTCACAAAACTTCTAGTTTATTTCGATCGAGCCCCACCCTCAAGCGCGTGTGTCTATCTTTAGGGATGGATACACTAGGCTCATGGTGCGGTGCTCGTTATATATAAACTATTTGGGATGTGAGATCGGTTTAATCTCATATCTTAAAACTTTCAAATTTAAAATTATTTTCAAAGTCAAATACTACTTTCTAAATTATATATATATTTAAATCAAATTTAAAATTTAAATTCGCCGACAACTTCTGTTAGGCGACCCCTTTTAAAAAACATCACACAACCTAAAAAATATGCCGACAGTTATATCGGATGAAGGACGAAAAATCCTTAAACCGATGACTTTGTATGACTTCCTTTTTGCTCCTACTGTGAATAATAATAATTCCAGTTTTACTTATATTCTGTCTATCTTGGGTGATGCTTCTGAAAATGATCATTCAAATTCTAATCCTGTAGATAATACTCAAATCGTATATGATCTTGATTAATCTAACGACAACCAAAATGACAAAAACATTGATGGAAAATCTGACAATGATAAAGATGAGAATGATATTGCTACATTACAATTACAAGGAACTCCAATTTCCATAGAATTGGAATCTTCAGACTCGGAGATAAAATAATCCAATAGCCAACTTGAAGAAATAGTTGAAATTAAT
Source organism: Papilionanthe hookeriana x Papilionanthe teres (assembly GCA_022702705.1). Taxonomy (NCBI): domain Eukaryota; kingdom Viridiplantae; phylum Streptophyta; class Magnoliopsida; order Asparagales; family Orchidaceae; genus Papilionanthe; species Papilionanthe hookeriana x Papilionanthe teres. The sequence continues at coordinate 48,637,302 of CM040439.1, read as the reverse complement.
TTGAGAAGTGGAAAAGTTCTACCTCCTAGAATGGCTCCATAAGAAAAATAAAGACAAACAATTACATCGGAGAAGATCATTCCTCTAATACATCCTTAACTCCTTGAAAGAGATAAGGATGATCTTCATAACAAAGTGGACTATAACATACTAGCTAATTTGAGGAAGTCACCAGCAAAATTGAGCATCTATGACGCTCTTATGCTTTCCAAAGAAATGAGAGAGTCATTAATAAAAGCCCTTTTAGATCCAGACATTTGCTTAGCTCAACTTGCTAGTATTACTCAAAATGAAATTTGTCCATTGGAAGAATCAATGAAAATTACCTTCTCTGATAATGACTTGTTGCTCGAAACAACTGAACATAATCGTCCACTATATATCACAGTAAACATAAATGATACAATACTTTTGAGAGTTCTTATTGACCCAGGTGCTTCAATTAACATTATGAATTTAAGAACCCTTGCATATTTGGATATTGACGCATCCCAATTATCAAGAGATACGATGATGTTACGAGGATTCAATCAACAAGAAGAACGAGCTCTTTGATCAATAACATTGCTCCTAAAGATAGTCAACTTAACAACAACGACAAAATTTCATATCATTGATTCTGATACCTCTTTCAATGCCTTACTTGGCAGACCATGGTTTCATGAACATAAAATGGTCCCTTCTTCGTTGCATCAATGCATAAAATATCTACGAAAAGGACAAGAATGTCGTATTATAGGAGATTTACAACCGTTTTCAATCCATGAAATCGGTATACATGAAGATGCAACATATTATGCTCCTATGAAGAAAACAATATTCTCCAGAGAGACAATAGTGGATATGAAAGAGAAAGTTAAAGAAAAGAAAATAAACGAAAAAGAACATTTTTCTTCAAAAACAAAAGGAACTAATTCCCGTCAGACTTATACTCGAGGCCGAGGCCGAGGACGAGGACGAGGGAAAGAAGATCCAATTGTTACAATGAAGAAACCATTGAAATTCAAAATCCACTTAGACTCTGAAGAAGAAACGACATCAATGGTTTTAAAGGAACCTCAATTCAAAATATCTTTAGAAGAAGAAAACGAAGAAAAACAATTTGAATCTATGTACGATAAAATCAATCATTATAGACATTCTATTACTTTAACTCCAATCTCTATTGCTAAGATTGAGAATCTAATAGTCAAAGAAGTATGTAGTGATGACAAAAAGCCAATTAAGTTTAGACTTGGCTCTACTTTTTCTAATACTGAAACTGATGTAAAAATAGAAGGTGAAAATCTTCAAGAATCAATGAAAATTCCTTTTGAGCTGTATTCTCCTTGGGCACAAAAATTTATTCAAAATAGTTTAATGCTCAAACAATGGTCTCTAAAGCAACCACATTTTATCGAACAAATGTGGAATAATAACAAACGAAATCTCAATTCCAAAGAAGATGTTGGATTTGGTACTCTAGAACCATTAGATGATACGAAATTTTGTCTGGTCATCACTAAAGAACATAATTCTGAAATGATATCTGATTATCCAATCGAAGATGCTCCCCCAGAATTGGAAGAAGAAATTAAATCAACAATTGATGAATTAAAAGAAATAAATTTAGGAACTAATAAAAATCTGAAACCAACCTTCATTAGTTCATTACTTAATAATGAGGAAACAAAAGTCATAATTCAATTGTTAACAAACTACAAAGACTGCTTTGCTTGGACTTATGACGAGATGCCTTGTTTATCTCCAGAAGTCGCAATCCATAAACTTGGGATAAATCAGATTGCAATCCCTGTTAAACAAGCTCCAGGAAGGATGCACATTGAAATAGAGCAACAAGTTATTACGGAAGTTAAGAAATTAATACAAGCTAACTTCATACAAGAAGAAAATTATACAACATGGTTAGCCAATGTGGTGCCAGTTAAAAAGAAAAATGGACAAATAAGAGTCTGCATAGACTTCAGGGATCTGAACAAAGCATGTCCAAAAGATGAATACCCTTTACGAATTCCTGAATTAATGGTTGATAGAACATCGAAACACGCAATATTTTCCTTTATGGATGGATCATCCGGATATAATCAAATCAAAATGTTCTCAGAAGATGAAGCAATTACATCCTTCCGGACACCCATAGGGATATATTGTTATAAGGTTATGCCATTTGGATTAAAAAATGCTGGTGCAACCTATCAAAGAGCTATGACACGAATTTTTGATGAATTAATACACAATCAAGTTGAATGTTATGTGGACAACCTGGTTGTCAACAACAAGAAAAAAGATGATCATATATGTGATTTGAGAATTGTCTTTGAACGACTACGATAATACAATCTTAAAATGAATCCTTTAAAGTGCACTTTCGGTGTCACTTCAGAAAAATTTTTAGGATTTGTAGTTCGACATCGTGGGATAGAAATTGATCCTCTTAAAATCGAAGCTATCCTAAATATGCCTCCTCCCAAAAATCTAACTTAATTGAGATCATTTCAAGGAAAGTTAACATATATACAACGTTTTATTTCCAATTTGTTAGGTAGGTGTTAGCCTCTTATTGCCCTAACCAGAAAATATACCAAATTTGTGTGGGATGAAAAATGCCAACACGCTTTTGAAAACATCAAACAATACCTGACAACCCCTCCTATTTTAGCAGCCCCTGTAGTAGGAAGACCTCTAATCCTTTACACCACAGCATTGGACAATTTCCTAGGAGCATTATTAGCACAAGTAAATGACGAGGGAAAAGAAAATGCGTTATATTATTTAAGTTGTTGTCCGATTCCAACAGAAATAAACAACCCAGCAATTGAGAAACATTGTTTAGCCTTGATTTTTGCAGTTCAAAAACTGAGGCATTATATGCTTTCTCATAAAGTAACCCTTATTTCAAGGGTTAGCCCAATCCAATATTTAATGACACGACCAACACTTTCTGGGAGATTAGGAAGATGGGCAATGATCTTACTTCAATTCGATGCAACATTTGTACCATTACGTGCTGTTAAAGGACAAATTTTGGCATACTTTTTAGCAACACACCCAATTCCAACTGGATCACTTCCCAATGATGATTTACCTGATGAACAAATGTCAGAAATAAAAGATTCCAATATACAACGATGGGAACTTTACTTTGATGGAACATCATCTGCACGGAAAGATAAAGACAAACAAATAATTATACCAGGCAAAGCTGGAGTAGGATTGATTTTCATCACTCCAGATAAAACAATGATGCCCTTTTCCCATCATCTGACTGAACCATGTATAAATAACGAAGCCGAGTATGAAGCACTTATAATCGGACTAGAATTGACAATACTAATGGAAATTAAAAACATTAATATTTACGAAGATTCCCAATTGATTATCAATCAAATTGCTGGCAAATATAAGACTTTAAAACCTCGACATGAATAATATTCTCGTTACACTCTTAAGTTACTTCAGCAAATCCTGATGTGACATTTTTCTTAGTCCCAAGATGAGATAATTCTTTAGCAGATGCTCTTGCAAAACTTGTAAAAGAATTTTCTTGTCCAGAGGAAGACGACATACCGATTTCTATAAAAGGACGACAAGTTCTTTCTCAAATTGGCATGGACAATCTGCATAAAATTGGTGAAAACATAGTAATGACGACGAGTGACGAAAAAGATGATTGGCGACAACCAATTGTTCAATATTTACAAACTGGAAGATTACCTAAAAACACTTCTATTACCACTCAAATTAATCAAAGAGCATTATCATATGCTTTAATAAATGATGTCCTTTATATACGATCTTTTGACTAAATGTGGTTAAGGTGCTTAAACCAAGTTGAAGCTCAAGAGATTGTTAAAGAGGTCCATTGAGGTTTATGTGGCGCACATCAATCTGGACTTAAAATGAAAATGAAAATAAAAAGAATGGGTTATTATTGGCCGAAAATAATAACTTATTCTCTTGATGTTGCAAAGAAATGTCATCAATGTCAGATACACGGGGAAGTTCTACACCAACCCCCAAATGTCTTACATCCAACTATTGCATCTTGGCCATTTGAATGTTGGGGTACCGACATAGTGGGCCCTATAGATCCTCCGTCATTTAAGGGTCATCGATTTATTCTAGCAGCCACTGATTCTTTCTCCAAATGGGCAGAACCGATACTGCTTAGATAAGTCAAGGCAGAACAGGTCATTTATTTCTTTAAAACACATATCGTTTATAGATTTGGAATCCATTGAAGGGTCATATCAGACAATGGATTGGCTTTTAAAAATACAAAAATGAACAACTTTATCCAAAGACATGGAATAGACTGGAGGTATTCCACAATCATTATCCTAAAGCCAATGGTTTAGCTGAAGCCTTCAATAAAACTTTAGTTCAAATTTTGAAAAAGGCATTAGTTAACAGCCTAAGACAGTGGCATGAATGACTAATAGAAGCTTTATGAGCTTACAGAACTGCATATCGAACGCCAACACGGTCAACACCGTTTGCTTTGGTATATGATTCTGAAGTTATTTTACCACTTGAAGTCCAAATTCCTTCTCTCAGAGTTGCGATAGCAAATAATATAACTGAAGAAGAAAATGTTAGATTACGACTTGAAGAACTCAAGAGTTTAGATGGCAAACGTTTACAAGCTCAACAAAATCTTGAACTATATCAAGCAAAAATGATACGGGCCCATGATAAGTTAGTTCACCCATGAACTTTTCAAATCATTGTATTAGTTTTAGTTCTTTAAAGTCCTATACTAGCTCATTGAAAGATAGGTGGCAAATTTTAACTGATGTGGGATGGCCCATATGTAATTGAAAAGACATATTTAGGAGGATCTTAACAGTTGATAGATTATCACGGAGATAGAATTTTGCTCCCAATTAATGGGTGCTTTTTAAAGAAATACTATGCGTCATGACTTATTTATAAATTGGGATAATAAAATCTTTTCTCAAAATCATCTTTCACTTTTATGTCTTGTAACATCTGTTTCACTTATTGAACAAATGTTTAAAAGGCTAAAATGTTACATTATCCTGTTGTTTTCAGGAAAAATGCCTGAAGACAGACTATTTTTCTCATTCCAAAATAATATGACTTTTGCCTTGGACCGTCAACATATGGACGAGGGGACTAGAATTCATTTCAACTTCGACCAATTGCAAGTTGAGTCTATATATCATGGATCATTACTCCATCTGGTTAATCATAATGAGATTAAGATGCAAACCCCCTTGATAGAATTCAAACTCCGGCAGCCCAAAGAGTATGACTTCACTATCAGTGATAGCTCGGATGAACAAGAATTTATGACTACTTCAATATAGGGAGCATCAACATCTGGTATAAAAATATGACAACAGGACTCACCCGATCAAAGAGACGGAATTGTAATAAACGATTGAAATGTCAAAAAAAATTGCAAGAAAGACAAAATATGAAGGACAATAGTTAGTTAAAATCGCAGACTATTAATACTTCATTTGAGGAAATACATTCTGCATCGGAAATGACAAATTTAGACCTTGAAAAGGAAAACAGGATGAAAAAGTAGCTATCACTTTACCTTCAAACATATCTGCCCAAGACCTGAAGGTGTCGGGTAAGAAAGTTGACAGAAAAGATCATTCAAGAGAAGAAGCACGATGAATTCGTGCTATTGAATGGAGACCTTTGAACAGTACAAGCATATGAACAAAAGAACAATAAATATCCTAGATGGTCTTAAATTATTCACCAGAATATTTGATGAGGATGAGCAAGCCGCTATTATTGATCATATAATAGAAGCCCGGGACTAGGGTAGGGCTGGACATCTTAGAAGAAAACTTATTCTTAGCCCAATAAATGGATTCGAGGCAAAGGCAGACAGACCATCCAATACGGGTGCTGTTATAATTATGCAAAAGACAGTGAGGGGAATCTTCCTGGAATTTTGCGATATGAACAGGTCGATCCCATACCCACTATAATAATTTAAATTATCAGACGTCTTGTCACTTGGGGAATCATACCCACAGATTGTATTCCTGATAGCTGCATTATCAACATGTATGATGAAGGAGATTGTATCCCTCCCATATTGACAGTCACGATTTCGAGAGAACATTTTGTACCGTGTCCTTAATGAATCGTTGTTCCATCATATTTGGAAGAGAAATACAAATTTTGGGACCCGGAGAATTTGAAGGGACGTGTCGTATCCTTTTAACTCGAGGATCAGTTCTCCTACTCCAAGGAAATGGTACAGATTTTGTGAAACACTTTATACCCAGTGTTAATAGGCCACGCATTTCGATCACTCTGCAGCGGATGAAGCCAAATAAATGACCTTGGATATCAAGTTATCCCAGAACTTGAAGGGCTGAAACCTTTAGAACTACCATGACTCTATGAATGTCGAAACACCTGAGACATGCATGAAAAATTATGTTTTGGAGTGTAGGATGTTTATGGATGGTCTGATAGTATCCAAGACTATGCTATGATGAATGCAAAGATATAGGAGCTTTGATATGCGATACATCAATATTTTGTAGCCTGCATGCTATATGATATGTACATATATGTACTGTTAACTTTCGTTTGCAATGATATGTACTAGTGACTTTTTGTACATTATCTATGGAAATAAAATAAAATATTGGAAAAACATTCCCTATTGTCTGTGATGTGTCGGCAGGTCCTAAAAAACGCTAAAATAAATTTTTAATGGCAAAATGAATGACTTGTGATAATTAACATGAGAATTATTAGTTGACCTATATAGGTCAAATTCCAAGCAGTTATCTTAGTGAGTCTACCATTTTCTCTTTCCAGTTATTGGATGTAAGTCCTCTTCCTGATACGAAAATTATGGCATTCATCTAACTTAATATCGACTTTGACATTTCAAGAAATGGAATATGACATCCATTTTCTCTTTTCAGTTATTGGATGTAAGTCCTTTTCCTGATGCGAAAATTATGACATTCCTCTAACTTGACATCGACATTTGACATTTCGAGAAATGGAATATGATATCCATTTTCTCTTTCTAGTTATTGGATTTAAGTCCTTTTCCTGATACGTAAATTATGACATTCCTCTAACTTAATATCAACATTGACATTTCGAGAAATGGAATATGACATCTATTTTCTCTTTCTAGTTATTGGATGTAAGTCATTTTCCTGATACGGAAATTATGACATTCCTCTAACTTAATATCGACATTGACATTTCGAGAAATGGAATATGACATCCATTTTCTCTTTTCAGTTATTGGATGCAAGTCATTTTCCTGATACAAAAATTATGGCATTCCTCTAACTTGACATCAACATTCGACATTTTGAGAAATGAAATATGTCATCCATTCTCTATTTCATATTTGAAATTCAATATTCCGAGAAATTGAACATAACATCCAATTTCTCTTTCTAAAATATTTTTCTGAAACAAAAGATCATAATCAACATGTTGACATTTGACATTTTATCACATCTATTCTAAACTCCGAACATTGATATGAGACATCTGACATTCCTTAGGAGCGGTATGACATCCACTCCTTTCCTAATTATTATTATGAGACATTTCTTGACAATAAATATTCAGACCATTGTGGTCAACACTAATATGTGCGGCATACTTATACAGTAATCCACACATATTGGGGGCCCTTTTGTTGACCTCATTTTTATGATAGGTCAACCCTTAACCCAAAAATAATCAACTTGGGTCAAAATAGTCAATCCTGACCCAATGACCAACCCCACTGACCCAATAGGTCAACCCTTGACTCAAAAGTCAACTTTGGTCATACTGGTCAATTATTGACCCAAGAACAATTATTGACCCAATGACCAACTATTAACCCAATGACTAATTATTGACACAATAGGCTAAATTTTAACCCAGAAAACAACTTTGGACAAATTGATCAAATTTTGACTCAAAGATCAACCATTGATCATCAAATAAACCAAGATGTTAAAATAATCAAACATGACCTAAAATATAACTTTAATCAATTTTGACATAAATAGGTTAAATTTGGTCAAAAATAACTAACACATGCTCCTTTGACTACAAAAGACAAAAATTAATATAATTAATTTGATTTTGATCAGATTAATCAAAATTAACTCAGAGGTCACCACATTGATCGTAACCCAAACCCTAAAATTAATCAACATGACCAAATTAAACCCAAAGTTCAAAATCTTTGAATTTTATGACTATTGCAAACCCTGACAAGGATAAGGAAATCAAAATTAATCATACTTGGACAAGAATAGGTTAATTCAGAATAATCTAGGTCAACCTAGGTCAATACTGATCAACTATAGTCAACATTTATTAAATTTGGTCAAAATACCTAACTTTGAACAAAATAAAATGATAAAGATTATAAAAATTAAAAAAATAATTAATCAAATCATTTTGAATAATAAAACAAATATTTAACATTTTAATTAATTTTTTTAAATTAATTACAATATAAAGGTTTAAAGACATGACAAAATTAAACCTTTGAAAAGACAAAATAATTAATCAAATCATTTTGGTTAATTAATAAAATGAATATTTAATATTTTAATTAATTTTTAAATTAATTAAAATATAAAGGTTCAAAGACATGACAAAATTAAACCTTTAAATTAAAAAGACATAAAATAATTAATCAAATCATTTTGGTTAATTAATAAAATGAATATTTAATATTTTAATTAATTTTTAAATTAATTAAAATATAAAGATTTAAAGACATAACAAAATTAAACCTTTAAATTAAAAAGACAAACTAATTAATCAAACCATTTTGGTTAATTAATAAAATAATTAATATTTTAATTAATTTCTAATTAATTAAAACATAAAGGTTTAAAGATATGATAAAATTAAACTTTTAATACCAAAAGTCATAAAATTAATCATTTTAATATTTTAATTAATTTCTAATTCATTAAAATAAAAAGATTTAAAGACATGACAAATCAAAATAAAAAAGATATTAATCAATTAATATTTAAATTGATTAACAAGACAATTTCCAATAATTTTGAATTAAATCAAAAAGACATAAAATGACATTTTAATCTATGACATTTAAGGATTAATATTATAATTCCATATATTTCAAATTAATCACATAATTAATTAGAAAAGGAGTTATATAAAGATAATCCTAAATTTTTGAACTAATGACCAATTATTGACCCAATAACTCAATCTCTGACCAAAAAGTCAACTTTGGTCAAAATGGTCAATTCTTGACCCAATGCCAAACCCATTGACCAAATAGTCAAATTTCGACCAAATAGTCAATTTTGGTCAAAATAATTAATTTTTGACTTAATGACCACCCATTGACGCAATAGGTCAACTTTGGACCAAAAAGTCAACTTTTGTCAAAATGGTCAATTTTTGACCCAATGACCAACCCATTGGCCCAATAGGTCAACATTTGACCAAAAAGTCATCTTTGGTCAAAATTGTCAATTCTTGACCAAATTTCCTACTAATTGGCCAAATAGGTCAACTTTTAACCAAAAAGGTCAACTTTTAACCAAAAAGTCAACTTTGGTAAAAAAGGTCAATTTTTACCCAATGACCATCGCGTGTTGACTCAACGGTTAACTTTCGACCAAAAAATTAATTTTGGTCAAAATATTCAATTTTTGACCTAATGACCAATTATTGACCCAATAAGTCAATCTCCGACCAAAAAGTCAACTTTGGTCAAAACGGTCAATGCTTAACCCAATGACCATCCCATTAACCAAATCGGTCAACTTTTGACCAAAAAGTCAACTATGGTTAGAATGTTCAATCTTTGACCCAATGACCCAATATGTCAACTTTTGTCTAAAAAGTCAATTTTAGTCAAAATACTTAATTTTGATATGCTGACCAACGCATTGGCCTAATAGGTCAACTTTTGACCTAAAAGTCAATTTTGGTCACAATTATCAATTTTTGACTTAATGACCACCCAATTGGCCCAAAATGTCAACTTGTGACCAAAAAGTTAACTTTTGTCAAAATGGTAAATTTTTGACCCAATGACCAACCCATTGACCCAATAGGTCAACTTTTGACCAAGAAATCAATTTTTGTCAAAATAGTTAATTTTCGACCTAATTACCAATTATCGACCCAAGAAGCCAATCTCTAACTAAAAAGTCAACTTTGGTCAAAATGGTCAATCCTTGAACCAATGACCAACCCATTGACCGAAAAGGTCAATTTTTGAGCAGAAAGTTAACTTTGGTCAAAATGATCAATCCTTGACCCAATGACCAATCCATTTGTCTAATTGGCCATTTTCACCAAAAGTCAATTTTGGTCAAAATAGTCAATTTTTGAATTAATGAGCAATTATTGACCCAATAAGTCAATCTCTGCCCAAAAAGTCAACTTTGGTTAAAATGGTAAATCCTTGACCTAATCACAAACCCATTGACCCAATTAGTCAACTTTTGAACAAAAAGTCAATTTTGGTCAAAATAGTAAATATTTGACCAAATGACCACCCATTGACCCAAAAGGTCAACTTTTGACCTAAAAGTCAACTTTGGTCAAAATGGTCAATTTTTGACCTAATGACCAACCCATTGACCCAATAGGTTAACATTTGATAAAAAAAGTCATCTTTGGTCAAAATTGTCAATTCTTGACCCAATTACCAACTTATTGACCAAATATGCCAACTTTTTACTAAAAAGTCAACTTTGGTCAAAATGGTCAATCTCTGGCCCAATGACCTCCCTGTTCACCCAATGGGTTAACTTTTGACCAAAAATTCAATTTTGGTCAAAATAGTCAATTTTTGACCTAATGACCAATTATTGACCCAATAAGTCAATCTCTGACTAAAAAGTCAACTTTGTTAAAAATGGTCAATCTTCGACCCAATGACAAACCCATCGACTCTAATAAGTCAACTTTCGACCAAATAATCAAATTTGGTCAAAATAATTAATTTTTGACTTAATGACCACCCATTGACCCAATAGGTCAACTTTGGACCAAAAAGTTAACTTTTGTCAAAATGGTCAATTTTTGACCCAATGACCAACTCATTGCCCCAATATGTCAACATTTGACCAAAAAGTCATCTTTGGTCAAAATGTTCAATTCCTGACCAAATTTCCGACTCATTGACCAAATATGTCAACTTTTCACCAAAAGGTCAACTTTGGTCAAAATGGTCAATTTCTGACCCAATGACCACCCGTTGACTCAACGGGTTAACTTTTGACCAAAATTCAATTTTGGTCAAAATATTCAATTTTTGACCAAATAACCAATTATTTACCCAATAAGTCAATCTCTGACTAAAAAGTCAAGTTTTGTTAAAATCTTCAATTTCTGACCTAATGACCAACCCATTGACCCAATAAGACAACTTTTGACCAAGAAGTCAATTTTAGTCAAAATAGTCAATTTTTTAACTAATTACCAATTATTGACCCAATAAGACAATCTCTGACCAAAAAGTCAACTTTGGTTAAAATGGTCAATCCTTGACCCAATGACCAACCCATTGACTGAATAGGTCAATTTTTTAGCAGAAAGTTAACTTTGGTCAAAATGATCAATCCGTGACCCAATGACAAATCCATTTGTCTAATAGTTCCTTTTGATCAAAACATCAATTTTGGTCAAAATACTCAATTTTTGAATTAAAGAGCAATTATTGACCCAATAAGTCAATCTCTGACCACAATGTCAACTTTGGTCAAAATGGTCAATCCTTGACCTAATGACAAACCCATTGACCCAATTGGTCAACTTTTGACCAAAAAGTCAATTTTGGTCAAAATAATCAATATTTGACCTAATGACCACCCATAGACCCAATAGGTCAACTTTTGACCAAAAAGTCAACTTTGGTCAAAATGGTTAAATTTTGACCTAATGACCAACTAATTGACCCAATAGGTCAACTTTTGACCAAAAAAGTCATCATTGGTGAAAATTGTCAATTCCTGACCCAATTACCAACTCATTGACCACATAGGTCAACTTTTTTAAAAAAAGTCAACTTTAGTCAAAATGGTCAATTTCTGACCCAATGTCCTCCCCGTTCACCTAATGGCTTAACTTTTGACAAAAGTTTCAATTTTGGTCAAAATAGTCAATTTTTGACCTAATGACCAATTATTGACCCAAAAAGTCAATCTCTGACCAAAAAGTCAACTTTGGTCAAAATAGTCAATCCTTGACCCATTGACAAACTCATTGACCCAATATGTCAACTTTTGAACAAAAAGTGAATTTTGGTCAAAATAGCTAATTTTTGACATAACGACTAATTATTAACCCAATAAGTCAATCTATGACCAAAAAGTTAACTTTGGTCATAATGGTCAATCCTTGACCCAATGACCAACCCACTGACCTAATAGATCAACTTTGACCAAAAAGTCAATTTTGGTCAAAATCATCAAATTTTGACCTAATGACCAATTATTGACTAAATAAGCCATACTTTGACCAAAAATTCAATTTTGGTCAAAATGGTCAATCCTTGACCCAATGACCAACTCATTAACTTAAAAGGTCATCTTTTGACCAAAAGGCAACTTTGGTCAAAATGGACAATCCTTGACCCAATGACCAACCCATTGACCAAATATGTGAACTTTCGACAAAAAAGTCAATTTTGGTTGACATGGTAAATTTTTGATTTAATGACCACCCCATTAACCCAATACGTCAACTTTTGACCAAAAAGTCAACTTTGGTCAAAATGGTCATATTCTGACCCAATGACCAACCCATTGACCGAATAGGTCAGTTTTTAACCAAAAAGTTAACTTTGATCAAAATGGTTAATCCTTGACGCAATGACTAACCAATTGACCAAGTAGGTCAATTTTTTACCAAAAAGTCAATTTTTGACCTAATGACCAATTATTGACCCAATAACTCCATCTCTGACAAAAAAGTTAACTTGTTAAAAATGGTCAATCCTTGACCCAATGACCAACCCATTGACCCAATAGGTAAACTTTTGACCAAAAAGTTAATTTTGGTAAAAAAACTCAAGCTTTGACCTAATGACCATCCCATTTACCCAATATGTCAGTTTTGGTTAAAATGGTCAAGTTTTGACCTAATGACCACCTATTGGTCAACTTTGCTCAAAACGACTAACCCATTGACCCAATAGGCCAACATTTGACCAAAAAGTCAACTTTCGTCAAAATGATCAATCCTCGATCCAATGACCAACCCATTAACCCAATATGTCAACTTTCGACCAAAAATTTAATTCTGGTCAAAATAAGTAAATTTTCGACCTAATGACCAATTATCGACCCAATAAGTCAATCTCTCGAACAAAAAGTCAACTTCGATCAAAATAATTCATCCTCGAGCTAATGACCAACCCATCGACCCAATCAGTCAACTTTCGACCAAAATGAACTTTAATCAAAATAGTCAATCCTTGACACAATGACCAACCCATTGACACAATAGGTCAACTTTTGAATAAAAAGTCAATTTTGATCAATATAGTCAATTTTTGACCTAATGACCACCCTATTGACCCAATAGGTCAACGTTTGACCAAAAAGTCAATTTTGGTCAAAATGGTTAATTTCTGACCCAATGACAACCCCAATGACCCAATGAGTCAAGTTTTGACCAAAAATTCAATTTTGTTCAAATAGTCAATTTTTGATCTAATGACCAATTATTGACCCAATAAGTCAATCTTTGACCAAAAAGACAACTTTGGTCAAAATGGTCAATCATTGACCCAATGAATAACCTATTAACCCATAAGGTCAACTTTTGACCAAAAAGTCAACTTTGGTCAAAATGGTCAATTTCTGACCCAATGACCAGCGCATTGATCCAATAAGTCAACTTTTGACCAAAAAAGTCAACTTTGGTCAAAATTATCAAACCGTGACCCAATGATCAACCCAATGACCCAATAGCTTAACTTTTGATTAAAAAGTCAACTTTAGTCAAAATGGTCAATCCTTGACCTAATAGGTCAACTTTTGGCCAAAAAGTTTATTTTAGTCAAAATGGTTAATCCTTGACCCAATGACCATCTCATTGACCCAATAGCTCAACGTTTTACCGAAAAATTAACTTTGGTCAAAATGGTCAATCCTTGACCAAGTAACCAACCCATTGACCCAATAGGTCAACTTTTGACCAAAAAGTCAATTTTGGTCAAAATAGTCAATTTTTGACCTAATGACCACCCGATTGACCCAATGGGTCAACTTTTGACCAAAATGTGATTTTTAGTCAAAATGGTCAATCCTTGACACATTGACATACCCTTTGACCCTGTTGGTCAACTTTTGACAAAAAAGCAAATTTTGGTCAAAATAGTTAATTTTTATCCTAATAACCACCCCAATTACCTAACCTGTCAACTTTTGACCAAAAAGTCAACTTTAGTTAAAATGATCAATTTCTGACCTAATAACCAACACATTGATCCAATATGTCGACCTTTGACCAAAAAGACAACTTTGGTCAAAATGGTCAATCCTTGACCTAATGACCAACCCATTAACAAAATAGGTCAACTTTTGACCGAAAAGTCAATTTTGGTCAAAATAGTCAATTTTTGACCAAATAGATGAACTTTTGACAAAAAAGTCAGCTTTGGTCAACATGGTTAATTTCTGACCCAATGACCAAAAAATCAACTTTGTTCAAAAGGGTCAATCCTTGACCCAATAACCAAATCATTGACCCAATAGGTCAACTTTTAATGGAAAAGTCAACTTTTATCAAAATGGTCAATCCCTGACCCAATGACCATCCCATTGACCCAATAAGTCAACTTTTGACCAAACCAAAAAGTTAATTTTTGTTAAAATAGACAATTTTTTACCTAATGACCACCTCATTGACCCAATAGGTCAATTTATGACAAGAAAGTCAAGTTTGGTCAAAATGGTTAATTTCTTATCCAATGACCAACCCATTGACCCAATAGGCCAACTTTAAACCAAAAGTCAACTTTGGTCAAAATGGTCAATTTCCTACATAATTATAACT
Organism: Papilionanthe hookeriana x Papilionanthe teres; assembly: GCA_022702705.1. Classification (NCBI taxonomy): domain Eukaryota; kingdom Viridiplantae; phylum Streptophyta; class Magnoliopsida; order Asparagales; family Orchidaceae; genus Papilionanthe; species Papilionanthe hookeriana x Papilionanthe teres. Next base: position 48,622,266 of record CM040439.1, on the reverse strand, counting down.
CAATTGACCCAATGGGTCAACATTCGACCAAAAATTCAATTTTGGTCAAAATAATCAATTTTTGACTAAATGACCAATTATTGGCCCAATAAGTCAATCTCTGACCAAAAAGTCAACTTTGGTCAAAATGGTCAATCTTTGACCCAATGACCAACCCATTGACCTAATAGGTCAATTTGACCAAAAGGTGAACTTTAATCAAAATAGTCAATCTTTGACACAATGACCAACCCATTGACACAATAGGTTAACTTTTAACCAAAAAGTCAATTTTGGTCAGTATAGTTAATTTTTGACCTAATGACCACTTCATTGACCCAATTGGTCAACTTTGGACCAAAATGTCAACTTTGGTCAAAATAGTCAATTTCTTACCCAATGACTAACCCATTGACCCAATGGGTCAACTTTTGACTCAAAGTTCAATTTTGGTCAAAAATAGTCAATTTTTGACCTAATGACCAATTATTGACCCAATAAGTCAACCATTGACTAAAATGTCAACCTTGGTCAAAATGGTCAATCCTTGACCCAATGACTAACGCATTGACCCAATAGGTCAACTTTTGACCAAAAAGTCAATTACGATCAAAATGGTCAATCTTTGACCCATTGCCCAATAGGTCAAATTTTGAAAAAAAGTTAATCATGGTAAAAGTTGTCAGTTTTTGACCTGATGACCATCCCATTGATCTAATAAGTCAACGTTTGACCAAAAAGTCAACTTTTGACAAAATGGTCAATTTCCGACACAATGACCACCCCGTTGACCCAATGGGTCAAATTTTGACCAAAATTGAAAATTCAATTTTGGCAAAATAGTCAATTTTTAATCTAATGATCAATTACTGACCCAATAAGTCTATCTTTGACCCAAAAAGTCAACATTAACCTAATGAACAAACCCTTAACCCAATAGGTCAACTTTTGACCAAAAAGTCAAGTTTGGTCAAAATGGCCAATTTCCGACAAAATGACCAAACACTTGACCCAATAGGTCAACTTTGACCAAAAGTCAACTTTGGTCAAAATGATAATTTCTGACATAATGACCCCCCATTGACCCAATGGGACAACTTTTGACCAAAAATTTAATTTTGGTCAATAAAATCAATTTTTACCTAATGACCAATTACTGACCAAATAAGTCAATCTCTGACCAAAATGTCAACGTTGGTCAAAATGGTCAATCATTGACCCAATAACCAACCCATTGACCAAATAGGAAACTTTTGACCAAAAAAGTCAACTTTGGCCAAAATGGTCAATCCTTGACCAAATGACCCAATAGGTCAAATTTTGACGAAAAAGTCAATTTTGGTAAAGAAAATCAATTATTGACCTAATGACTACCCCATTGACCCAAAAGGTCAGCTTTTGACCATAAGAAAACTTTGGTCAAAATGGTCAATTTCTGACCTAATGACCAACCCATTGATCTAATAGATCAACTTTTGACCAAAAATTTGGTTAAGAAGGTCAATCCTTAGCCCAATGACAAACCCATTGACCCAATAGGTCAACTTTTGACCAAAAAGTTAACATTGGTCAAAATGGTCAATTCTTGACCCAATGACCAACTAATTGACCTAATATGTCAATTTTTGACATAAAAGTCAACTTTAGTCAAAATGATTAATCCTCGAACCAATGACACACCCATTGACCCAATAGGTCAACTTTTGACCAAAAAGTCATTTTTGGTCAAAAATAATAATTTATAACCTAATGACCACTCGTTGACCCAATTGGTCAACTTTTGACCATAAATTCAACTTTGGTTAAAATGGTCAATTTTTGCCCAATGATCAACCCATTGACCCAATAGTCAAATTTTGAACAAGAACTCAACTTTGGTCAAATTGATCAATCCTGGACCCAATGACCAACTCATTGACCCAATAGGTCATCTTTTGACCAAAAAGTTAATTTTTGTCAAAATAGTCAATTTTTCACCTAAAGACCAATTATTGCCCAATAGGTCAATCTCTTACCAAAAAAGCCAACTTTGGTTAAAATGGTCAATCTTTGACCCAATGACAAAACCATTGACCCAACAGGCCAAATTTTGACCAAAAATCAACTTTGATAAAAAATCAACTTTGATCAAATTTTGACCAAAAATCAATCTTTGACCCAATGACAAACACATTGGCCCAACATGTCAAATTTTGACAAAAAATCCTTAGCCCAATGACAAACCCATTGACCCAAAAGGTCAAATTTCTAACCCAATGACCAAAAAATTTACCCAATATGTTAACTTTTGACCAAAAAGTCAACTTTAGTGAAATTGGTTAATAATTGACCCAATGACCAACCCATTGACCCAATAGGTCAATATTTGACCAAAAAGTCCATTTTGTTAAATTAGTCAATTTTTGACCTAATGACCAATTATTGACCCAATAAGTCAAATCTCTTACCAAAAAGTCAACTTTGGTCAAAATGATCAATCCTTGACTCAATGACCAACCCATTGACCCAATAGGTCAACATTTGTCCAAAAAGTCAACATTGGTCAAAATGATTAATCCTTAACCAAATGACCATAAACTCATGTTTGGTCAAAATGGTCAGTTTCTGACCCAATGACCAACACATTGACCCGATATGTCAACTTTTGACCAAAAAGTCTATTTGGTCAAAATGGTTAATTTCTGACCCAATGACTAACCCATGGACCTAATATGTCAACTTTTGACCAAAAGGTCAACTTTGGTCAAAATGTTCATACCTTGACCCAATGACCAACTCATTGACCCAATAGGTCAACTTTTGACCAAAAAGAGAATTTTGGTCAAAATAGTCAATTTTTGACCTAATAACCAATTATTGACCCAATAAGTCAATCTCTTACCAAAAAGTCTATTTTGGTCAAAATGGTTAATCCTTGACCCAATGACCAACCCATAGACCCAATAGGTCAACCTTTGAACAAAAAGATAATTTTGGAAAAAATGGTCAATCCTTGACCCAATGTCCAACCCATTGATCCAATAGGTCAACTTTTGACAAAAAATACAATTTTGGTCAAAATAGTCAATTTTTGACCAACTAACCAATTATTGACTCAATCAGCCAATCTCTGACAAAAAAAGTCAACATTGGTCAAAATGGTCAATCATGCAACCCAATGACTAACCCATTGACCCAATTGGTCAACTTTTGACCAAAAAATCAACTTTGGCCAAAATGGTCAATCCTTGACCCAATGACCAACCCATTGACCCAAGGGACTAACTTTTGACCAAAAATTCAATTCGGTCAACATAATCAATTTTTGACCTAATGACCAATTATTGACCCAACAAGTCAATCTCAAACCAAAAAGTCAACTTTGGTCAAAATGGTCAATCAATGACTCAATGACCAACCCATTAACCCAATAAATCAACTTTTGACCAAAAAGTCAACTTAGGCCAAAATGGTCAATCCTTAACCCAATGACCAACCCATTAACACAATAGGTCAACTTTTGACCAAAAAGTCAATTTTGGTAAAAATTGCCAATTTTTTACCTCATGACAACCTCATTGACCTAAATAGGTCAACTTTTGGCCAAAAGACAACTTTGGTCAAAATACTCAATTTCTGACACAATGACCACCCCCATTGAACCAAAAATTTAATTTTGGTCAAAATAATCAATTTTTGTCCTAATGACCAATTATTGACACAATAAGTCAATCTCTGACCAAAAAGTCAACTTTGTCAAAGTGGTCAATCCTTGAACCAAAGAACAACCCATTGAACCAATATGTCAACTTTTGACCAAAAAGTCAACTTTGTCAAAATGGTCAATACTTGAACCAATGACCAACCCATTGACCCAACATGTCAAATTTTGACCAAAAAGTCAACTTTTAACCAAAAAGTCAACTTTGGTTAAAATGGTCAATCCTTTACACTAACACATTGACCCTATAAGTCAACTTTTGACCAAAAAGTCAATTTTGGTCATAATAGTCAATTTTTTACCTAATCACCAATTATTGACCCAATAAGTCAAGCTCTGACCAAAAAGACAACTTTTGTCAAAATGGTTAATCCTTGAACCAAAGACAAACCCTTTGACCCAATAGGTGAAGTTTTGACCAAAAAGTCAACTTTAGTCAAAATGATCAATCTTTGACGCAATGACTAGCCCATTGGCCTAATAGGTCAACTTTTGACCAAAAAGTCAATTTTGGTTACAATATCAATTTTTGAATTAATGAACAATTATTGACTCAATAAGTCAATCTCTGACCAAAAAGTCAAAATGGGTCAAAATGGGCAATCATTGACCCAATGACAAACTCATTGACCCATAGGTCAACTTTTGACCAAAAAGTCAATTTTGGTCAAAATAGTGAATTCTTGACCTAAAAACCACCCATTGACCCAATAGGTCAACTTTTGACCAAAAAGTCAACTTTGGCCAAAATGGTCAATTTTTGACCCAATGACCGACCCACTAACCCAATAGGTCAACTTTTGACCAAAAAGTCATCTTTGGTCAAAATGGTTAATTCTTGACACAATTGCCAACTCATGGGCCAAATAAGTCAACTTTTGACCAAAAAGTCAACTTTAGTCAAATTGGTCAATTTCTGACTCAATGACCACCCCGTTGACCCAATGGGTCAACCTTTGACTCAAAATTCAATTTTAGTCAAAATAGTCAATTTTTGACCTAATGACCAATTATTGACCCAATAAGTCAATCTCTGACCAAAAAGTCAACTTTGGTCAAAATGGTGAACACTTGACCCAATGACAAATCCATTAACCCAATAGGTCAACTTTTGACCAAAAAGTCAACTTTGGTCAAAATTATTTATTTTTGACCTAATGAACACCCCATTAACCCAATAAGGTTAACTTTGATCAAAAAGTCATGTTTGGTCAAAATTGTCAATTTCCGACCCAATGACCAACCCATTGACCCAATAGGTTAACTTTTAACCAAAATGTCAACTTTGGCAAAAATGTTCAAGCATTGACCCAATGACCAACCCATTAACCCAATAGGTTAACTTTTGACTAAAAAGTCAATTTTGGTCAATATTATCAAATTTTGACCTAATGACCACCTCATTGACCTAAATAGGTCAACTTTTGACCAGAAAGACAACTTTGGTCAAAATCGTCAATTTCTGACACAATGACCACCCCCATTGACCCAACGGGTCCACTTTTGACCAAAATTCAATTTTGGTCAAAATAATCAATTTTTGACATAATGACCAATTATTGACCAAATAAGTCAATCTCTAACTAAAAAGTCAACATTTGTAAAAAATGATCAATTCTTTGACCAATTGACCAACTCATTGACCCAATAGGTTAACTCTTGACCAAAATGTCAACTTTGGTCGAAATGCTCAATCCTTGACATAATGACCTCCCCGTTGACCTAATGGGTTATTTTTTGAGCAAAAATTCAATTTTGGTCAAATTAGTCAATTTTGACATAATGACCAATTATTGACCTAATAAGTCAATCTCTGACAAAAAATTCAACTTTGGTCAAAATGGTCAATCCTTGACCGAATGACAAACTCATTGACCCAAAAGGTCAACATTTGACCAAAAAGTAAATTTTGGTCAAAATAGTTAATTTTTTACCTAATGACCACCCATTAAACCAATAGGTCAACTTTGACCAAAAAGTTAACTTTGGTCAAAATGATCAATTTTTTACCCAATGACCAACCCATTGACCCAACAGATCAAATTTTGACGAAAAAGTCATCTTCTGTCAAAATGGCCAATTCTTTACCCAATTACCAACTCATTGACCAAATAAGTCAACTTTTGACCAAAATGTCAACTTTGGTTAAAATAGTCGATTTTTGACCCAATGACCACCCCGTTGACCCAATGGGTCAATTTTTGACCTAAGGACCAATTATAGACCCAATAAGTCAATCTTTGACCAAAAAGTCAACTATGTCAAAATGGCCAATCCTTGACCCAATAACCAACCCATTGACCCAATAGGTCAACTTTTGACCAAAAAGTTAACTTTGGTCAAAATGATCAATCCTTGACCCAATGACCAACCCATTGACCCAATATGTTAACTTTTGACCAAAAAAATCAAATTTGGTCAAAATAATCAATTTTTGACCTAATGACCAATTATTGACCCGATAAGTCAATCTCTGACCAAAAAGACAATTTTGGTTTAAATGGTCAATCCTTGACCCAATGACCAACCCATTGACCCAAAATGTCAACTTTGACCAAAAGTCAACTTTGGTTAAAATGAGCAATCCTTGACCAAATGACCAACCCATTAGCCTAATAGGTCAACTTTTGACATAAAAGTCAATTTTGGTCAAAATAGTCAATTTTTGAATTAATGATTAATTATTGATCCAATAAGTCAATCTCTGACCAAAAAGCCAACTTTGGTGAAAATCGTCAATCCTTGACCCAATGACAAACCCATTGAGCCAATTGGTCAACTTTTGACTAAATAGTCAATTTTTATCAAAAAAATTAATTTTTGACTTAGTGACCACCCATTGACCCACTACGTTAACTTTTAACCAAAAAGTCAACTTTGGTCAAAATGGTCAATTTTTGACCCAATGACCAACCCATTGGCTCAATAGGTCAACTTTTGACCAAAAAGTCATCTTTAGTCAAAATGATTAATTCTCGACCAAATTTCTAACTCATTGAGAAAATAGGTGAACATTTGAACAAAAAGTTAACTTTGGTCAAAATGGTCAATTTCTGACCCAATGAACACCCCGTTGACTCAATGGGTTAACTTTTGACCAAAAATTCAATTTAGGTCACAATAGTCAATTTTTGACCTAATGACCAATTATTGACCAGATAAGTCATCTCTGATGAAAAAGTCAACTTTGGTCCAAATGGTCATTCCTTGACCCAATAGGTCAACTTTAGACCAAAAAGTCAATTTTGGTCAAAATAGTCAATTTTTAACTGAATTAGCTCCCATTGACCAAATAGGTCAACTTTTGACCAAAAGTCAACTTGGTCAAAATGATCAATTTTTGACCCAATGCCCGACCCATTGACCTAATAGTTCAACTTTTAACCAAAAAGCTATCTTTGATCAAAATGGTAAATTTTTGACCCAATTACCAACACATTAACCATATAGGTCAACTTTTGACCAAAAAGTCAACTTTGGTCAAAATGGTCAATTTCTGACCCAATGACCACCCCGTTGACTCATTGGGTTAATTTTTGACCAAAAATTCAATTTTGGTCAAAATAGGTCAACTTGACCAAAATGTCATCATTCGTCAAAAGGGTCATTTTCTGACTCAATGACCAACCCATTCTCCAAATGGGTTAACTTTTGACCAAAAATTAAATTTTTGTCAAAGTTGTCATTTTTTAACCTAATCACCAATTATTGACCTAATAAATTAATCTCTGACCAAATAGTCAACTTTGGTCAAATTGGTCTATCCTTGACCCAATGAGCAACCCATTGACCCAATAGGTTAACCTTTGACCAAAAAGTCAACTTTTGTCAAAATGGTTAATTTCCGACATAATGACCAACCCATTGAACCAACAGATCAACTTTTGACCAAAAAGTCATCTTCGGTCAAAATGGTCAATTCTTGACCCAATTACCAACTCATTAACCAAATAGGTCAACTTTTGACCAAAAAGTCAACTTTGGTCAAAATAGTCAATTTTTGACCCAATAACCACCCAGTTGACCCAATGGATCAAATTTTGACCACAAATTTAATTTTGGTCAAAACAATCAATTTTTGTCCTAATGACCAATTATTGCCCAATAAGTAAATCTATGACCAAAAAGTCAACTTTGGTCAAAATGGTCAATCCTTGACCCAATGACCAACCCATTGAGCCAATAGATCAACTTTTGACCATATAGTCAATTTTGGTCAAAATAGTCAATTTTGGTCGAAATTGTCAATCTTTTACTCAATGACCTACCCATAGACCAAATAGGTCAACTTTGGTCAAAATGGTCAATCCTTGACCCAATGACCAACCCATTGACCCAATAGGTCAACTTTTGGCCAAAAAGTTAATTTTGGTCAAAGTTGTTAATTTTTGACCTAATGACCACCCCATTAACCCAATAAGTCAACTTTTGACCAAAAAGTCATGTTTGGTTAAAATGGTCAATTTCTGACCCAATGACCAACCCATTAACCGAATAGGTCAACTTTTAACCAAAATGTTAACTTTGGTCAAAATGGTTAATCCTTAACCCAATGACCAATCTATAGACCCACAGTCAACTTTTGACCAAAATAGTCACTTTTTGACATAATGACCAGTTATTGACCCAATAAGTCAATCTCTGACCAAAATGTCAACTTTGTTCAATATGGTCAATCCTTGACCCTATGACCAACCCATTGACCCAATAAGTCAACTTTTGACAAAAAAGTGATCTTTAGTAAAAAATAGTCAATCATTGAAACAATGACCAACCCATTGACACAATAGGTTAGCTTTTGACCAAAAAGTTAATTTTAGTCAATATAGTTAATTTTTTACCTAATGACCACCGCATTGACCCAATATGTCAACTTTTGACCAAAAAGTCAACTTTGGTCAAAATTGTTAATTTCTGACCCAATGACCACCCCATTGACCCAATGGGTCAACTTTCGACCAAAAATTCCATTTTGGTTAAAATAGTTAATTTTTGACATAAGGACTAATTATTGATCCAATAAGTCAACCTCTGACCAAAAAGTCAACTTTGGTCAAAATGGTTAATCCTTAACCCAATGACCAACCCATTGACTCAATCGGTCAACATTTGAACAAAAAGTTAACTATGGTCAAAATGGTCAATCGTTGACCCAATAGGTCAACTTTTGACCACAAAGGCAGTTTTGGTTAAAATAATCAATTTTGACATAATAACAAACTCATTGGCCCAATAGGTCAGCTTTTGACAAAAAAGACAATTTTGGTCAAAATTGTCAATTTCTGACCTAATGACCACTCAATTGACCCAATAGTTCAACTTGTGACTAATAAGTCAACTTTTGTCAAAATGTTCAATTTCTGACCCAATGACCAACCCATTGACCCAATAGGTAACTTTTAACCAAGAAGTCAATTTTGGTCAAAATAGTCAAATTTTGACGTAATTACTAATTATTGACCCAGTAAGCTAATCTTTGATAAAAAAGTCAGTTTTGGTCAAAATGGTCAATCCTTGACTCAATGATCAACCCATTGACCAAATAGGTCAATTTTCGAGCAGAAAGTTAACTATGGTCAAAATGATCAATCCTTAACCCAATGACTAATCCATTTGTCTAATAGTTCCTTTTGACCAAAAAGTCAATTTTGGTTAAAATAGTCAATTTTTGAATTAATGAGCAATTATTGACCAAATAAGTTAATCTCTGACCACAAAGTCAACATTGGTCAAAATGGTCAATCCTTGACCCAATGATAAACCCATTGACCCAATTGGTCAACTTTCTGCCAAATAGTCAATTTTGGTCAAAATAGTCAATATTTGACCTAATGACCACCCATTGACCCAATAAGTCAACTTTTGACCAAAAAGTCAACTTTGGTCAAAATGGTCAATATTTGATTCAATGACCAACCCATTGACCCAATAGGTCAACTTTGAACAAAAAAGTAATCTTTCGTCAAAATTGTCAATTCTTGACCCAATCACCAACACAATAACCAAATAAGTCAACTTTTTACAAAAAAGTCAACTTTGGTAAAAATGGTCAATTTCAGACCCAATGACCTCCCCGTTCACCTAATGGGTTAACTTTTGACCAAAAATTCAATTTTGGTCAAAATAGTCAATTTTTGACTTAATGACCAATTATTGACCCAATAAGTCAATCACTGACCAAAAAGTCAACTTTGGTCAAAATAGTTAATCCTTGACCCATTGACAAACCTATTAACTTAATAGGTCAACTTTTGACCAAAAAGTAAATTTTGGTCAAAATAGTCAATTTTTGACCTAATGACCACCCATTGAACCAATAAGTCAACTTTTGACGAAAAGTCAACTTTGGTCAAAATGGTCAATTTTTGACCCAATAACCAACCCATTGACCAAAAAAATCAAATTTTGACCAAAAAGTCATCTTCGGTCAAAATGGTTAATTCTTGATCCAATTACCAACTCATTTAAAAAATAGGTCAATTTTTGACCAAAAAGTCAACTTTGGTCAAAATGGTCAATTTATGTCCCAATGACCACCCTGTTGACCCAATGGCTCAACATTTGACCAAAAAAATTAATTTTTGTCAAAATAATCAATTTTTTACCTGATGACCAATTATTGACCCAAGAAGTCAATCCCTGGCCAAAAAGTCAACTTTAGACAAAATGGTCAATCCTTGACCCAATAACCAGCTCATTGACCCAATCGGACAACTTTTGACCAAAAAGTTAACTTTGGTCAAAATGGTCAATTATTGACCCAATGACCAACCCAAAGACCCAATATGTCAACTTTGAACAAAAAATCAATTTTTGTCAAAATAGTCAATTTTTGACCTAATGACCAATAATTGACCTAATAAGCCAATCTGTGACTAAATAGTCAACTTTGGTCAAAATGGTCAATCCTTGACACAACGATCAACCCATTGACCTAATAGGTTAACTTTTGACCAGAAGGTCAACATTGGTCAAAATGATCAATCCTTGACCTTATTACCAACCAATTAGCCTAATAGTTTAACTTTTGACCAAAAAGTTAATTTTGGTCAAAATAGTCAGTTTTTTAATTAATGACCAATTATTGACCCAATAAGTTAATCTCTGACAAAAAAGTGAATTTTGGTCAAAATGGTCAATCCTTGACCCAATGATAAAGCCATTAACCCAATAGGTCAACTTTTGACCAAAAAGTCAATTTTGTTCAAAATAGTCAATTTTTGAGCTAATGACTACTCATTGACCCAATAGGTCAACTTTTGACCAAAACGTCAACTTTTGTCAAAATGGTCAATTTTTTACCCAATGACCAACCCATTGGCCCAATAGGTCAACATTTGACCAAAAAGTAATCTTTGGTTAAAATGGTCAATTCCTCCCCAAATTTCCGACTGATTGACCAAATAAGTCAAATTTTACCAAAAAGTCAGCTTTGGTAAAAATGGTTAATTTCTAACCTAATGACCACCCTGTTGACTCAACGAGTTAACTTTTAACCAAAATTTAATTTTGGTCAAAATATTTAATTTTTGACCTAATGACCAATTATTGACCCAATAAGTCAATCTCTGACAAAAAAGTCTACTTTGGTCAAAACGATCAATGCTTAACTCAATGACCAACCCATTGACCCAATCGGTTAAGTTTTAACCAAAAAGTTAATAATGGTAAAAATGCTCAATCTTTGACCCAATGACCCAATTAGTCAAAATTTTACCAAAAGGTCAATTTTGGTCAAAATAGTCAATTTTGACATAATGACCAACTCTTCGACTAATAGATCAACTTTGACCAAAAATCAATTTTGGTCAAATTGTCAATTTTCGACCTAATGACCACCTAATCGACCCAATAAATCAACTTGTGACCAAAAAGTCAACTTTTGTCAAAAGGTGTTCAATTTAACTGAATTTGACTCATTGATCGATCCAACAGTCAACTTTTGACCAAAAATTAATTTTGGTCAAAATAGTCAATTTTTGACCTAATGACCAATTATTAACCGAGTAAGCCAATCTCTGACCAAAAAGTCAACTTTGGTTAAAATGGTTAATCCTTGACCCAATGACCAACCCATTGACCGAATAGGTCAACATTCTACCAAAAAGTCAACTTTGCACAAAATGGTCAATTTTTGACCATATGAACAACCTATTGACCCAATAGATCAAATTTTGACCAACAAGTCATCTTCAGTCAAAATGGCCAATTCTTGACCCAATTACCAACTCATTGACCAAATAGGTCAACTTTTGACCAAAAAGTCAACTTTGGTCAATTTCTAACCCCAAGATTACCCCGTTGACCCAATGTGTCAACTTTTAACTAAAAATTTAATTTTGGTCAAAATAATCATTTTTTAACCTAATGACAAATATTTGACCCAATAAGTCTATCTCTGACCAAAAAGTAAACTTTAGTCAAAATAGTCAATCCTTGACACAATGACCAACTCATTGACACAATAGGTTAGCTTTTGACCAAATAGTTAATCTTGGTCAATATAGTCAATTTTTTACCTAATGACCACCCCATCAACCGAATATGTCAACTTTTGACCAAAAAGTCAACTTTGGTTAAAATGGTCAATTTCTGACCTAATGAGTCAACTTTTGGCCAAAAATTCAATTTTGGTTAAAATAGTCAATTTTTTGACCTAATGACTTATTATTTACCCAATAAGTCAATCACTCACCAAACAGTCAACTTTGGTCAAAATGGTCAATTCTTGACCCAATGACCAACCCATTGACCCAATCGGTTAACTTTTTGACTAAAAGTCAACTATGGTAAAAATGGTCAATCTTTTGACACGATGACCGATAGATCGACTTTTGACCAAAAATCGATTTTGGTCAAAATAATCAATTTCGACATAATGACGAGCTTCGTCGACTAATCAAGTCAACTTTTAACCAAAAAGTCAATTTTGATCAAAATTGTTAATTTTTGACCTAATGACCACCCAATTGACCCAATAGGTCAACTTGTGACCAATAAGTCAACTTTTGTCAAAATGGTAAATTTCTGACCCAAGGACCAACCCATTGACCCAATAGGTCAACTTTGACCAAAAAGTCAATTTGGATCAAAATAGTCAATTTTTGACCTAATTACCAATTATTGACCCAGTAAGCCAATCTCTGACCAAAAAGTCAAATTTAGTCAAAATGGTGAATCCTTGACCCAATGACCAACTCATTGGCCAAATATGTAAATTTTTTTAGCAGAAAGTTAACTTTGGTCAAAATGATCAATCCTTGACCCAATGACCAATCTATTTGTCTAATAGGACAACTTTTGACCAAAAAGTCAATTTTAGTTAAAATAGTCAATTTTTGAATTAATGAGCAATTATTGACCCAATTAGTCAAACTCTGACCGAAAAGTCAACTTTGGTCAAAATGGCAAGAACAAACCCATTGACCCAAATGGTCTACGTTTGACCAAAAAGTCAATTTTGGTCAAAAGATTCAATTTTTGACCTAATGACCACCCATTGACCCAATAGGATAACTTTTGACAAAAAGTCAACTTTGGTCAAAACGGACAATTTCTGTCCCAATGACCAACCCATTGACCCAAAAGATCAAATTTTGACCAAAAAGTCATCTTTGGTCAAAATGGTCAATTCTTGACCAAATTACCAACACATTGATAAAATAGGTTAACTTTTGACCAAAAAGTTAACTTTGGTTAAAATGGTCAATTTCTGACCCAATGACCACCCTGTTAGCCCAATGGCTCAACTTTTGACAAAAAATTTAATTTTTTGTCAAAATAATCAATTTTTAACTCATGACCAATTATTGACCCAATATGTGAATCTCTGACCAAAAAGCCAACATTGGTCAAAATGGTCAATCCTTGACCCATTGACCTACCCATTGTCCCAATAAGTCAACTTTTGACCAAAAAGTCAAGTTTGGTCAATCCTTGACCAAATGACCAACCTATTGACCCAATAGGTCAACTTTTGACCAAAAAGTAATTTTTGGCCAAAATTATCAATTTTTGAATTAATGACCAATTATTGACTCAATAAGTTAATCTTCGACCAAAAAGTCAACTTTGGTCAAAATGGTCAATCCTTGACCCAATGACAAACCAATTGAACCAATTGGTCAAAATAGTCATTTTTTGACCTAATGACCACCCATTAACCATATAGGTCAACTTTCGACCAAAAAGTCAACTTTGGTCAAAATGATCAATTATTGACCCTTTGACCAACCTATTGACCTAATAGATCAAATTTTGACCAACAAGTCATCTTCGGTCAAAATGGCCAATTCTTGACCCAATTACTAACTCATTGACCAAATAGGTCAACTTTTGACCAAAAAGACAACTTTGGTCAATTTCTGACCCCAAGACCACCCCGTGACCCAATGGGTCAACTTTTAACCGAAAATTTAATTTTGGTCAAAATAATTAATTTTTGACTTAATGACCAATTATTGACCCAATAAGTCAATCTCTGACCAAAAAGTCAACTTTGGTCAAATGGTCAATCCTTGACCCAATGACCAACCCATTGACCCAACAGGTTAACTTTTGTCCAAAAGTCAACTTTGGTTAAAATGGTCAATCCTTGACCCAATGACCAACCGATTGACCCAATAGGTCAACTTTTGACCCAAAAAATCAATTTTGATGAAAAAATGAATTTTTTGACATAATGACCAATTATTTACCCAGTAAGCCAATCTCCGACCAAAATGTCAACTTTGGCCAAAATGGTCAATCCTTGACCCAATGACCAACCCATTGACCTAATATGCAACTTTTGACCAAAAAGTCAACTTTCGTCAAAATGATCAATCCTTGACCCAATGACCAACCCATTGTCCTAATAGGTCAATTTTTGACCTAAAAGTTAATTTTTGAATTAATGACCATTTATTAACCAAACAAGTCAATTTATGACCAAAAAGTTAACTTTGGTTAAAATGCTCAATCCTTGACCTAATGACAAACCCATTGACCCAATTGGTCAACTTTTGACCAAATAGTCAATTTTGGTCAAAATAATTAATTTTTTACTTAATGACCACCCATTGACGCAGTAGGTCAACTTTGGACTAAAAAGTCAACTTTTGTCAAAATGGTCAATTTTTGTCCCAATGACCATCCCATTAGCCTATTAGGTCAGCATTTGACCAAAAAGTCATCTATGGTCAAAATGGTCAATTCTTGACCAAAGTTCGGACTCATTGACCAAATAGGTCAACTTTTAACCAAAAAGTCAACTTTGGTAAAAATGATCAATTTCTGACCCAATGACCACCCCGTTGACTCAACGAGTTAAGTTTTGAACAAAAATTTAATTTTGGTCAAAATATTCAATTTTTGACCTAATGACCAATTATTGACCCAATAAGTCAATCTCTGACCAAAAAGTCAACTTTGGTCAAAACGGTCAATGCTTGACCCAATGTCGAACCGATTGACCTAATCGGTAACTTTTGACCAAAAAGTCAACTATGGTCAAAATGGTCAATCTTTAACCAAATGACCCAATAGGTCAACTTTTGACAAAAAATTCAATTTGGTCAAAATAGTCAATTTTTACATAATGACCAACCCATTAACCGAATAGGTCAATTTTTGAGCAGAATGTTAACTTTGGTCAAAATGATCAATCCTTAATCCAATGACCAATCCATTTATCTAATAGGTCATTTTGATCAAAAATTTAATTTTGGTCAAAATAATTAATTTTTGACCAAATGACCAATTATTGACCTAATAAGTCAATCTCTGACCAAAAAGTCAACTTTGGCCAAAATGGTCAATCCTTAACCCAATGACCAACTCATTGACCCAACAGGTTAACTTTTGACCAAAAGTCAACTTTGGTTAAAATGGTCAATCCTTGACCCAAAGACCAACCGATTGACCCAAAAGGTCAACTTTCGACCAAAAAATCAATTTTGGTCAAAATAGTCAATTTTTGACCTAATGACCAATTATTTACTCAGTAAGCCAATCTCTGACCAAAAATTCAACTTTGGTCAAAATGGCCAATCCTTGACCCAATGACCAACCCTTTGACCCATTATGTCAACTTTTGACCAAAAAGTTAACTTTTGTCAAAATGATCAATCCTTGACCCAATGACGAACCCATCGGTCTAATAGTCAACTTTTGACCTAAAAGTCAATTTTGGTCAAAATACTAATTTTTGAATTAATGACCTATTATCGACCCAATAAGTCAATCTCTCGACCAAAAAGTTAACTTTGGTCAAAATGGTCAATCCTCGACCCAATGACAAACCCATCGACCAAATAGTCCAATTTCGATCAAATAGTTAATTTTGATCAAAATAATTAATTTTCGACTTAATGACCACCCATCGACGCTAATAGACAAGTTGGGACCAAAAGTTAACTTTTGTCAAAATGGTCGATTCAATCTATCGACCTACCCATCATCTCAATAGGTCAACATTTGTCCAAAAAGTCATCTTTGGTCAAAATGGTCAATTCTTGACGAATTTCTAACTAATTGACTAAATAGGTCAACTTTGATCAAAATGGTCAATTTTTTCTCCAATGATCACCCCGTTGACTTAACGGTTAACTTTTGACCAAAAATTTAATTTTGGTCAAAATATTCAATTTTTGACCTAATGACCAATTATTGACCCAATAAGTCAATCTTTGACCAAAATGTGAAGTTTGGTCAAAAAGGTCAATGCTTGACCCAATCACCAACCCATTGACCCAATCGGTCAACTTTTGACCAAAAAGTCAACTATGATCAGAATGTTCAATGATTGACCTAATGACCCAATAGGTCAACTTTTGTCCAAAAAGTCAATTTTAGTCAAAATAGTGACTTTGGACAAAATGACAAACTCATTGGCCCAATATGTCAACTATCGACCAAAAAGTCAATTTTGGTCAAGATTGTCAATTTTTGACCTAATGGACCCAATTGACCCAAAAAGTCAACTTGTGCCCAAAAAGTCAACTTTTGTCAAAATGGTCAATTTCTGACCCAATTTCCAACCCATTGACACAATAGGTCAACTTTTGACCAAGAAGTCAATTTTTGTCAAAATATTCAATTTTTTACCTAATTACCAATTATTGACCCTGTAAGCCAATCTCTGACCAAAAAGTCAACTTTGGTCAAAATGGTCAATCCTTGACCCAATGACCAACCCATTGACCAAATAGGTCAATTTTTTAGCAGAAAGTTAACTTTGGTCAAAATGATCAATCCTTGACGCAATGACAAAAACATTTGTCTAATAGATCATTTTGACCAAAAAGTCAATTCTGGTCAAAATAGTTAATTTTTGAACTAATGAGCAATTATTGACCCAATAAGTCAATCTTTGCCCAAAAAGTCAACTTTTGTCAAAATGGTCAGTCCTTGACCAAATGACAAACCCATTGACCCAATTGGTCAACTTTTGAACAAAAAAGTCAATTTTGGTCAAAATAGTCAATATTTGACCTAATGACCACCCACTGACCCAATAGGTCAACTTTTAACCAAAAAGTCAACTTTGGTCAAAATGGTCAATTTTTGACCTAATGACCAACCCATTGTCCCAATTGGTCAACATTTGACCAAAAAAGTCATATTTGGTCAAAATTGTCAATTCTTTTGTCAAAAAAGGTCAATTTTTTACGAACTCATTGACCAAATAAGTCAACTTTTTACAGAAAAGTCAACTTTTGTCAAAATGGTCAATTTCTGACCCAATGACCTCCCCGTTCACCCAATGGCTTAACTTTTGACCAAAAATTCAATTTTGGTCAAATAGTCAACTTTTGACTTAATGACCAATTATTGACCCAATAAGTCAATCTCTAACCAAAAAGTCAACTTTGGTCGAAATGGTAAATCCTTGACCCAATGGCAACCCATTGACCCAATAGGTCAACTTTTGACCAAATAGTTAATTTTGGTCAAAATAATTATTTTTTGACTTAATGACCACTCATTGACCCAATAGGTCAACTCTGGACCAAAAAGTCCACCTTTGTCAAAATGGTCAATTTTTGACCAAATGACCAACCCATTGGCCCAATAGGTCAACATTTAACCAAAAAGTCATCTTTGGTCAAAATGGTCAATTCCTGACCAATTTTCCAACTCATTGATCAAATAAGTCAACTTTTAACCAAAAAGCCAACTTTGGTCAAAATGGTCAATTTCTGACCCAATGACCACCCCGTTAACTCAACGGGTTAACTTTTGACCAAAAATTCAATTTTGGTCAAAATATTCAATTTTTAACCTAATAACCAATTATTGAGCCAATAAGTCAATCTCTAACCAAAAAGTCAACTTTGGTCAAAATGGTCAATGCTTGACCCAATGACCAACCCATTGACCAAATCGATCAATTTTTGACCAAAAAGTCAACTATTGTTAATATGGTCGATCTTTGACCCAATAGGTTAACTTTTGACCAAAAAGTTAATTTTGGTCAAAATAGTCAATTTTGACATAATGACCAACTCATGGGCCCAATAGATCAACTTTTGACCAAAAAGGCAATTATGCTCAAAATTGAAAATTTTTTACCTAATGACCACCCAATTGACCCAATATATCAACTTGTGACAAAAAAGTCAACTTTTGTCAAAATGGTCAATCTCTGACCTAATGACCAACCCATTGACCCAATATGACAACTTTTGACCAATAAGTGAGTTTTGGTCAAAATAGTCAATTTTTTACCTAATTACCAATTATTGACCCAATAAGCCAATCTCTGAGCAAAAAGTCAAATTTGGTTAAAATGGTTAATCCTTGACCCAATGACCAACCCATTGACCGAATAGGTCAATTTTTTAGCAGAAAGTTTACTTTGGTCAAAATGATCAATCCGTAACCCAATGACCAATCTATTTTTCTAAAAGTCCCTTTTGACCAAAACATCAATTTTGGACAAAATAGTCAAATTTTGAATTAATGAGCAATTATTGACCCAATAAGTCAACTTTGGTCAAAATGGTCAATCCTTGACATAATGATAAACCCATTGACCCAATTGGTCAAAATTTGACCAAAAAGTCAATTTTGGTCAAAATAGTCAATATTTGACCTAATGACCACCCATTGACCCAATAGGTTAACTTTTGACCAAAAAGTCAACTTTAGTTAAAATTGTCAATTTTTGACCCAATGACCAACACATTAACCCAATAGGTCAACTTTTGACCAAAAAAGTCATTTTTGGTCAAAATTGTCAATTCTTGACCTAATTAGCAACTCATTGACCAAATATGTCAACTTTTTACAAAAAAGTCAACTTTGGTCAAAATGGTCAATTTCTGACCCAATGTCCTCCTCGTTCACTCCATGGGTTAACTTTTGACCAAAAATTGAATTTTGGTCAAAATAGTCAAATTTTGACCTAATGACCAATTATTTACCCAATAAGTCAATCTTTGACCAAAAAGCCAACTTTGGTCAAAATAGTCAATCCTTGACCCATTGACAAACCCATTGACCCAATACGTCAACTTTTGACCAAAAAATAAATTTTTGTCAAAATAGTCAATTTTTGACCTAATGACCACCCATTGACCCAATATGTCAACTTTTGACAAAAAGTCAACTTTGGTCAAAATGGTCAATTTTTGACCCAATGACTAACCCATTGAACCAAAAGATCAAATTTTGACCACAAAGTAATCTTCGATCAAAATGGTCAATTCTTGACCCAATTACCAACTCATTGACAAAAAAGGTCAACTTTTGACTAAAAAGTCAACTTTGGTCAAAATGATCAATTTCTGACCTAATGACCACCTTGTTGACCCAATGGGTTAACTTTTGACAAAAAATTTAATTTTGGTCAAAATAATCAATTTTTGACCTAAATAAGTCAATCTCTGACAAAAAAGTCAACTTTGGTCAAAATGGTCAATCCTTGTCAAACCAAATAACCCAATAAGTCAACTTTTGACCAAAAAGTCAACTTTGGTCAAAATGGTCAATTTCTAACCTAATGACCACCTTGTTGACCCAATGAGTCAACTTTTGACCAAAAATTTAATTTTGGTAAAAATAATCATTTTTTGACCCAATGATCAATTGTTGACCCAATAAGTCAATCTCTGCCCAAAAAATAAACTTTGGTCAAAATGGTAATTCCTTGACCCAATGACCGACCTATTGACCCAACACGTCAACTTTTGACCAAAAAACCAACTTTGGTTAAAATGGTCAATCCTTGACCCAATGACCAACCCATTGACCCAATTGGTCAACTTTTGAAAAAAAAAAATGAGTTTTGGTCAAAATAGTCAATTTTTGACCAAATGAGCAATTACTTGCCCAGTAAGCCAATCTCTGACCAAAAAGTCAACTTTGATCAAAATGGTCAATCCTTGACCCAATGACCAACCCATTGACTCAATTTTCATAAAAATGATCAATCCTTGACCCAATGGCCAACCGATTTGTTTAAAAGATCAACTTTTGACCAAAAAGTCAATTTTGGTAAAAAAAGTCAATTTTTGAATTAATGAGCAATTATTGTCCTATTAAGTCAATCTCTGACCAAAAAGTCAACTTTGGACAAAACGGTCAATCTTGGACCCAATGACCAACCCATTGACCTAATAGGTCAACTTTTGACCAAAAATCAATTTTGGTCAAAATAATCAATTTTTTACCTAACTACCAATTATTGACCTAGTAAGCTAATCTCTGACCAAAAAGTCAACTTTTGCAAAATGATCAATCATTGACCCAATCACCAACCCATTGACCGAATCGGTAAATTTTTGAGCAAAAAGTCAACTTTAGTCAAAATGATCAATCCTTGACCCAATGACCAATCCATTTTGACCAATCCTTGACTCAATGACTCATTGGTCAACTTTTGATCAAAAGGTCATTTTTGGTTAAAATAGTCAATTTTTGAATTAATGAGCAATTAAGTGACTCAATAAGTCATTATCCGACCAAAAAGTCAACTTTGGTCAAAATGGTCAATTCCGACCCAATTACCACCCCGTTGACCCAATGGGTCAATTTTTGACCAAAAATTTAATTTTGGTCAAAATAATCAATTTTCGACCTAATGACCAATTATTGAGCCAATAAGTCAATCTCTGACCAAAAAAATCAACTTTAATCAAAATGGTCAATCCTAGACCCAACGACCAACCCATTGACCCAATAGGTCAACTTTTGACCAAAAAGTTATCTTTGGTCAAAATGGTCAATTCTTGACACAATGACCAACCAATTGACCCAATAGGTCAACTATTGAACAAAAAGTCAATTTGCCGAAATAGTCAACTTTTGACCTAATGACCAATTATTGACCCAGTAAGCCAATCTCTGACCAAAAGTCAACTTTGGTAAAAATGTTCTATCCTTAACCCAACGACCAACTTATTGACCTAATAGGTTAATTTTTTACCAGAAGGTCAACTTTGGTCAAAATGATCAATCGTTGATCCAATGACCAACCAATTGGCCTAATAGATCAAATTTTGACCAAAATGTTAATTTTGGGTCAAATAGTCGATTTTTAATTAATGTCAAATTATTGAACCTAATAAGTCAATCTCTCGACAAAAAGTCAATTTTGGTCAAAATGGTCAATCCGACCCAATGATAAACCCATCGACCAAATAAAGTCAACTTTCGACCGAAAAATCAATTTTGTTCAAAATAGTCAATTTTTTAGGTAATGACCACCCATTGACCCAATATGTCAACTTTTGACCAAAAAGTCAACTTTAGTCAAAATGGTCAATTTTTTACCCATTGACCAAATAGGACAAATTTTGTCTAAAAAGTCATCTTGGGTAAAAATGGTCACTTCTTGACCCAAGTACCAACTCATTGACCAAATATGTCAACTTTTGAACAAAAAGTCAACTTCGATTAAAATGGTCTATTTCTGACTCAATGACCACCCCGTTGACCCAATGGGTTAACTTTTGACCAAAAATTCAATTTTGGTCAAAATAATTAATTTTTGACATAATGACAAATTATTGACCCAATAAGTCAATCTCTGACCAAAAAGTCAACTTTAGTCAAAATGGTCGATCCTTGACCCAATGACAAAGCCATTGACCCAATTGGTCAACTTATGACCAAAAAGTCAATTTTGGTCAAAATAATCAATTTTTTACCTATTGACCACCCTTTGACCCAATAGGTCAACTTTTGACCATAAAGTCAACTTTGTTCAAAATTGTTAATTTTTGACCCAATGACCAACTCATTGACCCAATAGGTCAACTTTTGACCAAAAAGTCAACTTTTGTTAAAATGGTTTTCTTTTGACCCAATGACCAACCCATTGGCCCAATAGGCCAACATTTGACCAAAAAGTCACCTTTGGTCAAAATGATCAATTTCTGACCAATTTTCCAACTCATTGACTAAATAGGTCAACTTTTGACCAAAAAGTCAACTTTGGTCAAAATGGAAAATTTCTGACCCAATGACTACCCCGTTGACCCAATGGGTTAACTTTTGACCAAAAATTCAATTTTTGTCAAAATAGGTCAACTTTTAACCAACAAGTCATCTTTGGTCAAAATCGTCAATTTCAACCCAATACCCCCTGGTTGACCATATGGGTTAACTTTTGACAAAAAATTCAATTTTGGTCAAAATAGTCAATTTTTGACCTAATGACCAATTATTGACCCAATATGTTAATCTCTGACCAAAAAGTCAACTTTGGTCAAAATGGTCAATCCTTGACCCAAAGACAAACCCATTGACCCAATAGGTCAACTTTTGACCCAAAAGTCAATTTTAGCCAAAATAGTCAATTTTTGACTTAATGACCACCCATTAACCGAATATGTCAACTTTTGAGCAAAAAGTCAATTATAGTCAAAATAGTCAATTTTTGACCTAATGACCAATTATTGACTCACTAAGCCAATCTATGACCAAAAAGCTAACTTTGGTCAAACTGGTCAATCTTTGACCCAATGACCAACCCATTGACCGAATTGACAACTTTTCGACCAAAAATCAACTTTGATCAAAATGATTAATCCTTGACCCAATGACTAACACATTGGCCTAATAGGTCGACTTTCGACCAAAAATTTAATTTTGATGAAAATAGTTAATTTTTAATTAATGACCAATTATTGACGCAAAAATTCAATCTCCGATCAAAAAGACAAGTTTTGATCAAAATGGTCAATCTTTCGACCCAATGACCTAACCCATTGACGTCAAGTCGTGGTCAACTTTCGACTCATAAAATCAACTTTCGTTAAAAGTTGTCGATTCCTTTACCTAATGACCAACCATTGCCCAACAGTCTACTTTTGACTAAAAAGTCAATTTGGTCAAAATGTCAATTTTGACTTAATGACCACCCGTGATTCGATCTAGTCGGTCAATCCGACCCGAAAAACTCAACTCTCGATTGAAATGGTCAATTTACCGACGACAATGACCACCCCGTTGATCCGATGGGTCAACTTTGGACGAAAATTCGATTTTGAGTCAAAATAGTCAATTTTTGACCTTATAACAAATTATTGACCAAATAAGTCGATCTCTGACCAAAAAGTCGACTTTCGTCAAATGGGCGATCCTAAGACCCGATGATTAACCCATCGAACCTGATAAGTTAACTTTTGACCGAAAAGTCAACTTTGGCTAAAGTAATCGATTTTTGACACTAATGACCGCCTTCCGTTGACCTAATAGGTCGACTTCTTTTGATACAAGTTAACTTTCTAATTAAAATGGTCAATTCTAGATTGACGCAGTGACCACCCCATTAACTCGATGGGTTGACTTCGACTAAAAATTCGAAATCTGGTCAGAATTAGTCGATTTTTGAGCTAAATAATAGATTATTGACCGATAAGTCAAACTCTGACCAAAAGTCAACTTCGTCCAAATAATCAATCCTCGACCTAATGACCCGATTATTTAGCCAATGAAGTCGATCTCAGGCTGAATAATCAAGCTTTGGTAAAAAAGTTTGATCGTCGACGCGATGATCGACCCCTTTGACCTAATATATTAACTTACTACAAAAGAGTTAATTTTAGGTCAAAATAGACAATTTTTGACCCAACAACCAATTATTGACCTAATAAGCCTGACCTTCAACCAGCACGTGAACTTTTGTTAAAATGGTCAATCATTAACCCAATGATAAACCTATTGATCAAATAAATCAACTTTTGAGTTAAAAGTCAACTTTGTTCAAAATGGTCAATCCTTGACCCAATGACCAAACCATTGACCCAACATATCAACTTTTGATGAAAATGTTAATTTTGGTCAAAATAGTCAATTTTTTAACTAATGACCACCATTGACCCAATAGGTCAACTTTTGACCAAAAAGTCAACTTTGGTTAAAATGGTTAATTTCTGACCCAATGACCAACCCATTAACCCAATAGGTCAACTTTTGACCAAAAAGCCAACTTCAGTCAAAATGGTCAATTTCTGACCTAATGACCTCCCATTGACCTAATGGGTCAACTTTGACCGTAAAGTCAATTTTGGTCAAAATTGCCGGCTTAATCTAATGACCAATTATTGACACAATAAGTCAATCTCTGACTAAAAATTCAACTTAGGTCAAAATGGTCAATCATTGACCGAATGACCATCCTACTGACCCAATAAGTCAACTTTTGATAAAAATCGGATCGGTCAAAATAGTTAATTTTTCACCTAATGACCACCTCACTGACCTAATAGATCACTTTTTGACCAAAAAATCAACTTTGGTCAAAATGGTATATCGTTGACCTAATGACCACACATTGACCCAATTGATCAACTTCTGACCAAAAAGTCAACTTCTGACCAAAAAGTCAACTTTGGTAAAAATGGTCAACCATCAATCCAATGACCAACCCATCGACCAAATAGGTCAACTTTTAACCAAAAAGTCAATTTTGGCCAAAATAGTCAATTTATGACTTAATGACCACCCCACTCGACACAATAGGTCAACTTTCAAGTTAAAATGGTCAATTTCGACCCAACGAACAACCGATTAACCTAATAGGTCAACTTTGACCTAAATGTCTAGTTTTGTCAAAATGGTCGATCAGTCACCAATGACTCAACCCATTGACCTAATATATTAACTTTCTACAAAAACGTACTCTGGTCAAAATAGTCAATTTTGGAACTAATAACCAATTATTGACCGAATAAGCAATCTATGACCAAAACGTCTACATTGGTAAAAAAGGTCAATCTTTAACACAAAGACCAACTCATTGACCTAATAGGTCAACTTTTGAGCAAAAAGTCAACTTTGGTCAAAATGGTCAATCATTGACCCAATGACCAATCCATTGACCTAATTGGTCAACTTTTAACCAAAAAGTCAATTTTAGTCAAAATTATTAATTTTTGACCTAATGACCACCCAATTGTTCAATAGGTCTACTTTTGACCAATAAGCCAACTTTGGTCAAAATGGTCAATTTCGACCAAATGATTAACCCATCGACCCAATCGGTCAACTTTTCGAACAAAATGTCAACCTTAGGCAAAATGATCAATTTCTCGACCTAATGACTATCCGGTTGACCCAATTGTGTCAACTTTTAACCAGTATTCAATTTTGGTCAAAATATTTAATTTTTAACCTAATGACAAAATTATTGACCTAATAAGTTAATCTTCGACTCAAAATCAACTTTGGTCAAAATGGTGAATCCTCGACCCAATGGCCAACCCATTGATCCAATAGTTAAATTTTCACCTAAAAGTTGACTTAAATGAAATGGTCAATCCTTGACCCAATGACCCAATAGGTCAACTTTTGACCAAAAGTCGATTTTGTCGAAATAGTTAATTTTTTACCGAATGGCCATATATCGACCTAATAAGTCAATCTTCGAGATAAAAGTCAACATTTTGTTGAAGTGGCCAACTGCGTCGGCCCAACGACCAACCTAGAGACCCAATAGGTCAACTTTGGTCGAAATGATCAATCCTTGACCCAATGATCAACCGATTAACCCAATAGCTCACTTTTCACCAAAAAGTAAATTTTGGTCAAAAGTTCATTTTGGACATAATCACCAACTCATTGACATAATTGGTCGAACTTATGACAAAAAAATTAATTTTGGTCAAAATAGTCAATTTTTTACCTAATGACAACTCAATTGACCTAATAGGTCAACCATTGACCAAGATGTCAACTTTGGTCACAAAGGTCAATTTCTAACCCAATGGCTAACCCATTGACCTAATATTTTAGCTTTTGACGAAAAGTGAATTTTAGTCAAAATAGTTAATTCTTGACCAAAAGACCAAATGTTGACCCAATAAGCCAATCTCTAAACAAAACGTAAACTTAGGTCAAAAAATTTAATCCTTGACCCAATGACCAACGTATCGACCCAATAAATCAACCTTTGATAGCAAATGTCAACCTTAGTCAAAATAGTTAATCTTAACACATTGACATACCCTTTGACCCAATTGGTCGACTTTTAACAAAAAAGTAAATTTTGGTCAAAATAGTCAGTTTTTAACCTAACAACCACCCCATTAACCAAATAGGTCAACTTTTGACCAAAAAGTCAACTTTAGTTAAAATGGTCAATTTCGAGAAAAAATCAACTCATCGACCCAATAAGTCAACTTTCGACCAAAAGAGAATTTGGTCAAAATCGTCAATCCTCGACCTAGTGAAAACCCGTCGATCTAATAGGTCAACTTTTGACTAAAAAGGTAACTTTGGTTAAAATAGACAATTTCTGATCCAATGACCAATACAATGACCAAATAGGCCAATTTTTACCAAAAAGTCAAGTTTTTTCAAAATGATTAATCCTGGACCCATTGACAAACTTATTTAACAAATAGGTCAACTTTTTACCAAAAACTCAATTTTGGTCAAAATAGATAAATTTTTACTTAAAGACCAATTATTAACCGAATAAGTCAATCTGTGACCAAAAGTCAACTTTGATCAAAATGGTTAATCCTTGACCCAATGACCAACCCATTGACCTAATTGGTTTAACTTTTGACCAAAAAATTAACTTTTGTCAAAATGGTCAATCGTTGACCCAATGACCAACCCATTAATCTAATAGGTCAACTTTTCGACCAAAAGTTAATTTTGGTCAAAATAGTAAAATTTTGACCTAATGACCACCCCATTGACCCTATAGGTCAACTTTTGACCAAAAAATCAACTCTGGAAAAATGGTCAAATTCTGACACAATGACCACCCCATTGACCCAATGAGTCAAATTTTGAGAAAAAATTGATTTTGGTCAAAATAATCAATTTTTCACCTTGTGACCAACAATTGACCAAATAAGTCAATCTTTGTCCAAAAAATCAACTTTGGTCAAAATGGTCAATCCTTGATCTAAAAACTAACTCATTGACCCAATATGTTAACTTTGGACTAAAAAGACAATTTTGGTCAAATAGTCAAATTTCGACCTAATGACCCCCTATCGACCATATAGTCAACTCTTGATCAAACAAATCAACTCTAAGCTAAAATGGTAAATTACTACACAATAACCACCCCATTGGAACCTAATGAGTCAACTTTTGACCAAAAATTAATTTTTCGTCAAAATAGTTAATTTTTGACCTAATGACCAATTATTGACCAAATAAGTCAATCTTTGACCAAAAAGTCAACTTTGATCAAAATGGTCAATCCTTGACCCAATGACTAATCCATTGACCCAATAGGTCAACTTTTGACCAAAAAGTCAACTTTGGCCAAAATTGTCAATTTTTGACATAATGACCACCCATTGACCTAATAGGTCAACTTTTGATTAAAAACTTTGTTCAAAATGGTCAATTTGTGACCTAATGACCAACCCATTGACCCAATATATCAACTTTGACCAAAAGTCGAACTTTTGTCAAAATGGTCAATTCTTGACCAAATGACCAACTCATTAACCAAATAGGCAACTTTTGAAGAAAAAGTCAATTTTGATAAAAAAAGCTAATTTTGACCTAATCACCAATTATTGACTCAATAAGTCAATCTCGAACAAAAGTCAACTTTCGTCATAATAGCTTAATCCTTGACCCAACGACTAACCCATTGAACCAATAAGTAAACTTTTGACAAAGAAGTTAACTTTGGTTAAAATGGTAAATCCTTGATCCAATGGCATACCACTGACCCAATAGATCAACTCTTGACCCAAAAGTCAATTTTGGTCAAAATAGTCAATTTTTGACCTAAAGACCAATTATAGACCGAAAAGGTCCACTTTTGACCTAAATGACAACTTTGGTGAAAATGGTCAATACTTGACCCAATGACCAACCCATTGACCCAATGGGTTAACTATTGACCAAAAAGTCAACTTTGGCCAAAAGTGTCAATTTCTGACCCAATGGCCAACCCACTGACCCAATAGGTCACCAAAAAGTCAACGTTTTTTAAAATGATCAATCCTCGACCAAATGACCAACCTGTTGACCCAATATGTCAACTTTCGACCAAAAAGTCAATCTTTGATCAAAATAGTTAATTTTTGACCTAATGACCACATTATTGACCGCAATAAGATCAACTATGTGACCAAAAAGTCAACTTTGGACAAAATGGTCAATTCTGACGCAATGACCAACCCATTGACCCAATAGGTTAACTTTTGATCAAAAAAATCAACTTTGGTCGAAAATGTCGATCTCAGACCTAATGACTAACCCATCGACCTAATAATCAATTTGGTCAAAATAGTCAATTTTTGACCTAATGACTACCCATTGACCCAATAGGTCAACTTTGGTCAAATTGTCAATCTTTACTCAATGACCAACCCATCGACCCAATATGTTAACATTTGCCCAAAAAATCAACTTCGGTCAAAATGGTCGATTCTTGACCTAACTCATGACAAATAGTTAACCTTTGATCAAAAACTCATTGACTCAATATCAAAGGTCAACTTTTGATCAAAAAGTCAACTTTTGTCAAAATATTTAATTTTTGACCCAATGACTAACCCATTGACCCAATAGGTCAACTATTGACCAAAAAGACAACTTTGGTTAAAATCGTCAATTCTTAACCTAACCACTCTCATTGACCCAATAAGTCAACTTTTGACCAAAAAGTCAACTTTGAGTCAAAATAGACAATTTCTGACCCATATGACCAACCAATCGACCTAATAGCTCAACTCTTTAACCAAAAAGTCAACTTTGGTCAAAATGGTCAATCCTCGACCCAATGACCAACCCATTAACCCAATAGTCAAGTTTCTGACCAAAAAGTCAACTTTCATCAAAATAGTCAATTTTGACTCAATGACCACCTCATTGACCTAAATAGGTCAACTTTTGACAAAAACCAACTTTGGTCAAAATGGTTAACTTACGACTTAATGACCCCATCGAACTAACAGGTCAACTTTTCGACAAAAATTCAATTTTGGTCAAAATAGTCAATTTTGTACCTAATAACCAATTATTGACCCAATAAGTTAATCTCTGACAAAAATGTCAACTTTGTTCAAAATAGTCAATCTTTGACACAATGACCAACCCATTGACCCAATAGGTCAACCTTTAAGCAAAAAAGTCAACTTTAGTCAAAATGGTCAATCCTCGACCCAATGACCAACCCATCGACCCAATAAGTCAACTTTTCGACCAAAAGATTCAACTTTGAGTCCAAAAATGCTACAATTCTTCGACTCTAATAGACCAACATATTGACTCAACAATAGGCTTTCAAATTTGATCAGCTTGGCTCAAAATTAGTCAATTTTCGACCTAATGACCACCTCATTGACACGAATAAGTCAACTTTCGACCAAAAAGTCAACTTTGGTCAAAAGTGGTCAACTTTTGACCTACAATAATCGATCACTTGACCTAATGGCTAACCTTGAACCAAAATGTCAACTTTTGGTTAAAATGGTCAATCTTTCGACCACAATGACCAACTATTGAACCAATATGTCGACTTAGAGTCAAATTAACTTTGGTCAAAATAGTTAATCTTGGACTTAATGACTACCTTGACTCATAGATCAACTTTTGACCAAAAAGTCAACCCTAGTAAAAATGGTCAATTTTTGACATAATGACGACCTATTGACCAAATGGGTCAACTATTGACCAAAATTCAATTTTGGTCAAAATAGTTAATCTTGACCTAATGACCAATTATTGACATAATATGTCAACTCTGACCAAAAAGTCAACTTTCAGTCAAAATGGTCAATCATCGACCCAACGTCCAACTCCATTGACCCAATAGGTCAACTTTTGACCAAAAAGTCAACTTTGGTCAACATAGTCAACTTTTACCTAATGATCAACCTATTGATCCAATAGGTTAAATTTTAACAAAAACTCAACTTTGGTCAAAATGGTCAATTTTAGACATCAATGACTAACCCATTAGACCCAATAGGACAACTTTTAACCAAAATGTCAACTTCTGGTCAAAATGGTCAATTCTTTACCTAATGACAACCTCATTGATCAAATAGGTCAACTTTGAACAAAAATTCAATTTTGGTTAAAATAATCAATTTTTAACCTAATGACCAATGCAATGACCCAACAAGTTAATCTTTCGACAAAAAGTCAATTTTGGTCAAAATGGTCAATCCTTCGACCCAATGACCAACCCATCGACCCAATAGGTCAACTCTTGACCAAAAAGGCAACTTCGCTCAAATGGTTAATCCTTGACCCAATGATCAACCTCATCGACCCAATAGATCAACTTTTGACCAAAATGTCAATTTTGGTCAAGATAGGTCAATTTTTGACACTAATGACCAACTCATTGACCCAATAGATCAACTTTTGACCTAAATGGTCAACTTTGGCTGAGAATGGTCAATCTTCGACAACGACCAACTCATCGACCAAATAGATCGACTTTTACCAAAAAGTCAACTTTATGTCAAAATGCTCAATCCTTGAACCCAATGACATACCCATTGACCCAATTAGGTTAACTTTCGACCAAAAAAGTCAATTTTGGTCAAAATGGTCAATTTTTTTACCTAATGACCGAATTATTAACCAATAAAATAAACTTTGACGTCCAAAATGGTCAATCCTCGACCCAATGACCAACCCATCGACCCAATCGGTCAACCTTTGACAAAAATTCAACTTTAGTCAAAATGGTCAATCTTTGACCTAATGACTAACCCATTAACCCAATAGGTCAACTTCGGCCAAAAAATCAATGTTGGTTAAAATTGTTCGAGTTCTGACCAATCAGTCGATTTTATACCCAAAAAGTTAACTTTTGTCAAACTAATCAATCCTTACCCAATGACCAACCTAGTTGACCTAATAGGTCAACTTTTCGAACTCAATTTTGGTCAAAATAGTCAATTTTTTACCTAATGAACAATTATTGACTCAATTAGTCAATCTCTGACTAAAAGTCAACTTTGGTTAAAATGATCAATCCTTGACCCAATGACCAACCAATTGACCCAATTGGTTATCTTTTGACCAAAAAATCAACTTTGGTCAAAATAGTCAATCCTTGACTCAATGACAAACCCATTGACCCAATAGGTCAACTTTTGACAAAAAAGTTAACTTTGGTCAAAATTGTAAATTTTTGACCTAATGACCACCCCATTGACCCTATAGGTCAACTCCTTACCAAAACGTTAACTCTGGTTAAAATGGTCAACTTCTGACACAATGACCACCCAATTGACCCAATGGGTAAACTTTTGACAGAAATTCAATTTGGTCAAAATAGTCAATTTTTGACCTAATGACCAATTATTGACCAAATAAGTCAATGTGTGACCAAAAAGTCAACTTTGGTCAAAATGATCAATCCTTGACCCAATGACTAACCATTGACCCAATAGGCTAACATTTGTCTAAAAAGTCAACTTTAATCAAAAAAAATTATTACTGATCCAGTGACCACCCATTGACCTAATAGGTCAACTTTTGACTAAAATGTCAACTTTGGTCAAAATGGTCAATCCTTGACCCAATGACCAACCCATTGACCTAATAGGTCAACCTTTGACCAAAAAATCAATTTTGGACAAAATAGTCAATTTTTAACCTAATGACCACCCATTGACCCAATAGGTCAACTTTTGACCAAAATCAACTTTGGTCGAAATGGTCTATTCTCGACCCAATGACCAACCCATTGACCTAATAGGTCAACTACTGACCAAAAAATTCAACTTTGATCAAATGGTTAATTTCTAACCCAATTGACTACCTCATTGACCAAAAAGGTCAACTTTTGATCAAAAAGTCAACTTTTGGCCAAAAAAGTCAATTTTTGACCTAACGACCAGTTATTGACCCAATAAGTCTAACTTTGACCAAAAAGTCAACTTTCGTCAAAATGATCAATCCTTGACCAAATGACTAACTCATTGACCCAATACGTCAACTTTTAACCAAAAAGTCATTTTTTGGTCAAAATAGTTAATTTTTGACCTAATGACCACCAATTGACCCAACAAGTCAACTTTTGACAAAAAAGTCAACTTTGGCTAAAAGGGTCAATTTCTAACCCAATGACCAACTCATTGACCCGATAGGTTAAATTTTGACCAAAAAGACGACTTTCGTCAAAATTGCAAATTGTTGACCCAATGACCAACCCGTTGACCAAATAAGTCAAATTTTGAACAAAAAGTCAATTTTGGTCAAAATAATCATTTTTTGACCTAATGACCAATTATTGACCTAAAAAGTCAATCTCCAACAAAAAAGTAAACTTTGGTCATAATGGTCAATCCTTGACCCAATGACCAACCCATTGACCCAATAGTTCAACTTTTGACCAAACAATCAACTTTGGTCAAAAAGGTCATTCTTTGACCCAATGACCAACTCATTGACCAACCCATTGACCCGATATGTCAACTTTTGACAAAAAGGTAAGTGAGGGACAAAATAGTAAATTTTTGACCTAATGACCGATTATTGACCCAATAAGTTAATCTCTGACCAAAAAGTAAACTTTAGTTAAAATAGCCAATCCTTGACTCAATGATCAAACCATTGACCCAATAGGTCAACTTCTTACCAAAATGTCGACTTTGGTCAAAATGGTCAATTCTTGACCTAATGACAAACCCATTGACCAAATAGGTCAAATTTTGAACCAAAAGTCAATTTTGGTCAAAATAGTCATTTTTTGACCTAATGACCAATTATTGACCTAATAAGTCATTCTCTGAACAAAAAGTTAATTTTGGTCATAATGGTCAATCCTTGATCCAATGACCAACCCATTGACCCAATAGTTCAACTTTTGACCAAACGATCAACTTCCGTCAAAATGATCATTCCTTAACCCAATGAACAACCCATTGACCAACACATTGACCCAATAGGTCAACATTTGACCAACAAGTGTGGGAAAAAATAGTCAATTGTTAACCTAATGACCGATTATTAACCAAATAAGTCAATATCTTACCAAAAAGTCAAATTTGGTCAAAATTAGTCAATCCTTGACCCAATGACGAACCCATTGACCCAATAGGTCAACTTCTTACCAAAAAGTCAACTTTGGTCAAAATGGTCAATTATTGACCCAATGACCAACCCGTTGATCAAATAGGTCAAATTTTGAACAAAATGTTAATTTTGGTCAAAATACTCATTATTGACGTAATGCCCAATTATTGACCCAATAAGTTAATCTCTGACCAAAAAGTCAACTGGTCAAAATGGTCAATCCTTGACCCAATGACCAACACATTGACCTAATAGATCAACTTTTGATCAAAAAGTCAACATTGGTCAAAATAGTCAATTTTTGACTTATTGACCACCCATTGAGCTAATAGGTCAACTTTTGACTAAAAAGTCAACTCTGGTCAAAATGGTCAATTTGAAACCCAATGACCAACCCATTGACCCAATAGGTCAACTTTTGACCAAAAAGTCAACTATGGCCAAATTGCTCAATTCTTGACCCAATGACCCAATAGGCCAACATCTGACCAAAAAGTTAACTTTGGTCACAGTGGTCAATCCTTGACCCAATAACCAACTCATTGACATAATAGGTCAACTTTTGAACAAAAGGCAATTTTGGTCAAAATAGTCAAATTTTGACCTAATGATAATTTATTAACCCAATAAGTAAATCTCTGACCAAAAAGTCAACTTTGGTCATAATGGTTAATCCTTGACCCAATGACCAACCCATTGACCCAATAGTTTAATTTTTGACCAAAAAGTCAACTTTGGCCAAAATAGTCATTCCTTGATCAAATGACCACCATGTTGACCCAATGTGTCAACTTTTGGCCAAAAATTCAATTTTGGTGAATATAGTCATTTTTTGACCTAATGATCAATTATTAACCTAATAAGATAATCACTGACCAAAAAGTCAACTTTGGTCAAAATGGTCAATCCTTGACCCAATGACCAACCCATTGACCTAATAGGTCAACTTTTGACCAAAAAGTCAACTTTAGGCAAAATGTTCAATCCTTGACCTAATGACTAACCCAATGACCCTATAGGTCAACTTTTGACCAAAAAGTCAATTTTGGTCAAAATAATAAATTTTTGACTAAATAACCTCCCATTGACCCAGTAGGTCAACTTTTGACCGGAAAGTCAACTTTGGTGAAAATGGTCAATTTCTATCCCAATGTTGACCCAACAGGTCTTTTGACCAAAAAGTCAACTTTGGCCAAAATGGTTAATCCTTTACCCAATGACCAACCCATTAACCCAATAGGTCAACTTTTGACCAAAAAGTTAATTTCTGTCAAAATTATCAATTTTTGACCTAATGACCACCCCATTAACACAATAGATCAACTTTTGACCAAAAAGTCAAGTTTGTCAAAATGGTCAATTTATGATTCAATGACCAACCCATTGACCCAATAGGTCAACTTTTGACCAAAATAGTTAATTTTTGACATAATAACCAATTATTGACCCAATAAATCAATCTCTGACCAAAAAGTAAGCTTTAGTCAAAATAGTCAATCCTTAACACATTACCCAACCCATTGACACAGTAGATCAACTTTTCACCAAAAAGTCAATTTTGGTCAAAATGGTCAATTTCTGACCCATTGACCACCGCATTAATCTAATGGATCAACTTTTGACCAAAAATTCAATTTTAGTCAAAATAGTTATTTTTTAAACTAATGACCAATTATTTACCTAATAAATCAACCACTTACAAAAAAGTCAACTTTGGCCAAAATGGTCAATCCTTGACCCAAAGACCAACCCATTGATCCAAAAGGTCAACTTTTGACCAAAAAGTCAAGTTTGGTTAACATGGTCAATTTCTGACCCAATGACCAACCCATAACCCAATAGGTCAACTTTTGACCAAAAAGTTAAGTTTGGTCAAAAATGTCAATTTTTGACCTAACGACCAATTATCGACCTAATAAGTCAATATTTGACCAAAAAGTCAGATTCCGAGGATCCATCCATGAACGAGAATATCATGCGTCGAAGCAATGTCGTTCATTAATTCCGGGATCGGTAGAGGGAATTCATCTGCCGGGCATGCCTGTTTAAATCTCTCCGAAATCCACACAAATTCCGATCCGACCATTCTTCTCCCCGACCGGTACCACGAGGTCAATTTTTACCAAAAAGTCAATTTTTGACCTAATGACCAATTATTGACCCAATAACTCCATCTCTGACCAAAAAGTCAACTTGTTAAAAATGGTCAATCCTTGACCCAATGACCAACCCATTGACCCAATAGGTAAACTTTTGACTAAAAAGTTAATTTTGGTAAAAAAAACTCAAGCTTTGACCTAATGACCACCCCATTTACCCAATATTTCAGTTTTGGTTAAAATGGTCAAGTTTTGACCTAATGACCACCTATTGGTCAACTTTGGTCAAAATGACTAACCAATTGACCCAATAGGCCAACATTTGACCAAAAAGTCAACTTTCGTCAAAATGATCAATCCTTGATCCAATGATCAACCCATTAACCCAATATGTCAACTTTTGACCAAAAAATTAATTTTGGTCAAAATAGTAAATTTTTGACCTAATGACCAATTATCGACCCAATAAGTCAATCTCTGAACAAAAAGTCAACTTTGGTCAAAATAGTCCATCCTTGAGCTAATGACCAACCCATTGACCCAATTGGTCAACTTTTGACCAAAAATGAACTTTAATCAAAATAGTCAATCCTTGACACAATGACCAACCCATTGATACAGTAGGTCAACATTTGAATAAAAAGTTAATTTTGGTCAATATATTCAATTTTTGACCTAATGACCACCTTATTGACCCAATAGGTCAACGTTTGACCAAAAAGTCAATTTTGGTCAAAATGGTTAATTTCTGACCCAATGACAACCCCAATGACCCAA
This sequence comes from Papilionanthe hookeriana x Papilionanthe teres, assembly GCA_022702705.1. NCBI lineage: Eukaryota > Viridiplantae > Streptophyta > Magnoliopsida > Asparagales > Orchidaceae > Papilionanthe > Papilionanthe hookeriana x Papilionanthe teres. The sequence goes on along the minus strand of CM040439.1, from coordinate 48,586,257 downwards.
TGAGTCAAGTTTTGACCAAAAATTCAATTTTGTCCAAATTGTCAATTTTTGACCTAATGACCAATTATTAACCCAATAAGTCAATCTTGACCAAATAGATGAACTTTTGACAAAAAAGTCAACTTTGATCAACATGGTTAATTTCTGACCCAATGACCACAAAATCAAGTTTGTTCAAAAGGGTCAATCCTTGACCCAATAACCAAATCATTGACCCAATAGGTCAACTTTTAATGGAAAAGTCAACTTTTATCAAAATGGTCAATCTCTGACCCAATGACCATCCCATTGACCCAATAAGTCAACTTTTGACCAAACCAAAAAGTTAATTTTTGTTAAAGTAGACAATTTTTTACCTAATGACCACCTCATTGACCCAATAGGTCAACTTATGAAAAGAAAGTCAAGTTTGGTCAAAATGGTTAATTTCTTATCCAATGACCAACTCATTGACCCAATAGGCCAACTTTTAACAAAAAGTCAACTTTGGTCAAAATGGTCAATTTCCTACATAATTATAACTCAATTGACTCAATGGGTCGACATTCGACCAAAAATTCAATTTTGGTCAAAATAATCAATTTTTGACTAAATGACCAATTATTGGCCCAATAAGTCAATCTCTGACCAAAAAGTCAACTTTGGTCAAAATGGTCAATCTTTGACCCAATGACCAACCCATTGACCTAATAGGTCAATTTGACCAAAAGGTGAACTTTAATCAAAATAGTCAATCCTTGACACAATGACCAACCTATTGACACAATAGGTTAACTTCTGACCAAAAAGTCAATTTTGGTCAGTATAGTTAATTTTTGACCTAATGACCACTTCATTGACCCAATTGGTCAACTTTTGACCAAAATGTCAACTTTGGTCAAAATAGTCAATTTCTTACCCAATGATTAACCCATTGACCCAATGGGTCAACTTTTGACTCAAAGTTCAATTTTGGTCAAAATAGTCAATTTTTTACCTAATGACAAATTATTGACCCAATAAGTTAACCATTGACTAAAATGTCAACTTTGGTCAAAATGGTCAATCCTTGACCCAATGACTAACCCATTGACACAATAGGTCAACTTTTGACCAAAAAGTCAATTACGATCAAAATGGTCAATCTTTGACCCATTGCCCAATAGGTCAAATTTTGAAAAAAAGTTAATCTTGGTAAAAGTTGTCAGTTTTTGACCTGATGACCATCCCATTGATGCAATAAGTCATCTTTTGATCAAAAAGTCAACTTTTGACAAAATGGTCAATTTCCGACACAATGACCACCCCGTTGACCCAATGGGTCAAATTTTGACCAAAATTGAAAATTCAATTTTGGCAAAATAGTCAATTTTTAACCTAATGATCAATTACTGACCCAATAAGTTTATCTTTGACCAAAAAGTCAACATTAACCTAATGACCAAACCCTTAACCCAATAGGTCAACTTTTGACCAAAAAGTCAAGTTTGGTCAAAATGGCCAATTTCCGACAAAATGACCAAACACTTGACCCAATAGGTCAACTTTCGACCAAAAGTCAAGTTTGGTCAAAATGATAATTTCGACATAATGACCCTCTATCGATCTAATCGTGAACTTTTGACCAAAAATTTAATTTTGGTCAATAAAATCAATTTTTACCTAATGACCAATTACTGATCCAATAAGTCAATCTCTGACGAAAATGTCAACGTTGGTCAAAATGGTCAATCATTGACCCAATGACCAACCGATTGACCAAATAGGTAAACTTTTGACCATAAAAGTCAACTTTGGCCAAAAATGGTCAATCCTTGACCAAATGACCCAATAGGTCAAATTTTGATGAAAAAGTAAATTTTGGTAAAGAAAATCAATTATTGACCTAATGACCACCCCATTGACCCAAAAGGTCAGCTTTTGACCGTAAGTCAACTTTGGTCAAAATGGTCAATTTCTGACCTAATGACCAACCCATTGATCTAATAGGTCAACTTTTGACCAAAAATTTGGTCAAGAATGTCAATCCTTAGCCCAATGACAAACCCATTGGCCCAATAGGTCAACATTTGACCAAAAAGTCAACATTGGTCAAAATGGTCAATCCTTGACCCAATGACTAACCAATTGACCCAATATGTCAATTTTTGACCTAAAAGTCAACTTTAGTCAAAATGATCAATCCTCGAACCAATGACACACCCATTGACCCAATAGGTCAACTTTTGACCAAAAAGTCATTTTTGGTCAAAATAATAATTTATAACTCTAATGACCACTCGTCAATCTAATCGGTCAACTTTCGACCATAAATTTAACTTTCGTTAAAATGATCAATTTTAGCCCAATGACCAACCCATCGAATCCAATAATCAACTTTCGAACAAGAACTCAACTTTGTCAAATTGATCAATCTCGACTCAATGACCAACTCATCGAATCCAATAGTCATCTTTCGACCAAAAAGTTAATTTTTGTCAAAATAAATCAATTTTTCACCTAAAGACCAATTATTGCCTAATAAGTCAATCTCTTACCAAAAAAGCCAACATTGGTCAAAATGGTCAATCTTTGACCCAATGACAAACCCATTGACCCAACAGGCCAAATTTTGACAAAAAATTAACTTTGATAAAAAATCAACTTTGATTAAATTTTGACCAAAAATCAATCTTTGACTCAATGACAAACCCATTGGCCCAACATGTCAAATTTTGACAAAAAATCCTTAGTCCAATGACAAACCCATTAAACCAACAGGTCAAATTTCTGACCCAATGACCAAAAAATTTACCTAATATGTCAACTTTTGACCAAAAAGTCAACTTTAGTGAAATTGGTTAATAATTGACCCAATGACCAACCCATTGACCCAATAGGTCAATATTTGACCAAAAAGTCCATTTTAGTTAAATTAGTCAATTTTTGACCTAATGACCAATTATTGACCCAATAAGTTAAATCTCTTACCAAAAAGTCAACTTTGGCCAAAATGATCAATCCTTGACTCAATGACCAACCCATTGACCCAATAGGTCAACATTTGTCAAAAAAGTCAACATTAGTCAAAATAATTAATCCTTAACCAAATGACCATAAACTCATGTTTGGTCAAAATGGTCAGTTTCTGACCCAATGACCAACACATTGACCCAATATGTCAAATTTTGACCAAAAAGTTGATTTGGTCAAAATGGTTAATTTCTGACCCAATGACCAACCCATGGACCCAACATGTCAACTTTTGACCAAAAGATCAACTTTGGTCAAAATGTTCAAACCTTGACCCAATGACCAACTCATTGACCCAATAGGTCAACTTTTGACCGAAAAGTGAATTTTGGTCAAAATAGTCAATTTTTGACCTAATAACCAATTATTGACCCAATAAGTCAATCTCTTACCAAAAAGTCTATTTTGGTCAAAATGGTCAATCCTTGACGCAATGACCAACCTATAGACCCAATAAGTCAACCTTTGAACAAAAAGATAACTTTGGAAAAAATGGTCAATCCTTGACCCAATGTCCAACCCATTGATCCAATAGGTCAACTTTTGACAAAAAAAATTCAATTTTGGTCAAAATAGTCAATTTTTAACCAACTGACCAATTATTGACTCAATCAACCAATCTCTGACAAAAAAGTCAACATTGGTCAAAATGGTCAATCTTAGACCCAATGACTAACCCATTGACCCAATTGGTCAACTTTTGACCAAAAAATTAACTTTGGCCAAAATGGTCAATCCTCGACCTAATGACCAACCCATCGACTCCAAGTGATTAACTTTGACCAAAATTCAATTCGGTCAAAATAATCAATTTTTGACCTAATGACTAATTATTGACCCAATAAGTCAATCTCAAACCAAAAAGTTAACTTTGGTCAAAGTGGTCAATCAATGACCCAATGACCAACCCATTAACCCAATAAATCAACTTTTGACCAAAAAGTCAACTTAGGCCAAAATGGTCAATCCTTAACCCAATGACCAACCCATTAACACAATAAGTCAACTTTTAACCAAAAAGTCAATTTTGGTCAAAATCGCCAATTTTCGACCTCATGACAACCTCATCGACCCTAACAGTCAATCGTCAAAAGACAACTTTGGTCAAAATACTTAATTTCTAACACAATGACCACCCCCATTGAACCAAAAATTTAATTTTGGTCAAAATAATCAATTTTTGACCTCTGACCAAAAAGTCAACTTTGTCAAAGTGGTCAATCCTTGAACCAATGAACAACCCATCGACTCTAACAGTCAACTTTCGACCAAAAAGTCAACTTTGTCAAAATGGTCAATCTTCGAACCAATGACCAACCCATCGACCCAACATGTCAAATTTCGACCAAAAAGTCAACTTTTAACCAAAAAGTCAACTTTGGTTGAAATGGTCAATCCTTTACATAATGACTAACACATCGACCTCTATAAGTTAACTTTTCGACCAAAAAGTCAATTTTGGTTATAATAGCCAATTTTTTACCTAATCACCAATTATCGACCCAATAAGTCAATCTCCGACAAAAAAGACAACTTTTGTCAAAATGGTTAATCCTTGAACCAATGACAAACCCTTTGACCCAATAGGTGAAGTTTTGACTAAAAAGTTAACTTTAGTCAAAATGATCAATCCTTGACGCAATGACTAACCCATTGGACTAATAGGTCAACTTTTGACCAAAAAATCAATTTTGGTTATAATAGCCAATTTTTGAATTAATGAACAATTATTGGCTCAATAAATCAATCTCTGATCAAAAAGTAAAAATGAGTCAAAATGGGTAATCATTGACCCAATAGGTCAACTTTTGACCAAAAAGTCAACTTTTGACCAAAAAGTCAACTTTGGCCAAAATGGTCAATTTTTTACCCAATGACCGACCCACTAACCCAATAGGTCAACTATTGACCAAAAAGTCATCTTTGGTCAAAATGGTTAATTCTTGACACAATTGCCAACTCATGGACCAAATAAGTCAACTTTTGACCAAAAGTCAACTTTAGTCAAATAGGTTAATTTCTGACTCAATGACCACCCCGTTGACCCAATGGGCCAACCTTTGACTCAAAATTCAATTTTGGTCAAAATTGTTAATTTTTGACCTAATGACCAATTATTGACCCAATAAGTCAATCTTTGACCAAAAAGTCAACTTTGGTCAAAATGGTGAACACTTGACCCAATGACATATCCAATAACCCAATAGGTCAACTTTTGACCAAAAAATCAACTTTGGTCAAAATTATTAATTTTTGACCTAATAAACACCCCATTAACCCAATAAGGTTAACTTTGATCAAAAAGTCATGTTTGGTCAAAATTGTCAATTTCCGACACAACGACCAACCCATTGACCCAATAGGTTAACTTTTAACCAAAATGTCAACTTTGGCAAAAATGTTCAAACATTGAGCCAATGACCAACCCATTAACCCAATAGGTTAACTTTAAACTAAAAAGTCAATTTTGGTCAATATTATCAAATTTTGACCTAATAACCACCTCATTGACCTAATAGGTCAACTTTTGACCAGAAAGCTAACTTTGGTCAAAATAAATAATTCTCGACACAATGACCACCCCCATCGACACTAACGCGTCCACTTTCGACCAAAATTCAATTTTGGTCAAAATAATCAATTTTTGACCTAATGACCAATTATTGACCAAATAAGTCAATCTTTAACTAAAAAGTCAACTTTTGTCAAAATGATCAATTCTTTGACCAATTGACCAACCCATTGACCCAATAGGTCAACTCTTGACCAAAATGTCAATTTTGGTCGAAATGCTCAATCCTTGACATAATGACCTCCCCGTTGACCTAATGGGTTATTTTTTGAGCAAAAATTCAATTTTGGTCAAATTAGTCAATTTTGACATAATGACCAATTATTGACCCAATAAGTCAATCTCTGACCAAAAATTCAACTTCGGTCAAAATGGTCAATCCTTAACTGAATGACAAACTCATTGACCCAAAAGGTCAACTTTTGACCAAAAAGTAAATTTTAGTCAAAATAGTTACTTTTTTACCTAATGACCACCCATTAAACCAATAGGTCAACTTTGACCAAAAAGTTAACTTTGGTCAAAATGATCAATTTTTTACCCAATGACCAACCCATTGACCCAATAGATCAAATTTTGACGAAAGAGTCATCTTCTGTCAAAATGGCCAATTCTTGACCCAATTACCAACTCATTGACCAAATAAGTCAACTATGAACCAAAATGTCAACTTTGGTTAAAATAGTCGATTTTTGACCCAATGATCACCCCGTTGACCCAATGGGTCAATTTTTGACCTAAGGACCAATTATAGACCCAATAAGTCATTCTTTGACTAAAAAGTCAACTATGGTCAAAATGGTCAATCCTTGACCCAATGACCAACCCATTGACCTAATAGGTCAACTTTTGACCAAAAGTTAACTTTCGTCAAAATGATCAATCCTCGACCCAATGACCAACCCATCGACCCAACAAAGTTAACTTTCGACCAAAAATCAAATTCGGTCAAAATAATCAATTTTCGACCTAATGACCAATTATCAATCCAATAAGCCAATCTCTCGACCAAAAAGATAACTTTGGTTAAAATGGTCAATCCTTGACCCAATGACCAACCCATTGACCCAAAATGTCAACTTTGACTAAAAAGTTAACTTTGGTTAAAATGAACAATCCTTGACCAAATGACCAACCAATTAGCCTAATAGGTCAACTTTTGACAGAAAAGTCAATTTTGGTCAAAATAGTCAATTTTTAAATTAATGATTAATTATTGACCCAATAAGTCAATCTTTAACCAAAAAACCAACTTTGGTGAAAATCGTCAATCCTTGACCCAATGACAAATCCATTGACCCAATTGTTCAACTTTTGACTAAATAGTCAATTTTTATCAAAAAAATCAATTTTTAACTTAGTGACCACCCATTGACCCACTACGTCAACTTTTAACCAAAAAGTCAACTTTTGTCAAAATGGTCAATTTTTGACCCAATGACCAACCCATTGGCTCAATAGGTCAACTTTTGACCAAAAAGTCATCTTTAGTCAAAATGATCAATTCTTGACCAAATTTCCAACTCATTGAGCAAATAGGTGAACATTTGAACAAAAAGTTAACTTTGGTCAAAATGGTAAATTCCTACCCAATGAATACCCCGTTGACTCAATGGGTTAACTTTTGACCAAAAATTCAATTTTGGTCAAAAATAGTCAATTTTTGACCTAATGACCAATTATTGACCAGATAAGTCATCTCTGACGAAAAAGTCAACTTTGGTCCAAAAGGTCATTTCTTGACCCAATAGGTCAACTTTTGACGAAAAAGTCAATTTTGGTCAAAATAGTCAATTTTTAACTGAATGAGCTCCCATTGACCCAATAGGTCAACTTTTGACTAAAAGTCAACTTTGGTCAAAATGGTCAATTTTTTGACCCAATGACCAACCCATTGACCTAATAGTTCAACTTTTGACCAAAAAGCTATCTTTGATCAAAATGGTAAATTTGACCTAATTACCAAAGACATTAACCATATAGGTCAACTTTTGACCAAAAAGTCAACTTTGGTCAAAATGGTCGATTTCTGACCCAATGACTACCCCGTTGACTCATTGGGTTAACTTTTGGTCAAAAAGTTAACTATGGTCAACATGGTCAATCGTTGACCCAATAGGTTAAATTTTGACCACAAAGGCAGTTTTGGTTAAAATAATCAATTTTGACATAATGACAAACTCATTGGCCCTAGGTCAACTTTTGACAAAAATGTCAATTTTGGTCAAAATTGTCAATTTCTGACCTAATGACGACTCAATTGACCCAATAGGTCAACTTGTGACCAATAAGTCAACTTTTGTCAAAATGTTCAATTTCTCGATCTAATGACTAACCCATCGATCCAATGAGCCAACTTTTAACCAAGAAGTCAATTTTCGTCAAAATAATCATTTTGACGTAATTACTAATTATTGATCTAAGTAAGCTAATCTTTGATAAAACAGTCAGTTTTGGTCAAAATGGTCAATCCTTGACTCAATGATCAACCCATTGATCAAATAGGTCAATTTTCGAGCAGAAAGTTAACTATGGTCAAAATGATCAATCCTTAACCCAATGACTAATCCATTTGTTTAATAGTTCCTTTTGACCAAAAAGTCAATTTTGGTTAAAATAGTCAATTTTTGAATTAATGAGCAATTATTGACCCAATAAGTTAATCTGTGACCACAAAGTCAACATTGGTCAAATTGTCAATCCTTGACCCAATGACAAACCCATTGATCTAATCGGTCAACTTTCTACGCTAAATAAGTCAATTTTGGTCAAAATAATCAATATTTGACCTAATGACCACCCATCGATCTAATAAGTCAACTTTCGACCAAAAAGTCAACTTTGGTCAAAATGGTCAATTTTTGATCCAATGACCAACCCATCAATCTAACAGTCAACTTTCAACAAAAAAGTAATCTTTCGTCAAAATTGTCAATCTTCACCCAATTACCAACACATTAACCAAATAGGTCAACTTTTACAAAAAAGTCAACTTTGGTCAAAATGGTCAATTTCTGCATCTAATGACCTCCCCGCTCACCCAATGGGTTAACTTTCGACAAAAAATTCAATTTTGGTCAAAATAATCAATTTTTGACTTAATGACCAATTATCGACCCAATAAGCCAATCATGACCAAAAAGTCAACTTTGGTCAAAATAGTCAATCCTTGACCCATTGACAAACCCATTAACCTAATAGGTCAACTTTTAACCAAAAAGTAAATTTTGGTTAAAACAGTCAATTTTTGACCTAATGACCACCCATTGAACTAATAGGTCAACTTTTGACAAAAAGTCAACTTTGGTCAAAATGGTCAATTTTCGACCTAATGACCAACACATTGATCTAAAATCAAATTTCGACCAAAAAGTCATCTTCTTGGTCAAAATGGTTAATTCTTGATCCAATTACCAACTCATTGAAAAAATAGGTCAATTTTTGACCAAAAAGTCAAATTTGGTCAAAATGGTCAATTTCAGTCCCAATGACTACCTTGTTGACCCGATGGCTCAACTTTTGACCAAAAAAATTAATTTTTATCAAAATAAAATAATCAATTTTTACCTAATGACCAATTATTGACCCAATAAGTCAATCCCTGGCCAAAAAGTCAACTTTGGACAAAATGGTCAATCCTTGACCCAGTAACCAACTCTTTGACCCAATCGGTCAACTTTTGACCAAAAAGTTAACTTTGGTCAAAATGATCAATTATTGACCAAATGACCAACCCAATGACCCAATATGTAAACTTTTGATCAAAAAATTAATTTTTGTCAAAATAGTCAATTTTTGACCTAATGACCAATAATTGACCTAGTAAGCCAATCTCTGACTAAAAAGTCAACTTTGGTCAAAATGGTCAATCCTTGACACAACGATCAACCCATTGAACTAATAGGTTAACTTTTGACCATAAGGTCAACATTGGTCAAAATGATCAATCCTTGACCTTATGACCAACCAATTATCCTAATAGATTAACTTTTGACAAAAAAGTTAATTTTGGTCAAAATAGTCAATTTTTTAATTAATGACCAATTATTGACCCAATAAGTTAATCTCTAATAAAAAAGTGAATTTTGGTCAAAATGGTCAATCCTGAACCCAATGATAAACCCATTAACCCAATAGGTCAACTTTTGACCAAAAAGTCAAATTTTTTCAAAATAGTCAATTTTTGAGCTAATGACCACTCATTGACCCAATAAGTCAACTTTTGACCAAAACGTCAACTTTTTTCAAAATGGTCAATTTTTGACCCAATGACCAACCTATTGGCCCAATAGGTTAACATTTGACCAAAAAGTCATCTTTGGTTAAAATGGTCAATTCCTCCCAAAATTTCCGACTCATTGACCAAATAAGTCAACTTTTACCAAAAAATCAGCTTTGGTCAAAATGGTCAATTTCTGACCTAATGACCACCCCGTTGACTCAACGGGTTAACTTTTGACCAAAATTTAATTTTAGTCAAAATATTCAATTTTTGACCTAATGACGAATTATTGACCCAATAAGTCAATCTCTAACAAAAAAGTCTACTTTGGTCAAAACGATCAATGCTTAACTCAATAACCAACCCATTGACCCAATCGGTCAAGTTTTAACCAAAAAGTTAATAATGGTAAAATGGTCAATCTTTGACCCAATGACCCAATAAGTCAACATTTTACCAAAAGGTCAATTTTGGTCAAAATAGGGTCAATTTCTGACCTAATGACCAACTCATTGACCCATTAGGTCAACTTTTGACCAAAAAATAATTTTGGTCAAAATAGTCAATTTTTGACCTAATGACCAATTATTAACCCAGTAAGCTAATCTCTGACCAAAAAGTCAACTTTGGTCAAAATGGTCAATCCTTGACCCAATGACCAACCCATTGACCGAATAGGTCAGCTTTCTACCAAAAAGTCAACTTTGGTCAAAATGGTCAATTTTTGACCATATGAACAACCTATTGACCCAAAAGATCAAATTTTGACCAACAAGTCATCTTCAGTCAAAATGGCCAATTCTTGACCCAATTACCAACTCATTGACCAAATAGGTCAACTTTTGACCAAAAAGTCAACTTTGGTCAATTTCTAACCCCAAGACCACCCCGTTGACCCAATGTGTCAACTTTTAACTAAAAATTTAATTTTTGTCAAAATAATCAATTTTTAACCTAATGACAAATTGTTGACCCAATAAGTCTATCTTTGACCAAAAAGTGAACTTTAGTCAAAATAGTCAATCCTTGACACAATGACCAACCCATTGACACAATATGTTAGCTTTTGACCAAAAGGTTAATTTTGGTCAATATAGTCAATTTTTTACCTAATGACCACCCCATCGACCGAATATGTCAACTTTTGACCAAAAAGTCAACTTTGATAAAAATGGTCAATTTTCGACCTAATGAGTCAACTTTTCGACCAAAAATTCAATTTTGGTTAAAATAATCAATTTTTTGACCTAATGACTAATTATTGACCCAATAAGTCAATCATTGACCAAAAAGTCAACTTTGGTCAAAATGGTTAATTCTTGACCCAATGACCAACTCATTGACCCAATCGGTTAACTTTTTGACTAAAAGGTCAACTATGGTAAAAATGGTCAATGTTTGACACATTGACCCAATAGGTCAACTTTTGACCAAAAAATTGATTTTGGTCAAAATAATCAATTTTGACATAGTGACGAGCTTGTTGGCCCAATAGGTCAACTTTTAACCAAAAAGTCAATTTTGATCAAAATTGTTAATTTTTGACCTAATAACCACCCAATTGACCCAATAGGTCAACTTGTGACCAATAAGTCAACTTTTTCAAAATGGTAAATTTCTGACCCAAGGACCAACCCATTGACCCAATAGGTCAACTTTTGACCAAGAAGTCAATTTGGATCAAAATAGTCAATTTTTGACCTAATTACCAATTATTGACCCAGTAAGCCAATCTCTGACAAAAAAGTCAAATTTAGTCAAAATGGTGAATCCTTGACCCAATGACCAACTCATCGGCTAAAAATGTCAATTTTCTAGTAGAAAGTTAACTTTGGTCAAAATGATCAATCCTTGACCCAATGACCAATCTATTTGTCTAATAGGACAACTTTTGAGCAAAAAGTCAATTTTGGTTAAAATAGTCAATTTTTGAATTAATGAGCAATTATTGACCCAATTAGTCAAACTCTGACCAAAAAGTCAACTTTGGTCAAAATGGTCAATCATTGACCCAAGAACAAACCCATTTACCCAAATGGTCTACGTTTGACCAAAAAGTTAATTTTGGTCAAAAGATTCAATTTTTGACCTAATGACCACCCATCGACCTAATCAGATAACTTTCGACAAAAAGTCAACTTTGGTCAAAATGGACAATTTCATCCCAATGACTAACCCATCGATCCAAAAGATCAAATTTCGACCAAAAGTCATCTTCGGTCAAAATGGTCAATTCTTGACCAAATTACCAACACATTGACAAAATTGGTCAACTTTTGACCAAAAAGTCAACTTTGGTCAAAATGGTCAATTTCTGACCCAATGACCACCCTATTGGCCCAATGGCTCAACTTTTGACAAAAAATTTAATTTTTTGTCAAAATAATCAATTTTTTACCTCATGACCAATTATTGACCCAATAAGTGAATCTCTGACCAAAAAGCCAACATTGGTCAAAATGGTCAATCCTTGACCCATTGACCTACCCATTGTCCCAATAAGTCAACTTTTGACCAAAAAGTCAAGTTTGGTCAATCCTCGACCAAATGACCAACCCATTGACCCAGTAGGTCAACTTTTGACCAAAAAGTAAATTTTGGTCAAAATTATCAATTTTTGAATTAATGACCAATTATTGACTTAATAAGTCAATCTCTGACCAAAAAGTCGATATTCCGAGAAATTGAACATAACATCCAATTTCTCTTTCTAAAATATTTTTCTGAAACAAAAGATCATAATCAACATGTTGACATTTGACATTTTATCACATCTATTCTAAACTCCGAACATTGATATGAGACATTTGACATTCCTTAGGAGCTGTATAACATCCACTCCTTTCCTAATTATTATTATGAGACATTTCTTGACAATAAATATTCAGACCATTGCGGTCAACACCAATATGTGTGGCATACTTATACATTATTCCACACATATTGGGGGCCCTTTTGTTGACCTCATTTTTATGATATGTCAACCCTTAACCAAAAAATAATCAACTTTGGTCAAAATAGTCAATCCTGACCCAATGACCAACACCTCTGACCTAATAGGTCAACCCTTGACTCAAAAAGTCAACTTTGGTCAAACTGGTCAATTATTGATCCAATGACCAATTATTGACCCAATGACCAACTATTAACCCAATGACTAATTATTGACACAATAAAGCAAATTTTAACCCGTAAAACAACTTTGGACAAATTGATCAAATTTTGACTCAAAGATCAACCATTGATCATCAAATAAACCAAGATGCTAAAATAATCAAACATGACCTATAATATAACTTTAATCAATTTTGACATAAAAAGGTTAAATTTGGTCAAAAATAACTAACACATGCTCCTTTGACTACAAAAGCCAAAATTAATATAATTAATTTGATTTTGATCAGATTAATCAAAATTAACTCAGAGGTCACCACATTGATCAGACCCAAACCCTAAAATTAATCAACATGACCAAATTAAACCCAAAGTTCAAAATCTTTGAAATTTATGACTATCGCAAACCCTGACAAGGATAAGGAAATCAAAATTAATCATACTTGGACAAGAATAGGTTAATTCAGAATAATCTAGGTCAACCTTGGTCAATACTGATCAATTATAGTCAAAATTTATTAAATTTTGTCAAAATACCTAACTTTGAACAAAATAAAATGATAAAGATTATAAAAATTAAAAAAATAATTAATCAAATCATTTTGAATAATAAAACAAATATTTAAAATTTTAATTAATTTTCTTAAATTAATTACAATATAAAGGTTTAAAGACATGACAAAATTAAACCTTTAAAAAGACAAAATAATTAATCATATCATTTTGGTTAATTAATAAAATGAATATTTAATATTTTAATTAATTTTTAAATTAATTAAAATATAAAGGTTCAAAGACATGACAAAATTAAACCTTTAAATTAAAAAGACATAAAATAATTAATCAAATCATTTTGGTTAATTAATAAAATGAATATTTAATATTTTAATTAATTTTTAAATCAATTAAAATATAAAGATTTAAAGACATAACAAAATTAAACCTTTAAATTAAAAAGACAAACTAATTAATCAAACCAGTTTGGTTAATAAATAAAATAATTAATATTTTAATTAATTTCTAATTTATTAAAACATAAAGGTTTAAAGATATGACAAAATTAAACTTTTAATACCAAAAGTCATAAAATTAATCATTTTAATATTTTAATTAATTTCTAATTCATTAAAATAAAAAGATTTAAAGACATGACAAATCAAAATTAAAAAGATATTAATCAATTAATATTTAAATAGATTAACAAGACAATTTCCAATAATTTTCAATTAAATCAAAAAGACATAAAATGACATTTTAATCTATGACATTTAAGGATTAATATTATAATTCCATATATTTCTAATTAATCACATAATTAATTAGAAATGGAGTTATATAAAGATAATCCTAAATTTTTGAACTAATGACCAATTATTGACCCAATAACTCAATCTCTGACCAAAAAGTCAACTTCGGTCAAAATGGTCAATTCTTGACCCAATGCCAAACCCATTGACCAAATAGATCAAATTTTGACCAAATAGTCAATTTTGGTCAAAATAATTAATTTTTGACTTAATGACCACCCATTGACGCAATAGGTCAACTTTGGACTAAAAAGTCAACTTTTGTCAAAATGGTCAATTTTTGACCCAATGACCAACCCATTGGCCCAATAGGTCAACATTTGACCAAAAAGTCATCTTTGATCAAAATGGTCAATTCTTGACCAAATTTCCTACTAATGGACCAAATAGGTCAACTTTTAACCAAAAAGGTTAACTTTTAACCAAAAAGTCAACTTTGGTAAAAAAAGGTCAATTTTTGACCCAATGACCACTGCGTTGACTCAAAGGGTTAACTTTTGACCAAAAAATTAATTTTGGTCAAAATATTCAATTTTTGACCTAATGACCAATTATTGACCCAATAAGTCAATCTCCGACCAAAAAGTCAACTTTGGTCAAAACGGTCAATGCTTGACCTAATGATCATCCCATTAACCAAATCGGTCAACTTTTGACCAAAAAGTCAACTATGGTCAGAATGTTCAATCTTTGACCCAATGACCTAATAGGTCAACTTTTGTCCAAAAAGTAAATTTTAGTCAAAATATTTAATTTTGATATGCTGACCAACGCATTGGCCCAATAGGTCAACTTTTGACCTAAAAGTCAATTTTAGTCAAAATTATCAATTTTTGACCTAATGACCACCCAATTGGCCCAAAATGTCAACTTGTGACCAAAAAGTTAACTTTTGTCAAAATGGTAAATTTTTGACCCAATGACCAACTCATTGACCCAATAGGTCAACTTTTGACCAAGAAGTCAATTTTTGTCAAAATAGTTAATTTTTGACCTAATTACCAATTATTGACCCAGTAAGCCAATCTCTAACAAAAAAGTCAACTTTGGTCAAAATGGTGAATCATTGACCCAATGACCAACCCATTGACCGAAAAGGTCAATTCTTGAGCGGAAACCTAGCTTTGGTCAAAATGATCAATCCTTGACCCAATGACCAATCCATTTGTCTAATAGGCCATTTTCACCAAAAAGTCAATTTTGGTCAAAATAGTCAATTTTTGAATTAATGAGCAATTATTGACCCAATAAGTCAATCTCTGCTAAAAAAGTCAACTTTAGTTAAAATGGTCAATCCTTGACTTAATCACAACCCCATTGACCCAATTAGTCAACTTTTGAACAAAAAGTCAATTTTGGTCAAAATAGTCAATATTTGACCTAATGACCACCCATTGACCCAAAAGGTCAACTTTTGACCTAAAAGTCAACTTTGGTAAAAATGGTCAATTTTTGACCTAATGACCAACCCATTGACCCAATAGGTCAACATTTGATAAAAAAGTCATCTTTGGTCAAAATTGTCAATTTTTGACCCAATTACCAACTCATTGACCAAATATGTCAACTTTTTACTAAAAAGTCAACTTTGGTCAAAATGGTCAATTTTTTGCCCAATGACCTCCCCGTTCACCCAATGGGTTAACTTTTGACCAAAAATTCAATTTTGGTCAAAATAGTCAATTTTTGACCTAATTACCAATTATTGACCCAATAAGTCAATCTCTGACGAAAAAGTCAACTTTGGTCAAAATTGTCAATCCTTGACCCAATGACAAACCCGTTGACCCAATAGGTCAACTTTTGACCAAATAGTCAAATTTGGTCAAAATAATCAATTTTTAACTTAATGACCACCCATTGACCCAATAGGTCTACTTTGGACGAAAAAGTTAACTTTTGTCAAAATGGTCAATTTTTGACCCAATGACCAACTCATTGCCCCAATATGTCAACATTTAACCAAAAAGTCATCTTTGGTCAAAATATTCAATTCCTGACCAAATTTCCGACTCATTGCCAAATAGGTCAACTTTTAACCAAAAAGTCAACATTGGTCAAAATGATCAATTTCTGACCCAATGACCACCCCGTTGACTCAATGGGTTAACTTTTGACCAAAAATTCAATTTTGGTCAAAACATTCAATTTTTGACCAAATGACCAATTATTGACCCAATAAGTCAATCTCTGACTAAAAAGTCAAGTTTTGTCAAAATCTTCAATTTCTGACCTAATGACCAACTCATTGACCCAATAAGACAACTTTTGACTAAGAAGTAAATTTTAGTCAAAATAGTCAATTTTTTAACTAATTATCAATTATTGACCCAGTATGCCAATCTCTGACCAAAAAGTCAACTTTGGTTAAAATGGTCAATCCTTGACCCAAAGACCAACCCATCGACTGAATAGGTCAATTTTTTAGCAAAAAGTTAACTTTGGTCAAAATGATCAATCCGTGACCCAATGACAAATCCATTTGTCTAATAGTTCCTTTTGACTAAAACATCAATTTTGGTCAAAATACTCAATTTTTGAATTAAAGAGCAATTATTGACTCAATAAGTCAATCTCTGACCACAATGTCAACTTTGGTCAAAATGGTTAATTTTTGACCTAATGATCAACCCATTGACCCAATAGGTCAACTTTTGACCAAAAAAGTCATCTTTGGTCAAAATTGCCAATTCCTGACCCAATTACCAACTCATTGACCAAATAGGTCAACTTTTTTAAAAAAATTCAACTTTGGTCAAAATGGTCAATTTCTGACCCAATGTCCTCCCCGTTCCCCTAATGGCTTAACTTTTGACCAAAGTTTCAATTTTGGTCAAAATAGTCAATTTTTCACCTAATGACCAATTATTGACCCAATAAGTCAATCTCTGACCAAAAAGTCAACTTTGGTCAAAATAGTCAATCCTTGACCCATTGATAAACTCATTGACCCAATATGTCAACTTTTGAACAAAAAGTGAATTTTGGTCAAAATAGCTAATTTTTTACATAACGACCAATTATTAACCCAATAAGTCAATCTCTGCCAAAAAGTTAACTTTGGTCATAATGGTCAATCCTTGACCCAATGACCAACCCACTGACCTAATAGATCAACTTTGACCAAAAAGTCAACTTTGGTCAAAATCATCAAATTTTGACCTAATGACCAATTATTGACTAAATAAGCCATACTTTCACCAAAAATTCAACTTTGGTCAAAATGGTCAATCCTTGACCCAATGACTAACTCATTAACCTTAAAGGTCATTTTTTGACCAAAAGGCAACTTTGGTCAAAAAGGACAATCCTTGACCCAATGACCAACCCATTGATCAAATATGTGAACTTTTGACAAAAAAGTCAATTTTGGTTGACATGGTAAATTTTTGATTTAATGACCAACCCATTAACCCAATACGTCAACTTTTGACCAAAAAGTCAACTTTGGTCAAAATGGTCATATTCTGACCCAATGACCAACCCATTGACCGAATAGGCCGGCTTTTAACCAAAAAGTCAACTTTGATCAAAATGGTTAATCCTTGACGCAATGACTAACCAATTGACCAAGTAGGTCAATTTTTTACCTAAAAGTCAATTTTTGACCTAATGACCAATTATTGACCCAATAACTCCATCTCTGACCAAAAAGTCAACTTGTTAAAAATGGTCAATCCTTGACCCAATGACCAACCCATTGACCCAAAAAGTAAACTTTTGACCAAAAAGTTAATTTTGGTAAAAAACTCAAGCTTTGACCTAGTGACCACCCCATTTACCCAATATGTCAGTTTTGGTTAAAATGGTAGTTTTGATGTAATGACCACTTATTGGTCAACTTTGGTCAAAACGACTAACCCATTGACCCTATAGGCCAACATTTGACCAAAAAGTCAACTTTCGTCAAAATGATCAATCCTTGATCCAATGACCAACCCATTAACCCAATATGTCAACTTTTGACCAAAAATTTAATTTTGGTCAAAATAGCAAATTTTTGACCTAATGACCAATTATCGACCCAATAAGTCAATCTTTGAACAAAAAGTCAACTTTGGTCAAAATAGTCCATCCTTGAGCTAATGACTAACCCATTGACCCAATTGGTCAACTTTTGACCAAAAATGAACTTTAATCAAAATAGTCAATCCTTGACACAATGACCAACTCATTGATACAATAGGTCAACTTTTGAATAAAAAGTCAATTTTGGTCAATATAGTCAATTTTTGACCTAATGACCACCCTATTGACCCAATAGGTCAACGTTTGACCAAAAAGTCAATTTTGGTCAAATTGGTTAATTTCTGACCCAATGACAACCCCAATGAACCAATGAGTCAAGTTTTGACCAAAAATTCAATTTTGTTCAAATAGTCCATTTTTGACCTAATGACCATTTATTAACCCAATAAGTCAATCTTTGACCAAAAAGACAACTTTGGTCAAAATGGTCAATCATTGACCCAATAAACACCCTATTAACCCAATAAGGTTAACTTTGATCAAAAAGTCAACTTTGGTCAAAATGGTCAATTTCTGACCCAATGACCAGCGCATTGATCCAATAGGTCAACTTTTGACCAAAAAGTAAACTTTGGTCAAAATTATCAAACCGTGACCCAATGACCAAACCAATGACCCAATAGCTTAACTTTTGACTAAAAAGTCAACTTTGGTCAAAATGGTCAATCCTTGACCTAATAGGTCAACTTTTGTCAAAAAAGTTTATTTTAGTCGAAATGGTTAATCCTTGAACCAATGACTAACTCCATCGACCCAACAGTCAACGTTTTGACCGAAAAGTTAACTTTGGTCAAAATGATGAATCCTGACCAAATAACCAACCCATTGACCTAATATGTCAACTTTCGACCAAAAAGTCATTTTTGGTCAAATTAGTCAATTTTTGACCTAATGACCAACCTATCGACCTAATAGGTCAACTCTTCGACCAAAAATGTGAATTTTAGTCAAAATGGTCAATCCTTGACACAATGACATACCCTTTGACCCAGTTGGTCAACTTTTGACAAAAAAAGTAAATTTTGGTCAAAATAGTTAATTTTTATCCTAATAACCACCCCATTGACCTAACCTGTCAATTTTTGACCAAAAAGTCAACTTTAGTTAAAATGATCAATTTCTGACCTAATAACCAACACATTGATCCAATATGTCAACTTTTGACCAAAAAGACAGCTTTGGTCAAAATGGTCAATCCTTGACCTAATGACCAACCTATTAACAAAATAAGTCAACTTTTCACCGAAAAGTCAATTTTGGTCAAAATAGTCAATTTTTGACCAAATAGATGAACTTTTGACAAAAAAGTCAGGTTTGGTCAACATGATTAATTTCTGACCCAATGACCACAAAATCAACTCTGTTCAAAAGGGTCAATCATTGACACAATAACCAAATCATTGACCCAATAGGTCAACTTTTAACGGAAAAGTCAACTTTTATCAAAATGGTCAATCTCTGACCCAATGACCATCCCATTGACCCAATAAGTCAACTTTTGACCAAACCAAAAAGTTAATTTTTCTTAATAAAGACAATTTTTTACCTAATGACCACCTCATTGACCCAATAGGTCAACTTATGAAAAGAAAGTCAAGTTTGGTTAAAATGGTTAATTTCTTATCCAATGACCAACTCATTGACCCAATAGGCCAACTTTTAATAAAAAGTCAACTTTGGTTAAAATGGTCAATTTCCTACATAATTATAACTCAATTGACCCAATGGGTCAACATTCAACCAAAAATTCAATTTTGGTCAAAATAATCAATTTTTGACTAAATGACCAATTATTGGCCCAATAAGTCAATCTCTGACCAAAAAGTCAACTTTGGTCAAAATGGTCAATCTTTGACCCAATGACCAACCCATTGACCTAATAGGTCAATTTGACCAAATGGTGAACTTTAATCAAAATAGTCAATCCTTGATACAATGACCAACCCATTGACACAATAGGTCAACTTTTGACAAAAAAGTCAATTTTGGTCAGTATAGTTAATTTTTGACCTAATGACCACTTCATTGACCCAATTGGTCAACTTTTGACCAAAATGTCAACTTTGGTCAAAATAGTCAATTTCTTACCCAATGACTAACCCATTGACCTAATGGGTCAACTTTTGACTCAAAGTTCAATTTTGGTCAAAAATAGTCAATTTTTGACCTAATGACCAATTATTGACCCAATAAGTCAACCATTGACAAAAATGTCAACTTTGGTCAAAATGGTCAATCCTTGACCAAATGACTAACCCATTGACCCAGTAGGTCAACTTTTGACCAAAAAGTCAATTACGATCAAAATGGTCATCATTCGACCCATCGCCTACTGACAGTCAAATTTCAAAAAAGTTAATCTTGGTAAAAGTTGCCGTCTAATTCGATGATCATCCCATTGATCCAATAAGTCAACTTTTGACCAAAAAGTTAACTTTTGACAAAATAATTAATTCTACACTAACGACCAATTCATCAATCTAATGGGTCAATTTCGACCAAAATCAAAATTCAATTTTGGTAAAATAGTCAATTTTTATCCTAATGATCAATTACTGACCCAATAAGTTTATCTTTGACCAAAAAGTCAACATTAACCTAATGACCAAACCCTTAACCCAATAGGTCAACTTTTGACCAAAAAGTCAAGTTTGGTCAAAATGGCCAATTTCCGACAAAATGACCAAACACTTCGACCTAATCAGTCAACTTCGACCAAAAGTTAACTTCGGTCAAAATGGTAATTTCGACATAATGACCTCTCATCGACTCTAACTGGAACTTTTCGACCAAAAAATTAATTTCGTCAATAAAATCAATTTTTACCTAATGACCACCATCGACCCAATAAGTCAATCGACGAAAATGTCAACGTCTGGTCAAAATGGTCAATCATCGAACCCAATGACCAACCGATCGACCAACAGTAAACTTCGACCAAAAAGTCAACTTTGCCAAAATGGTCAATCTTCGACCAAATGACCCAATAAAGTCAAATTTCGACCAAAAAGTCAATTTCGGTAAAGAAAATCAATTATCGATCTAATGACCACCCCTCGACCCAAAAGGTCACTTGACCATAAGTCAACTTTGGTCAAAATGGTCAATTTCTGACTTAATGACCAACACATTGATCTAATAGGTCAACTTTTGACCAAAAATTTGGTCAAGAAGGTCAATCCTTAGCCTAATGACAAACCCATTGACCCAATAGGTCAACTTTTAACCAAAAATTCAACATTGGTCAAAATGGTCAATCCTTGACCCGATGACCAACAAATTGACTCAATATGTCAATTTTTGACCTAAAAGTCAACTTTAGTCAAAATGATCAATCCTCGAACCAATGACACACCCATTGACCCAATAGGACAACTTTTGACCAAAAAGTCATTTTTTGTCAAAATAATAATTTATAACCTAATGACCACTCGTTGACCCAATTGGTTAACTTTTGAGCATAAATTCAACTTTGGTTAAAATGGTCAATTTTTGCCCAATGACCAACCCATTGACCCAATAGTCAACTTTTGAACAAGAACTCAACTTTGGTCAAATTGATCAATCTTCGACCCAATGACCAACTCATTGACCCAATAGGTCATCCTTTGACCCAAAAGTTAATTTTTTGTCAAAATAGTCAATTTTTCACATAAAGACCAATTATTGCCCAATAGGTCAATCTCTTACCAAAAAAGCCAACTTTAGTCAAAATGGTCAATCTTTGACCCAATGACAAACCCATTGACCCAATAGGCCAAATTTTGACCAAAAATCAACTTTGATAAAAAATCAACTTTGATAAAAAATCAACTTTGATCAAATTTTGACCAAAAATCAATCTTTGACTCAATGACAAACCCATTGGCCCAACAGGTCAAATTTTGACAAAAAATCGTTAGCCCATTGACAAACACATTGACCCAACAGGTCAAATTTCTGACCCAATGACCAAAAAATTTACCCAATATGTCAACTTTTGACCAAAAAGTCAACTTTAGTGAAATTGGTTAATAATTGACCCAATGACCAACCCATTGACCCAATAGGTCAATATTTGACCAAAAAGTCCATTTTGGTTAAATTAGTCAATTTTTGACCTAATGACGAATTATTGACCCAATAAGTCAAATCTCTTACCAAAAAGTCAACTTTGGTCAAAATGATCAATCCTTGACTCAATGACCAACCCATTGACCCAATAGGTCAACATTGGTCAAAATGATTAATCCTTAACCAAATGACCATAAACTCAAGTTTGGTCAAAATGGTCAGTTTTTGACCAATGACCAACACATTGACCCAATATGTTAACTTTTGACCAAAAAATTGATTTGGTCAAAATGGTTAATTTCTGACCCAGTGACCAACCCGTGGACCCAATATGTCAACTTTTGACCAAAAGGTTAACTTTGGTCAAAATGTTCAAACCTTGACCCAATGACCAACTCATTGACCCAATAGGTCAACTTTTGACCAAAAAGTTTTGGTCAAAACAGTCAATTTTTGACCTAATAACCAATTATTAACCCAATAAGTCAATCTCTTACCAAAAAGTCTATTTTGGTCAAAATGGTTAATACTTGACCTAATGACCAACCCATAGACCCAATAGGTCAACCTTTGAACAAAAAGATAACTTTGGAAAAAATGGTCAATCCTTGACCCAATGTCCAACCCATTGATCCAATAGGTCAACTTTTGATAAAAAAATTCAATTTTGGTCAAAATAATCAATTTTTGACCAACTGTCCAATTATTGACTCAATCAACCAATCTCTCACAAAAAAGTCAACATTTGTCAAAATGGTCAATCTTAGACCCAATGACTAACCCATTGACCCAATTGGTCAACTTTGACCAAAAAATCAACTTTGGCCAAAATGGTCAATCCTTGACCCAATGACCAACCCATTGACCCAAGGGACTAACTTTTGACCAAAATTCAATTCGGTCAAAATAATCAATTTTTGACCTAATGACTAATTATTGACCCAATAAGTCAATCTCAAACCAAAAAGTTAACTTTGGTCAAAATGGTCAATCAATGACTCAATGACCAACCCATTAACCCAATAAATCAACTTTTGACCAAAAAGTCAACTTAGGCCAAAATGGTCAATCCTTAACCCAATGACCAACCCATTAACACAATAGGTCAACTTTTGGCCAAAAAGTTAATTTTGGTAAAAATTGCCAATTTTTGACCTCATGACAACCTCATTGACCTAAATAGGTCAACTTTTGGCCAAAAGACAACTTTGGTCAAAATACTCAATTTCTGACACAATGACCGGCCCCATTGAACCAAAAATTTAATTTTGGTCAAAATAATCAATTTTTGTCCTAACGACCAATTATCGACACTAATAAGTCAATCTCTAACCAAAAAGTCAACTTTGTTAAAGCGGTCAATCTTGAACCAATGAACAACCCATTGACCTAACAGATCAACTTTTGACTAAAAAGTCAACTTTGTCAAAATGGTCAATCCTTGAACCAATGACCAACCCATTGACCCAACATGTCAAATTTGACCAAAAAGTCAACTTTTAACTAAAAAGTCAACTTTGGTTAAAATGGTCAATCCTTTACATAATGACTAACACATTGACCCTATAAGTCAACTTTTGACCAAAATGTCAATTTTGGTTATAATAGTCAATTTTTTACCTAATCACCAATTATTGACCCAATAAGTCAATCTCTGACAAAAAAGACAACTTTTGTCAAAATGGTTAATCCTTGAACCAATGACAAAGCCTTTGACCCAATAGGTGAAGTTTTGACTAAAAAGTTAACTTTAGTCAAAATGATCAATCCTTAACGCAATGACTAGCCCATTGGCCTAATAGGTCAACTTTTGACCAAAAAGTCAATTTTGGTTATAATAGTCAATTTTTGAATTAATGAACAATTATTGACTCAATAAGTCAATCTCTGACCAAAAAGTCAAAATGGGTCAAAATGGGCAATCATTGACCCAATGACAAACTCATTGACCCAATAGGTCAACTTTTGACCAAAAAGTCAATTTTGGTCAAAATAGTCAATTTTTGACCTAAAGACCACACATTGACCCAATAGGTCAACTTTTGACCAAAAAGTCAACTTTGGTCAAATTGGTCAATTTTTGATCCAATGACCGACCCACTAACCCAATAGGTCAACTTTTGACCAAAAAGTCATCTTTGGTCAAAATGGTTAATTCTTGACACAATTGCCAACTCATGGACCAAATAAGTCAACTTTTGACCAAAAGTCAACTTTTGACCAAAAGTCAACTTTTGACCAAAAGTCAACTTTAGTCAAATTGGTCAATTTCTGACTTAATGACCACCCCGTTGACCCAATGGGTCAACCTTTGACTCAAAATTCAATTTTGGTCAAAATAGTCAATTTTTAACCTAATGACCAATTATTGACCCAATAAGTCAATCTCTGACCAAAAAGTCAACTTTGGTCAAAATGGTGAACACCTGACCCAATGACAAATCCATTAACCCAATAGGTCAACATTTGACCAAAAAGTCAACTTTGGTCAAATTTATTAATTTTTGACCTAATAAACACCCCATTAACCCAATAAGGTTAACTTTGATCAAAAAGTCAACTTTGGTCAAAATGGTCAATTCTCGACCCAATGACTAAACGCATTGATCCAGCAGTTAACTTTTGACCAAAAGTAAACTTTGGTCAAAATTATCAAACCGTGACCCAATGACCAAACCAATGACCCAATAGCTTAACTTTTGACTAAAAAGTCAACTTTGGTCAATATTATCAAATTTTGACTTAATGACCACCTCATTGACCTAAATAGGTCAAACTTTTGACCAGAAAGCCAACTTTGGTCAAAATAGTCAATTTCTGACACAATGACCACCCCGATTTACCCAACGGCTCCACCTTTGACCAAAAATACAATTTTGGTCAAAATAATCAATTTTTGACCTAATGACCAATTATTGACCTAATAAGTTAATCTCTAACTAAAAAGTCAACTTTTGTCAAAATGATCAATTTTATCGATTAATCGATTAACCCATCAATCTAACAGTCATCTTCGACTAAAATGTCAACTTCGGTCGAAATGCTCAATCCTTCGACATAATGATCTCCCCTGTCGACTCTAATGGGTTATTTTTCGAGCAAAAATTCAATTTTAGATCAAATTAGCTCAATTTCGACATAATGACCAACTATTGACTCAATAAGTCAATCTCTCGACCAAAAATTCAACTTTCGGTCAAAATGGTCAATCTTTAACTGAACGATAAACTCATCGACTCAAAAGGTCAACTTTCGACCAAAAAGTAAATTTTGGTCAAAATAGCTTAATTTTTTACCTAATGACCACCCATTAAACCAATAGTCAACTTTGACTCGTAAAGTTAACTTTGGTCAAAATGATCAATTTACCCAATGACCAACCCATTGACCTAATGGATCAAATTTCGACGTAAAAGTCATCTTCGTCAAAATGGCCAATTCTCGATCTAATGACCAACTCATCGACCAAATAAATCAACTTTTGACTAAAATGTCAACTTTGGTTAAAATAATCGATTTTGATCTAATGACTCAACTCTCACTCTAATGGGTCAATTTTTTACCTAAGGACCAATTATAGACCCAATAAGTCAATCTTCGACCAAAAGTCAACTATGGTCAAAATGGCCAATCCTCGACCTAATGACTAACCCATCGATCTCAATGAGTCAAACTTTTAACCAAAAAGTTAACTTTGGTCAAAATGATCAATCATTGACCCAATGACCAACCCATTTACCCAATAGGTTAACTTTTGACTAAAAAATCAAATTTGGTCAAAATAATCAATTTTTGACCTAATAACCAATTATTGACCCAATAAGCCAATATCTAACCAAAAAGACAACTTTGGTTAAAATGGTCAATCCTTGACCCAATGACAAACCCATTGACCCAAAATGTCAACTTTGACGAAAAAGTCAACTTTGGTTAAAATGAGCAATCCTTGACCAAATGACAAACCCATTAAATTTAATAGGTCAACTTCGTTGACGAAAAGTCAATTTTGGTCAAAATAGTCAATTTTTAAATTAATGATTAATTATTGACTCAATAAGTCAATCTTTGACCAAAAAGCCAACTTTTGTGAAAATCGTCAACCCTTGACCCAATGACAAACCCATTGACCCAATTGGTCAACTTTTGACTAAATAGTCAATTTTTATCAAAAAAATCAATTTTCGACTCTAGCGACCACCCATCAATCCACTACTTCAACTTTTAACCAAAAGTCAACTTCTGGTCAAAATGGTCAATTTTTGACCCAATGACCAATCCATTGGCTCAATAGGTCAACTTTTGACCAAAAAGTCATCTTTAGTCAAAATGATCAATTCTCGACCAAATTTCCAACTCATTGAGCAAATAGGTGAACTTTTCAACAAAAAGTTAACTTTGGTCAAAATGGTCAATTCTGACTCAATGAACACCCCGTTGACTCAATGGGTTAACTTTTGACCAAAAATTCAATTTTGGTCAAAATAGTCAATTTTTGATCTAATGACCAATTATCGACCATATAAGTCATCTCCGATGAAAAAGTCAACTTCAGTCCGAAAAGGATCATCTCCTTGACCCATTGATAGTGTCAACTTTTGACCAAAAAGTCAATTTTGGTCAAAATAGTCAAATTTTAACTGAACGAGCTCCCATTGACCCAATAGGTCAACTTTTGCCAAAAAGTCAACTTTGGTCAAAATGATCAATTTTTGACCCAATGACCGACCCATTGACCTAATAGTTCAACTTTTGACCAAAAAGCTATCTTTGATCAAAGTGGTAAATTTTTTACCCAATTACCAACACATTAACCATATGGGTCAACTTTTGACCAAAAAGTTAACTTTGGTCAAAATGGTCAACTTCTGACCCAATGACCACCTCGTTGACTCATTGGGTTAACTTTGACCAAAAATTCAATTTTGGTCAAAATAGGTCAACTTGACCAAAATGTCATCATTCGTCAAAATGGTCATTTTCTGACTCAATAAGCAACCTATTC
Organism: Papilionanthe hookeriana x Papilionanthe teres; assembly: GCA_022702705.1. Taxonomy (NCBI): domain Eukaryota; kingdom Viridiplantae; phylum Streptophyta; class Magnoliopsida; order Asparagales; family Orchidaceae; genus Papilionanthe; species Papilionanthe hookeriana x Papilionanthe teres. Next base: position 48,558,967 of record CM040439.1, on the reverse strand, counting down.
TCCAAATGGGTTAACTTTTGACCAAAAATTAAATTTTTGTCAAAGTTGTCATTTTTTAACCTAATCACCAATTAATGAACTAATAAATTAATCTCTGACCAAATAGTCATCTTTGGTCAAATTGGTCTATCCTTGACCCAATGAGCAACTCATTGACCCAATGAGCAACTCATTGACCCAATAGGTCAACTTTTGACCAAAAAGTCAACTTTTGTCAAAATGGTTAATTTCGACACAATGACCAACCCATTGAACCAACAGATCAACTTTTGACCAAAAAGTCATATTCGGTCAAAATGGTCAATTATTGATCCAATTACAAACTCATTGACCAAATAGGTCAACTTTTGACCAAAAAGTCAACTTTGGTCAAAATAGTCAATTTTTGACCCAATGACCACCCAGTTGACCCAATGGGTCAAATTTTGACCACATTTAATTTTGATCAAAATAATCAATTTTTGTCCTAATGACCAATTATTCAATAAATAAATCTATGACCAAAAAGTCAACTTTGGTCAAAATGGTCAATCTCAACCCAATGACCAACCCATCTAGCTTCAACAGTCAACTTTCGACCATATAGTTAATTTTGGTCAAAATAGCCAATTTTGGTCGAAATTGTCAATCTTTTACTCAATGACCTACCCATAGACCCAATAGGTCAACTTTTGACCAAAAAGTCTACTTTGGTAAAAATGGTCAATCCTGGACCCAATAACCAACCCATTGACCCAATAGGTCAACTTTTGACCAAAAAGTTAGTTTTGGTCAAAGTTGTCAATTTTTGACCTAATGACCACCCCATTAATCCAATAAGTCAACTTTTGACCAAAAATTCATGTTTGGTTAAAATGGTCAATTTCTGACCCAATGACCAACCCATTAATCGAATAAGTCAACTTTTGACCAAAATGTCAACTTTGGTCAAAATGGTCAATCCTTAACCCAATGACCAACCTATAGACCAAATAGGTCAACTTTTGACCAAAATAGTTACTTTTTGACATAATGACCAATTATTGACCCAATAAGTCAATCTCTGACCATAATGTCAACTTTGTTCGATATGGTCAACTTCGACCCTACGACCCAACCCCATCGACCCATTAAGTCAACTTTCGACCAAAAAGTGATCTTTAGTGAAAAATAGTCAATCATCGACACAATGACCAACCCATCGACTCGATCGGTCAACTCTCAACGAACAGTTAACTATGGTCGAAATGGTCAATCGTTGACCCGATAGGTCGACTTTTGACCACAAAGGCGCTTTAGTTGAAGAATAATCGATTTCGACATAATGACAAGCTCATCGTCCATAAAGTCAACTTTTGACAAAAAAGTCAATTTTTGTCAAATTATCAATTTCTGACCTAATGATGACTCAATTGACCCAGTAGGTCAACTTGTGACCAATAAGTCAACTTTTGTCAAAATGTTCAATTTCTGACCCAATGACCAATCCATTGACCCAATAGGTCAACTTTTAACCAAGAAGTCAATTTTGGTCAAAATAGTCAAATTTTGACGTAATTACTAATTATTGACCCAGTAAGCTAATCTTTGATAAAAAAGTCAGTTTTGGTCAAAATGGTTAATCCTTGACTCAATGATCAACCCATTGACCAAATAGGTCAATTTTCGAGCAGAAAGTTAACTATGGTTAAAATGATCAATCCTTAACCCAATGACTAATCCATTTGTCTTAATAGTTCCTTTTGACGAAAAGTCAATTTTGGTTAAAATAGATCAATTTTGAATTAATGAGCAATTATTGACACAATAAGTTAATCTCTTACCACAAAGTCAACATTGGTCAAAATGGTCAATCCTTGACCCAATGACAAACCCATTGACCAAATTGATCAACTTTCTGCCAAATAGTCAATTTTGGTCAAAATAATCAATATTTGACCTAATGACCACCCATTGACCCAATAGGTCAACTTTTGACCAAAAAGTCAACTTTGGTCAAAATGGTCAATTTTTGATCCAATGACCAACCCATTGACCCAATAGGTCAACTTTGAACAAAAAAGTAATCTTTCGTCAAAATTGTCAATTCTTGACCCAATTACCAACACATTAACCAAATAGGTCAACTTTTTACAAAAAAGTCAACTTTGGTCAAAATGGTCAATTTCAGACCCAATGACCTCTCCGTTCACCCAATGGGTTAACTTTTGACAAAAAATTCAATTTTGGTCAAAATAGTCAATTTTTGACTTAATGACCAATTATTGACCCAATAAGTCAATCTCTGACCAAAAAGTCAACTTTGGTCAAAATAGTCAATCCTTGACCCATTGACAAACACATTAACCTAATAGGTCAACTTTTGACCAAAAAGTAAATTTTGGTCGAAACAGTCAATTTTTGACCTAATGACCACCCGTTGAACCAATAGGTCAACTTTTGACAAAAGTCAACTTTGGTCAAAATGGACAATTTTTGACCCAATGACCAACCCATTGACCCAAAAAATCAAAATTTGACCAAAAAGTCATCTTCGGTCAAAATGGTTAATTCTTGATCCAATTACCAACTCATTGAAAAACTAGGTCAATTTTTGACCAAAAAGTCAACTTTGGTCAAAATGGTCAATTTCAGTCCTAATGACCACCCTGTTGACCCAATGGCTCAACTTTTGACCAAAAAAATTAATTTTTGTCAAAATAAAATAACCAATTTTTTACCTAATGACCAATTATTGACCCAATAAGTCAATCCCTGGTCAAAAAGTCAACTTTGAACAAAATGGTCAATCCTTGACCCAATAACCAACTCATTGACCCAATCAGTCAACTTTTGACCAAAAAGTTAACTTTGGTCAAAATGGTCAATTGTTGACCCAATGACCAACCCAAAGACCCAATATGTCAACTTTTGATCAAAAAATCAAATTTTGTCAAAATAGTCAATTTTTAACCTAATGAACAATAATTGACCTAGTAAGCCAATCTTTGACTAAAAAGTCAACTTTGGTTAAAATGATCAATCCTTGACACAACGATCAACCCATTGACCTAAAAGGTTAACTTTTGACTAGAAGGTTAACATTGGTCAAAATGATCAATCCTTGACCTTATGACCAACCAATTAACTTTAATAGCTAGACTTTTAACCAAAAAGTTAATTTTGGTCAAAATAGTCAATTTTTTAATTAATGACCAATTATTGACCCAATAAGTTAATCTCTGACAAAAAAGTGAATTTTGTCAAAATGGTCAATTCTTGACCCAATGATAAACCCATTAACCCAATAGGTCAACTTTTGACCAAAAAGTCAATTTTTTTCAAAATAGTCAATTTTTGAGCTAATGACTACTCATTGACCCAATAATTCAACTTTTGACCAAAACGTCAACTTTTGTCAAAATGGTCAATTTTTGACCCAATGACCAACCCATTGGCCCAATAGGTCAACATTTGACCAAAAAGTCATCTTTGGTTAAAATGGTTAATTCCTCCCAAAATTTCCGACTCATTGACCAAATAAGTCAACTTTTACCAAAAAGTCAGCTTTGGTCAAAATGGTCAATTTCTGACCTAATGACCACCCCGTTGACTCAACGGGTTAATTTTGGTCAAAATATTCAATTTTTGACCTAATGACTAATTATTGACCCAATAAGTCAATCTCTGACAAAAAAGTCTACTTTGGTCAAAACGATCAATGCTTAACTCAATGACCAACCCATTGACCTAATCTACTAAGTTTTAACTAAAAAGTTAATAATGGTAAAATGGTCAATCTTCGACCCAATGACCCAATAAGTCAACATTTTACCAAAAGGTCAATTTTGGTCAAAATAGTCAATTTTGACATAATGACCAACTCTTCGGCCCAATAGATCAACTTTTGACCAAAAAATCAATTTTGGTCAAATTGTCAATTTTTGACCTAATGACCACCCAATTGACCCAATAAATCAACTTTTGACCAAAAAGTCAACTTTTGTCAAAAGGGTCAATTCTTGACTAAATGACCAACTCATTGACCCAATAGGTCAACTTTTGACCAAAAATTAATTTTGGTCAAAATAGTCAATTTTTGACCAAATGACCAATTATTAACCCAGTAAGCCAATCTCTGACCAAAAAGTCAATTTTCTACCAAAAAGTCAACTTTGGTCAAAATGGTCAATTTTTGACCATATGAACAACCTATTGACCCAATAGATCAAATTTTGACCAACAAGTCATCTTCAGTCAAAATGGCCAATTCTTGACCCAATTACCAACTCATTGACCAAATAGATCAACTTTTGACCAAAAAGTCAACTTTGGTGAATTTCTAACCCCAAGACCACCCCGTTGACCCATTGTGTCAACTTTTAACTAAAAATTTAATTTTTGTCAAAATAATCAATTTTTAACCTAATGACAAATTGTTGATCTAATAAGTCTATATCCGACCAAAAAGTGAACTTTAGTCAAAATAAATAATCCTCGACACAATGACCAAACCCATCGACACAATAGTTAACTTCACTAAAAGGTTAATTTTGGTCAATATAGTCAATTTTTTACCTAATGACCACCCCATCGACCGAATATGTCAACTTTTGACCAAAAAGTCAACTTTGGTAAAAATGGTCAATTTTTGACCCAATGAGTCAACTTTTGACCAAAAATTCAATTTTGGTTAAAATAGTCAATTTTTTGACCTAATGACTAATTATTGACCCAATAAGTCAATCATTGACCAAAAAGTCAACTTTGGTCAAAATGGTTAATTCTTGACCCAATGACCAACCCATTAACCCTATCGGTTAACTTTTTGACTAAAAAGTCAACTATGGTAAAAATGGTCAATCTTTGACACAATGACCCAATAGGTCAACTTTTGACCAAAAAATCAATTTTGGTCAAAATAATCAATTTTGACATAATGACGAGCTTGTTGGCCCAATAGGTCAACTTTTAACCAAAAAGTTAATTTTAATCAAAATTGTTAATTTTTGACCTAATGACCACCCAATTGACCCAATAGGTCAACTTGTGACCAATAAGTCAACTTTTGTCAAAATGGTAAATTTCTGACCCAAGGACCAACCCATTGACCCAATAGGTCAACTTTTGACCAAGAAGTCAATTTTGGTCAAAATAGTCAATTTTTGACCTAATTACCAATTATTGACCCAGTAAGCCAATCTCTGACAAAAAAGTCAAATTTAGTCAAAATGGTGAATCCTTGACCCAATGACCAACTCATTGGCTAAAAATGTCAATTTTTTAGCAGAATGTTAACTTTGGTCAAAATGATCAATCCTTGACCAAATGACCAATCTATTTGTCTAATAGGACAACTTTTGACCAAAAAGTCAATTTTGGTTAAAATAGTGAATTTTTGAATTAATGAGCAATTATTGACCCAATTAGTCAAACTCTGACCAAAAAGTCAACTTTGGTCAAAATGGTCAATCATTGACCCAAGAACAAACCCATTGACCCAAATTGTCTACTTTTGACCAAAAAGTCAATTTTGGTCAAAAGATTCAATTTTTGACCTAATGACCACCCATTGACCCAATAGGATAACTTTTGACAAAAAGTCAACTTTGGCCAAAATGGACAATTTTTGTCCCAATGACCAACCCATTGACCCAAAAGATCAAATTTTGACCAAAAAATCATCTTCGGTCAAAATGGACAATTCTTGACCAAATTACCAACACATTGACAAAATAGGTCAACTTTTGACCAAAAAGTCAACTTTGGTCAAAATGGTCAATTTTTGACCCAATGACCATCTCGTTGGTCCAATGGCTCGACTTTTCGACAAAAAATTTAATTTTTTTGTCAAAATAATCAATTTTTGACCTCATGACCAATTATTGACTCCAATAAGCGAATCTCGACCAAAAGCTCAACATTGGTCAAAATGGTCAATCCTTCGACCCATTGATCTACCCATGGTCCCAATAAGTCAACTTTTGACCAAAAAGTCAAGTTTGGTCAATCCTTGACCAAATGACCAACATATTGACCCAATAGGTCAACTTTTGACCAAAAAGTAATTTTTGGTCAAAATTATCAATTTTTAAATTAATGACCAATTATTAACTCAATAAGTCAATCTCTGACCAAAAAGTCAACTTTGGTCAAAATGGTCAATCCTTGACCCAATGACAAACCAATTGAACCAATTGGTCAAAATAGTCATTTTTTAACCTAATGACCACCCATTAACCATATAGGTTAACTTTCGACCAAAAGGTCAACTTTGGTCAAAATGGTCGATTATCGACACTTTTACCCAACCCCTTGACCCAATGACCAACCCATTGTCCTAATAGGTCAACTTTTGGCCTAAAAGTCAATTTTTGAATTAATGACCATTTATTAACAAAATAAGTCAATCTATGACCAAAAATTTAACTTTGGTCAAAATGCTCAATGCTTGACCTAATGACAAACCCATTGACCCAATTGGTCAACTTCTGACCAAATAGTCAATTTTTATCAAAGTAATTAATTTTTGACTTAATGACCACCCATTGAAGCAGTAGGTCAACTTTGGACCAAAAAGTCAACTTTTGTCGAAATGGTCATTTTTTGACCCAATGACCAACCCATTAGCCTAATAGGTCAACATTTGACCAAAAAGTCATCTATGGTCAAAATGGTCAATTCTTGACCAAAGTTCGGACTCATCGACCAAATAAAGTCAACTTTGAACCAAAAAGTCAAGTTTGGTAAAATAAATGATTTTCGACCGAATGACCATTCTAGTTCACATCGACGAGTTAAGTTTTCGAACAAAATTTAATTTTGGTCAAAATATTCAATTTCAACTAATGACAAATTATTGACCTGATAAGTTAATCTCCGACCAAAAAGTCGACTTTGGTCAAAACGATCAATGCTTGACCTAATGACGAACCCATTGACACAATCGACCGACTTTTGACCAAAAAGTCAACTATGGTCAAAGTGGTCATTCTTTTACCAAATGACCCAATAGGTCAACTTTTGACTAAAAATTCAATTTAGTCAAAATAATCAATTTTTACATAATGACCAACCCATTAACCGAATAGGTCAATTTTTAAGCAGAATGTTAACTTTGGTCAAAATGATCAATCTTTGATCCAATGATCCATTTATCTAATAGGTCATTTTGATCAAAAATTTAATTTTTGTCAAAATAAATAATTTTTGACCAAATGACTAATTATTGACCCAATAAGTCAATCTCTGAGTCAACTTTGGCCAAAATGGTCAATCCTTAACCCAATGACCAACTCATTGACCAACATGTTAACTTTTGACCAAAAAGTCAACTTTTGTTAAAATGGTCAATCCTTGACCCAATGACCAACCGATTGACCAAAAAGGTCAACTTTTGACCAAAAAATCAATTTTGGTCAAAATAGACAATTTTTGACCTAATGACCAATTATTTACCCAGTAAGCCAATCTCTGACCAAAAAATTAACTTTGGTCAAAATGGCCAATCCTTGACCCAATGACCAACCCTTTGACCCAATATGTCAACTTTTGACCAAAAAGTTAACTTTTGTCAAAATGATCAATCCTTGACCCAATGACCAACCTATTGGCCTAATAGGTCAACTTTTGACCTAAAAGTCAATTTTGGTCAAAATAGTCAATTTTTGAATTAATGACCTATTATTGACCCAATAAGTCAATCTCTGACCAAAAAGTCAACTTTGGTCAAAATAGTCAATCCTTGACCCAATGACAAACCCATTGACCAAATAGGTCCAATTTTGATCAAATAGTTAATTTTGGTCAAAATAATTAATTTTTGACTTAATGACCACCCTTTGACGCAATAGGTCAAGTTGGGACCAAAAAGTTAACTTTTGTCAAAATGGTCAGTTTTTGACCCAACGACCAACCCATTGTCCAATAGGTCAACATTTGACCAAAAAGTCATCTTTGGTCAAAATGGTCAATTCTTGATGAATTTCTAACTAATTGACCAAATAGGTCAACTTTGATAAAAAATGGTCAATTTTTTCCCCAATGATCACCCCGTTGACTTAACGGTTAACTTTTGACCAAAAATTTAATTTTGGTCAAAATATTTAATTTTTGACCTAATGACCAATTATTGACCCAATAAGACAATCATTGACCAAAATGTGAAGTTTGGTCAAAGAGGTCAATGCTTGATCCAATGACCAACCCATTGACCCAATCAGTCAACTTTTGACCAAAAAGTCAACTATGGTCAGAATGTTCAATGATTGACCCAATGACCCAATGACCCAATAGGTCAACTTTTGTCCAAAAAGTCAATTTTAGTCAAAATAGTGACTTTGGACATAATGACCAACTCATTGGCCCAATATGTCAACTATCAACCAAAAAGTCAATTTTGGTCAAGATTGTCAATTTTTGACCTAATGGACCTAATGGACCCAATTGACCCAATATGTCAACTTGTGACCAAAAAGTCAACTTTTGTCAAAATGGTCAATTTCTGACCCAATGACCAACCCATTGACACAATAGGTCAACTTTTGACCAAAAAGTCAATTTTTTGTCAAAATAGTTAATTTTGGCTAAAATGAGTCAATTTTTTACCTAATTATCAATTATTGACCTAGTAAGCCAATCTTTGACCAAAAAGTTAACTTTGGTCAAAATGGTCAATCCTTGACCCAATGACCAACCCATTGACCAAATAGGTCAATTTTTTAGCAGAAAGTTAACTTTGGTCAAAATGATCAATTATTGACTTCATGACAAAAACATTTGTCTAATAGATCATTTTGATCAAAAAGTCAATTCTGGTCAAAATAGTTAATTTTTGAATTAATGAGCAATTATTGACCCAATAAGTCAATCTCTGTCCAAAAAGTCAACTTTGGTCAAAATGGTCAATCCTTGACTAAATGATAAACTCATTAACCTAATTGGTCAACTTTTGAACAAAAAGTTAATTTTGGTCAAAATAGTCAATATTTGACCTAATGACCACCCGCTGACCCAAAAGGTCAACTTTTAACCAAAAAGTTAACTTTGGTCAAAATGGTCAATTTTTGACCTAATGACCAACCCATTGTCCCAATTGGTCAACATTTGACCAAAAAAGTCATATTTGGTTAAAATTGTCTAATTCTTTTGTCGAAAAAGGTCAATTTTTTACGAACTCATTGACCAAATAAGTCAACCTTTTCCAGAAAAGTCAACTTTTGTCAAAATGGTCAATTTCTGACCCAATGACCTTCCCGTTCACCCAATGAGTTAACTTTTGACCAAAAATTCAATTTTGGTCAAATAGTCAATTTTTGACCTAATGACCAATTATTGACCCAATAAGTCAATTTCTGACCAAAAAGTCAACTTTGGTCAAAATGGTAAATCCTTGACCCAATGGCAACCCATTGACCCAATAGGTCAACTTTTGACCAAATAGTTAATTTTGGTCAAAATAATTATTTTCTGACCTAATGACCAACCCATTGGCCCAATAGGTCAACATTTAACCAAAAAGTCATCTTTGGTCAAAATGGTCAATTCCTGACCAATTTTCCGACTCATTGATCAAATAAGTCAACTTTTAACCAGAAAGCCAACTTTGGTCAAAATGGTCAATTTCTGACCCAATGACCACCCGTTGACTCAACGGGTTAACTTTTGACCAAAAATTCAATTTTGGTCAAAATATTCAATTTTTGACCAAATAACCAATTATTGAGCCAATAAGTCAATCTCTAACCAAAAAGTCAACTTTGGTCAAAACGGTCAATGCTTGACCCAATGACCAACCCATTGACCAAATCGATCAATTTTTGACCAAAAAGTCAACTATTGTTAATATGGTCGATCTTTGACCTAATAGGTCAACTTTTGACCAAAAAGTTAATTTTAGTCAAAATAGTTAATTTTGACATAATGACCAACGCATGGGCCCAATAGATCAACTTTTGACCAAAAAGGTAATTATGCTCAAAATTGAATATTTTTGACCTTATGACCACCCAATTGACCCAATATACCAACTTGTGACAATAAAGTCAACTTTTGTCAAAATGGTCAATTTCTGACCTAATGACCAACCCATTAACCCAATAGGACAACTTTTGACCAAAAAGTGAGTTTTGGTTAAAATAGTCAATTTTTTACCTAATTACCAATTATTGACCCAATAAGCCAATCTTCGAGCAAAAAGTCAAATTTGGTTAAAATGGTCAATCCTTGACCCAATGACCAACCCATTGACCGAATAGGTCAATTTTTTAGCAGAAAGTTTACTTTAGTCAAAATGATCAATCCGTAACCCAATGACCAATCCGTTTTTCTAAAAGTCCCTTTTGACTAAAACGTCAATTTTGGACAAAATAGTCAATTTTTGAATTAATGAGCAATTATTGACCCAATAAGTCAATCTCTGATCACAAAGTCAACTTTGGTCAAAATGGTCAATCCTTGACCCAATGATAAACCCATTGACCCAATTGGTCGAAATTTGACCAAAAAGTCAATTTTGGTCAAAGTAGTCAATATTTGACCTAATGACCACCCATTGACCCAATAGGTTAACTTTTGACCAAAAAGTCAACTTTGGTTAAAATGGTGAATTTTTGACCCAATGACCAACACATTAACCTAATAGGTCAACTTTTGACCAAAAAAGTCATTTTTGGTGAAAATTGTCAATTTTTGACCTAATTACCAACTCATTGACCAAATATGTCAACTTTTTACAAAAAAGTCAACTATGGTCAAAATGGTCAATTTCTGACCCAATGTCCTCCCAGTTCACCCAATGGGTTAACTTTTGACCAAAAATTGAATTTTGGTCAAAATAGCCAAATTTTGACCTAATGGCCAATTATTTACCCAATAAGTAAATCTCTGACCAAAAAGCTAACTTTGGTCAAAATAGTCAATCCTTGACCCATTGACAAACCCATTGACCCAATTGGTCAACTTTTGACCATAAAGTAAATTTTTGTCAACATAGTCAATTTTTGACCTAATAACCACCCATTGACCCAATAGGTCAACTTTTGACACAAAGTCAACTTTGGTCAAAATGGTCAATTTTTTACCTAATGACTAACCCCTTAACCCAAAAGATCAAATTTTGACCACAAAGTAATCTTCGATCAAAATGGTCAATTCTTGACCCAATTACCAACTCATTGACAAAAAAGGTCAACTTTTGACCAAAAAGTTAACTTTGGTCAAAATGATCAATTTCTGACCTAATGACCACCTTGTTGACCCAATGGGTTAACTTTTGACAAAAAATTTAATTTTTGTCAAAATAATCAATTTTTAACCTAAATAAGTCAATCTCTGACCAAAAAGTCAACTTTGGTCAAAATGGTCAATCCTTGACCCAATGACAAACCAAATAACCAATAAGTCAACTTTTGACCAAAAAGTCAACTTTGGTCAAAATGGTCAATTTCTAACCTAATGACCACCTTGTTGACCCAATAAGTCAACTTTTGACCAAAAATTTAATTTTGGTAAAAATAATCATTTTTTGACCAATGACCAATTGTTGACCCAATAAGTCAATCTCTGCCCAAAAAATCAACTTTGGTCAAAATGGTAATTTCTTGACCCAATGACTAACCCATTGACCCAACACGTCAACTTTTGACCAAAAAACCAACTTTGGTTAAAATGGTCAATCCTTGACACAATGACCAACCCATTGACCCAAAAGGTCAACTTTTGACAAAAAAATCAATTTTGGTCAAAATAGTCAATTTTTGACCAAATGAGCAATTACTTGCCTAGTAAGCCAATCTTTGACCAAAAAGTCAACTTTGATCAAAATGGCCAATCCTTGACCCAATGACCAACCATTGACTCAATTTTCATTAAAATGATCAATCCTTGACCCGATGACCAACCGATTTGTCTAAAAGATCAAGTTTTGACCAAAAAGTCAATTTTTGTCAAAAAAGTCAATTTTTGAATTAATGAGCAATTATTGTCCTATTAGGTCAATCTCTGACCAAAAAGTCAACTTTGGTCAAAATGGTCAATCCTGGTCCCAATGACCAACCCATTGACCCAATAGGTCAACTTTTGACCAAAAATCAATTTTGGTCAAAATAATCAATTTTTTACCTAACTACCAATTATTGACCCAGTAAGCTAATCTCTGACAAAAAAGTCAACTTTTGTCAAAATGATCAATCATTGACCCAATCACCAACCCATTAACCGAATCGGTCAATTTTTGAGCAAAAAGTCAACTATGGTCAAAATGATCAATCCTTGACCCAATGACCAATCCTTTTTGACGAATCCTTGACCCAATGACTCATTGGTCAACTTTTGATCAAAAGGTCTTTTTTGGTCAAAATAGTGAATTTTTGAATTAATGAGCAATTAGTGACCCAATAAGTCAATATCTGACCAAAAAGTCGACTTGGGGTCAAAATGGTCAAATTCTGACCCAATTACCACCCCGTTGACCCAATGGGTAAATTTTTGACCAAAAATTTAATTTTGGTCAAAATAATCAATTTTTGACCTAATGACCAATTATTGACCCAATAAGTCAATCTCTGACCAAAAAATCAACTTTAGTCAAAATGGCCAATCCTAGACCCAACGACCAACCCATTGACCCAATAGGTCAACTTTTGACCAAGAAGTTAACTTCGGTCAAAATGGTCAATTCTTGACTCAATGACCAACCCATTGACCGAATAGGTCAACTTTTGAACAAAAAGTCAATTTCAACCAAAATAGTCAACTTTTGACCTAATGACCAATTATTGACCCAGTAAGCCAATCTCTGACCAAAAGTCAACTTTGGTAAAAATGTTCTATCCTTAACCCAACGACCAACCCATTGACCTAATAGGTTAATTTTTGACCAGAAGGTCAACTTTGGTCGAAATGATCAATCCTTGACCCAATGACCAACCCATTGGCCTAATAGGTCAAATTTTGACCAAAATGTTAATTTTGGTCAAAATAGTCAATTTTTTAATTAATGTCAAATTATTGACCCAATAAGTCAATCTCTGACAAAAAAATAAATTTTGGTCAAAATGGTCAATCCTTGACCCAATGATAAACCCACTGACCAAATAGGTCAACTTTTGACCGAAGAGTCAATTTTGTTCAAAATAGTCAATTTTTGAGGTAATGACCACCCATTGACCCAATATGTCAACTTTTGACGAAAAAGTCAACTTTAGTCAAAATGGTCAAGTTTTTACCCATTAACCAAATAGGACAAATTTTGACTAAAAAGTCATCTTGGGTCAAAATGGTCACTTCTTGACCCAATTACCAACTCATTGACCAAATATGTCAACTTTTGAACAAAAAGTCAACTTTAATTAAAATGGTCAATTTCTGACTCAATGACTTCCCCGTTAACCCAATGGGTTAACTTTTGACCAAAAATTCAGTTTTGGTCCAAATAATTAATTTTTGACAAAATGACCAATTATTGACCCAATAAGTCAATCTCTGATCAAAAAGTCAACTTTAGTCAAAATGGTCAATCCTTGACTCAATGACAAAGCCATTGACCCAATCGGTCAACTTATGACCAAAAAGTCAACTTTGGTCAAAATAATTAATTTTTTACCTATTGACCACCCTTTGACTCAATAGGTCAACTTTTGACCATAAAGTCAACTTTGTTCAAAATTATTAATTTTTGACCCAATGACCAACCCATTGACCCAATAGGTCAACTTTTGACCAAAAAGTCAACTTTTGTTAAAATGATTTTCTTTTGACCCAATGACCAACCCATTGGCCCAATAGGTCAACATTTGACCAAAAAGTTATCCTCAGTCAAAATGATCAATTTATGACCAAATTTCCAACTCATTGACCAAATAGGTCAACTTTTGACCAAAAAGTCAACTTTGGTCAAAATGGAAAATTTCTGACCCAATGACCACCCCATCGACCCAATGGGTTAACTTTTGACCAAAAATTCAATTTTGGTCAAAATAGGTCAACTTTTAACCAACAAGTCATCTTTGGTCAAAATCGTCAATTTCAACCTAATGCAGTTGCACCACTAATGGGTTAACTTTTGACCAAAAATCAATTTTAGTCAAAATAGATCAATTTTTGACCTAATGGCCAATTATTGACTCAATATGTTAATCTACGACCAAAAAGTCAACTTTGGTCGAAATGGTCAATCCGCACCCAAAGACAAACCCATTGGCCCAATAGGTCAACTTTTGACCCAAAAGTCAATTTTAGCCAAAATAGTCAATTTTTGACTTAATGATCACCCATTAACCGAATATGTCAACTTTTGAGCAAAAAGTCAATTTTAGTCAAAATCGTCAATTTTTGACCTAATGATCAATTATTGACTCACTAAGCCAATCTTTGACCAAAAAGCTAACTTTGGTCAAACTGGTCAATCTTTGACCCAATGACCAACCCATTGACCCAATAGGTCAACTTTTGACCAAAAATTCAACTTTGGTCAAAATGATTAATGCTTTACCCAATGACCAACACATTGGCCTAATAGGTCTACTTTCGACCAAAAATTTAATTTTGGTGAAAATAATTAATTTTTAATTAATGACCAATTATTAACGCAAAAATTCAATCTTCGACCAATAAGTCAACTTTGGTTAAAATGGTCAAGCCTTGACCAAATGACCAACCCATTGACCTAATCGGTCAACTTTTGAACAAATGTCAACTATGGTCAAAATGGTCAATCTTTGACCCAATGACCCAATATATCAACTTTTAACCAAAAAGTCATATTTAGTTAAAATAGTCAATTTTGACATAATGACCAACTCATTAGCCCAATAGGTCAACTTTTGACCAAAAAGTCAATTTTGGTCAAAAGTGTGAATTTTTGACCTATTGACCTCCCAATTGACCCAATAGGTCAACTTGTGACCAATAAGTCAACCTTTGTGAAAATGGTCAATTTCTAACCCAATGACCAACCCATTGACCCAATAGGTCAATTTTTAACAAAGAAGTTAATTTTAGTCAAAATAGTCAATTTTTGACCTAATTATTAATTATTGACTAAGTAAGCTAATCTCTGACAAAAAAGTCAGTTTTGGTCAAAATGGTCAATCCTTGACCCAATGATCAACCCATTGACCAAATAGGTCAATTTTTGAGCAGAAAGTTAAATTTGGTCAAAATGATCAATCCTTGACCCAATGACCAATCCATTTGTCTAATAGTTCCTGTTGATCAAAAAGTCAATTTTGGTTAAAATAGTCAAATTTTGAATTAATGAGCATTTATTGACCCAATAAGTCAATCTTTGACCACAAAGTCAACTGTGGTCAAAATGGTTAATCCTTAACCCAATGACAAACCCATTGACCAATTGGTCAACTTTTGACCAAATAGTCAATTTTGGTCGAAATAGTCAATATTTGACCTAATGACCACCCGTTGACCTAATAGGTCAACTTTTGACCAAAAAGTCAACTTTGGTCAAAACGGTCAATTTTTGAATCTAATGACCAACCTATCGACCCAATAGGTCAACTTCTGATAAAAAAAGTCATCTTTAGTCAAAATTGTCAATTCTTGACCCAATTACCAACTCATTAACCAAATAGGTCAACTTTTTACCAAAAAGTCAACTTTGGTCAAAATGGTCAATTTTTAACCCAATGACCTCCCTGTTCACCCAATGGTTTAACTTTTGACCAAAAATTCAATTTTGGTCAAAATAATCAATTTTTGACCAAAAGACCAATTATTGACCCAATAAGTCAATCTCTGACCAAAAAGTCAACTTTGGTCAAAATAGTCATTCCTTAACCCATTGACAAGCCCATTTACCCAATAGGTCAACTTTTGAAAAAAAAAGTAAATTTGGGTCAAAACAGTCAACTTTTAACTTAATGACCACCCATTGACCCAATAGGTCAACTTTTGATAAAAGGTCAACTTTAGTCAAAATGGTCAATTTTTGACCTAATGACCAACCCCTTGACCCAAAAAATTAAATTTTGACCAAAAAGTCATCTTTGATCAAAATGGTTAATTCTTGACCTCATTATCAACTCATTGAAAAAGTAGGTCAACTTTTGACCAAAAAGTCAACTTTGGTCAAAATGGTTAATTTCTGTCCCAATGACCACCCTGTTGACCCAATGGCGCAACTTTTGACCAAAAAATTAATTTTTTGTCAAAATAATCAATTTTTTACCTAATGACTAATTATTGACCAAATAAGTCAATCCCTGACCAAAAAGTCAACTTCGGATAAAATGATCAATCCTTGACCCAATGACTAACTCATTGACCCAATAGGTCAACTTTTGACCAAAAAGTCAACTTTGGTCAAAATGGTCAATTTTCGACCTAATGACTAACCCAGCGACCCAATAGGTCAACTTTCGAACAAAGTCAATTTCGGTCAAAATAGTCGATTTTGACCTAATGACCAACTATCGACCTAGAAGCCAATCTTCGACCAAAAGTCAACTTTATTCAAATGGTTTATCCTCGACCCAATGACCAACCCTTCGACCCAATAGGTTAACTTTTGACCATAAGGTTAACTTTGGTCAAAATGATCAATCTTCGACCTACAATGACCAACCCATCGCCTAATAGTTAACTTTTGACCAAAAAGTCAATTTCGATCAAAATAAGAAATTTTTTAATTAACGACCAATTATCTGATCCAACGGAGTCAATCATTGAAAAGAGAATTTTGGTCAGAAATTATAATCATTGACCCAATGATAAACCCATTGACCCAATAGGTCAACTTTTGACCAAAAACTCAATTTTATTCAAAATAGTCAATTTTTGAGCTAATGACCATCCATTGAGCCAATAGGTTAAATTTTGACCAAAAAGTCAACTTTTGTCAAATTGGTTTATTTTTAACCCAATGACCAACCCATTGGCCCAATAGGTCAACATTTGACAAAAAAGTCATCTTTGGTCTAAATGGTCAATTCCTGACCAAATTTCCAACTCATGGACCAAATAGGTCAACTTTTTACCAAAAAGTCAACTTTTGTCAAAATGGTCAATTTCTGACCCAATGACCACCCCGTTGACTCAACGGATTAACTTTTGACAAAAAAATTCAATTTTGGTTAAAAAATTTAATTTTTGACCTAATGACCAATTATTAACCCAATAAGTCAATCTATGACAAAAAGTCTACTTTGTTCAAAACTATCAATGCTTGACCCAATGACCAACCCGTTGACCCAATCGGTCAACTTTTAACCAAAAAGTCAATAATGGTAAAAAGGTCAATCTCAATAAGTTAACATTTTACCCAAAAGTCAATTTTGACATAATGACTAACTTTTTGGCCCAATAGGTTAACTTTTGACCAAAAAATCAATTTTGGTCAAATTATTAATTTTTGACCTAATGACCACCCAATTGACCCAATAAATCAACATTTGACCAGAAAGTCAACTATGATCAAAATAGTCAATCTTTGACACAATGACCCAATATGTCAACTTTTGACCAAAAAGTCAATTTTGGTTAAAATAATCAATTTTGACATAATGATCAACTCGTTAGCCCAATAGGTCAACTTTTAGCCAAAAAAGTAAATTTTGATCAAAATTGTCAATTTTTGACCTAATTACCACCCAATTGATCCAATAGGTCAACTTGTGACCAATAAGTCAACTTTTGTCAAAATGGTCAATTTCTGACCCAAGGACAAACCCATTACCAATTAGGTCAACTTTTGACCAAGAAGTCAATTTGGATTAAAATAGTCAATTTTTAACCTAATTACCAATTATTTACCCACTAAGCTAATCTCTGACCAAAAAGTCAACTTTGGTAAAAATTGTCAATCCTTGACCCAATGACCAACCCATTGACTGAAAAGATCAATTATTTAGCATAAAGTTAACTTTGGTCAAAATGATCAATCCTTGACCCAATGACCAATCCATTTGTCTAATAGGATAACTTTTGACAAAAAAAGTCAATTTTGGTCAAAATAGTCAATTTTTGAATTAATGAGCAATTATTGACCCAATAAGTCAATCTCTGACCAAAAAGTCAACTTTGGTTAAAATGGTCAATCCTTGACCCAATAACAAACCCATTGACCCAATTGGTCAACTTTTGACCAAAAAGTATATTTGATCAAAATAGTCAATATTTGACCTAATGACTACCCATAGACCCTATAGGTCAACTTTTGACCAAAAAGTAAACTTTGGTCAAAATGGTCAATTTTTGACCCAATGACTAACCCATTGACACAATAGGTCAACTTTTGACCAAAAAAGTAATCTTAGATCAAAATTGTCAATTCTTGACCTAATTATCAACTCATTGACCAAATAGGTCAACTTTTTACAAAAAGTCAACTTTAGTCAGAATGGTCAACTTATGACCGAATGACTTCCTCGTTCACCCAATGGGTTAACTGTTGACCAAAAATTCAATTTTGGTTAAGATAGTCAATTTTTGTCTAATGACTAATTATTGACCAAAAAGTCAATTTTGCCTAATGACTAATTATTGACCAAATAAGTCAATCTCTGACCAAAAAGTCAACTTTGGTTAAAATGGTCAATCCTCGACCCAATGACCAACCCATTGACCCTATAGGTCAACTTTTGACCAAAAAGTAAATTTTTGTCTAAACAATCAATTTTTTGACCTAATGACCATCCATTGACCCAATAGGTTAACTTTCGACAAAAAGTCAGCTTTGGTTAAATTGGTTAATTTTTGACCCAATAACCAAACCATTGACCCAAAAAAATTAAATTTTGGCCAAAAGGTCATCTTCGGTCAAAATGGTCAATTCTTGACCTAATTTCCAACTCATTAACAAAATAAGTCGACTTTTGACCAAAAAGTCAACTTTGGTCAAAATGGTTAATTTCAGACCTAATGACCATCGCCCGTTAGCCCGATGAATGGCTCAACCTTTTGACTAAAAATTTAATTTTTGTCAAAATAGTCAAATTTTTACCTAATGACCAATTATTGACCCAATAAGTCAATATCCGACCAAAAGTCGACTTTGGCAAAAATGGTCGATCATTAATCCATCGACTTACCCATCGACCCGATAGTCAATCGACTTTTAACCAATAAGTCAAGTTTGGTCAATCCTTAACCAAATGACCACCCATTGACCCAATAGGTTAACTTTTGACCAAAAAGTCATTTTTGGTCAAAATTGTCAATTTTTGAATTTATGACCAATTATTGACTCAATAAGTTAATCTCTGACCAAAAAGTTAACTTTGGTCAAAATGGTCAATCCTTGACCCAATGACAAACCCATTGAACCAATAAGTCAACTTTTGACCAAAAAGTCAATTTTGGTCAAAAACATCAATTTTGGTCAAAAAAGTCAACTTTGGTCAAAATGGTCAATCTTTGACCCAATGACCAACCCATTGACTCAACAGGTTATCTTTTGACCTAAAAGTCAATTTTGGTTAAAATGGTCAATCCTTGACCCAATGACCAACCGATTGACCCAAAAGGTCAACTTTTGAACCAAGAAAATCAATTTTGATCAAAATTGTGAATTTTTGACATAATGACTAATTATTTACCTAGTAAGCCAATCTCTGACCAAAAAGTCAACTTTGGTCAAAATGGTCAATCCTTGACCCAATGACCAACCCATTGACCCAATATGTCAACTTTTGACCAAAAAGTCAACTTTTTTCAAAATGATCAATTCTTAACACAATGACCATCCCATTGTCCTAATAGGTCAACTTTGATCTAAAAGTGAATTTTGGTCAAAATTGTCCATTACTGAATTAGTGACCAATTATTAACTAAATAAGTCAATATCTGACTGAAAAGTTAACTTTGGTCAAAATGGTCAATCCTTGACGCAATGACAAACCCATTGACCCAAAAGGTAAACTTTTGTCCAAAAAGTCAATTTTGGTGAAAATAATTAATTTTTGACTTAATGACCACCCATTGACGCAATAGGTCAACTTTGGACCAAAAAGTCAACTTTTGTCAAAATGGTTAATTTTTGACCTAATGACCAACTCATTGGCCTAATGGGTCAATATTTGACCAAAAAGTCATCTTTGGTAAAAAAGGGTCAATTCTTGACCAAATTTTCGACTCTTTGACCAAATAGGTTAACTTTTAACCAAAAAGTCAACTTTGTCAAAATGGTCAATTTCTGACCCAATGACCACCCCGTTGACTCAACGGGTTAAGTTTTGAAAAAAAATTTAATTTTGGTCAAAATATACAATTTTTGACCTAATGACCAATTATTGACCCAATAAGTCAATATCTGACCAAAAAGTCAACTTTCATCAAAACAGTCAATGCTTGACCCAATGACCAACCCATTGACCCAGTCGGTCACTTTTTGACCAAAAAGTCAACTATGGTCAAAATGGTCAATTTTTGACCCAATGACCCAATAGGTCAACTTTTGACCAAAAATTCAATTTAGTCAAAAGAGTCAATTTTTACATAATGACCAACTCATTGACCCAATAGGTCAACTTTTGACCAAAAAGTTAATTTTGGTCAAAATTGACAATTTTTGACCAAACGACCACCCAATTGACTTAAAAGGTCAACTTTGTGACCAAAAAGTCAACTTTTATCAAAATGGTCAATTTCTGACCCAATGACCAACTCATTAACCCAATAGGTTAACTTTTGACCAAGAAGTCAATTTTGGTCAAAATAGTTAATTTTTGACCAAATTACCAATTATTGACCCAGTTAGCCAATCTCTGACAAAAAATTTAACTTTGGTCAAAATGGTCAATCCTTGACCTAATGACCAACCCATTAACCGAATAGGTCAATTTTTGAGCAGAATGTTAACTTTGGTAAAAAATGAACAATCCTTGACCCAACGACCAATCCATTTGTCTAATAGGTCATTTTGACCAAAAATTTAATTTTGGTCAAAATAATCAATTTTTGAACTAATGACCAATTATTGACCCAATAAGTTAATCTCTAACCAAAAAGTCAACTTTGGCCAAAATGGTCAATCCTTAACCCAATGACCAACCCATTGACCCAATCGGTCAACTTTTGAACAAAAAGTCAACTATGGTCAAAATGGTCAATCTTTGACCCAATGACCCAATAGATTAACTTTTGACCAAAAAGTCAATTTTGGTTAAAATAATCAATTTTGACATAATGACCAACTCATTGGCCCAAAAGGTCAACTTTTGACCAAAAAGTCAATTTTGGTCAAAATTGTCAATTTTTGACCTAATGACCTCCCAATTGACTCAATAGGTCAACTTGTGACCAATAAGTCAACTTTTGTCAAAATGGTCAATTTCTGACCCAATGACCAACCCATTGACCCAATAGGTCAACTTTTAACCAAGAAGTTAATTTTGGTCAAAATAGTCAATTTTTGACCTAATTACTAATTATTGACCAAGTAAGCTAATCTCTGACAAAAAAGTCAGTTTTGGTCAAAATGGTCAATCCTTAACCCAATGATTAACCCATTGACCAAATAGGTCAATATTTGAGCAGAAAGTTAAATTTGGTCAAAATGATCATTCCTTGACCCAATGACCAATCCATTTGTCTAATAGTTCCTTTTGAGCAAAAAGTCAGATTTGGTTAAAATAGTCAATTTTTGAATTAATGAGCATTTATTGACCCAGTATGTCAACCTTTAACCACAAAGTCAACTATGGTCAAAATGGTGAATCATTGACCCAATGACAAACCCATTGACTCAATTGGTCAACTTTTGACCAAATAGTCAATTTTGGTCAAAATAGTCAATATTTGACCTAATGACCATCTGACTCGATAGAATCAACTTTTCACAAAAATCGACTTTGATCAAATGGTCAACCCATTGACCCAATAGGTCAACTTTTGACCAAAAAAGTCATCTTTAGTCAAAATTGTTAATTCTTGACCCAATTACCAACTTATTAACCAAATAGGTCAACATTTTACCAAAAAGTCAACATGGTTCAAAATGGTCAATTTGTGACCCAATGACCTCTCCGTTCACCGAATGGGTTAATTTTTGACCAAAAATTCAATTTTGGTCAAAATAGTCAATTTTTGATCTAATTACCAGTTATTGACACAATAAGTCAATCTCTAACGAAAAAGTCAACTTTCGTCAAAATTATCAATCCTTGACCCATTGACAAGCCCATTGACCCAATATGTTAACTTTTTACAAAAAAGTAAATTTTGGTCAAAACATTCAATTTTTGACTTCATGATCACCCTTTGACTCAATAGGTCAACTTTTGATAAAAAGTCAACTTTGGTCAAATTGGTTAATTTCTGACCCTATGACCAACCCATTGACCCAAAAAATCAAATTTCGGCCAAAAGGTCATCTTCGGTCAAAATGGTCAATTCTTGACCTAATTTCCAACTCATTAACAAATAAGTCATCTTTTGACCAAAAAGTCAACTTTGGTCAAAATGGTTAATTTCTGACCCAATGACCACCCTGTTGGCCCAATGAATGGCTCAACTTTTGACCAAAAATTTAATTTTTGTCAAAATAATCAAATTTTTACCTAATGACCAATTATTGACCCAATAAGTCAATATCTGACCAAAAAGTCAACTTTGGTCAAAATGGTCAATCCTTGACCCATTGACTTACCCATTGACCCAATAGGTCAACTTTTGACCAAAAAGTCAAGTTTGGTCAATCCTCGACCAAATGACCACCCATTTACCCAATAGGTTAACTTTTGACCAAAAAATATTTTTGGTCAAAATTGTCAATTTTTGAATTTATGACCAATTATTGACTCAATAAGTCAATCTCTGATGAAAAAGTCAACTTTGGTCAAAATGGTCAATTCTTGACCCAATGACAAACCCATTGAACCAATAGGTCAACTTTTGACCACAAAGTCAAATTTGATGAAAAACGTCAATTTTGGTCAAAAAAGTCATTTTTTGACCTAATGACCACCCATTAAACCAATAGGTCAACTTTTGACTAAAAAGTCAACTTTGGGGTCAATTTTTGACCCTATGACCAACCTATTGACCCAGTATATCAAATTTTGACGAACAAGTCATCTTCGGTCAAAATGGCGAATTCTTGACCCAATTACCAACTCATTGACCAAATAGGTCAACTTTTGACCAAAAAGTCAAATTTGGTCGATTTCTGACCCCAAGACCACCCCGTTGACCCAATGGGTCAACTTTTAACTAAAAATTTAATTTTGGTAAAAATAATCAATTTTTGACCTAACGACCTATTATTGACCCAATAATTCAATCTCTAACCAAAAAGTGAACTTTAGTCAAAATAGTCAATTCTTGACACAATGACCATCCCATTGACACAATTGGTTAGCTTTTGACCAAAAGGTTAATTTTGTTCAATATTGTCAATTTTTTACCTAATGACCACCCCATTGGCCGAAAAGCCAACTTTGATCAAAATGGTCAATTTCTGACCCAATGACCACCCCTATTGACCCAATGAGTCAACTTTTGACCAAAATTCAATTTTAGTTAAAATAATTAATTTTTTGACCTAATGACTAATTATTTACCCCATAAGTCAATCTCTGACGAAAAAGTCAACTTTGGCCAAAATGGTTAATCCTTGACCCAATGACCAACCCATTGACCTAATCAGTCAATTTTGACCAAAAAGTCATCTATGGTCAAAATGGTCAATCTTTGACACAATAACCCAATAAGTCAACTTTGACAAAAAAGCCAATTTTGGTTAAAATAGTCAATTTTGACATAATGACCAACTCATTGGGCCAATAGAACAACATTTATCCAAAAAGTCAATTTTAATCAAAATTGTCAATTTTTGACCAAATGACCACTCAATTGACCCAATAGGTCAACTTGTGACCAATAAGTCAACTTTTGTCAAAATGGTCAATTTCTGACCGAAGGACAAACCTATTGACCCAATAGGTCAACCTTTGATCAAGAAGTCAATTTGGATCAAAATAGTCGATTTTTGACCTAATTACCAATTGTTGACCTAGTAAGCCAATCTCTGACCAAAAAGTCAACTTTGGTCAAAATGGTCAATCCTTGACCCAATGACCAACCCATTGACTGAATAGGTCAATTTTTTAGCACAAAGTTAACTTTGGTCAAAATGATCAATCCTTAGCCCAATGAACAATCCATTTGTCTAGTAGGACAACTTTTGACCAAAAAGTCAATTTTGGTCAAAATAGTCAATTTTTGAATTAATGAGCAATTATTGACCCAAAAAGGTAATCACTGACCAAAAATTAACTTTGGTTAAAATGGTCAATCCTTGACCCAATAACAAACCCATTGACCGAATTGGTCTTTTGACCAAAAGGTCAATTTTGATCAAAATTGTTAATATTTGACATAATGACCACCCATTGACCCTATAGGTCAATTTTGACCAAAAAGTAAAATTTGGTCAAAATGATCAATTTTTGACTCAATGACCAACCCATTGACCTAATAGGTCAACTTTTGACCAAAAAAGTAATCTTAGGTCAAAATTGTTAATTCTTGACCTAGTTACCAACTCATTGACCAAATAGGTCAACTTTTTACAAAAAGTCAACTTTAGTCAGAATGGTCAACTTCTGACCCAATGACCTCCTCATTAACCCAATGGGTTAACTGTTGACCAAAAATTCAATTTTGGTCAAAATAGTCAATTTTTGACCGAATGACCAATTATTGACCCAATAAGTAAATCTCTGACCAAAAAGTTAACTTTGGTTAAAATGGTCAATCCTTGACCCAATGACTAACCCATTGACCAGGTAAACTTTTGACAAAAAAGTAAATTTTGGTCAAAACAGTCAATTTTTGACCTAAGGACCACCTATTGACCCAGTAGGTTAACTTTTGACAAAAAGTCAACTTTGGTCAAAATGGTCAATTTCTGACCCAATAACCAACTCATTGACCCAAAAGATCAAATTTTGGCCAAAAAGTCATCTTCGGTCAAAATGGTAAATTCTGGGCCTAATTATCAACTCATTGACAAAATATGTCAACTTTTGACCAAAAAGTCAACTTTGGTCAAAATGGTTAATTTCTGACCCAATGACCACCATGTTGGCTCAATGAATGGCTCAACTTTTGACCAAAAATTTATTTTTTGTCAAAATAATCAACTTTTACCTAATGACGAATTATTGACCCAATAAGTCAATCTCTGACCAAAGAGTCAACTTTGGTCAAAATTGTCCATCCTCCACCCATTGACCAACCCATTGACCCAATAGGTCAACTTTTGACCAAAAAGTCATTTTTGGTCAAAATTAATGACCAATTATTTACTCAATAAGTCAATCTCTGACCAAAAAGTTAACTTTGGTCAAAATGGTCAATCATTGACCCAATGACAAACCCATTAAACCAATAGGTCAACTTTTGACCAAAAAGTTAATTTTGGTCAAAAAGTCATTTTTAGACCTAATGACACCCATTAACCTAATAGGTCAACTTTCGACCAAAAAGTTAACTTTGGTCAAAATGGTCAATTTTTTACCCTAAGACCATCCTATTGACCCAATAGATCAAATTTTGACTTACAAGTCATCTTCGGTCAAAATGGCCAATTCTTGACCCAATTACCAACTCATTGACCAAATAGGTCAATTTCTGACCCCATGACCACCCCGTTGAGCCAATGGGTCAACTTTTAACTAAAAAATTAATTTCGGTCAAAATAATCAATTTTTAACCTAATGACTAATTATTGACACAATAAGTCATTCTCTGACCAAAAAGTCAACTTTGGTCAGAATGGTCAACCCTTGACCCAATGTCAATCGATTGACCCAACAGGTCAATTTTTAACCAAAAAAATCAATTTTGATCAAAATAGTGAATTTTTGACATAATGACCAATTATTTACACACTAAGTCAATCTCTGACCAAAAAGTCAACTTTGGTCAAAATGCTCAATCCTTGACCCAATGACCAACCCATTGACCCAATATGTTAACTTTTAACTAAAAAGTCAACTTTCGTCAATATTATCAATCCTTGACCCAATGACCATCCCATTGTCCTAATAGGTCAACTTTTGACCTGAAAGTCAATTTTGGTCAAAATAGTCAATTCTTGAATTAATGACCAATTATTAACCAAATAACTTAATCTCTGACCAAAAAGTAAACTTTGGTCAAAATGGTCAATCCTTGACCCAATGACAGACCCATTGACACAATGTGTCAACTTTTGACCAAACAGTCAATTTTGGTCAAAATAATTAATTTTTGACTTAATGACCACTCCTTGACGTAATAGGTCAACTTTGGACCAAAAAGTCAACTTTTGTCAAAATGGTCAATTTTTGACCCAATGACCAACTCGTTGGCCTAATAGGACAACATTTGACCAAAAAGTCATCTTTAGTCAAAAGGGTCAATTTTTGACCAAATTTTGACTCATTGACCTAATAGGTCAACTTTTAACCAAAAATTCAATTTGGTCAAAATGGACAATTTCTGACCCAATGACCACCCCGTTGACTCAACGGGTTAAGTTTTGAACAAAAATTTAATTTTGGTCAGAATATTCAATTTTTGACCTAATGACCAATTATTGACCCAATAAGTCAATTTCTAACCAAAAAGTCAACTTTGGTCAAAACGGTCAATGCTTGACTCAATGACCAATCGACTGACCCAATCGATCACTTTTTGACCAAAAAGTCAACTATGGTCAATCTTTGACCCAATAACCCAATAGGTCAACTTTTGACAAAAAATTCAATTTGGTCAAAATAGTCAATTTTTACATAATGACCAACTCATAGGCCCAATAGTTCAACTTTTGACCAAAAAGCCAATTTTTGTCAAAATTGTCAATTTTTGACCTAACGACCGCCCAATTGACTTGAAAGGTCAACTTGAGGCCAAAAAGTCAACTTTTGTCAAAATGGTCAATTTCTGACCCAATGACCAACCCATTAACCCAATAGGTCAACTTTTGACCAAGAAGTCTATTTTGGTCAAAATAGTCAATTTTTAACCAAATTACCAATTATTGACCCAGTAAACCAATCTCTGACCAAAATGTTAACTTTGGTCAAAATGGTCAATCCTTGACCCAATAACCAACTCATTAACCCAACATGTTAACTTTTGACCAAAAAGTCAACTTTGGTTAAAATGATCAATCCTTGACCCAATGATTAACTGATTGACTCAAAAGGTCAACTTTTGACCAAAAAATCAATTTTGGTCAAAATAGTCAATTTTTGACCTAATGACCAATTATTTACTCAGTAAGCCAATCTCTGAACAAAAAGTCAACTTTGGTCAATCCTTGAACCAATGACCAACCCATTGACCGAATAGGTCAATTGTTGAGCAGAAAGTTAACTTTGGTCAAACCAATCCATTTGTCTAATTTGTCAATTTGATCAAAAAGTCAAATTTGGTCAAAATAGTCAATTTTTGACCTAATGATCACAATAGTCAATTTTAGTCAAAATTGTTAATATTCGACCTTATGACCACCCATTGACCTAATGGGTCAACTTTTGACGAAAAAGTCAACTTTGGTCAAAATGGTTAATTTTTGATCTAATGAACAACACGTTGACCCAATAGGTCAACATTTGACCAAAAAAGTCATCCTTGGTCAAAATTGTCAATTCTTGCCCAATTACGAACTAATTTACAAAATAGGTCAACTTTATATAAAAAAGTTAACTTTTGTAAAAATGGTCAATTTCTGACCCAGTGACCTCCTCGTTCTCCCAATGGGTTAACTTTGACCAAAAATTCAACTTTGGTCAAAATAGTCAATTTTTGACCTAATGACCAATTATTGACCCAATAAGTCGATCTCTGACCAAAAAGTTAACTTTGGTCAAAATCGTCAATCCTTGACCCAATGATAAACCCATTGACCCAATAGGTCAACTTTTGACAAAATAGTCAATTTTGGTCAAAATAATTAATTTTTGACTTAATGACCACCCATTGACCCAATAGGTCAACTTTGGACCAAAAAGTCAACTTTTGTCAAAATGGTCAATTTTTGACCCAATGACCAACCCATTGGCCCAATAGGTCAACATTTAACCAAAAAGTCATCTTTGTTCAAATTGGTCAATTTTTGATCGAATTTCTGACTCGTTGACCAACTTTGTCAACTTTTAACCAAAAAGACAACTTTGGTCAAAATGGTCAATTTCTGACCCAATGACCATCTCGTTGACTCAACGGGTTAACTTTTGACCAAAAATTCAATTTTGGTCAAAATATACAATTTTTGACCTAATAACCAATTATTGACACAATAAGTCAATCTCTAACCAAAAACGATCAATGCTTGACCAAATGACCAACCCATTGTCCAAATCGATCATCTTTTGACCAAAAAATCAAGTATTGTCAAAATGATTAATCTTTGACCCAATGACCCAATATGTCAACTTTTGACCAAAAAGTCAATTTTGGTCAAAATAGTCAATTTTGAGATAATGACCAACACATTGGCCTAATAGGTCGAGTTTGGAACAAAAAGTCAATTTTACTCAAAATTGTAAATTTTTGACCTAATGACCACCTAATTGACCCAATATATCACTTGTGAACAAAAAGTCAACTTTTGTCAAAATGTTCAATTTCTAACCTAATGACCAACCCAATGACTCAATATGAAAACTTTTGACCAAGAAGTCAATTTTGGTCAAAATAGTCAATTTTTTACCTAATTACCAATTATTGACCCAGTAAGCCAATCTTTGACCAAAAACTCAACTTTGGTTAAAATGGTCAATCCTTGACACAATGACCTACCCATTGACTGAATAGGTCAATTTTTTAGCAGAAAGTTAACTTTGGTCAAAATGATCAATTCGTGACCCAATGACCAATCCATTTGTCTAATAGTTCTTTTTGACCAAAACGTCAGTTTTGGTCAAAATAGTCAATTTTGAGTTAATGAGCACTTATTGACCAATAAATCAATCTCTAACCACAAAGTCAACTTTGGTCGAAATGGTCAATCCTTGACCCAATGACAAACTCATTGACCCAATTGGTCAAATTTTGACCAAAAAGTCAATTTTCATCAAAATAGTCAATATTTGACCTAATGACCACCCATTGACCCAGTATGTCAACTTTTGACCAAAAAGTCAACTCTGGTCAAAATGGTCAATTTTCGAGCTACGATGTCCATCGCCCAGTTCACCAAATAGGTTAATTTTTGACCAAAAAATCAATTTTGATCAAAATTGTCAATTTTTGACCTAATGACCAATTATTTACCCAATAAGTCTATCTCTGACCAAAAAGTCAACTATGGTCAAAATAGTAAATTCATGACCCATTGACAAACTCATTGACCTAATAGGTCAACTTTTGACCAAAAAGTAAATTTTGATCAAAATAGTCAATTTTTGACCTAATGACCACCCTTGACCCCATAGGTCAACTTTTGAGAAAAAGTCAACTTTGGTCAAAATGGTCAATTTTTGACCCAATAACCAACCCATTGACCCAAAAGATTAAATTTTGACTAAAAAGTCATCTTCGGTCAAAATGACTAATTCTCGACCAAATTACCAACTCATTGATAAAATAGGTCAACTTTTGACCAAAAAGTGAACTTTCGTCAAAATGGTCAATTTCTAACCTAATGACTAGCTTGTTGACCCAATATGTTAAATTTTGACCAAAAATTTAATTTTGGTTAAAATAATCAATTTTTGACCTTATGACCAATTATTGACCCAATAAGTCAATCTCTGACCAAAAAGTCAACTTTGGTCAAAATGGTCAATCCTTGACCCAATGACCAACCCAATGACCCAACACGTCAACTTTTGACCAAAAAACCAACTTTGGTTAAAATGATCAATTTTTAACCCAATGACCAACCCATTGACCTAATTAGTCAACTTTTGACTCAAAAGTAAATTTTGGTCAAAATAATCAATTTTTCACCTAATGACCACCCATTGACCCAATAGGTCAACTTTTGACAAAAAGTTAACTTTGGTCAAAATGGTCAATTTTTGACCTATGACAAACCATTTGACCGAAAAGATGAAATTTTGAATAAAAAGCTATCTTTGGTCAAAATGATCAATTCTTGACCCAGTTACCAACTCATTGACAAGATATGACAACTTTTGACCAAAAAGTCAACTTTCGTCAAAATGGTCAATTTCTGACCTAATGACCACCTTGTTGACCCAATGGATCAACTTTTGACAAAAAAATTAATTTTGGTCAAACTAATCAATTTTTGACCTAATGACCAATTATTGATCCAATAAGTCAATCTCTGACAAAAAAGTCAACTTTGGTCAAAATGGTCAATCCTTACCCAATGACAAACCCATTAACACAATATGACAACTTTTGACCAAAAAGTCAAATTTGGTCAAAATGGTAAATTTCTGACTTAATGACCACCTTGTTGACCCAATGGGTCAATATTTGACCAAAAATTTAATTTTGGTCAAAATAATAATTTTTTAACCTAATGACCAATTATTGACCCAATAAGTCAATCTGTGACCAAAAGTCAACTTTGGTCAAAATGGTCAATCTAAGACCCAATGACCAACCGAATGACTCAACAAGTCAACTTTTGACCAAAAAGCCAACTTTTGTTAAAATGGTCAATTCTTGACCCAATGACCCAATAGGTTAACTTTTGAACAAAAAAATCAATTTTGGTCAAAATAGTCAATTTTTGACCTAATGAGAAATTATTTACCCAGTAAGCCAATCTCTGACCAAAAAGTCAACTTTGATCAAAAGGGTCAATCCTTGACCTAATGACCAACCCATTGACTCAACTTTCGTCAAAATGATCAATCCTCGACCCAATGACCAACCAATTTGTCTAAAACATCAACTTTTAACCAAAAAGTCAATTTTGGTCAAAATAGTCAATTTTTGAATTAATGAGCAATTATTATCCCATTATATCAATCTTTAACCAAAAGTCAACTTCGATCAAAATGGTCAATCCTTGACCCAATGACAAACCCATTGACCCAATTGGTCAACATTTGACCAAAAAGTCAATTTTGGTCAAAATAACATTTTTGACCTATGACCATCCATTGACCCAATAGGTCAACTTTTGACCAAAAAGTTAACTTTGGTCAAAATGGTCAATTTTTGACCCAATGACCAACCCATTGACCCAATTAGTCAACTTTTGACCAAAAGTCATCTTTGGTCAAAATGGTCAATTCTTGACCGACTCATTGACTAAATAGGTCAACTTTAAACAAAAAAGTTAACTTTGGTCAAAATGGTCATATTATAACCCAACGACGACCCCGTTGACTCAACGGGTTAACTTTTGACCAATAATTCAATTTTGGTTAAAATATTTATTTTTTTACCTAATGACCAATTATTGACCCAATAAGTCAATCTCACCAAAAAGTCAACACTGGTCAAAACGGTCAATGCTGGAGCCAATGACCATCCCATTGACCGAATCGGTCAACTTTTGACCAAAAAGTTAACTACGGTCAAAATGGGTCAATCTTTGACCCAAAACCCAATAGGTCATCTTTTTACCAAAAATTCAATTTTCGTCAAAATAGTCAATTTTGACAAAATTACCAACCCTTTGGCCTAATAGGTTAACTTTTGACCAAAAAGTCAATTTTGGTCAAAATTGTCAATTTTTGACATAATGACCCAATAAATCAACTTTGACCAAAACCCGACTTTTGTCAAAATGGTCAATTTTTGACCTAATGAGCAACCCATTGACCCAATATGTCAACTTTTAACCAAAAATCAATTTTGGTCAAAATAGTCAATTTTTGACCAAATTACCAATTATTGACCCAGAAAGCTAATCTTTGACTAAAAAGTCAACTTTTGTCAAAATGATCAATACTTGACCCAATGACTAACCCATTGACCGAATCGGTCAATTTTTGAGCAAAAAGTCAACTTTGCTCAAAATGATCAATCTTTGACCCAATGAGCAAACCATTTTGACGAATCCTTGACCCAATGACTAATTGGTCAACTTTTGATCAAAATGTCATTTTGGTCAAAATAGTCAATTTTTGAATTAATAAGCAATTATTAACACAATAAGTCAATCTCTGACCAAAAAGTCAACTTTGGTCAAAATGGTCAAATTCTGACCCAATGACCACCCCGTTCAACCAAAGGCTAAACTTTTGACCAAAAAATTAATTTTGGTCAAAATAATTAATTTTTGACCTAATGATAAATTATTGAGCCAATAAGTCCATCTCTGTCCAAAAAGTCAACTTTGGTTAAAATGGTCAATCCTTGACCCAACGACCAACTCATTGACTCAATAGGTCAACTTTTGACCAAAAAGTCAACTTTGTCAAAATGGTCAATTCTTGACCCAATGACCAACCCATTGACCCAATAGGTCAACTTTTGAACAAAAAGTCAATTTTGGTCAAAATAGTCAACTTTTGACCTAATGATCAATTATTGACTCAGTAAGCCAATCTCTGACCAAAAGTCAACTTTGGTCAAAATGGTCTATCCTTGACCCAACGATCAACCCATTGACCCAATATATCAACTTTTGACCAAAAAAGTCATCTTTGTTCAAGATGGTCAATTCTGGACCGAATGACCACTCATTGACCCAATAGGTCAACTTTTGACCAAAAAGTCAACTTTGGTCAAAATGGTTAATTTTTGACCCAATGACCAACCCATTGACCCATTAAGTCAACTTTTTGACTAAAAAGTCATCCTTGGACAAAATGGTGAATTCTTGACCCAATTACCGACTCATTGATCAAATAGGTCAACTTTTGAGTAAAAAGTCAACTTTGGTCAAAATGATCAATTTCTAACCCAATGAGCACCCCGTTGACCCAATGGATCAACATTGATCAAAAATTTCATTTTGGTCAAAATAGTCAATTTATGACCTAATGACCACAACAGTCAATTTTGGTCAAAATTGTCAATATTGACCTAATGACCACCCATTAATCCAATATATCAACTTTTGACAAAAAAGTCAACTTTGGTCAAAATGGACAATTTTTGACCCAATGACCAACCTATTGACCCAATAGGTCAACTTTTGACCAAAAATGTCATCTTTGGTCAAAATTTTCAATTCTTTACCCAATTACCAAATAGGTCAACTTCTAAGAAAAAAAGACAACTTTGGTCAAAATGGTCAACTTCTGGCACAATGACCTCCCCGTTCACCCAATGGGTTAACTTTTGACCAAAAAATCAATTTTGGTCAAAATAGGTCAACTTCTAACCAAAAAGTTATCTTTGGTCAAAATGGTCAATTTCTGACCCAATGACCTCCCCAATGACCCAATGAGTTAACTTATGACCAAAAATTCAATTTTGGTCAAAATAGTTAATTTTTGATCTAGTAACCAATTATTGACCCAATAAGTCAATCTCTGACCAAAAAGTTAACTTTGGTCAAAATGATCAATCCTTGACCCAATGACAAACCCATTGACCCAATTGGTCAACTTTTGACCAAAAAGTCAATTTTGGTCAAAATAGTCAATTTTTGACCTAATGACCACCCATTGACCCAATTAGTCAACTTTTGACCAAAAAGTCAACTTTGGTCAAAATGGTAAATTTTTAACCCAATGACGAACTCATTGACCCAACAGGTCAACTTTTGACCAAAAAACTCATCTTTGGTAAAAAATGTCAATTATTGACCCAATTACTAACTCATGGACCAAATAGGTCAACTTTTTACAAAAAGTCAACTTTGGTCAAAATGGTCAACTTCTGACCCAATGACCTCCCCGTTCCCCCAATGGGTTAAATTTTTACCAAAAATTCAATTTTGGTCTAAATAGTCAATTTTTGACTAAAAAGTCATCTTTGGTCAAAATAATTAATTCATGACCAATTTACCAACTCATTGACCAAATAGGTCAAATTTTGACTAAAAGGTAAAGTTTGGCCAAAATGGTCAATTTCTTACCCAACGACCACTCCGTTTACCCAATGGGTTAACTTTTGTCCCAATGACTAATGCATTGAACCAATAGGTCAACTTTTGACCAAAAAGTCAACTTTGGACAAAATGATCAATCCTTGACCCAATGACTAACCCATTAGCCTAATAGGTCAACTTTTAACCAAAAAGTCAATTTTGGTCAAAATAATCAATTTTTGACCTAATGACCAATTATTTACCTAACAAGTTAATCTCTGACCAAAAAGTCAACTTTGGTCAATATAGACAATCCTTGACCCAATGACAATCCCATTGACCCAATAGGTCAACTTTTGACCAAAAAATCAACTTTGGTTAAAATTGTCAATTTTTGACCCAATGACCAACCCATTGACTCAATAGATCAACTTTTAACCAAAACATTATCTTTGGTTAAAATGGTCAATTCTTGATGCAATTACAAACTCATTGACCAAATATGTCAACTTTTGACCAAAAAGTCAACTTTGGTCAAAATGGTCAAATTCTGACCCCATGAGCACCCTGTTAACCCAAAGGATCAACTTTTGACCAAAAATTTAATGTTGGTCAAAATAACCAATTTTTGATCTAATGAATAAAATTGTCATCTTTTGACTTAATGACCAATTATTGACCCAATGAGTCAATCTCTGACCAAAAAGTGAACTTTGGTCAAAATGGTCAATCCTTGACCCAATAACAAACACATTGACCTAATAGGTCACATTTTGACCAGAACGTCAATTTTGGTCAAAATAGTTAATTTTTTACCTAATGACCACCCAATGACCCAATAGGTCAACTTTTGAAGAAAAAGTAACTTTAGTTAAAATATTCAATTTTTGACATAATGATCACCCATTGACCCAATAGGTCAACTTTTGACCAAAAAGTCAACTTTGGTCAAAATGGTCAATTTTTGACCCAATGACCAACCCATTGAACCAATAGATCAACTTTTGACCAAAAAGTCATCTTCGGTAGAAATGGTCAATTTTTGACCCAATTACCAACTCATTGACAATATAGGTCAACTTTTGACCAAATTTTCAACTATGGTTAAAATGGTCAATTTCTGACGCAACGACCACCACATTGACCCAGTGGGTCAACTTTTGACAAAAAAATTAATTTTGGTCAAATTAATCAATTTTTTACCTAATGACCAATTATTGACCCAATAAGTCGATCACTGACCTAAAAGTCAACTTCGGTCAAAATGGTCAATCCTTGAACTAATGACCAATCCATTAACCCAATAGGTCAACTTTTGACCAAAAAGTCAACTTCGGTCAAAATGGTCAATCTTTGACCCAATGACCAACCCATTAACCCAATAGGTCTACTTTTGACCAAAAAGTCAATTTTGGTCAAAATAGTCAATTTTTTACTAAATGACCAATTACTGACCCAGTAATCTAATCTCTGACCGAAAAGTCAACTTTAGTCAAAATGGTAAATCCTTGACCCAATGACTAACCCATTCACTCTTTAGGTCAACTTTTGACCAAAAAGTCAACTTTGGTCAAAATGATCAATCCTTGACCCAATGACCAACCCATTGGTCTAATAGTTCAACATTTGACGAAAAAGATAATTTTTAAATTAATGACCAATTATTGACCCAATAAGTCAATCTCTGACTAAAAAGCCCACTTTGGTTAAAATGGTCAATCCTTAACCCCAAGACAAACCCATTGACACAATAGGTCAACTTTTGACTAAAAATTTACTTTTGGTCGAAATAGTCATCTAATGACCACCCATTGACCCAATAGGCCAACTTTTGATTAAAAAGTCATCTTTGGTCAAATTGGTCAATTTTTGACCCAATGACCAACCCATTGACCCAATAGGTCAACTTTTGACTAGAAAGTCATCTTTGGTCAAAATGATCAATTCTTGACCCAATTACCAACTCATATCCAAATAGGTCAACTTTTGACCAAAAAGTAACATTTGGTCAAAATGGTCAATTTCAGACCCAATGACTACCCCGTTCACCCAATGGCAAACTAAAGACAAATTATTGACCCAATAAGTCAATCTCTGACCAAAACATCAACTTTGGTTAAAATGGTCAATCATTAACCCAATGACAAACTCATTGACCCAATATGTTAAGTTTTGACCAAAATGTCAATTTTGGTCAAAATAGTCAATTTTGGTCAAAATAGTCAATTTTTGACCGAATGACCACCCATTAACCAAATTGATCAATTTTTGACCAAAAAGTCAACTTCTGTCAAAATGATCAATTCTTGACCCAATTACCAACTCATTGACCAAATAGGACAATTTTTTTACCAAAAAGTCAACTTTGGTCAAAATGATCAGTTTCTGACCTAATGACCACCCCATTGACACAATGGGTTAACTTTTGACCAAAAACTCAATTTCGGTCAAAATAGTCAAATTTTGACCTAAAGACCAATTATTGACCCAATAAGTTAATCTCTGACCAAAACATCAACTTTAGTCAAATGGTAAAACCTTGACCCAATGACAAACCTGTTGACCCAATAGGTCAACTTTTGACCAAAAAGTCAATTTTGGTCAAAATAGTTAATTTTTGACCTAATGACCCCCATTGACCCAATAGGTCAACTTATGACCAAAAAGTTAACTTTGGTCAAAATGGTCAATTCTTGACCCAATAACGAACCCTTTGACCAAAGAATCATCTTTAGTTAAACTGGCCAGTTGTTGACCCAATTACCAACTCATTGACCATATAGGTCAACTTTTGACCAAAAAGTCAACTTTGGTCAAAATGGTCAAGTTCTGACCCAATGACCACCTCGTTGACCTAATGGGTTAGCTTTTGACAAAAAATTTAATTTTGGTAAAAATAGGTCAACTTTTGACCAAAAAGTCATCTTTGGTCAAAATGATCAATTTCTAACCCAATGACCATCACGTTGACCCAAAGGGTTAACTTTTGACCAAATATTCAATTTTGCTCAAAGTAGTCTTTTTTGGACCTAATGACCAATTATTGACCTAATAAGTCAATCTCTAAACAAAAAGTAAACTTTTGTAAAAATGGTCAATCTTTGACTCAATGACAAACCCATTGACCCAATCGGTCAACTTTTGACCAAAAATCTAATTTTGGTCAAAATAGTGAAATTTTGATTTAATGACTACCCATTGACCCAATCGGTCAACTTTTGACCAAAAAGTCAACTTTGGTCAAAATGGTTAATTTTTGACCCATTGACCTAATATATTTTCTTTTGACCAAAAAATCATCTTCAGTCAAAATGATCAATTCTTGACCCAATTAACAACTCATTGACTAAATAGGTCACCTTTTGTCAAAATGGCAATTTCTGACCCAATGACCACCCCGTTGACCCAATGGGTAAACGTTTGATAAAAAAATTATTTTTGGTCAAAATAATTAATTTTTGACCTAATGACCAATTATTGACCCAATAAGTAAATCTCTGACCAAAAAGTCAAATTTAGTCAAAATGGTCAATCCTTTACCCAAAGACTAACTCATTGACCTAATAGGTCAACTTTTGAGCAAAAAGTCAACTTTGGTCAAAATGGACGATTTTTGACCCAATGACTAACCCATTGGCCCAATAGGTCAACTTTTGACCAAAAAGTCATCATTGGTCAAAATGGTCAATTCTTGACCCTATTACGTGATCCATGAAAAAAATACCTATTTTTATGCCTTGATTTTTATCAATTTCTAAGGTTATTATGCTTTAATGAAAGGTATTTTTGTGTTTTTGGATGTAGGTGATGTAAAAAGGTCCAAAAAAGGAAAAAGGGTGAAAAAGGAGCAAAAATGGAGCAAAATACAAGAATTATAAGTAATTATGGCCTGGCGCCTAGGAGCCAAAAGTTGGCGCCTATGCGCCAGACTCGATACAGAAACTGTTAAGTTTTTGATGACTTTTGGACAGTTATTTTGACGGAGTGAGCAGTTATTCGACATTCTAGAAGACTGGCAGTTGTTCCTTTATAATAGGACATGTGATACATTGCATTTGGACGCTCCAAAACGATTTTAATCGGGAAGAGGTGCGAGCCAAAGTGATGTGGTGCGAAGAACTGGACGCGATGCCTTGGCACCACACAGACCTTCTAGAAGATTCATTGAATTTGGACATGTTTTGAAGAGGTGCCTCAAGGCAACCCTTGAAGCCTATAAAAAGGAGTCCACTCCTTCAGAAAAATGTGCCCCCATTATATCCCCTATGTCTCAGCCACTTTAGGATCTCTCATCCTTAGAGAGAGAAATAGAGAGTGAAATTTAGGGCCACTTTTTTTTAGTTTATTGAGTTTATTTTCAAGTTGTTGCATCTGGAGTTCATTATACTGTGGAGTGTCGGCATATTTTTTAGGTTGTGTGTTTTATTTTGAAAAGGGGGTCACATAACAGAAGTTGTCAGCGAATTTAAATTTTAAATTTAATTTAAATATATATATATAATTTAGAAAGTAGTATTTGATTTTGAAAATAATTTTAAATTTGAAAATTTTAAGATATGAAATCAAACCGATCTCACATCCCAAATGGTTTATATAAACGAGCACCGCACCACAAACCGTGTATCTATCCCTAAGGATAGACACACTGCTTGATGGTGCGGCTCGATTAAATAAACTAGAAGATTTGTGACATCCGTTTGGTCTGCGAACCAATTTTATAAGCCGACAAATTCCCCTGCTTAATATGAAAACATTAAACAGGGTTTATATTACTCGGGTTCTTTAAAATTCCCTATATGGGCAAGCCCCTATAGTTAATTACATCTTAAGTGACGGGAATCACCTAAGAAAACTCTCGATAATAATCAATAATTCTGCTCTCAAGAATTTCAAAGTTTAAGTTTTCAAAGGATTGAATTTTAGAATTCCAATTGGGAATGGATCAAATTTGGAACATTTTGTTTTGGGAATCCAAAGGAAGAAAAGTAGGAGAAATCACAGATTCGAAGCGAACTTCGGTAATTTCCTGACTATCCTATTGTTTGGCTTGAGTTTAGGAAAGTCCTAATGTTTATTTAAATGTTTTGATTCTTGCCAATTTTAATTAATTAGGGCTTATATTTGTATGATAAAATCAAACAAATAGCCTCGAAGATGTGAGGGTTTATTGTCGTACCGGACGACTACCTCGGAATCCTAAGACCGGTTAGGGCTTAATTTGCAATGCAAGTGCCTAACGAAGAGTTGAGGATTTATGTTGCACTAGGCAAACTACCCCGAAGTCCTATGGCTTTGTTATTTAATTCTAGGAAAGTTTTGCCGATGTAGATTCAAGTTTTGCTGACGACGATGGCCGTGCTGCCCACCATGCTCCGAGCTCCTTGTTGTTGCAGAGGTTTAGTTTTAGAAGTCATAAATCAGGGGATGAGAAAAGTTTTTTGGTTTAGAGAAGTCTTAATTTCCAAGTGTTTTTCATGTTTTAATTAAAACAAATCTTAAAGTTGATTATAACGACACCGGTTAAGATCCCACGGTTCCATCCTTCAAGCATCATTATTTTTATCGGATTCACTTAGTCCAGATGAATTTGCTAAACTCAACTGAATGAGTTCCACACTTTCATTTAGACCGTGGGAAATCCCGTTAGCAACACGTAGGTTACATCATCCGAGGTATTCCCGATCATCCAACAGGACGTTTTAATTTAGTTGTAATTGTAGTTTTGTGTTCCGTTTGTGATTAAATTTTGAGTTGTTTTATATTTTGAAATGTTGTGGCGGTGAATTTTATCTTGCAATGACTTTTAACTTAGTTTTGGTTTCAGTTTTAGGGACTATCCTAAAGGTGTGGGTTTTCATGCAACAGTTGTTTATCATGCAAGAAAAATAAGTGCAATGCAGTTAAATAAATTGCAAGAAGGTAAATTGCAAGAAAGTAAATTGCAATAAAATAAAAGCGTACCCGGAGGGTCTTCCCGTCATCCCAAGCTGCACTTAAAACACAATTAGAATATTTAAGCAAGTTCCTAGGTAAAGCTAAGGGAAGGGTTATGGTTTTATACCAAATTCCTAATCCTATAGCTAGCCATTTCCTATGACGTCTAGGTTCCTTGTGTTTTGGTTTGAAGACAATTTTCTTCATCAAAGAACAATTAAATTCAATTGTTCTTATAAACATCCTATCATATCGAGGAAGTGCTTAAGACATCTTAAACATCTTTTCAATATTTCTAGGATTATTTTAAGTCCAAATGAATTTAATTATATAAATGAATTAATCGTCCAGGGATTCAAGTTTTGTTAACTTGCTCAGTGAACTAGGGCATTTGAATATCCTATGAGTGAGGTAACATTTCATTTAATGTTCTTTTTAGGAGTTATGATAACTAAAGCTTTTGAGAGTAAATTGGTGTTTAAATGATTTGTGATTTAGTTTAATTTCCATTAATGGGTTTAAATTTGGAATAGTGTTCAAGTTGTTTTAGATTTATTTTGAATTCTTTATGTCTTTGGTGATGTTATATTTAATTCAACTTAATTTAATTTAATTTAATTTAATTGAGTTTTAATTTAATTTAATTCAATTTAATTCAATTTAATTCAATTTAGTTTGATTTGATGTTACATTAAATTAGTTTGATTTGATTTAATTTTAATTTAATTTGATTTAATTTAATTTAATTTTTAATTTAATTTAACTTAATTTAATTTTTAATTTAATTTAATTTTAATTTAATTTAATTTTTAATTTAATTTAATTTAATTTAATTTTTAATTTAATTTTTAATTTAATTTTAATTTAATTTAATTTTTAATTTAATTTAATTTAATTTAATTTGATTTAATTTAATTTGTTTATTTAATTTATTTTAATTTTATTTATTTAATTTAATTTAATTTAATTTAAGTTATTTAATTTAATTTAATTTGTTTATTTAATTTAATTTTATTTAATTTAATTTTTAATTTAGTTCAACTTTTAATTTTAATTTAATTTAATTTAATTTAATTCAATTTAATTTACTTAATCTAATTTAATTTTTAATTTAATTTTATTTTAATTTTAATTGAAATTTTTAAAAGAGTTTAATAATTTAATTTTAGTTTAATGATTAAGTCTTTTAATATATTTTAAATTTGAGTTATCATTTTAATTAAGAATTGAATATTAATGAGATAATTAATTTAGGGATTTTTACATTAAAGAATAAATCTCTTCCTAAAAAATATGCCTATTTTAATAATTCCAATTTTATTATTCTTCCAAATTTAATCAATTATTTAATTAAGGTTTAATTATTTTAAAATTGTTTAATGGGTTTCTACCCTTTAATTATTTAAATTTCAATCATCCAAATCAGATTAGGATCAAATGTTTTACTTATTAATTTTTTATTAAACCTAAAGTTTTAATTAAGGATTAAAAATTTTAATTACCACTTTACCCTTTAAGCTTAATAATTTCATAACTCACTAAATTGAACTCAAATGAACTTAAAATTTTTATGTGACTTCACTCATATGTCAATAAAGACATGAGAGGAGAAAATGTGATTTTTCTGTATTTAATTTATTTATATAATTATTTTTGGTAGAAAATAGAGATTTTCAAGGAAAATTTAATAACATGACTAAGGAAAAGTTTCTGTCCTTAAGAAAATTAGGGGACATTCCTAAAGACCAGAGGACCACTTGGACCAATTTTGGTGATTTTTTGAATTATATTATTTTTATTATAATTATTTTAAGTTTTGGAGTGTTAATTAATTTAAAAATAAAATAAATGTTGAAAAATGAATTTTATATTTTTCAAAAATCTCTCTGATATCAAGGAAATCAGAGAATCAAATTTTACAATTTTCTGATTTTTCTATGATTTATTATAATTATTTTAGTGAAAATGCTAGAAAATACATTTTTTTTAATTTTAAAATTACCCTAGAGCTTTAAAATTTAATATCTCATAAAATATACCTAAGAAAAATATGGGGTTTATTCCTAAGTGATTAAAATATAAAATGTGACATTTTGGTGAATTTTATTATTTTTGTGATTTTTATTATTTTTTAATTATTAAAAATATTAAAATAATATTAAAAATCAACTTTTTTATAAAATTGAAATTTTAATTTTCTTAAATTCCCCTAATATCAGAGAGGCTCCAAAACCAATTTGGTGAATTTTTAAAAATTATTTTGAAAGTTATGAATTTTTAAAGTTTAAAATGACTAAGTGGCTTAATCAACCCAATTAGTAGTGCTAACCAAGTCCAATTGACCTCAAATTTTTATGGTGGGTTCCTCTGATCCTGAAGGTCAGTGGAGAATTGATTTCAAGTCAATTTGATGTATGGTTAGCTCTAATTAATTAGAGACCTATTTTGAGTTTTTAAGCCAATTAGGGTTGTTTTAAATGAACTAACTCAAAACCTATTTTTCCTAGGGTTCTCTCGGTCATAAGGAACATCATCAAATTTTCCTAGAATTTATTTCACAACATGCTATTTATTGGAATTAAAATACTCAAAACAGTAACATGAATTTGAAAAATCAATAACTCTTCATAGGATGGCCTCGACTTTGGAAAATTCGGGAATGTTCCCAAATTCAGAGGCTTCAAAAGCCCTATGGACTCATGCCATGGTGAATTGTATACATGCATGGAGAATTAAAAGTATGCAGAGAGTAAATAAATTATAAAAAATAAAATACTTGATGAAATTAAATGATTTCTTTTCCACATTATTCTCCTCTGTTCACTGAACAAGAGGGTATTTTTATTTTATTTTTCTGATTTTTCTACACAAAGTTATGAATTTTTGAAGTTTAGGGAATTAAATAAATCAAAAAATACCCTAATTTTCTATTTATCCACGCGGCGCCGCGTCAACCTCGGCAGCCCCGAAACGCCGCGTGGCGCGCTCCCATTCGACGCCGCCATCTGACTCAGCGCTCCCGGGGCCCGCTGTATCGTTCCGTCTTCTGATCCGACGCGATCCTGGTCGCCCGTCCGCGCGTGTATTAAATGAACGGCATCCGTTCATCGTCCCCAAGTGTCCTCACCCGAGAGCCGTCCACACTAAATCCCTAATATCTCACTCGATACTCAATGGATCTTCATGTTCTTATGCTCTATAGATTCGTCTTGAAGAGACGAACACATCTATACGGTTATCATGCATTGAAATTAAAGCATTTGAAATGGAGAATCTCTAGAAGCTCGGGATGAAGAATTAGCTCATACCTTTGCTCAGAGAAGTGTGGCTTCAATCTGAGAGTTTTTGCACCTTCGATTGGATCCTAGCAAGCTCCAGATGAAGTCTCCTGGTCTGTTGAATTGTCTAGGTTGGATTTCAACCACAGCCGATCACAAAGCTTGGAGGCCTGGAGCAACCGGGAGGCTCGGAGATGGGGCGTTTGCTTCGGTGGACACCTTCCCCGGTCCGGTGAAGGTGTAGAACCAATCAATTTGGGGATTGGCTCACCGTGGAGAAGTGTCCCGATTTTCGGTGGAATTTCGGCTGAGAAATCGGGTTTTGTCGGTGGGGATTAGGGCAAATCGACACCGGGGATCAACCGCTCTAAGGGTGGAGAAGGTTTGGAACAATTTTGGCGGAGTTTCGGCAAGGTTTGTGCAACTCTCTTCTCATGGCCGTGAGGGGGCTCGGGTTTGAAATCAGAGGTGGCTGGAGAGCCTCCCGTGGATGGCCAAGGGTTAGGATCAGCCTTGCTCGGTCATGGGAAGAACGACCATGGTGGCCATTAGGCATGGGGTAGCTCAGCAAGGTGGAATTCCAAAGTTTGGCTCCTCCTAAGGTCTCGGCCATGGTGTTTTCCGGCGATCCAGGCGGCTGGCCGGCAGGCATGGGTCACCTTCAGGATCAGGGAGTCCAGGGCTTGAAGTTGGTGAAGTCAATTGGAGTCGGACATGTGTAAAGGCTTTGAATTGAAATGGAATGGGGAAGGCTATACTTGGCTAGGTTTGGTCAACCCATTTGTTTGGGCTGGGTTCACCTTCCCATGGCTGGTCTTGGGCAGAGAAGATCAGTTAGGCTAGCTGGTCAAGAGGTGGTGATGTCCTTATCCAAGAATATTTGGATTAAATCTTGGTTAAGGGGAAACATGCTTAAGGCTAATGACTTTTAGGAGATGGTTAAAGGACCTCCTCCTTTTGCCATTAATGGCATGGTCACATGCCAAACTTTCATGGCTCCATATGGCTTGTGAATGGCTCACCCTTGGCTCCATTTGGCTTGGGAAAAGCTTCGGGTCAATTTCATAAAAAAGGATTTAAGAAAATTTTGATATTTTGATGGGAATTTGTATGGGGCTTGATTTGGAATTGTTTAATTGATGAATTTGAAACTTAGGGGCAATTTTGATTAAATGGATGATGAGGGGAAGTGCCATGTGGGCTTTAGATGAATTTGGGCTTTTGAATTTGAAGGAAGTGGGCTTTTAGGAAAGTTTAAGGGGAATGGGCTTTTTGATTTTAATATGGGCATTTGGGTGAAGATTTTGTGATGGAACTTGTCAAATAAGTGTTATAATTGGTTTAGGGATGTTCTATTAAGGGCTTGGAGTCAATTTGGTGTGATTTGGGGTTGAATTGGTTTGAATTTGGATTTATTTGGTAAGTGGGCCTATGTAGGTCAAATTGGGCTAACTTGGGCCAATGTTGGGCTAGGGTTGAAATTGATGTAAAATCAATGTTTAGAAATGTTTATGGGAGTGTTTCAAAGAGGTTTTGACTTTGGTTGGGCTTTGATTTTGGGGTTTGGGCTCATTTGGGTTAGGTTTGGGTTTAGGTCGAAAATGGGCCTTTTAGCTTTGGGTTGAATTTGAGTGGGGTTTGGGTCTAAATTTTGGGCAAATCATGTTAGTGTTTTGTTTGTGGGAATTTTAAGGAAGATTTAGAAAAGATTTGGGGTTAATTGGAGTTGAATTGG
The DNA here is from genome assembly GCA_022702705.1 of Papilionanthe hookeriana x Papilionanthe teres. Taxonomy (NCBI): domain Eukaryota; kingdom Viridiplantae; phylum Streptophyta; class Magnoliopsida; order Asparagales; family Orchidaceae; genus Papilionanthe; species Papilionanthe hookeriana x Papilionanthe teres. The sequence goes on along the minus strand of CM040439.1, from coordinate 48,514,200 downwards.
GTGAACTTGGGTTAAGTTTGGGTCATGGGTCCAAATTGGGCTTTAAGGCCAAAAGTGAAATTGGATCCAAATGTCAATCAAATTGGACTTGGATTTGGTCTAGATTGGTGTTGGGAATGTTGAATTGAAGTTTAGAACTGAATTTGACCAGAATTTGGGTCAATTGGGTAGGTTTGGTTTGACATTAGGTTCACTTTGGGTTAAAATGGGTCAAATTGGGGGTTTTGGTAAAAGTGGGGTAAATTGACAAAATCAGCCCATGGTGTAGTTGAACAAAATGAAATTGGGAATATTTGGGATTTTTTGGAATTTTCTGGGAATTTTCTGAATTTTTTGGATTTTTGGGTCAAGAGGGGTATTTTGGGTATTTGGAGGGTATTGGGAGGTATTTTTGGAATTTTTTGTATTTTTGGGTATGGATGATCAATTTGGGTGATGTGGAAATGTTTGGGAATGATTTTGGAGGATTTTGGGTAATTTGGAAATTTTGCAAAAATTTGGGTAATTTCAAGAGTTTTGGGTAGATTAGCTAGGTGTAGGGTCCCGGGGTCAAAAATTGAAAATTTGGAAAATTGAAGATTGGGTGGATGTAAGTGGAATGAAATCATTTTGGTTGAGCCATGAATCCATATCAAGCCCATATGAGCCATGAAGGGACTCATTTGAGGCATTCACTATGTTGTTCCTAACCCTCTTGCGCAAGGGCTCGGGGTTAAGGATCATCCATGTGAATCACCTACATGAGTCAGGAGGTCAAGTTGGGTATGGGTGTGTTTTAGGAGGTGTGTGGAAGTGTAGTGTGTAGGTGTAGTGTGTGTAAGTCAGCCCCTTCACCAGACCAGGCCACCCAGGGCAGTCCTAAGGCCAAAGAGTCCTATAGGAACTCATCCTTTAAACTTCCACATTTGATTTCAACCCTCTAGGTGATTAGGGGTCTACGGTCAAGTTTGTGGAGTTTGCAGGGAGTTAAGAAGTGGTTTGAATTTCTAAAAGGTGGGTCCCAATTCTAGTCCTCTAAGATAGTCAAAGGAAAAGCCTAAGGCTAGATCCTAAGTACTAAAGAGAAGAAGAGAAGACCTCATCAAAAATGAGGTCAACAAATGGACCCCCAATATGTGTGGTGAGCTGACGGAGCACACCGCGCATATTGGCGTTGACCTAAGCGATCAACAAAACCAACACAAACGTCCAAGTGACAAACTTAGGACAAAGCAAAAGAATTTCCGCTGGGGAGTATCGGGTATGTTCCCAAAACTAGAGATACCTGAACTCTCGCTGGGAAAGGAAAAGGAGGTGAATCCCAAATCACATGACCTGGGAGAATTTCGATTTAGATTTTATTTTGTTTCAATTTAAGTTTTGATGTGTGAGCTTGGATTTTAGTTTGGAGTTTTAATTTAGATTGAAGTTTTGTCAAAATTAATTTGAGAGATTTGATTTGAAATGAAAATTGGAATTCGAGGTTTTAGATGTAACATCTTCAACCTCGAAAGAAAATTGAATTGATCGGATTGAATCACCTGCAGTGAGGAGAGATCTCAGAGCAATGCGGTATTGGATGTAAAATCCTTAACCTCAAGAGTTTGATTTTGATGTATTTCATTGCTGTAGGGAAAGAATCCTAAAGCAGTGCAGTCTTGGATGTAAAATCTTCGACCCAAAAGTTTGAATTTGATGTATTCCAGTGCAATAGGGAAAGATCCTAAAGCATTGCAGTCTTGGATGTAAAATCCTCGACCCAAAAAGTTTGAATTTGATGTATTTCAGTGCAATAGGAAAGAATCCTAAAGCGAGTGCGATCTTGGATGTAAAAAATCCTCGACCCAAAACTTTGAACTTGATGTATTTCAGTGCAATAGGGAAAGAATCCTAAAGCAGTGCAGTCTTGGATGTAAAAATCCTCGACCCAAAAATTTGAATTTGATGTATTCCAGTGCAATAGGGAAGAATCCTAAAGCAGTGCAGTCTTGGATGTAAAATCCTCGACCCAAAAGTTCGAATTTGATGTATTCCAGTGCAATAGGGAAAGAATCCTAAAGCATTGCAGTCTTGGATGTAAAATCCTCGACCCAAAAAGTTTGAATTTGAGGTATTTCAGTGCAATAGGGAAAGAATCCTAAAGCATTGCGATCTTGGATGTAAAATCCTCGACCCAAAAAGTTTGAATTTGATGTATTTCAGTGCGATAGGGAAAGAATCCTAAAGCAATGCGGTCTTGGATGTAAAAATCCTCGACCCAAAAATTTGAACTTGATGTATTTCAAGTGCAATAGGGAAAGAATCCTAAAGCGATGCGAGTCTTGGATGTAAAATCCTCGACCCAAAAGTTTAAATTTGATGTATTTCGAGTGCAATAGGAAAGAATCCTAAAGCGATGCGATCTTGGATGTAAAATCCTCAACCCAAAAGTTTGAATTTGATGTATTTCAAGTGCAATAGGAAAAAATCCTAAAGCGGTGCAGTCTTGGATGTAAAATCCTCGACCCAAAAGTTTGAATTTGATGTATTTCAAGGTGCGACAGGGAAAGAATCCTAAAGCAATGCGATCTTGGATGTAAAATCCTCAACCCAAAAGTTTGAATTTGATGTATTTCAAGGCAATAGGAAAAAAATCCTAAAGCAATGCGAGTCTTGGATGTAAAATCCTCGACCCAAAAGTTTGAATTTGATGTATTTCAGTGCAATAGGGAAAGAATCCTAAAGCGATGCAGTCTTGGATGTAAAATCCTCAACCAAAAAGTTTGAATTTGATGTATTTCGATGCAATAAGGAAAAAAATCCTAAAGCGGTGCGATCTTGGATGTAAAATCCTCGACCCAAAAGTTTGAATTTGATGTATTTCAGAGGCAATAGGGAAACAATCCTAAAGCGATGCGGTCTTGGATGTAAAATCCTCGACCCAAAAATTTGAATTTGATGTATTTCAGTGCAATAGGGAATGAATCCTAAAGCAGTGCAGTCTTGGATGTAAAATCCTCAACCCAAAAGTTTGAATTTGATTGATATTTGATTCGAGATCTGGAAGAAATTGAATTTGAGATTTGGAAGGATGAGTTCGAACTCGGTTGAGATTTGATTTAAGATTTGATTTGAAATTTGGAAGATCAAATTTGAAATTTGATCGAGATTGGATTCGAAATCTGATTGAGAATTTGATTTGAGATTTGATTTAACACTTATGTTGATTTTGTTTATCTTTTAATGATTCAAATTTTACTTTATTGTTTATTTAATGTTCATGTGAATTTGGTGCTCGTCACTTTTAGATTTTTTTTTAGGAAAGTTTTCTTTTATTCTTCTTTTTATTTCTTTTTCGTTCTTTATTCGAAGTTCATTTAACTTTAATGGCGTTTCCCGATCAATTTGCACAAAAGAGGTGAAGGCCAAAAATGTGACACGGTCACTTTCATTCCAATCATGTTGAAGATACATCATACAACTCGATCTGGAATACATCTCATACAATCCATGTAGACTCAAAACGGACTATGTATGATCTTTGTTGATCTATCAAAAGAAGCATCTGTCAAAAATCCATGTCTGAATAGTGGGGTACACGGTTAATAACATCACCTTCCAAGCCATCCTTGGCAAGGATGCCGGCTGGATGTACGTTGGAGGTGTGATATTTCCCATGTAACTCACAGCTCGTAAGGCCGGAGGTTCTCTAGCTCCGGTCCGGTCGGAAATGGTAAGGTGTCTTCGTCGTCGTCCATCCTTCGAAAGTAGCCGAGATCCACTTCACCGGTACTCCTGGTATGCAATGCTTAGCGATATCCGCTCCGTTGCCCTTCGGCATCATGACGGAACCTACCGGTAAAGGTATCTTCACCGGCCCTCGGAACTCACCCGGGCTTGTTATCCGGAGGTCAGATCCGAACATGATGTTACACTCGTTCAGGAAAGAGACTGTGCAGAAAGGTCTGACAAAGTCGTGGTGATCTATGTGCGGGGGTATGCAGTCACCCTGCTTGTAGATGTTAATAATGCAGCTATTGGGTATGCAATCTGCTGGCAGTACCCTCCATGTTATCAATCTCTTTACCATTCTCTTGATGACTAATGGCATCGGATCCACTTGCCCATGACGGAGTATTCCCGGTGGGTTTCCCTTCCTGTCCTCCGCAAAGTTGTAGCAGCATCCGCATTGTATTGTGATTCTTCCCTTCCCTGGCATCCATCTCCGGGCTTCTGAGTAGGTATTCTCCCTTAGGCGGCCTACTCGGCCCATTCTTTTCAAATCTCGGATGCAATCCACGATTTGCTGTTGTTCATACTCTGAGAATACGTCTGTATGTAGCTCGAAACCCTCTAGTATATTGATTCTTCTACCTTTAATTCTCTCGAAGTATTCAAAGGTTTTCTTTTCAACATTCTGCATTCTCTCCAGCTCGTATTCCGGAATGATCCGCGGATGGAGAGCCCTTGTGACATATTGTGGGATATACGGTTCAATCCCTTCACGTTCTCCTCGCATACCTCGGCTCCTCGGGGATGATGCCTCGTCGGGACATCCCCGGGGTTGCTTCGCAACAAGGTCATGCATCACTCGGTGGTTCTATCCGATGGCGTGGTAGCCTTCTTTCTTCGATCTTTGTGAGATTTCTCTCGGTCCTTTCTGTTATCCTAGGAGCCGGCCTCCTTTCTTCGAGTTCCCGGTGAACCGGTGTCCTCGAAGTGTATGTACCGACATTAGCAAGCTCGTCTCGTCGCGCTGGTCCGTGTTGACCTCATTTTTGATGAGGTCTTCTCTTCTTCTCTTTAGTACTTAGGATCTAGCCTTAGGCTTTTCCTTTCGACCGTCTTAGAGGACTAGAATTGGGACCCACCTTTTAGAAATTTAAACCACTTCTTAACTCCCTGCAAACTCTACAAACTTGACTATAGACCCCTAATCACCTAGAGGGTTGAAATCGAATGTGGAAGTTTAAAGGATGAGTTCCATAGGACTCTTTGGCCTTAGGACCGCCTCCAGGTGGCCTGGTCTGGTGAAGGGGCTGACTTACACACACACTACACTTATACACTACACCTACACACTACACTTCCAAATACCTCCTAAAACTACACCCATACCTAACTTGACCTCCTGACTCATGTAGGTGATTCACATGGATGGTCCTTAACCCCTGAGCCCTTGGCTAAGAGGGTTAGGAACAACATAATGAATGCCTCAAATGGGTCCCTTCATGGCTCATATGGGCTTGATATGGCTTCATGGCTCAACCAAAATGATTTCATTCCACTTACATCCACCCAATCTTCAATTTCCCAAATTTTCAATTTTTGACCCCCGGGACCCTACACCCGCTTAGCCTACCCAAAACCCTTGAAATTACCCAAATTTCTCAAAAATTTCCAAATTACCCAAAATTCTCCAAAATCAATCTCAAACATTTCCACATCACTTAAACTGATCATCCATACCCAAAAATACCAAAAATTCAAAAAATACCTCCCAATACCCTCCAAATACCAAAAATACCCCTCTTGGCCAAAAAATCCAAAAATTCAGAAAATTCTCAGAAAATTCCAGAAAATCCCAAATATTCCCAATTTCATTTTGTCCAACTACACCATGGGCCAATTTTGTCAATTTACCCTACTTTTGTCAAAACCCCCAATTTGACCCATTTTAACCCAAAGTGAACCCAATGTCAAACCAAACCTACCCAATTGACCCCAATTTTTGGTCCAATTCAATTCTAAACTTCAATTCAACATCCCCAATACCAATCTAGACCAAATCCAAGTCCAATTTGATTGACATTTGGATCCAATCTCACTTTTGGCCTTAAAGCCCAATTTGGACCCATGACCCAAACCTAACCCAAACTCACCCAATTCAATTCCAATTAACCCCAAATCTTTTCTAAATCTTCCTTAGCATTCCCACAAACAAAAAACTAACATGATTTGCCCAAAATTTGGACCCAAATCCCACTCATATTCAACCCAAAGCTAAAAGGCCCATTTTTGACCTAAACCCAAACCTAACCCAAATGAGCCCAAATCCCAAAATCAAAGCCCAACCAAAGTCAAAACCTCTTTGAAACACTCCCATAAAAATTTGTCAACATTGATTTTACATCAATTTCAACCCTAGCCCAACATTAGCCCAACTTGGCCCACTTGGACCTACATAGGCCCACTTACCAAATAAATCCAAATTCAAACCAATTCCACCCCAAATCACAATAAATTGACTCCAAGCCCTTCATAGAACATCCCTAAACCAATTATGACTTTTATTTGACAAAGTCCTTCACAAAATCTTCACCCAAATGCCCATCCTAAAATCAAAAAGCCCATTCCCCTTAAACTTTCCTAAAAGCCCACTTCACCACATCCAAAGGCCCAAAATCTACCCTAAAGCCCACATGACATCTCCATTTTGTCATCCACTTAATTAAATCCATTATCTAAGTCCTAAATTCACCATCAAATTATTCCAAATCAAGTTTCATACAAATTTCCATCAAATTACCAAAAATTCTTAAAACCCATTTTCATGAAATTGACCAAACCTTTTCCCAAGCCAAAGGTGAGCCATGCAAGCCATGGACAAGCCACATGAAGCCATGGAAGGCTTGACATGTGATCAAGCCATTAATGGCAAAAGGAGGGGCCCCTTTCCTAATCCTCCTTAACCTCTTTTTTACCTTAAGCATGTCACACACTAAACCATGCTTAGCCACCTCATCATGGATGGAGACCACACCATTCTCTCTTGGCTGACCCAAGTGATCTTTTTCAGCCCAGGACCAGGCCTTGGGTGGTGAACCTAGCCCAAAACCATGGGTTGACTCATTTGAACCCAAAATGGTCTTCCCCCTATTCCATTTCAATCCAAGCTCTTTACACATGGCAATTGCCAATTGCTTGCACCAAGTCCCAGCCCTGACCCACCTGACCTTGAGGGTGACCCATGCCTGGCCGGCCGGCCACCAGGCCGCCGGAAAAAACCATGGCCGAGAGCTCACATGTGAGCCCAACTTGGAATTCTCACCTGCTGAGCTGCCCCATCCCCAGTGGCCATTGGAGCTGTTCTTCTCTTGCCAAGAGCAGCTGATCCCAAGCCCTAACTCTCCCTGGGAGGCCCTCCACCCTCTCCTATTTAAACTCCACCCCTCTCGGCCATGAGAGGTGCTGAAAAGAAACCTTAAGGAAACTCCGCCAAAATTGTTCCAGACTCCTCCCCATACACAAGCACTTGATCCCCAAGTGAGATCCCCCTGCCATTTCTTCTCTGTGAGCTCAATTTCAGAGTTGAAATTCCACCCAAAACCAGGACACTTCTCCACAGTGGACCAATCCTCAAATTGATTGGTTCTACACCTTCACCAGACCAAGGGAAGGTGTCCACCAGCAAAAGCCCCATCTCCAGGCCACCCAGTTGCTCCAGCCTCCAAGCTTTGTGATCGGGCTTGGTCGAAATCACATCTAGACAATTCACCAGACTAGGAGACTTCATCTGGAGCTTGCTAGGATCCAATCGAAGGTGCAACAACTCTCAGATCGAAGCCACACTTCTCTGAGCAAAGGTATGAGCTGATTCTTCATCCCGAGCTTCTGGAGATTCTCCATTTCAAATGCCTTAATTTCAATGCATGATAACCGTATAGATGTGTTCGTCTCTTCAAGACGAATCCATAGAGCATAAGAACATGAAAATCCATTGAGTATCGAGTGAGATCTTAGGGATTTAGTGTGGACGACTCTCGGGTGAGGACGCTCGGGGACGATGAACGGATGCCGTCCATTCAATACACGCGCGGACGGACGGCTCAGATGGCGTCGGACCAGGTGATGGTACAAGAACCGCGGGGCCCGGGCTGCTGACTCAGATGGCGACGTCGAATGGGAGCGTGACACGCGGCGTTTCGGAGATGCCGAGGATGAGTTGGCGCCGCGTGGATAAATATAAAATTAGGGTATTTTCTTATTTATTTAATTCCCTAAACTTAAAAAATTCATAACTCTGTGTAGAAAAATTAGAAAAATAAAATAAAAATACCCTCTTGCTCGATGAACGAGAGGAGAATAATGTGGAAAAGAAATCATTTAATTTCATCAAGTATTTTATTTTTTATAATTTATTTACTCTCTGCATACTTTTAATTCTCCATGAATGTATACAATTCACCATGGCATGAGACCATAGGGCTTTTGAAGGCTCTGAATTTGGGAACATTCCCTAAATTTTCCAAAGTCAGTGGCCATCCCTATGAAGAGTTATTGATTTTTTGAAGTTCATGTTACTGTTTTGAGTATTTTAATTCCAATAAATAGCATGTTGTGAAATAAATTCTAGGAAAATTTGGTGATGTTCCTTATGACCAGAGAACCCTAGGAAAAATAGGTTTTGAGTTAGTTCATTTAAAATAACCCTAATTGGCTTAAACACCCAAAATAGGTCTCTAATTAATTAGAGTTAACCATGCATCAAATTGACTTAAAATCAATTCTCCACTGACCTTTAGGGTCAGTGGAACCCACCATAAAAATTTGAGGTCAATTGGACTTGGTTAGTCCCACTAATTGGGTTGATTAAGCCACTTAGTCATTTTAAACTTTAAAAATTCATAACTTTCAAAATAATTTTCAAAAATTCACCAAATTGGTTTTGGAGCCTCTCTGATATCAGGGGAACCTAAGAAAATTAAAATTTCAATTTTCTAAAAAAGTTGATTTTTAATAATATTTTAATATTTTTAATAATTAAAAAATAATAAAAATCACAAAAATAATAAAATTCACCAAAATGTCACATTTTGAATTTTAATCACTTAGGAACAAACCCCATATTTTTCTTAGGTCTATTTAGTAAGATATTAAATTTTAAAGCTCTAGGGTAATTTTAAAATTAAAAAAAATGTATTTTCTAGCATTTTCACTAAAATAATTATAATAAATCATAGAAAAATCAGAAAATTGTAAAATTTGATTCTCTGATTTCCTTGATATAAGAGAGATTTTTGAAAAATATAAAATTCATTTTTCAACATTTATTTTATTTTTAAATTAATTAACACTCTAAAATTTAAAATAATTATAATAAAAATAATATAATTAAAAAAATCACCAAAATTGGTCCAAGTGGTCCTCTGGTCATTAGGAATGTCCCCTAATTTTCTTAAGGACAAAAACTTTCCCTTGGTCATGTTATTAAATTTTCCTTGGAAAACTCTATTTTTTACCAAAAATAATTATATAAATAAATTAAATACAGAAAAATCACATTTTCTCCTCTCATGTCTTTATTGACATATGAGTAAAGTCACATAAAAATTTCAAGTTCATTTGAGTTCAATTTAGTGAGTTATGAAATTATTAAGCTTAAAGGGTAAAGTGGTAATTAAAATTTTTAATCCTTAATTAAAACTTTAGGTTTAATAAAAAATTAATAAGTAAAATATTTGATCCTAATCTGATTTGGATGATTGAAATTTAAATAATTAAAGGGTAGAAACCCATTAAGCAATTTAAAATGATTAAACTTTAATTAAATGATTGATTAAATTTGGAAGAATAATAAAATTGGAATTATTAAAATAGGGATATTATTAGGAAGAGATTTATTCTTTAATTTAAAAATCCCTAAATTAATTATCTCATTAATATTCAATTCTTAATTAAAATGATAACTCAAATTTAAAATATATTAAAAGGCTTAATCATTAAACTAAAATTAAATTATTAAACTCTTTTAAAAAAAATTAAATTAAAAAAAAATAAAAAATAAAAAATAAAATTAAATTAAAAAATTAAATTAAATTAAGTAAATTAAATTAAATTAAATTAAATTAAATTAAATTAGAATTAAAAGTTGAATTAAATTAAATTAAACTAAATTAAATTAAATAAACAAATTAAATTAAATTAAATGAATTAAATTAAATTAAATTAAATAAATAAAACCAAATTAAATCAAATTAAGTTAAATCAAATTAAATTAAATTAAATTAAATTAAATAAAATAAAATAAAATTAAATTAAATTTAAATTAAATTAAATTAAATCAAATTAAATTAAAATTAAATTAAATTAAATTAATTTAATGTAACATCAAATCAAACTAAATTGGACTAAATTGAATTAAATTAAATTAAAACTCAATTAAATTAAATTAAATTAAATTAAGTTGAATTAAATATAACATCACTAAAGACATAAAGAATTCAAAATAAATCTAAAATAACTTGAACACTATTCCAAATTTAAACACATTAACTTAAATCAAATCATTTGAATACCAATTTACCCTCGAAAGCTTTGGTTATTATAACTCCTAAACGAACATTAAATGAAATGTTACCGCACTTATAGGATATTCAAATGTCCTAGTTCACCGAGTAAGATAACAACGAAACTTGAATTCTCGGACGATTAATTCATTTGTATAATTAAACCCATTAGGACTTAAAACAATCCTAGAAATATTGAAAAGATGTTTAAGATTATTCTTAAGCACTTCCTCAATATGATAGGACATTTATAAGAACAATTGGACTTAATTGTTCTTCGATGAAGAAAATCGTCCTTAAACCAAAACACAAAGAACCTAGACGTCATAGGAGATGACTAGCTATAGGATTAGGAATTTGGTAGAAAACCATAACCCTTACCTTAGCTTTACCTAGGAACATGCTTAAATATTCTAATTGTGTTTTAAGTGCAGCTTGGGATGACGGGAAGACCCTCCAGGTACGCTTTTATTTTATTGCAATCTACTTTATTGCAATTTACTTTCTTGCAATTTCATTAATCGCATCGCACTTACTTTTCTTGCATGATAAACAACTCGTTGCATGAAAACTCACACCTTTAGGATAGACCCTAAAACTGAAACCAAAACTAAGTTAAAAGTCATTGCAAGATAAAATTCACCGCCACAACATTTCAAAATATAAAACAACTCAAAATTTAATCACAAACGAACACAAAACTACAATTACAACTAAATTAAAACGTCCCGTTGGATGATCGGGAATACCTCGGATGATGTAACCTACGTGTTGCTAACGGGATTTCCCACGGTCTAAATGAAAGTGTGGAACTCATTCAGTTGAGTTTAGCAAATTCATCCGGACTAAGTGAATCCGATAAAAATAATGATGCCGGAAGGATGGAACCGTGGGATCTTAACCGGTGTCGTTATAATCAACTTTAAGATTTGTTTTAATTAAAACATAAAAAATACTTGGAAATTAAGATTTGCTCTAAACAAAAACTCTTTCTCATCCCCTGATTTATGATTTCTAAAACTAAACCTCTGCAACAACAAGGAGCTCGGAGCATGGTGGGCAACGACGGCCATCGTCATCAGCAAAATCCGAATCTACATCAGCAAAACTTTCCTAGAATTAAATAACAAAACCATAGGACTTCGAGGTAGTTCGCCTAGTGCAACATAAATCCTCAACCTTTTGTTAGGCATTTGCACCGCAAATTAAGCCCTAACCAGCTTTAGGATTCCGAGGTAGTCGTCCGATACGACATAAACCCTCACATCTTCGAGGCTATTTGTATGATTCGTCATATAAATATAAACCCTAATTAATTAAAATTGGCAGGATCAAAACATTTAAATAAATATTAGGACTTCCCTAAATCCAAGCCAAACAATAGGATAGTCGGGAAATTACCGAAGTTCGCTTCGAGTCTGTGATTTCTCCTACCTTTCTTCCTTTGGATTCCCAAAACAAAATGTTCCAAATTTGATCCATTCCCTATTGAAATTCCAAATTTCAATCCTCGAAAATTTTAAACTTTGAAATTATTAAGAGCGTAATTATTGATTATTATCGAGAGTTTTCTTAGGTGATTCCCATCACTTAAGATATAATTAACTATAGGGGCTTGCCCTTATAGGGAATTTTAAAGAACCTGAGTAATATAAACCTCGTTTAATGTTTTCATATTAAGCGAGGGAATTTTGTCGGCTTATAAAATTGGTTCGCGGACCAAACGGATGTCACAAATCTTCTAGTTTATTTAATCGAGCCTCACCGTCATAGCAAGCGTGTCTATCCTTAGGGATAGATACACGGTTTGTGGTGCGATGCTCGTTTATATAAACTATTTGGGATGTGAGATCGGTTTAATCTCATATCTTAAAACCTTCAAATTTAAAATTATTTTCAAAATCAAATACTACTTTTCAAATTATTTATTTTAATTAAATTAAAAATTCGCCGACAGCTTCTGTTAGGCGACCCCCTCTTTTTTAAATAAAACACAATCTAAAAATATGCCGACAGTCTGCAGCTAGTTTTGTTAACATCTTACGGATACGGCGATTCTTATTTCTTCGTTGCGTTGCTGTGAGAGTAGCCCTTCGAACTTCTTGAATCTCTGTGGGCGCGGTGCTGACGAGCCTGCCCTCCGCTGTAGCGACTACGGACTTCATTTTCTTATCTTCTTCGGTGTTTGCTTTTCTTTTCTTGCTGCTGGATAGGTGGCTCGGGCCACCCACTTTCATCACTCGTCCGCCCGGGCAGTTCTTCTCGGTTAATCGGGACCCACTCACTTTCCTCGTATCGTAGGCTCGTCGGTGCGAAATCCGAGTCAATCTCGATTATCGCTCCATCTTTCACCCTCTTTTCATCGAGTGCAAGGCTTACGCCATTCTTAAAGTTCAGGACCAACCGCCCGTTCGACATTTCCCTACGAAAAGACAAGGAAAAGGTTCAGGGGCTGTACTAAGAACAAGAACATTAAGAAAATGTTTATCAAAGACATTTTTTTTATATATATATTTTTTTATATTTTCGAATTTAACAGGAATGAAGTAGAATAAGATCAGGGAAGAGATTTTGATTTGGAAAAGAAAACAAGGAAAACTTAATTATCATGATTTTATTTATTTTAGCACATTCTATTATTTTTAGGTTCGGACCCGATCATAAGTAATTACTTCGCACGTGTTTCTTAGGGATGAAGAATTCATTCCTTCAAAACATCAGGTAGCGTAATACTTTTTCAAGTATCGTCCGTTGATCGGAAGCATATGTTGTTCTCCCTGGCAATTCACTAGCTGGTATGAACCTCCTGAGTATACTGCTTCAACCACAAAAGGTCCTTCCCAAGTGGGTTCAAATTTTCCTCCTATCTTGCGGTGTGCAAGAATAGGTCTCTTAAGAACGAGAACTAAGTCACCAACTTTGAAGGTTCTTGGGCGGACCCGCTTGTCATGGGCTTGAACCATCTTAGCTTGGTATAGTTCTAAATTCTCGTCGCTCGCAAGTCTTTTCCCTTCCAGGCTTTCTAATTCCTCTAGTCGTAATTTGGCGTTCTCTTCTCGTCGTGATTTTATTTGCAAATCGCAATTTCGAGTGAAGGAAGCCGAACCTCTAAAGGTAACACTTCGCCTCGGACCCATACACCGGAGCATAAGGTGTAGCTTCGAGTAGGAGTTCGAAGGTTGTCCGGTAGGCCCATAAGGCTTCTAACAACTTCTCGTGCCAATTTCTCTTATTATCGTCCAAGGTTTTCTTTAAGATTTGAACGAGAGTTTTATTAAAAGCCTCGGCGAGGCCGTTTGCTCTTGGGTAGTAAATTGTTGAGTATCGCCGGCCGATTCCGTGTCTCCCGACAAAATTGTTGATTTGTGTGCTTCGAATGCCGACCCATTATCCGAGATGATCCCGCGCGGCACCCCGAAACGGTAGACAACTTTGTTCTTGAAAACCGTAGCACGTGGTGTGCTTTCACTTCTCTAAGTGGAACCGCCTCTCGCCCACTTGGAAAAGTAATCCGTAGCCGCAAGAATGAAGCGATGTCCTTTTGAAGATGGTGGTTCTATCGGACCCACTATATCTGTGCCCCAACATTCAAATGGCCACGACGCAATTTTCGGATGTAGCACATTTGGAGGTTGGTGTAGAACCACTCCGTGCACTTGGCATCGATGACGCCTCTTGGCGATTTTCATGCGATCGGTCATCATCGAGGGCCGGTAGTACCCTAGTCTTTTAATTTTCATTTTCATCTTCGGACCCGACTGGTGAGCGCCACAGAGTCCTGAATGCACGTCCTTAACAATTTCACGGGCCTCGGACCCGCTTAGGCATCTTAGCCACATTTGATCAAAAGACCTTCTGTACAATGTGTTGTTTATTAATGCGTAAGACAGAGTTCTTTTCTTAATCTGATGGGCTAGCGACCTATCGTCTGGTAGCTCGTCTGTTTGCGAGTGTAGTTCATCAATGGCCGTCGCCAATCTTCCGTGTTTTCCGTCACCGCCGCAACCGATTCTTTTCCTTTTCTCGATTTGTGTATTGTGTCTATGTCGAGTCGCTGATAGGACCCGACGTCCGTGAACCGACACTTCCATCGATTCATCTTGCAAACAGCAAATTCTTTTGCGAGACGGGCTAAAGCATCTGCTAAAGCATTTTCTTTCTCGGGAATTTTGTAGATCGTTACATTTGGAATCGTTCCAACAAGCCGTATGGCATACCTGGAAGTATTGTTCGAGTTTTGGCTTTAAAATTCTGTACTCGTCCGGCGATCTGTTGAATGATTAACCGTGAATCCCCGTAGATGTTGATGTCCGTTATCCCCATTCGAATAGTTAATTCCAGTCCATTATGAGGGCTTCGTATTTTTCTTCGTTGTTTGTACACGGCTCGTCAAATGGTAGGAGTATCTTAACATCCCCGCTCCGAGAGTTAGTAAAAATTAGCCCGATTCCCGCCTACGGCACTATCACTTGCGATTCTTCGTCTTTGTGCGCTGAAGATGCTCCGTCGAAATATAATTCCCAACGTCGATCATCAAGGTCTTCTAGATTCATTATTTGTTCATCCGCGGATCGTCATCGAGAGGAGATTCGGCCGCAAAGGGTGTGCTTGCGAGGAAATCTGCTAAGACTTGTTCCTTTACGGTACGCGGAGGCACGAAAGTTATATCGAATTGCAATAATATCATTGACCATCTGGCAAGTCTGCCGGAAAGTGTTGGACGAGTCATCAAGTATTGGAACGGATTAAATTTCGAGATCAGGTTGACCTTATGAGAAAGCATGTAGTGCCTGAGCTTTTGAGCGGCGAAGATCAGGGCCAAACAATGCTTTTCAATTGCGGGATACCTTACCTCCGTTGGAAGTAAACGACGGCTTATGTAGTAAAGAGCATTTTCTTTACCCTCATCATTGACCTGGGCTAACAGGGCTCCGAGAGAGTCGTCTAAAGCCGCGGTGTAAAGTATCAGCGGTCTACTCCGAGGCTCAGGGCCGCTAAGACGGGAGGTGTCATTAAATATTGTTTAATGTCCTCGAAGGCCTTCGGCATTTCTCTTCCCAAATAAATTTGGCGTCCTTTTTAACTAGTGCCAAGAAAGGCTGACACCTACCTGACAGGTTTTAGATAAAGCGTCGAAGATATGCCAGCTTCCCTTGAAAAGATCGTAGTTGTTTTAAGGTTTTGGGAGGCGGCATTTCTAAGATAGATTTAATCTTCTCCGGGTCGATTTCAATTCCACGATGTCGGACAACGAATCCTAAGAATTTCCCGGAGGTGACGCCGAAGGCGCATTTTAAGGGATTCATCTTAAGGTTAAATTGTCTTAACCGTTCGAAAATAATTCTCAAATCATACAGGTGGTTGTCCTTTACTTTGCTTTTGATGACCACATCGTCCACGTAGCATTCGACTTGATTGTGGATGAGATCATCAAAAATTCTTGTCATCACTCTCTCGTATGTTGCTCCTGCGTTCTTCAGTCCGAATGGCATCACTGTGTAGCAATATACTCCGATCGGCGTTCTGAATGCTGTAAGCTTTTCATCTTCTGGAGCCATTTTTATCTGGTTGTATCCTGAAGATCCATCCATGAACAAGAATATTCCATGTGTTGAAGCAATGTCGATCATTAATTCTGGGATCGGTAGAGGGAATTCATCTTTTGGACATGCCTTGTTTAAATCTCTGAAGTCCACACAGATTCTGATCTGACCATTCTTCTTTCTAACTGGCACCACATTGGCTAGCCAAGTTGGGTATTGTTCTTCACGGATAAATTTAGCGTCTATTAGCTTTTTAACTTCAGCTATGACTTGTTGTTCAATTTCTAGACGCATTCTTCTGGGACCTTGTCGATCGGAACGAAGTAGGATCCACTCCTAGCTTATGGACTGCGACCTCTGGAGCTAATCCTGGCATCTCATCGTAGCTCCAAGCAAAACAGTCTTTAAATTCCATTAATAACTCGATTATTTCTTCGGAGTCTTCTTTATTGAGTAAGGAGCTAACAAAGGTAGGTCTAGGCTCTTCGCTAGTACCTAAGTTAACTTCCGTTAACTCATCTATTGTAGATTTGATTTCTTCTTCGAATTCTGGTGGAGCGTCTCCAATTTGTACATCTTCGAGTTCGTCTGTAGTTTCCATGCAGTTTTCATTAGGCTCGCAAGTGACAACCAAGCAAAATTCAGTATCGTCAACTGATCCTACTGTGCCGAATCCGAGACCATGCTTTGAATTGGGTGGACGACCGGAATTATTCCATAATTTTTCAAAACGTTGTGATTGACCTTTTGTCCATTGTCGAGGTAAGAAACCACGTTGAATTAAATTTTGAACACAGGGAGAGTACCACTCAAAAGGTAATTCCATTAATTCGATGAAGTGACATCTTCGAATTGTACATGATTTTCGGTTTTGGAGGAAGAAGCACCACGGTAGAATTTGATTGGTTTTGCACCGTCGCTACGTACCTCTTTGACCACCATACCCTCGATCTTGTTAATGGATCGGTCGAGCAATACGTAACTGAACGGAAGTACA